>BSBM01000101.1:16485000-16497500 GCA_027924585.1 Larix kaempferi | reverse complement strand
ATCTCAGCGCAGATCACGGACCAGAAATTGCGGAGCCCGCGCGCACGTCATCGAAGAATGAAGGTGGCTCAGCTACCATAATAAATAAGGCGATGGAGTAGAGGGCTCAGCTACCCTCATTTAAAGGCTAAGTACAGAAGTTATGGTTGCTCGGATCAAGGAGGAGAAACGGACCAGAGCATTGAAGGTGAAGGACGATCGCCCATACCCACAATCTGCGCCGGAATTCATGGAGCCTGCAGGAAGCGGCGACGTGACTGCAAGCGGCGCCTACAGTACACCTAGCCATGTGCGTGGTTAGGGTTTTTGGGAATCACTGTTGGGAAAGGTCCACAGTTTTGTAAAGGTGTGACCGTCATGGCCACCTATATATATGAATAATTGTAATGGGTAGACGGTTAGAGAGTTAGAGAGAGTTAGATGTTAGACTGCTAGATAGCCAGTCTAAAGGATAGATCATGTGTTGATTATCCTTCACTGTATTTTCTACCCAGTGTGTAGAACTAGAGAGGAAATCGGATAGCCGAGGAGCTAATCCCTGAGTTGCCAGACAGTCTGTGTGACGTCTGCGCCTTTGTAATCTCTATAGAGAGGAGACTAGTGAAGAGAAGGGCTCCCAGCTGTGTGCGTGGAGTTTCCTGTAAAGACCTAAGGCTGCAGCTGTGTGCGCAGCATATTGTATAACTCTGTGGTTTTTCTGGTTAATATAACACTCCCGTGGACGTGGTTTTCCCCGAGGAGATGAGTTTCACATATATCTTCTTGTTATAATGTTTGTGTGAATGATAACTATTTAGAGTTCATTATTTGTGTATGCAAGAATCCTGTATTATCTTTGTGATTGTTTGAGCGAGTTGGAAAGATCCCTTGATAGCTATAAGTGTTAAGTACCGAAGAAGTAGTAACGCGCGGTCGCTGCTGCGAGAGCAGACTGCGTTACTGCGCTGGATGTGAAGGGCGAGGAAGTATTTAGCGCGTCGACGCAAGGAATAGTTGCCTGCTGCGTTAGAGAGGAGAAACTGCGCAGTAGGCCTGCCAAGGAAGGAATCCACGCAGCTGCACCGAGCGGCCTGCGGGAAAGTCCGACCGCCGATATTTGAGGAAGAAGGAGATATATAGAACAATCTCAGCGTCACCACGGTTAAGGAAAGCTGATTCCTTAACCCCCCATAGCCACTTCGGGTGAGACCTCGAGCTGCCGCGCAGCTCGTTGCCGAGAGGGCCAGTGCGCCAAGGGGTTTTGTTGCTGCGCTTCATTAAAACCCGGGTCTGCCCAGAAAAGCAGCCAACAAATGGTTCCGTTGCCGTGCGACTTGCTGTTGTGAGACTTGTTATTTTGGCGACGCGCGAGATTGAGGAGCCAACAAATGGTTCCGTTGCCTTGCGACTTGCTATTGTGAGACTTGTTATTTTGGCAACGCGCGAGATTGAGGAGCCAACAAATGGTTCCGTTGCCGTGCGACTTGCTGTTGTGAGACTTGTTATTTAGCCGATGCGCGAGATCAAGGAGAACAAATGGTTCTGTTGCTTTGAACCCTGTTGTTCAGCCAACAAATGGTTCCGTTGCCGCGTGAGCGAGACTTCTTATTCCAGTGATGTGCGATATTGACGCGCAACCTAGAGAAAGAGAGGAGCCAACAAATGGTTCCGTTGCCTTATGACTGTTTGATCACATTACTTCCATGGCTTTGAACCCTGTTGATTGAGCCAACAAATGATTCCTTTGCCTTGCGACTTGTTGCTATAAGACTTACTAGTTACGCGACATCTGAGATTGTTGCTGAAGACAACATAAGGTTCTGTTACACTGAGACTTGCTCAGTTAACAAATGTGTTACTGGAATCCTACAGCTAAAGAAATTGGAGATTGGTTTGATTTAAAGGCTAAAGAGTTCGCTGAACAAGAAAATAGAAGCCTTACGTTTCAAACAGAAGACTGGTTACAGAAGCATATTTATGCTGACCTTTACGAAATTTTCTTTGTTACGTTTGCATTGGAGTTACATGCTTGGATAGCCAAGTTAGCAGATTCTAGACCTACGCTGCATGTTGATCGACCTGTCACGTGGACGCCTGAGCTAGTCAGTATTGTGAAGCGGATCGACAATTCTGTTTCCCGCGCAGTAGACTTTTGGTTGAATAGTCTACTGGAAGGTTTCATTACCAAATTTGCAGTCGATACAAGAAAGAGTTTCAGTGAAGCTGAGAGGAGTTTCTTCCAAGTACACAGAGGTAAGTTCTTAAATTCTCTGAACTTATGGATTAAAATGCTTCTGTATGAAAAAGGAAAGCTATGTATTGCTTCTGATGAATAGCATAGACAAGTAATGTCCGTAGATTCTGATAGTGATCCTGAAGTTATTGGTTGCACTCGTAGTGGAAAACGATATAAAGTAGGCCTTGACCAATATTCTTTTGAGTCTAGCCCAGACGATATCCAAGTCCCTAGAGCAAGCCATATAGAAAGACAAGGAAGTGCTCATATCCCTTATTACCCCTTTACACCACAAAAACCAGACGGAGCTCAGTATAATCCTACAGTAACACCTTCTAGTAGCCCACACGGTACTTCTAGTACCTCTGTACCACCTTTGTTTAACCATCCCGGAGGCACTGCTACAGTACCTCCACCTCAAACCCGCGCAAGAAGGATGGGTGATGACATGAAGCTACCAACTTTTAGAGGAACAGGGATAGAAGACCCTGAGCAGCACTGGTTCTTATGTGAAGCCATTTGGACAATTAAGCAAATTAATGACGATGCTGTTAAACTGGTTCAGTTAGCAACCACACTAAGAGAAAGAGCCTTGACTTGGTTCATGAAATACTCAGCAGCACAGAATAGGACGCTTGCTGAGGTAAGAAATGCTATGATTCGGGAATTTAAGAAACCTAAATCAGAATCACAGTGTATAACAGAGCTCAAAGACATCAAACAGTTACCTACAGAATCAGTATGGGACTTTGACCAGAAGTTCAAAGCCTTGATAGATCAAGTAAGCTTCGAGTTTGCACCACAGCAACATAAAGAATGGTTCATTGCTGTGCTGCTCCCACACATTAGACTTCCTCTTATGCAACAGAATCTCAATACTCAGGAACAAGCTCTAGAGATGGCTATGAAACTAGAAGCTTCGCCAATTGCAGGAACAAGCAACGATGTTGCGCATTTACAGAACCAATTAGCAAACTTAACCTTGCAAGTGCATGATATTAAGAAAGGCAAGGAGATTAAGGAAGAAATTTGGTGTACAAAATGTAAAGCCCAAGGTCATTCAAAGGACCATTGTCCCGTTTTCATAGACTATATTGCAACTGGAGCACCTAATCCTTTACCACAGGCACAAGGGCCTTGGTGTGAAATCTGTAGATCTAGAGGTCATAGACCACAAGAATGCCACTTACTCCAGAAATATGTGCAAACCCCAAAGAATCTATATTGTAATTTCTGTAAATCAGTAGGTCATGATGAGAACAATTGTAGAGCATATGATCTTATGATAGAAAGAAAGCATGATGTTTATAGGGTACAAGCAGAGACACAAGGACCCACAGCAGGTCCACCTTATGACCAAACTCGGGACGCTCGAGCAGCAAATTATAGAGGACGTGGACGCACAACAAATTTTGGTCACGGAAGAGGACAGATCACTTGTTATAATTGCGGAACACAAGGTCATTTTGCTAGGGATTGCCAAAATCCTACAACCCTCTGCAGGTATTGTAAATCTTCTGACCATATCATTGAAGAATGCCCTCAGTTACAGGCTAAGATGCAAGCAAAGACACCACAAGTCAATCAGAATATTCAGTTGATTGGAGCAGAAAAAAGAGAACCAGACCCTACAGTTAATATAGTGACACGCAGTGGAGCAACCACTGGTGCGCAAGAGATGGGAACGGGAAAGCAAGCGACGCAATGGGTGCGCCGCGCTAACATTAAACCAGCCCCACTTAACCTGCAGAAGCAAAAAGAAGCATTTAAGCAAGCTCAAGAGTATTTCTCAGATCCGAGAGCTTCAAGTTCTGCCGCAATTCCGCAGAACATTAGTAGATCGCAAGTGCTAAGACAAGACAACCTGGTACAAGAACAAGCCACTACAGCTGGAAGGCCTGATGATGATGAGGAGCATGCATTAGGCAGTGTTCAAGCATTCCTGCGACAATGTTTAAAACTGTTGCGCAATGAAAAAGCAACTCTAGAACTCCAACACCTGTTGGATCAGTGCCAACACTCTGCTTCGACGAACACACCGCAGCGTGCTGTTCACCAGATTAGGAGTCACATTAGAAATGGAAAAGAGATGAGGCTCACAGCACAGATTGGAGCATTTGAAATGGACGAAGTCATGTTAGATTTGGGCTCAGAAGCCAATGTTCTCACTATGCAGACATGGGAACAGATGGGAAGCCCTCAGCTTACAAGATCCCCTATCCAGCTAAGACTCGCAAATCAGCAACGAGTCTCTCCATTGGGCAGATTACCCAATGTACCTATTGATATTGAAGGAGTAAGAAGCTCTGCAGATTTTGAAGTAATCAAAATTATGGATGATAGTAGACCATACCCAGCGCTGTTAGGAATAGACTGGGCATTTGATAATTTGGCTGTCATTAACCTGAAGAAAAGACAGATGACCTTTGAGGATGACCAGATCAGGGTCATCGCACCTCTTGATCCTATTCAAGGACCAAGATATATAGAACCCATTCGCGCAGAAGAGGAAGCGCGCCACATGGAAAGTTTGTACCAGATGACCACTAACCACAGTGACTATGTCAACCCCGCAGCAGACGGCCATATCAGCTGGCGATGTGATAGCTCGTGCACATCAGACTCAAATGCAGGATTGGAAAACTGGCAGAATCGTCTACATGAGGTTTCTGCAAGACGTTGCGCCATGATAACTAAATCCATTCGATGGATTGGCACAGAATTAACTGACACTCCAACTTTTGATGGTCTAACCGAAGTAACTAAATTCATACAGGAATATGAACAAAAGCTTCCAGAACCGCAGCGCATACAGGCACTGGATGTAGCATTGCGCGCTACACCCGCAAGATGGTGGATTGCGCATAAGGAGAATATTCATACATGGAAAGACTGTCGCAGATTGATACTGCGCAGATTTCAGGACACCACAGCCGAAGCGCTACGCAAATATGAAGGACAGAGTGACCCCAGGTCACACATTGAAGCATGTATTCAGCAATGGTCAGATATTCCGGAAGATGAATGGGTTCACCAATTCATCCACACATTGGATACAATTCCAAGGAATTGGTATACTGAAACAAAATTGCGCAAAGGCACTCTTACTTGGGCTCTTATGATAGAAAGATTTCAACTTACCTTCAGCTTTGAGTCAGAACATCCAAGCATTGATCAGGCTTTGAAGTGTATTAGAAAGAAGGTATTTGAACACTATCCAGTAACAGAATATTCCCAACCAGATTGGGCTGTCCAGATAGAACATGCCCTGGAATGTTATAACTTCACCGCTGAAGATGAGGAGGACGATCCTCGCAACATCAATATCCCAGAATCAGAAGGGACGCGCAATATTGAAGGTCCTGAGCTTGATATTCCTGCCATCACAGAACACGTCAAGCTCAAGAAAGTTAACATTGGTACAGAAGCTGACCCAAAGTTTGCTTCTATAGGAGATTATTGGGATGATGAAACTGTTGCGCATGTTTCAGATTTATTGCGTGACTACCAGGATATCTTTCCTACCAAGTTCACAGAAATGAAAGGCATCCTAGGAGACTTAGGAGTGATGCGCATACCTCTGAAACCAGATGCCAAGCCAGTAAAGCAGCTCCCATACAGGTTGAACCCGCGCTACAAAGAAAAAGTCAAAGAAGAAATTGATAAGATGCTTGCAGCAGGTATTATTGAGCCAGTACAGGAAAGCGATTGGATTAGTCCTATGGTGGTCCAAGAAAAGAAAACGAAAGGTGAAATAAGAATTTGTGTCGACTTGCGCAAACTCAATGATGCATCAGCGCACGATCCATTTCCCACTCCTTTCACAGATGAAGTACTTGATAATGTTGGAGGACAAGAGGCTTACTCCTTCACTGATGGTTTCTCGGGATATCATCAGATTAGAATCCATCCGGACGACCGCCACAAGACTACTTTTGCAACTGAATGGGGCTCATTCCAGTATACGGTAATGCCCTTTGGTCTTAAAAACGCACCTGCTATCTTCTCTAGAGTTGTTGTTGCTGTTTTTAAAGAATTTATCCACAAATTTTTAGAAGTCTATTTTGATGACTGGACTGTATTTGGTTTACTAAAGAACCATATTGCGAATCTGCGCATGATGCTAGAAAAATGTAGACAGCATCAGATTTCCCTTAACTTGAAAAAATGTATATTTTGTGCGCCCTTTGGTATTTTGTTGGGACATATTGTATGCAGACAAGGACTCCTGATGGATCCTGCGAAGGTTGCCATCATTGCTAATTTACCTGCGCCCAACTCAGTTAAGCAATTGCGCACTACATTGGGACATACCGGTTACTACAGAAAATTCATCAAAGGATATGCAAAGATCACAGCGCCTATGGAGAGATTGCTGAAAAAGGATTCGAAGTTCCAATGGACAGAAGAATGCCAACAGAGCTTGGACACACTTAAAGAAAAGATGATCACAGCGCCTATTCTAGTTTTCCCGGACTGGAGAAAACCTTTTCATGTTCATGTTGATGCTTCTTCCATAGCATTAGGAATCGTGCTTACACAGTTTGGAGAAGGAAGTATTGACCACCCAATTGCTTACTCCAGCAGAAAGCTATCTACAGCTGAGAAGAATTACACCACTACAGAAAGGGAAGGATTAGCTATGGTGTATGCCCTACAGAAATTCAGACAGTACCTGTTAGGATCTCACTTTAAAATGTATACTGACCATTCTGCTCTGAAATATTTGGTCAATAAACCAGTTTTAGGAGGAAGAATTTGCAGATGGCTACTGCTCTTTCAAGAGTATGATTTTGAGGTTATTGTAAAGCCAGGCAGATTGAATGCAGGGCCTGACCATCTATCCAGAATAGAGTCAAGAGAGGAACCTACGAGTCTGGAGGACAATCTGCCTGACGCACAGTTGTTTTCTATCCAAGCAGCAGACGAATATTATTCTGATATTCTTGAGTTTCTCACTACCGGACAAGCGCCGGCTGAGCTTACAATCCAGCAGAAAAAGCAACTTGTTGTTAGAGCCGCAGACTTCACTTTGATAGCAGGCCAGCTTTATAAGTTGGGCCCTGACGAAATTTTGCGCAGATGTATCTTACCACATGAAAAGAGCTCTATCATCGCAGAAGCGCATTCAGGTACCGCAGGAGGCCATTTCGCAGGAAAGCCGACTGCGCAAAAGATATTAGCCGTAGGTCTTTGGTGGCCGACATTGCACAAGGATACTAAGGAATTCTGTAAATGTTGCGATGTGTGCCAGCGCACAGGAAAACCCTCAAGGAGAGATGAAATGCCGCTAAGACCCCAGATCACACTGCGTGCTTTTGATAAATGGGCCATTGACTTTGTAGGACCTATTAACCCACCAGGAAAAAGAACTGGCGCAAGATATATCATTACAGCTACTGAATACCTCACCAGATGGGCTGAGGCGAAGCCAGTTAAGAACTGCGACGCTGCTACTGCCGCGCAGTTCATTTTCGAGAACATTATCACTAGGTTTGGATGCCCAGTGATCCTCATGAGTGATCAAGGTACACATTTCCTCAATGAGACTATAGAGGCCCTTACTGAAGAATTTCAAATTAATCACCATAAGAGTACACCCTACCATCCTCAAGCTAATGGTACGGTGGAAGCATTCAATAAGATCCTTGAGAATGCCCTGACGAAGATCTGTATTCAACAAAGAGATGATTGGGACCTTAGAGTCACAGCTGTATTATGGGCTTACAGAACCACTTGCAAGAAACTAACAGGTCACACACCTTTCAACTTGGTGTATGGACAAGAAGCAGTTATGCCCATGGAATACATTGTTCCCAGTCTCTGAATTGCGCAAATTACAGAAATGGCAGATCCTGATACTATGAATGATAGACTTTCGCAACTGCTTGCCTTAGAAGAAGACAGACTTTTGGCCGGATTTCATCAACAGGTACAGAAGGCAAGACAGAAAGCTTGGCATGACAGGCACATTAAGCATAAGCACTTTGAAGAAGGAGACTTGGTACTCCTTTATGATAGTAAATTCATCAAGTTTCCAGGCAAGTTTTGCGTGCATTGGTTAGGCCCTTTTCAGGTGATAAAAGTAACAGACGGAGGCGTAGTTCAGCTTGCGAAGCTGGATGGAGAATTACTACCTACAATGATAAACGGGAGTCGGCTTAAGCTTTATTGCGACGGCCACTCCGCCCTGTCGACATAATATATTGCTCAGGAGTGCAGATGTCCGGTGTAGTTGAAAGAGACATCGCATTCAGTCTACACGGAAGCTGCGACACACCCTCAGTTTCCAGCTTCCTGCGCAGTTCCTTGAAATATCCGCACATCCTGAATAAAAATTGCTTGAAGAGAGCTTATCGGTGCGCTCTGGCGAAGTTTTGTTTTTGGACCGTTGAACTATCGCTCTTGCGGAGTTCCGTTTGATAAATTGCCGCTTGAAAAAGTTTTGTTGTGGACCCATAGAGGCACAGTTTCCTAAGTTGAAATGACCTGCCGGAAATTTTGAATTACAGCAGTTATGTAGCCGCGTTTGAATAAATGAAGGATAAGGCCGCTATTTAAGTCTAGCCGTTCTGACGGATTCGGCTTAATCTCTGAACGATTTGCATTTAACTCAGGCGCCGAAAGCATTAGCTTCTCCCGGAAGGCTGTCAGAACCCGTCAATCACACTAAATGCACCGCTACGGCAAGGAGGATAGCGTGTTGTCAACTCATCTGTAGCCGCCTATAGCTACGTTACCCCACTTGGTCGCATTTACTCACCTCTGGCTATAAATACCTCACACTTGTATCATTTTCGGGTTACTGTCTCGAATTGCATAGTTGTGTTTGAAGATCTAAATTATTGTTTTCAGAGCCGAGTGTGCAGAGTATTTTCCCTTGTTTTCAGCATCCATACCCTACGCAGGTCCGCCATTTGCTATCCAGAGTTTTGTTATCTACATTGGTTCACGACGGAGAATTTATCGACTGAAGAAGTTGTTCGTCAATTTCTGCGCCGAGGCTTAGATTTCGGCATGGCCACTCCGGTGACGGCTTCGACCTATGTACACCCTGGTGCTACTGATCCCAGAACATCTCCAGGCACAAGAGCATCTCAGCAGCAGCCGGAGGAACCTGTTCCAGAGCCGCTCGCGTCTATGGTGAACTATATTCCGCCGCGTCCAGATGATGCGCCGGATGTACAGATTCTGAAGAATGCAAAGTATCCAATTCCGCTACCCCGCCACTACCGGCTAGTGTGCGGGTAGAAGGCCAACTATTGGGAAACATTCCATTGGTTAAATTCTCTGATTTTAACCTGGGAGACTATAAGACATATCCTCAGTTCCAGTTGGACCGATATCTGGATATAGTGCATAATCCCACCAGAAAAGTTGACGAGTTTATCCCGAAGGGATTTGCAGCAAATCTTGAGCGCCCTGGACTCTTGAATTTGTTGAAGCTACCGCACTTTGGGCGTAGCAATGAAGTGAACGCAGTCGTTAAAACACTGCTATCCTGCGTTCATGGAGGTTACCTTTGGCTCGGGAGGCCAATTGATCTAAATGTTGATTTGATACACCGCATCACCGGTCTATCTAAGGTTGGTAAGGATCCCAATATCCATTTTGTGGGAAAGGAAAAGGACCGAAAATTGGCTGCAAAGCTGGTCCAGAAATATAACTTGACAAGAGGAGGTCGGGCTTATGACCTCACGACAGTAGAAGATGAGGCACTTCGCTTCACAGGAAGTCTGCTTGCAGGCAGGCTTCTCACAAAGTGCCGACCAAAAGAAGTTACTGGAGCTGTCGTGGAGCTCGCTATCGCAGCTGCGGAGGGAGAACAGTACAACTGGTCTCTCTTCCTGCTGAATTCTTTTTTGGCTGATTGCCTGAATGTGCAGGACAATGCAGCCCAATCATTCCATTTTTCGTGGCTTCTAATTTTATGCGCTCTCGTCGGGTGGAAGGATCCCCCGAATACTCAGTTCCTTCCGCACCGCGCAGGAGAGGTTGCCGGCATGCGCTACATCAACCTCTGGGATTCCCCTAATCCCGTGAAGCGCAAGATGAATCGCGCTGTCTTTTGTGAGTACTACTATCTCCTCCGAGATACCATACAAGATATGCCAAGGCTGAGCGAGGAGACAGCCACATTGTATGAAGGGAAGTTGGCTTTTACTGCCGACATCCATCAACTTTACCTTCGGCCTTGCGACATTCCAGGTGACTGGGCGCTAGGTCTTTACAGGATGACCACAGAAGATGTCGAAGAAACCATTAAGTCGTGGTCGGACGAATGGAGAGCAGCAGCTGACATCGCACCTGCGATGCCACCCGCCGCTGCGCAAGAGAAGGATAAGGGCAAGGAAGCCCCTGAGCAAAGAAGCGATGAAGGCTCAACAGAACCAGCCACCAAGAAGCAGAAAGTGTCGCATCCCACTGAGGCCATTCCCTCGGAGATCGACAAATACTTGAAAGAGCAATTTCGTGAGATGAGGAACACGCATGCTCACATCCGAAGTGCTCTAGACTTACAGTTTGTAGAATTGAAAGGTCTCGCAGGAAGGATTGCGCAGACCCATGCGCCAGCATCTACTTCGCAGGCGCCACAAGAAATTCCAAGTGATGAGCGAGTTGAAGAACTCACAGAAAGGCACACTGTCGTGCATATTCCGCCTACCAGCATGACACTTCCAGATCCTCTAGCTGAACTACAGGTAAGCACAGTTGGACCTGTAGAAATTAATTTGTCTTTGATTCCTATAGAAACTCTACAGCTTGTACAGGAGAAAGTTTCTCTTGAGTTGAGAGCTAGAGAGCTCTCTACTTTCCAGGCAAACCAACGACTGCAATCGCAGGAAATAGAGCTGAAAGAAAGCCATAAGAATATCTCTGCGAAGCTTGCACTCTATGAGGTGCAAGACACCGGCATCAGAAACGCAATAGAAGAGATTGCCCAGGAACTGCCGGCTTGCGAGATTCAACCAGACCTCCCTCTGGTTGCAAAAGTTCAAATTATTGGAGGAAGGGTGAAAACCCTGGAGCAAGAAATAGTTGCTATGACAGAAGGCCATAGAACCCAGATTGCTGAGCTAGAAGCTCGCGTTGCTCCGCATCTTACGGATGATGCGCAGGTACAATTTGAAGCACTGAGCAGAGCTTCCACACGGATGAAAGATCGAGTACAGGAAGCCAAGAACCTGATGAACCAGGCTATGGAAGCTTGGACACAGCTTGTGAACCTCCCTTTTAAAGTGGGACTGTCAGAACAGGTGCAAGCTGCAGAACAGTCTCTCACTGTTCTCAATGAAGAAGCTAAGGCTCTAACAGGCCTACCAAAAATGAAGAAAATGGGCGAATTGCGCAAAATGCAGCAGCAACTGCACAAGCTCAGAACTGAAGATGAGAAGCTCACCAACAGCATTCAGCCATTCATGGATGAGTATGCTGAAATCGTTGGCCAGGTTGAGACAAAAATCAAAGAGATTGCCGAGTCTCAGGAGATCATTGATACACTCACTAAAGACGAAGCGACCGCAGAAACGGTGCAAACAGCTGATGAGTGTATTGAGGAATTGGACTCCGCTATTGCAAAGTGGAAGAAAACATTCGCGGAGATTCAAGCAAAAGCAGATGTGCAAATCAAGCCACCACGCGCTAGTGCGAGTGGCTCGAGGGCGAGCCACAAGTGAGTGTTGGGGGCCTGTTGGGGCCAAGGTCGCAGCTATAGTAAAAGCTGTGAATTTTGGGAAAAAGCACGAGTATGGAAGGAAAGTGCTAATTTTGGGACAAGCACTAAGTTTTGGGTAAGAAGGAGACGGTGCGCAGTACGGTGCCAGATGGATGATCTCAACGCAGATCACGGACCGGAAATTGCGGAGCCCGCGCGCACGTCATCGAAGAATGAAGGTGGCTCAGCTACCATAATAAATAAGGCGATGGAGTAGAGGGCTCAGCTACCCTCATTTAAAGGATAAGTACAGAAGTTATGGTTGCTCGGATCAAGGAGGAGCAACGGACCAGAGCATTGAAGGCGAAGGACGATCTCCGATACCCACAATCTGCGCCGGAATTCATGGAGCCTGCAGGAAGCGGCGACGTGACTGCAAGCGACGCCTACAGTACACCTAGCCATGTGCATGGTTAGGGTTTTTGGGAATCACTGTTGGGAAAGGCCCACAGTTTTGTAAAGGTGTGACCGTCATGGCCACCTATATATATGAATAATTGTAATGGGTAGACGGTTAGAGAGTTAGAGAGAGTTAGATGTTAGACTGCTAGATAGCCAGTCTAAAGGATA
>BSBM01000101.1:15882500-16480000 GCA_027924585.1 Larix kaempferi | reverse complement strand
TCTCACACGTTTCGCGAATGCACAATTTCATCTAAAGGGTCCCTCAACTTCGTGCGAGGGCCCCGATCTTTTGTTACTTTGGTCACCTCAAATCTAGATAGAGAACCTCTTCAGTATATCATGCAATTATGTATGCAAATACATTGGATTATTCCTATATAATATATCGAGCAATGTAGTATTAGTCTTAATATTCAATAGGCTAGGTATTTCCATAGACTCATCATGATTTATGGCCTAACTATCTAGTTCTAATTCAGACAATATGTCCTTTTGAATGCTTAAATATTAAAGATTTACTTGGAGTAATAAAAGTAATTATAGTTCAGGAAATAGTTAATTGGATTAAATTTTCCAAATTCAATGGAATAGTTCCTTGGGTTAATTTTTCCAAATTAATGGGATATATTAAAGATTTACAAAAAACTCAATGTTGATGAAGTCCTCGTAATATATTTTTTCCAAATTTATTGAAATATGTGTTACAGGTCTAAATGTCGTTTAGTGGTCCCATCAAAATGTGGAGAGTTACATGTGTTGCAAAATATAATGGAATTTCATCATGGTGGGGGAACATGCCCCATGTTCTAATAAATATACCATAAACAAACGGGGTTACAACCTCAAGCTTAAAATATTTGATTTTAGTGATTTCCTCCTTGGAAGTTAGGAGGGATCCCAAATAAAGTTTCCCTCACATTAAACCTTGTCATGTGCTCTTTCACCACATTCCATTTGTATTTCCCCAAGACCTATATCCTCCACTTGAGACAACATAATGGAAGCGGTCACTATGTGGCCTTGATGTCTGATACAACTGAATAAACTTATAAATGCTCTCAATCATCATCAAAACATACAATCAAATGGGGCTACCATGAGATATGGAGATCATCTCTATGTGTAACTAGTTATGCTGACCCATGATCTCATTAAGGGTCACATGTGCAATATCATTCTCCCATGGAGGGGGAAGTATAAAATGATCAACCTATCTACTAGGGGACTCTACAAGTTACACACAAAAACATATATGCAAATTAAAATATGTGTTTTCTTGTGAATTGATTTTTAAAAAAAATCAAAGACACCTATATGAGTGAACACGAAGAATTTTCATATTTAATACCTAGGTCTTAGAAATGCTCCATATCTTATAATGATGGATAGCTGAGGTGCACTACCTCTCCTACTCCCACTACCCTAACTAGAAATGTCGTCTCCTGACTAGAAGGTGGGATCCCCATGAAAGTAAAAGCATATATTATTTGACATGGTTATAATTCACTTCTATGTAACTCAATAGAAATAAAATTATGTGTAACACATACCGTCCTCTCATGAGTCATAGGATGCACAACTCTATCACATCAACAATGAGCCTCAAAATGTCTAAAGCTTCGTATTTGGAAAATAGAAGACTGTTGATCTAGAGAATGATCTGTATGAGGTTAATACATGTTAGATGCTTCGAGAACTAGGGATTATAATTATGCGAGATTATAATGTATGTTATCAAGGTTACACTTTTATGGGTTCAAGGTCATTAAAGTTAATATTAGGGATTATATGATTGATTTATTTTAAGGACTAAAGTTTAGGGTTTATTGGGATTCGAAATGAGGGGTTGCAAGGGTTAAGATTAGTGTAGTTAAATAGGTTAGGTTAATGGTTTATAACCTAGAACCAACCATAAAAAAAATAACCATGTATAATGGAATTATATGTAGCCATGGTCAACCAAAACCAACTATGATTACTATTTTTGGACTTATGGGGCTAGTGGTTTAATAGGATCAACATCTAACATATTAGAGCTACATAAAACATAGATACAATAACCAACAATGGATAAGCATAGTCAACTATAGTGAAATGTTTTTATTCATGGTCACTAAACTATGGAATAATAATCAATTATTGTGGTAGTAGCAATGATGGATAGACATATGCAATCGCGGTCATCTTCTATGGTAGTCCATATTTAATAGGTCATGGGTTATGGAGTTAGTTTGTTAGTACACTACAATTAAAACACCTTCTAGAAGAGGTTATAGCGGGGGTTTTTAGTGTTACAAGATTGACAACAAATGTCCAAAAAAACTCCACTGCAACATCCATTTTTGGTAGTAGAGTTTTTTGCGGAGGTTTTACCGGATTTTTTTTAATTTGGTGCTTTCTATTTCTATAACACGCACCAATGCTTCTTGTATAACTAAATTGCAACGGTGCAAACAAATAATGTAAACACACTGCTGCAATGTCTAGAATACATCGGTGCTTCATATATTTTATTAAAGCACTGGTGTGTTTGTATATGTAAACAGATTGGTGCATATGTTGTATTATGTGAATTATTATAACCGATGCATATACTTTACCAATACACAACAATGCGTTTAGTATATCAATGAGCGCTGATTCATATATTATATCAATGAGCATCAGTGTATATATTATACCAATGAGAACCGGTGTGTATGATATGTAAAGGGGACCAATATGTTTATTATGTGAAAGAGCACAAGTGGCTAAAATTTGAATATGTATAAGTTCATGGAAATGAATAAAAGACACTGGTTCATTGAAATAAATAGATTTTGTATGTTACGGTGGTGAATTTAAATAGATTTTGTATCCTACCATGGTGAATTTTTCCATGCTGCAGATATGTAAATATAGTTTTTATTTATTTTATAGATTGTCTACGGTGTTGTGGTGAATGTTTCCATGCCAATTGATGTGTAAATATAATTTTCTTATTTTTTTTTCAAATTTTCAATTAATTATTTGAGAAACAAATATTCTTATAGTAATATTTATTTTTATATTTTAACTATTGTGCTTCGAAAAGTGTGTTAGGTACACCTTTGTTCATAGTCACAATGTAAAAACCATTCATATATTTAATCAATAATGTAACATTTTGTGACATTAGGCAATCCAGTAGAAGAAGAAACCCATTTTATTATATACAAATAAGAATCCAAAATATTGGACAACATAAAGGTCGTCGATAATCAAATGTCATTTTGACATTGTTACAATTATTGATTAATTATCCTCATCCAATTGGGGTGATATGTCCACATTACAAAGAATGTTTGTTTTTTCACAGATAAAAATTCCAAAATATACAACTTGCACTAACAACATTCAAATGTATTGATCATCAATCATCACTTGAAGTACTGTAGTTGCTCAGGCTACTTCCATGCCCCATCTCTTCATCATCTTTAGGGGGTATTCTTCTTGAGTTATTTGAAATGCTTTGTTCACTGAATTTATTTCATTCCATATTTTCATGTTCCATATATAAGCATAAAAATAAAATGTGCTGAGTATATATACATTTATAGATAATATAATATATATAACTGCATACAAATAAAATGTGACGATTATATATACATTTATAGATAATATAATATATATAACTGCATAAAAATAAATTGTGACAAGTATATATACATTTATAGATCATATAATATATATAACTGCATAAATGGAAAAATGTAACAATTCAACGAATGAATCATAAACATCACACATATTTTGGCTCCTCTCCATACTTTGTTTTTTGTTAGTTTCATGCACCATGACAAAGCATAGATATAGTTAAATTTTTCTTATTGTTCCATTGATTAAAATAAGGGACGTTATAAAATAATATATCTACTTACAAATTGTTCAATTAACCCTTGATACCCCAACATATATTAACAACCCTTACTTTTTTTTTAACAAGAACAGGGAAAATAGGTATATTTATAAAGGCTGTGCACAGCCATTCATTACAAGTTTTCAACAAAAAATGACAGAGTAGCAAGTGTCTGAAAGTTTAGAGCTAAACATTCTAACAGTCTGCCTGTAAGAGTTCTAAACAGAGCTTTTCTAAAACTGTTCAAAGTAGAGCAGGGATAGACCCTGATAAACTGATTGTTGAGGAATATACAAAAAAACATAGTGTCTTAAACATCAAAAAGAGGAACCTGGACAGAGACTGCTAACTATCCACAGCTTTTAAAATAGACAGAGGCCGCATCCTTCCTTTCCTGCTTTATCTCCTGGTTAACAGTCAGACTGCCATGGACGCAGCTTCCCTGCGTTTTCCCGGTGATGACAGCAATGTCTTCCTGCAAATTATCCACCTTGCCCATTAATTCGAACAAATTTCTCTCCAGGTCGTCAATTCTGGAGTCCTGGCATCCGAGCTGGTTCACGGTGTAGCTTAAATCCTTCGCCATTTCATCATGCTGATCCACACTGGTGCAGACTGCGTTATAGGTGTTTCGCACAGAGAGCTTAACTTCAACCATGGTGCGGCTCAACGCAGCAATGGCCGCCATGATATTCTGCACAGTGCCCGCCTTGAGGTGGATTAACAGACCAGGACGGGAGGATGGAGAGCCCAAGTCGCCAAGAGAGAGCCGGTTCAGCCCACTGGAGAGGGGACGAGCCATTTCGTAGCACAGTGGGGGAGAGGAAGGTAGCTGATTTATTAGCGGCTCGTGGGAGCTGACAGCACCACGAGGGCCCATGTGCCATGCGCGGTGGAGAGGATGGCATGTGGCAGGGGCACGAGAGACTTCTCCGACGGTGGAAGACGGGGGTAGGGGGACCCTCAAGTCACTAAACCCCTTCAAATCCATAACTTTAACAATTGTGACCATAATCAAATAAATTAGGGTATGAATTGAAACCCCAAGGCACCATTGAGACCCTCCATGTGCCCAATCTCTAACAACGTTCCTTTGTTGGCCGCTTCATCCGCTAACTTATTGTTCGCTCGACAGATGTGGAAGAAAGAAGACAGAGAAAAGTGAGGATTAGCTTTTATTCTTTGCATGTACCTGTAAGCTCTCGATCCTTGAGGGGCAATACCCCTTCTCATTGTTTGAATGACATGCCTAGAATCTCCATAAACTCTGAGGTTGTCAATGCTGAGGGAGGAGATCATATTGAATGAGAGGACGAGAGCAAGCCATTCAGCTTCATTGTTTGTCCTGATTCCTAATCCCCACGAGAAAGTTTCAATTTTATTTCCTCCGGGATCAAATAAGACCCCACCCGCACCTGCCACCCCAGCTATTAACAACCCTTACTTAATCCAATGCCAATCAAATGATTAAATGGCTCTTCATCGAATGTTAGCACCTATTAAAAAACATCCACATACGATTTTAAATTAATTATGATATTAACATCATAAAAAATATGAAATATGAAGAAAACCATAAGTATTCACAAACTTTGTGATCAACCCTTTTTTTTCCTCATCATCCCATATGATGTGCTAGATGTGTTCCATTTTCATTTTGTTTCTACTACAACAAAACCATTGAAAATTAGTATTTCATGCAATAATTAAAATGTACACACATTAAAAATAAACAGTGATTACATATCTTTGATGCACGTTTCTATTGGGATGGATCCCTCTGTGATGTGGTTATGTTCATTTCTTTGACCATCTCATGGTACACCTTTTTTGACATTCCTTGTCACATCCCCTCCCATCTATCCAAGGCAAGTAAGGGAACATGATGGAAATCTCTGGGGCTTTTACATAAACTTAGCCAAATTCATTAAAAACAGATGTGTGCAGATGCAATTCAACAAATATGCACAGTGGAAATAAAACATCATCCACACACAATTCATGCTCATCCAGCATATCAAAATAATCATCAATTTAAGCATTGCAGAAGTAAAACACATAGACAGAAAAATACTCATCTTCATTGTGCAATTGTCCCAAGCAACTAGCTATGTCACTGCAACATTCCACCCAACCATAGGTCTCTGCCCAGCCTGTATTCTTTCAGCACTCAGAGACCACCCCCGAGTTGGGCATGATTTCTATAAGGAAAAGGGGACATTCAAGCTCATACACAGCCAAAACAATAGATGCCCATAATCCACACCCCAACATACTCGTTTCTCACAAAGCAAGCACAATCATTGGGCATGGATGCACATTTTTAAGAATGGGATTTACAAACAAGATGGTCATGGGTTTTCCCAAATCGTTTGCAGCCAAAAACGGATTGTGGGATGGGAAAAACAATCACAGGGAGGAAAACGAATTCTACTCCAACTAACTAAGCATTCAAAAGCCCAAAACGATCTCTATGGAACACCAAATAAATTCCCCTTCTTCCCCACTGGTATATAACACAAAAACTCCCTTCTCCCAGGTGAGAATGAAGGAAAACACACAATTTCGATGGGGAAAAATGACCAGCAAGCTCCCAACTCCTGAGAGAGCCAAACTGGTTGATGGTTAATGGATTGGGGAGAAATTCATGGCTCTTTTCTTGCCCAAGAAGAAAAACACGATTTTCCATGAAGGGTGGCTTGCCCATACAAGAATTTGGACAGCCATACCTCCCATTCCCCAAGGCATTAACTACTACAACCAACTCTTGGGAGAAATGAATGATTGGGTACAAAAGTCAACATGGGTAGTTGAGGGTTCAAGGGTTCTCTCATTGACATTTTGCTTGACTTGATTGGCCCAAGGATTTGAATGTTTTCCCTCCCAATTCCTTGTAAAATCATGCCCCCATCTCTTGTTGCATTGCATAGCTAGTTGTGTGTATTTTTATTAAAAATGCATATTTACATGATGTTGAAATTCCAATGTGCCTGGCTAGCACGCAAACCATATGCATCAATAAATCAATGAAGGGGCCTTAGCCTTGAGCTCTTCACCATGATTTTATAACTATATTACATCATTTACATTTTAATGCAATAGGGTTAAGATGGGGATGTGACATTCCTACTGGCATATTTCAGATATCATTTTGTTCTTCCTCCGGAATTTTAGCAATCTTCCTCAGAAATGAAAATCACAATGAAAACACGATAAATATTTATACGAAAATACGCATAGCAAAAATATTAACAAAGTATGTTTTGGACTAGTATGTACATATTAAAGAAAAACATTTTTACCATCAATACATTTTAAAAGATTCTTTTTTGTTATTGTCTGTTTTTCCCATTACAAGTCTCACTAGTCTCAATGCCTGATCTGCACGTGGCCAGGAAGCACGAGGGGGAAAAAAGTTCGAATGAATGAGTCAGCTCTGTTATGGTGGAAGCTTAAGAAACAAAATGCGCAAAGCAAGAATACACTACACAGACATAACACAAATGTACACAGACAATATGCAGGAATGCAAACTGATTTCTATTACTGAATATAAGTTCATGACTTGATTCTATGCTACAGTATTATACATGCTTATATTGGATGTGCTGAGATGCTTGGGTGCTTTCCCATTACGTTCAGTTACACATAAGTTAGAATGGTTCGGCAGTTCAACCGTTACATTCGACTAGAAGACAGAGAGACAGTCTGTTGAAGTTCAGCAGTCATAAGTCACAGATCAACATTGCATGTAGATGTCACAAAACTGTGAGGTCGCAGAACGTGTCGAATTTAGACAACTTGCCAAACTTCTTGTGTCGAAGTCATGGAGTGTGTTGAAGCCATGTCGAATTTGAAACTTGTCGGATTTGTGTCGACGATGATGACTTGTCGAAGAGGTGTCAAAGTCGGAATCTGACAATAATGCCAACTATGATGTGGATCAGACCTCCTTCCTTAAGAAACAATGGTCCCCATTATTTTCTCGTGAAGGTGAGGAAACTTGTTGGTCAAATCAGTAGCAGAGTACCACTTTCCTTGTGCTAGGATCTATCCGGCTTTAGCAACTTGAAACAAGGGAACTGTGTTCGTCCTTGTATGGCGTACTCATCTTCCCACAGTTGTGTTGCAAGGAAGAGGCTCTTGAACATCTGGATGGATTTCATCGGGTTCTGTTGTTTGCAAGTATTTTTGTTCCAATAGTGGTGTATGGTATGGTTGAAGTAGATCCACATTTAATACTGGATGCAAACCCAAGCATGCAGGAATGTCAAGCTAGAAAGCATTTTCTCCAATATGTTGAAGAATATTGTATGGACTATATCACAAAGGTTTGAGATTCTTGAGTGGACCAGTGAAGCGCTCCTTCTTGAGATGTAACCGGACCTTATCCCCAATTTGGAATGAATGAGGAATACGATGCTTGTCATGTCGGGCCTTAGCTTTCTCATTTCCTCGTTGCAACATTTCCTGTGCTTGCTTCTAGATGTCGCAAATTTGATCTTGAAACTTCAAGGCTTTATCAAATTACCGCTGGTTGTATTCGGTGTCAGAGTTTGGCTGTGTCGAGGAGGGGTGAAAACATGAAGTTGGGAAACAATTTTGGCTTGTTTTTGACAAAAAAAAACTGCTAAATTTTATGTTTTTCAACTTCGACCTCTTCAAACCCATATCTCCCTTAGGAATTTCAACTTGAGGTAAACACAAAGGTTTTAGAGAATTGAATTAGCTTTCTACTTGTATTTTTTTTAAATTTTTTTATGGACTTATCGTGGGACAAATTTGTTGTCAACATACGACATATACTTGAAAATTTTAGGTATGGATAATGAGTGACCTGTGTTGACGACGGTTTTTTGATAGATGGTTATTCATTTTAGGGAAAAAACTTGTAGGCTCATAATATACACACACTACACTAGATCCTGGACTATATTTTGAGTTTTTTAAGACTTGGGAACTATTTTTTATTATTTATCGAAACAACGTATGTTCAGAAAATGGTGCATTATCGACACATGTTTTTTTCTTCGCATTTTCTTTCAAACGTGACTCTTATCAAACAAAATAAAACCAACCCATTGAAGAGGGCACTTCAAGGAACATCCTTGTATTTTTTTAAATTTTTTTGGCTTCGTCATTGTGATGATATTGAATTTTCATTGTGACTGATTTTTCAGTCACTAAATTTTTTAATGATAAAGTTTAGTAAAAAAATAGTATTCCTAAATGAAATTCAAAAAAAATTATATTATGAGAAAGTATATTGAATGATGAATCTACTGGTATAAACTACGACATGTAATTCTCATGTTTTGCAGTGGTCCGACCTTGTTAAAGTGACACATTTCTGAATTATGCAGAAATGGTGCTGGAATTGTTGACCAGAAACTCTTGGGCGAGAAAATGTCTTCCGAACTCTCACTCGAGAGTTTAGTTCAAACTCTCATCCGAGAGTTTTTTTTAAAATATAGCGCGTGGATTGGTTCAAACTATTGGCCTAGAGTTTTTTTAAACTCTCCGCCGAGAGTTTGAACTCTCAAAAATCTCGGCCTTGAGTTTAAAAAACTCTAGGCTGAGAGTTTCAGGTTGACTTTTTTTCCCCTGTTTATCCACGCGCCCTCTTTCCCAGCTTCACATTTTTGTAACAGAATTATTTCCTAGCTTTGCGTTTTCACCCAGAGATGATCAATTCAATAGGTGTTGATGGTTGAAATTCGTAACAGATCTCAAATGGACTCTTGCATGTAGAGCTGTGATGAGCATGATTGTAACTGTGCTATATGAATGGAAGAATTTCATCCCATGTGCATCGATGCTTGTGGTTGTACATGTTAAGTTTAGCCTAATTTAACTAGCAAGATCACTGAAAGAAACACAATCACAAGATAGACAAATATTTACCCTGGGAAATCCTCATGGGGTAGAAAACCCAACAAAGCTTTCCTTAATATAGATAATCAACCCAATACAAGATGTAGTCCTCAACAAGAGCTCCTTTTCCTCCTATGCAGACCTCTCTCTCACTAGTGCGCCAATCACAAGTGGATGAATGAATGAGATAAGTGAGGAACATACCTCCTCTACTTATACTTTTTTTTCGACTGAATTTTTACCCTAATGGGGCCGACCTCTCCCATAAGAGTCTAATAACCCCCAAATAGTAAAATCAGGGCTGACCTCACATGGGAGATATAATAACCCTAGTTACCACACTCTCTCGGAGGAATAAAAATCTCCGAATATACAATAGGGTCACCATGGAGGAATGTACCATCTCTGGAATAATAAAGTACAAATATAATATTCTTAGAAGTTACAATATTTCAACACTCCCCCTTAACAAGAAGGATATTATAACAACGTCTGCAGGAGCAAGGAGTCATCAACTACATGGTACATGATACATATATAAATCATTGGAAGCTTTCTTCATACATCATCATCAGTAATTCAAACAGTTACTGGAACATCTTCAATACTGGAACATCAACATCTTCAGTACTAAGTTTTCATCTTCTGCAGCACTTGAACAACTACAGCAATATCAACATCTGGATCCTCATGATCATTAGCATCGTCATCACACGATCATCAACATCGTCATCACACGATCATCAACATCGTCATCATACGATCATCAGGATCATCATCTAGATCATCACGATCAACATCATCTGGATCCTCTCGATCAATAGCATTTGGATCCTCTCGATCTACAGCATCTGGATCATCTCGATCTACAACATCATCTTAGCAACATAATCTACAATACACATGATCCAATTCCAAGATGATAAATCCTTATCAATTTTAGACAAGTCTCATGTCTATGGATGATGCAATCCAGATCTACTTCCAGGATGATCAATCCTTATCAATTTTAGACAAGTCTCATGTCTATGGACGATGCAATCCAGATCTACTTCCAGGATGATCAATCCTTATCACTTTAGGACATGAGTCTAAGGACGATGCAATCCTATTACCTACATTTTGAACCAAATGTCCAGGGACGATGCAGTCCTATCATCAATTCTTGGAGACAGATGTCTACAGATCAATTTTGGGACCGAAGTCCGTTGATGATACAATACCCTCATTCTCAGAGACATTTGTATATAGATCAATTCTGGGACCGTTGTCCGGGGATGATACAATCCCCACATTATCGGAGACATCTGTCTATGGATCAATTCTGGGACCATCGTCCGAGGATGATACAATCCCAACATTCTCGGAAACATCTGTCTACGGATCAATTCTGGGACCGAATTCCAGGGATGATACAATCCCCACATTCTCGAAGACATCTTTCTACGGATCAATTCTGGGACCGAAGTCTGGGGATGATACAATCCCCACATTCTTGGAGACATCTATCTACACATCAATTCTGGGACTGAAGTCCGGGGATGATACAATCCCCACATTCTCAGAGACATCTGTCTACGGATCAATTCTGGGACTTGTGAAAATCAGATCACATCCAAGAACTATGCAAGAAATTAACCTCTCTCATATAAAAAATCTCACACAACTGCTCAAAGACACAAAAATAATGCACAAGAATGGAATTCTGTATTACTTCTCATGAATAATAATTACACCAGCCAACATATGAATGTTGTAGGCTGTTATTAAATAACATTACAACAATAATTTGAATGGCTAAAGATGCCAAAAGAATCTTCCATCCATCAGACTTTCTAAAAACTGCCCATCCCCCCTAGGTGGCAAGTTGGCTTTCCAAATCTGTTCAAAAGCTAACAAATTGCTAAATTAGTGATCTGAAGGTGAAATATAGGTAAAATCAATTCCAAATACAAAATATGGGTGGAAATAGTGTTAAGGAAAGTTTTTGGTGAATAAAACACTTTCCTAGGTTGACTAGCTCTTTCCTTTGGGGGAAAAAGCAGTAAAAGCGACAACTTTCTTCACAAATGCGCCCTTCTTCACAAATCTTATCCAGAATTGTTTAGGAATGCACCCAAGTGGCCTAGGATACTTGTAGAACACACCTTCGATGGAATATTATCCTCCCAAGTTGCCTTGTGGGCCTCACAATGGCAATTTCCTCAATTATTACATAGAATTAACCACAAGTGATTAATTAAAGAATCTTATGTAAATAATTAAATGGTAGGACAGATTAAATATTCCAACACCCCCTCTTAAGTTTGACTTGAATGGTCTAAAAAAATCAGAATATATAAAAATGCTAAGGGCCCAGTAACAAGACTTGGTCACCTCGTACAAAATACTGTCGGTCCACAAAACAAGGATAGAAGGAAATCCTCATGGGAAAAACCTTCTCTCAAAACATGGACATATCAAAATTGAACGGTTGCTGATCAACCCTTCACTCCACCACATGTCCAACCATCCCAAGCAGTGATCTAAGATAGCTGAATGTCTTCTTTGTGAAAGCCTTGGTGAAGATATCTGTAGTTTGCTCACCTGTGGGGCAATACTGCAAATCTATGATCTGGTCATGCACTAGTTCTCTGATGTAGTGCATATGAATCTCTATGTGCTTGGTCCTCTACCTTTGTACTGGATCACATGAAACTCTAATGGCACTCTGATTGTCACAACAAATGACAGTAGGAGTACTGAAAGCAATCTCAAACTCAGACAAAATCCCCTGCAACCAGACACACTATGTAGCAGCATTCACTGCTCCTCTGTACTCTGCCTCCGATGAAGATAGTGCTACGGAATTCTGTTTCTTGCTGGACTAGAAAACAGGGCCACCTCCAAGCATGAAAAAAAATCCTGATGTGGATTTCCTATCAAGGCTATCACCAGCCCAATCCGAATCTGTGAAACCCAAGAGATCTAAGCTAGAATCTGCCACATAGTGAATCCCATCACTCTTTGTGCCTTGCACATAATGAAGGATTCTTTTTGCAGCCCTCCAATGTCACTCATGTGGCTGCTCCATGTATCTAGATGCCACACTCACAACATATGCAAGATCTAGACGAGTGTGAGTCAAGTAGAGTAAGCTGCCAATCAACTGTCTGTAGAGTGTACTGTTAAAAAGTGGTGTAGATTCTGCTTCTTCCATTCTGACTCCAGAAGGAATGGAGTCTTAGAAGGCTTGCAATCAGCCATCTTAAACTTCTTCAATAGATCAAAATCATACTTTGACTGACATACCTTTGTTCCTTCTTTTGTTTGTGAAATTTCAAGCCCCAAAAATTGCTTGAGAATTCCCAAGTCACTCATGGAGAATGCTTGGTGCATTGCAGTCTTAAGAGCTGCTATTTGTTCAGTGCTATCACCTATGATCAGCAAATAATCAACATACAACACTATTAACATAATAAAACCATCAGCAAACTTCATATAGACATTTGGATCGGATTTACACTGAACATAGGATTGTGACAGCAAAAAACTGTCCATCTTTGCATACCAAGCCCTGGGGGCTTGCTTGAGTCCATACAAAGATTTTTTGAACCTGCAAACAAGGTTTGGATCTGATGTGTACCCCTGTGGCTGTTGCATATATATCTCCTCCTCAAGTTCCCCATGGAGGAAAGAACTTTTCACATCCATGTGATGTACTTCCCACCGCTTGGAAGCTGCCACTGCCAAAACTAGTCTAATGGAGTCTTTCTGAGCTACCGGTGCAAATGTTTCATTATAATCAAGTCCTTGGACCTGAGAATAGCCCTTTGCTACTAGAATTTCCTTGTACTTAATGTCTGTACCATCTGCTGCACATTTAGTCTTATAAATCCATTTGCATCTTACCAACTTTCTGCCTGTGGGGAGCTTGACTAGCTCCCAAGTTTCATTCTTCTGCAAAGACTGAATTCATCCATAGCAATCTGCCATCTAGGATCATGTGAGGCATACTCATATGTTTTGGATCAGAATCTATCATCATATAGCACTTCTCAGAAAGATAAGGATCATTCACATTGAGAGCAGTCTCAAACTGTGATCTAGTCCTCCTTTGGTCCCGAGGGTTACCTGCTAGTTCACCTGCTGCTTGCAAAGTTTTTGCAGCCCACTTAGGCCTTGTAGGTGAGTTTGCATCTGCAATAAATTGATCCTCATCATCATAAATATCAGAATAAAAAATATCAACAACATCACTTACTTCTTCTTCAGTCGGTCGTGAAGATGAGTCTCCAATTTCTGCACTCTGAGAGGGCTCTTCCTCAAACTGCACACTTATTTCGATGAATGCTTTATGAGTTGTCATGTTCAGAAACTTATATGCTTTGGAGTCACCTGAATATCCCACAAACAAACATGGTTGGCTTTGGGGCTGCATATCCCTCCTCTTCTCAATCAGAATCCTATCCCAAGCCTTTGAGCCAAAAATACTGAAATGAGAGATATCCGGTTTTTTACCTGTCCAAGCCTCGAAAGGAGTGATACCTTTGAGAGATTTGTGTGGAACTCTATTCTAAATATAGGTGGCACAATTTATTGCTTCAGCCCATAGCTTTGGAGACAACCCTTTTGCCTCAATCATGCATGTGGCCATCTCCTTAAGAGATCTGTTCTTCCTCTCAACAACCCCATTCTGCTGAGGTGTATATGGAACTGTATGTTGCATCTGTATGCCTGATGAAGCACAAAATTGCTGAAACTCTGATTTCACATACTCACCACCATTATCAGACCTTAACACTTTAATATGCCTACCAGACAGATTCTCAACTGAGGCTTTGAATAGTTTGAAAAACCCAAAAACTTCTGATTTAAGCTTGATGAAATAAACCCAACAGTACTTGCTAAAATCATCTATGAATGCGAGAATGTATTTTTCTGAATTCAATGACTCATGAGGGAATGGACCTTCTATGTCAGCGTGTATAAGTTCCAATGGTGCAGTGGTTCTCTCAGTGGTAGATCTCCCATACTTGTGCTCAGGGTGTTTTCCTAGGATGCAGGATTGACAGACACCTTTGGAAAATTTGATATTGGGCAGCCCTATAACCATCTCTTTCTCATAAAGTTGGGAAAGGTATTTGTATTTTAGGTGGCCAAAAATTTCATGCCATAGCTTGCTGGACTCATTGGCATGGGTCAGTAGGGAAGAAGGTGAGTATTTTGGCACAAAATGAGAAAACTTGTAGATTCTAGAACAGTGGTCAGCAGTACCAAATGCAATAATTTTTCCTGTTGAAATTTCTGCTATTTCAACATCATTGGGGGTAAAGGTGACTCTCTTGGGAATCCCTGTATGGGTCATCTGATAGACTGAAAGTAGGTTTGAAGCAAGTCCAGGGACATATAAACATTATTAAATGACCCAAACTTGAGATTTATGCTACCTTTGCCTTTGCCAGAGGTTTCAGAATTGTCTCCCAATACTATATTCGAACCACTGGAAGACTCAAGTGAAGTAAAATACTTACTTGCAGACACCATGTGTCTTGAAGCACTGGAATCAATGATGAATGATGAAGATTGGGAATTTCCGGCCATCAGTGCATGAACTCTCTCTTTGTCATCGGAATTTGATCTTCCATCTTTTCTTCTTGCGCTCTCTGGGAGAGGGATGTTGGCTTTCTCCAATGCCTGAGTTAATTGGTCGATGGTATTCTTCATACAAGAGCTTTCGGGATGAAAGCCCTTGCTGCAATAAGTGCACTTTGTCCTCTCATTCTTCTTGTTCGGATTCTTCTTGAATTTTAATGGCTCTCCATTAAAATTCTGCTTGTCTTTCCACTCACCGATGGGATTTTTGAAGTTGCCTTTCTTCTTGCCTTTCGAATTCTTTGAGTCTCCAACACTTAGACAATGGTCTTTCGATCGATTTTTAATGGCTCCCATTAAGACCAGCTTGTCTTGCTCTTGAGTTAATGACTCCATGAATTCTGAAAGTGACGGGCTCTTCCAATTTTTAATTGCTTTCCAGGTGGAATGGAAGGTGGAGACAAAAATTGAATAGTTTGGGCCAAGCTTGGAGAGAATGGCCAAAACTAATTGCTCATATTTCTTGTCTATTCCACATTTCTTCAGCTGCAATACAAGAGACTTGAATTTGGAGAAGAAGTCTTGTATATTATCGAAATTTTGTGGACTCAAAGAGACTAGCTCGTTATCCAATTAGTGGCCTCTCAATTCATCGGTTTTACCGAACAATTCTTGAAGTTTCAGCCATAATTCATTGGGTGAAGTGAGGCCATCAAGATGAAATAAGAGTTCTCTGGATGTAGTGAGACATAACAGCCCATAGGCTTCATCCCTTCAATTATGCCATTTAGATTTCTCCACTGCTGAGGTTGGCTGAGCTTCTGTTGCCATGGTCACCCTGTAGAGCCCTTTGCTCCTCAGTAGAATCTCCATCTGTGCTTTCCAATCAAACTAATTGAAAGGAGTGAGGATGATTTGCTGTGTATGATCCATTTCTGCAACTGATATAACTTTTGGACTGAATTTATAACACTTCTGATTCCAAAATGCGCCCTGCAGAGAATAGAATTCACCCGGTGAATTGATCAATGCGTCCTTCCTGAGACTGTTGGATCCTACAAGACAATCAATAGATGAAAGGAATAGATTTATGGCTCTGATATCATGTGAAAATCAGATCACATCCAATAACTATGCAAGAAATTAACCTCTCTCATATAAAAAATCTCACACAACTGCTCAAAGACACAAAAATAATGCACACGAATGGAATTCTGTATTACTTCTCATGAATAATAATTACACCAGCCAACGTATGAATGTTGTAGGATGTTATTAAATAAAATTATAGAAATAATTCGAATGGCTAAAGATGCCAAAAGAATCTTCCATCCATCAGACTTTCTAAAAACTTCCCATCCCCCCTAGGTGGCAAGTTGGCTTTCCAAATTTGCTCAAAAGCTCATGAATTGCTAAATTAGTGAGCTGAAGGTGAAATATAGGTAAAAAAAATGCCAAATATGAAATTTGGGTGGAAATAGTGTTAAGGAAATTTTTTGGTGAATAAAACACTTTCCTAGGTTGACTAGCTCTTTCCTTTGGGGGAAAAAGCAGTAAAAGCGGCAACTTTCTTCACAAATGCGCCCTTCTTCACAAATATTATCCAGAATTGTTTAGGAATGTTCCCAAGTGGCCTATGAGACTTGTAGAACACACCTTAGATGGAATCTTATTCTCCCAAGTTGCCTTGTGGGCCTCACAATGGCAATTTCCTCAATTATTACATAGAATTAACCACAAGTGATTAATTAAAGCATCTTATGTAAATAATTAAATGGTAGGAAGGCTTAAATATTCCAACAAGACTGAAGTTTGGGGATGATACAATCCCCACATTCTCAGAGACATCTGTCTACGGATTAATTCTGGGACCGAAGTCCGGGGATGATACAATCCCCACATTCTCGGAGACATCTATCTACAGATCAATTCTGGGACTGAAGTCCGGGGATGATACAATCCCCACATTTAAAATTAGACCTAGTCTAAGGACCATTCATCGACCTCATCTTTGGTATCACCAATATAGGTATCCATATCATCGACCTCACTGTCGATGCAGGCAATCACATCATCAGTGACCACATCACTCCCCCTTTCGAGGAGGGTCCTTCTGAACTACACCAAGCTTGTCTCGAAAATATTCAAACTTTACTCAAGACAGAGGTTTGGTCAATATATCAACAACTTGTTCGTCAGTGCTCACATACTTAAGCTTGATAGCTCCTTTCTGCACCATATCCCGTATATAGAAATATCGGATCTCTATGTGTTTTGACTTATCATGGAATACTGGATTTTCTGTCATCTTGATACAACTCTATTTGTCACACAGAATCTCAGTGGGTTCCATATCTAAGTCAAATAAACCAAATAACAACTTCTGAAGCCATATTGCTTCACAACTAGTAGAGCAAGCAACAATATATTCCGCTTCAGCTATGCTGAGAGACACATTGGACTGCTTCCTGCTAAACCACGAGATCATGGCAGATCCCAAACAATAGCATCCTCCCGATGTGCTCTTCCTGTCTGACACACTTCCTGCCCAATCAGCATCTGTGTAGCCATACAATCTGAAGCCATGATCTCCAAGACAACATAGACCAAAGTCTATCGTACCCTTTAGGTACCTCATCACATGCTTTGCAGCTATGAGGTGAACTCATCTAGGTTACACTAGATACTGACTCAAGGTATTCACGGCAAAGCATATGTCTGGTCTGGTATTTGTTAAATACATCAATGATCCAATAATTTGTCTGTACAGAGTCATATCCACTAACTCTGATGAGTCATCTGCTAACAGTTTCAAGTTGGAATCCATGGGAGTGGCCATGGCCTTACATTCCAACATATCAAATCTTTTCAAGATTTCCACAGCATACTTTCCCTGGTTGAGAAAGATTCCCTCTGGGCCTTGCCATACTTCTAGACCTAATAAGTAGTGCATCAATCCGAGATCTTTCATCTCAAACTCTAAAGAGAGCTTCTTTTTGCATTCGATAATCTGTTTCTCATTTCCTATCATAAATAGATCATCCAGATATAGCAGCATTATGACAGGTTCATCATCCATAAACTTGAGATAAAGATTAGGATCAGCTTTACTTTTGGTAAATCCTAATCTTGTTAATAAACTGTCAATTATTCCATACCAAGCTCTGGGAGCTTGCTTCAACCCATACAAATCCTTCTTTAATTTGCACACATCGGTTCTTCCATCTTCCATCTCAAATCCTTGAGGTTGTTCTATATACACTTCCTCCTCAATTACACCATTCAGGAAGGTTGTCTTTACATCCATTTGGTGTAATTTCCACTTCATCATGGATGCAAGTGCCATGATAGTTCTAATGGAAGTGTACCTTGCAACTGGTGCAAATGTTTCTTCATAGTCAATTCCCTCTTTCTGAGAGAACCCTCTGGCTACAAACCTTGCCTTATATTTTTCAATGCTGCCATCTACAGCATGATTTATCTTGTATATCCATTTGGAGGATACCACACTCTTGTCCTTTGGCTTGGGAACTATATCCCAAACATCATTCTTCATTATTGACTGGTACTCCTCAGTCATTGCTTCTACGCACTCTTTCTTATGAACTGCTTCTTCATAACTAGTGGGTACTTGATCTACAAGATCACACATTAGGGCCACATAGTTTGAGAATGTCTTTGGTTTCTTCACCCTAGTGGAGCCTTTAGGAGCTTCATATTTTTCTGCTCCTAGTATAATGTCTCTTGCCCATGCTAGCTTTCTCTTCCTTGAAATTTCTATGACAGGGGTTCTTGTGGTTCCATCATGTCATGGTCTTCAGGAGTTGTCTCTTCAGGGGTGGGTGCAACTTCTGTAATTCTGGAAGGTGCCTATTACTCATATACTTCTTCATGTTGGCACTTCCTAGATCTCTTGAGAGCTACCTCTTCATTAAATGTCACATCCCTACTTATTTCCATATGATGGAATCTTGGGATGTATATTCTGAATGCTTTGGATGCTTCACAATATCCAACAAGTATTCCCTTCTTTCCAGAAGGATCTATCTTGGTCCTCTTTTCTTTTGGAATGTGAATGTATATTGGGCATCCAAATATCTTGAGGTGACTTACCTCAGGTTTCTTCCCTGTGAACACTTCTTCTGGAGTCTTGAAATCAAGAGCAATATGAGATAGTCTATTTTGCACATAGACTGTTGTCTTGGCTGCTTTATCCCATAAATACATGGGTAGGTCTTGATCATGTATCATTGTCTTTACTGCCTCCATAATGGTTCTATTCTTTCATTCCGCAACGCCATTCTGTTGGGGATTGTAGGGAGTGGTTAGTTCCCTCTTGATTCTAGCTTCCTTACAAAAGACTTTAAAATCTTTTGAAGTATATTCTCCACCATTATCTGTCCTGAGTATCTTAATCTTCTCTTCTGAATGGTTTTCTATCAAGGCTTTGAATTCCTTGAACTTTCCAAAAACTTCATCTTTTCCCTTCAGAAAATAGATCCAAGTCTTCCTTGAGTACTCATCAATGAATGTAAGGTAGTATTCATATCCACTCAAGGATGTGGATGGTATTGGTCCACATATATCTGAGTGTATCAATTCCAACGTATTCTTAGTCTTTGTATCACTCTTTGGAAATGGGTTCTTGACATTCTTCCCTTTCGCACATCCTTTGCAAGTGCCATCATGGTCAATCTTTAAGTCTGGTAGTCCTATGACTACCTTGCTCACATGAGGTAGTGCTTTATAGTTAATGTGAGCAAGCCTTCTATGCCATATCTCACTTGGGATAGTGGCTTCATGAACAAGAGCAGCTTCTGGATGGCCCTTGAGTTTGTATAGACCTCCTTCCTCTTCACCAATAACAATTGCATCCTCAATTGATTTTCCTTTGGACCACATGAGTACCTGTCCATCTATGAATGCAACCCTACAGCCTTTCTTATCTAGTGCTGATATAGAAAGTAAGTTCTTCTTCAAACCAGGTACATATAAGATTTCATTCATTTTCAATGGAGTTCCGGAATCAAGTTTGTAATTTGCTTCACCAATTCCTTTGATAGGATATTGATAGTAATCTCCTAGAGATACCTTTTGTGGAGATGTCTTCTCTTTAAGTTTTGATAGAGTCTTCTTTTGTCCTGTCATGTGCTTTGAAGCACCACTATCAATGAGCCATGTATCTTCTCTAGGTGATACTTCCCCAGAGAGAGCAGAGAATAGAACATACTCTTCTACATCTTCTTCTTCTACTTTAGCTCTTTTCTTTCTAGGATTTTCTTCCTCTTCTTCTTCACTATCATTTTCTGCAAGATGTGCATGATGTCTTTTGTGAATAAACTTCTTCTTCTTATTTTGTGAAGTACAATTTCTAGCAAAGTGTCCTAGTTTGATACAATTGAAACATTGAACTGTGGAGAGATCTCTTTCTGAGTTTGCTCTTTCTCTCCTTCTAAAATTACTAGGAGGTTGAGACTCCTTGTGATCATTCTTCTTGAAGTTGAAGTGAATCCTTCTTTTTATGGTGTGTGTAGCCAAAGCTTGGTCATCCTCTTTGAGAAGAGCTTCTCTATTGGCTACCCTAGCCTCTTCTTGAACACAATCCTCCCAAACCACATCAAACTTCATACTTTCTTTTTTGGCACACATAGTTTAAATGAATGACTCCCAAGGTCTAGTAAGACCATTTAGAGCAATCATGACAAGTTCATCTTCATCAAGGGTATCTCCAATGGCATCTAGTTGTTCTTTGATATGGGAAACCCTTGAGAAATAGTCTTGAATAGATTCTCCTTTATTCATCTTGGTGCTCTTCAATTGAGTTCTCAGGTTCATCTTCCTATTGATGTTCTTTCCCTCATATATTCTGGAAAGAGCATCATACATTTCCTTTGGGGTCTTCTTGTCCACTTGGGGAATCAAGTGGTCTTTGATAGAATCAACAATGATTCTCTTTTCCCTAATCAGGTCCTTCCTATGCTTTTCTTTGGCTTCATCTTCCGTAGGTTCTGCAACCTCATCTTTGATATATTGGACAAGATCATTCTCTTCTAGAATGAGACCAATTCTATATTTCCATGCCCATAAATTTTCTATACCCTCTAGCTTGTCTTCAAGCTTAGTGCTTGGAGCCATCTTAACCAGGAGGTCATAGAGATTGAAGTTTCAAAAGATAGAATAATACTTACTAGGAGATTATCTTGATTGAATTGAGAATTCTGGTGTGATCAGCTTCTAGAAAATTCAACTTTACACCTTCCGGATCTGCAACAGAATTTCTGGTTTTCTGGTCTTCTCTTTTCTGGTTTTCTGGTGCACAGGTTCGCAGCTTTTCTGGTTCACTGGTGCACAGGTGCATAGCTTTTCTGGTTCTTTGGTTTTCTGCACTTTTGGTCAAACTAGGGTTTGACTTTCTCGTAGTTCTAGCCAACCAAAAATCTCGATCCAGGGCTCAAAACTTTGATTTTGAGGAGGGATATCCAGCCATGCAACCAGAATCCAAAGATTCCAACTTTTGCAGAAACCTTAATTTTCACCAGAGGAGAAGAGAGAGGTATTTTCACCTTGTGAAAGATGTTATATTCAGGATAGCTCTGATACCATGTTAAGTTTAGCCTAATTTAACTAGCAAGATCATTGAAAGAAACACAATCACAAGATAGACAAACATTTACCCTGGGAAACCCTCATGGGGTAGAAAACCCAACAAATCTTTACTCAATATAGACAATCAATCCAATACAAGATGTAGTCCTCAACAAGAGCTCCTTCTCCTCTTATGCAGACCTCTCTCTCACTAGTGCGCCAATCAAAAGTGGATGAATGAATGAGATAAGTGAGGAACATACCTCCTCTACTTATACTTGTTTTCCAACTAACTTTTTACCCTAATGGGGTCGACCTCTCCCAGAAGAGTCTAATAGCCCCCAAATAGTAAACTCAGGGCCAACCTCACATGGGAGATCTAATAACCCTAGTTACCACACTCTCTTGGAGGAATAAAAATCTCCATATATATAATAGGGTCACCATGGAGGAATGTACCATCTCCGGAATAATAAAGTACAAATATAATATTCTTAGAAGTTATAATATTTCAACAGTACATGTGAAGCAGTTGTACTACCAAGCGATTCACAATTTCTGTCTGTCTGTTGGTCTAAGGATGAAAAGCTGTGTCCAGCTGTTGCCAGAGAGTATTCCAAAAGATGCCGACGAATCTGGCATCTTGGTCAGAGTTAATGGTTGTGGGTAAACCAAAATGTTTCCAGACATGTGTGAAGAAGAGTTGAGCAATCTGCTGCGCTGTCGTGGTCTTCTTGCATGGTATGAGGATGGCCATCTTGGAAAATCTATCGAATACTACTAAGATCGCTTTGTGCTGATGTTTGGTAGTAGTATATCCCGTCAAGTAGTCCATAGAAATAGATTCCCATGGTCGACTAGGAACTGGCATATGTGTGTACAATCCCTGTAGTCGATTAGGTGGTTTGGCAATGGCACAAACCACGCATGATCGAATGTACTTGTTGACATCGGTTTTAAGTGTAGGCAAAAAGAAATACTTTTGTAGAATAGCAAGTGTCTTTGCTACTCTAAAGTGTCCTGTAGTCTTGCTATAGTGTGCATCCCAAATGAGCTGTTGTCGATGCTCATCGGTTGGTACACAAAGTTGTCCAAGCTTGTATAGCAAGGTGTCTTTTAGGAAATAGTCGGCGGTCGACGAATTGTCAGTATGAAGCTATTGGTAGATAGGTGAAAAGTTGATGTCTTCCTGATACAACTGAGGCCAAGTAGTGGTGTCATATCCCTGCATACTCATCACTGTAAAAGGAGAGTAATGGGCGGTCTTCTTAGACAATCGGGGGTGGCGTTAGCTTTACCTTTTCGATACTTAATCACCAACTGGAATTGTTGTAGGTAATTAATCCACTTAAGCTGTCGAGCTGTTTGTAGTTTTGACTGGGTCAGAGTGAACTATAGAGGCTTATGGTCAGTGAGGATGACCATTTCCTTGCCAAGGATGTAATGCCTGCATTGCTTGAGATCTTGAAAAATGGTGTAGAGTTCTTTTTTGTACGTCGAATATATTCTAACAGTGTCGTTAAAAGTTTCGGAATGAAAAGCGACTAGGTGACCAGACTGAGTGATCACTGCACCCAAGGCATAGTCCAATGTGTCCATCTCAATCTCAAAGGGCTGATGCAAATCAGGTAACACAAGTTCAGGTGCAGTGCAGAGCTTGTGTTTGAGCTATTTAAAAGATTCTTGTTGTGTTGGTGTCCATTTGAAGAGAGTTTTTCCATTTCCCTTCGTCAACTGATTCAAGGGCTAGGCTATGTGACTAAAGCCGAGTATGAACCCTCCATAGAAATTTTCCAAACCAAGAAAAAATATTAGTTCTTGAACGCTGTGAGGAATGGACCAATATTTTAGGATCTGTACTTTGTCTGGATCGACGTGAATTCCTGCAAAGTCAATTACATACCTGAAATATTTGATGTTTTTCATTGCAAAGGTACACTTGTCCATGTTCAAGTAAAGTCGATGTTGCTGGAGAGTGTCGAGGACTTGTCGAAGCTGTCCGACATGTTCTTCCCATGATCGAATGAAAATCAATATGTTGTCAAGGTAGACAATGAGCCATTTTCCAATGAAAGGTCACAGAATGTTGTCCATGTATTGCATGAAGGTCGCAGGTGAATTGGTTAAGACGAAAGGCATGAGTAACCATTCAGACAATCCTTCCTTGGTATTGAAAGCAGTTTTCCACACATCTGAGGGCTCGATTGGAATTTGATGATATCCCAACTTGAGGTCGATCTTAGTAAATAATTTATCACCTTTCAGACAGTCGATGAGCTTGTCCATCACCTTTGATAGCCACCTTCTACGGTTGTGACTGATAACTTACATGGCGATCCCAAAGGTAAGGTTCCCCAAATAGGGCATCGGCTATAGAGAGTGGTGCTACATCGCAGAGTACTTCATCTTCAAAAGGATTTATGAAGTAAGCGAGTTTGCATTGTCGAGTGATCTGTAGTTCCTGTCCATCCTTCATCTAACCGATGTTGTAAGGCTGAGGATGTGGAGTGGTGACAAGACCTAGTTTCTTTACAAAATATTCAGAAATGAAGTTCTTCTGGCTACCATTGTCCACAATCAGATGGGTTGTGCTGGACCCATATCCATGTACAGAACAGGCGCTCTCCTTCCACCTCGTCAACGATAGTCGAGGTTGCTGGAGTGGTCGATGTCGATTTCAGAAGGATCGTTGCATCTGGATCATATTCTTCCACTGTCTTGCCGAATGCGTCGAATGTTGACACTTTTTCCAAAAATGTCTTCCAAGATTTGCATTCAGACGTATCATGCCAAGATGAGTGGTGGTAATTGCACCATTTCCCTTTGGGTGGTTGTTTGTTACATTCCATTTTCTGGAAAGGATTTTTGTCGTGATCTGGCTTTCGCAAAGTCAGTTGAGAATATTTTTACTTGTCGAGGTCAGCTGATGTCTTCTTGTTGGGTGGTCGTCCTGATGTCAGCTTTGTTGCGAAGCGTGCTTTCCCTTTCTGCTTGGTTTCAAGTTTGCTGGCATAGTGGGATGCATCTGCAAGCGTAATGATAGTAAGAAATTCCATCTCCTATTGAATATACTTGGACAATCTGCTGATGTAATTTAGAACAAGTAATTTCTCTTCTTCTTGAACTTCAAGTCTATCCATGAGTCGATAGAACTCGTCGGTGTAACTCTGTACTGATTGGTATTTCCACTTCCTTAGCTACTGCCACTTCTTATACTACTGCTCGAGGTACTTGGGCGGGTAAAATTCCTTTCAGATGTGTTCGACGAATTTATCCCATGTGTCGCTGGGGTCTCCTCTTTTATCCATCTTTTTCGAGAGGTTCTCCCACTAGCAGTGCACATATGTTGACATCTTTAAGGCTGCAATGGTGATCTTGTCAGCTTCTGAGATTTTATTCATAGAGTAATAGGATTCCAATTGTTGCACCCAATTGTCAATGGATTCTGCGTCAATATTTCCTTCAAGGTTCGATATGTCCAGATTCATTTTCACTTTGAAGGGGATGATTTTATTGGAGTGATTTCTCGTCGAAAATCCTCCAGATGTCAAAGCAAATCGCGTGAGAATTTCATTGAACTGGGTGAACATTTCAGTCTGTTGTCGAGTCAACGCTTGCTCAATAAGTTGTGTTGTCTCTTCGACTGCATGTCTATTGTCTCTTTCTTCTATCATTTCTGGAGGTAGTGTATGCTTGGATTGTTGAGATTGCGAGCGTGTTTGAACAGGCATAAGTCGGTAACTTAGCTGGAAGTGTCTACACAAACTTAAGCATGAACAAAGCTGAGTGCTCTGATACCAATGATCCGCACGTGGCTAGGAAGCACGAGGGGGACAACAGTTCAACTGAATGAGTTGGCTCTGTTATGGCAGAAGCTTAAGAAATAAAATGCGCAAAGCAAGAATACACTACACAGACAGAAAACAAATGCACACAGACAATATGCAGGAATGCAAACTGATTTCTATTATTGAATTTAAGTTCATGACTTGATTCTATGCTACAGTATTATACATGATTATATAGGATGTGTTGAGACGCTTGGGTTCTATCCTGTTACGTTTAGTTACACAGAAGTTAGAACGGTTCAGCAGTTCAACCGTTACAGTCAACTGGAAGACAGAGAGACAGTCTGTCGAAGTTCGACGGTCTCAAGCCGCAGATCGACACTGCATGTCGATGTCATGAAGCATTGAGGTCGAGACATGTCACAGTTCGACAAATTGCCAAATTTGTGTCGAATTCGACACTCGTCAGAGTTGTGTCGACGATGATGACTTGTAGAAGTGGTGTTGAAGTCGGCATCCGACAATAATTCCAACTACAATGTGGATCAGTTCCCACTATTTTCGAAACACTTCCTATAGTTTAATTATAACATGATTCTTAGAGTCATTGGATTGATTTTTTTATTGTGAATGAAAAGTACGTCTATACATTTTTTCCATTATATACCTCAAAGTTTTATAAAAAAAATTCCCCCTCTCATTAACGTCCATCACCACTCCAGTTTGAATGATGACCAAATCATCATCATTTACATTATTCTTAATTTTTTATATTTTAGTGGTGTCCTATTTCCTTGATCTCCGTCCCTGCACAACATTCAAAAAATTTGAAATCCAAACTTTGAAACATGATTGTAGTTATTCTTGAGAAGCATTGTCAGTAAGAAGTAAAAAAAATCCCCATGTTAATCACCTCTTGATCCACATAATTCCTCAGTTTGCAATAATTTCTTAAAGTTTTTTTCTCTTCTTAACTGATATTATGGAAAATCTTATAGAGTTTCCTTAAATTTTTGTTCTCCATGACACACATAAACCAATACACATCATTAAAAAATACAGCTAATTGAATATATTGCTTTCATATTAAAATTACGAAAAACTTACCATGTTATTTGTGTCGTATGTGTTTCCCTTTCTCCCTTCACTATGAATTTTATTCCTTGATATTTGATGGGCCATGTTTTATCAATGAATTTCCTACATAATTAAACACATAAATTATAAAATATTTCTTTACACAACAAGTAAAGAATTTCAGGTAAAAATGTATTTGGGACAAACAATGCGCACATTACAAAAAATATGCATCGATGTGCCATATAAGATATAATGCATCGGTGCATAATACATGTATAATACACATTGGAAATGGTTTTTATTTTTTTAAATAAACAATTTCAAATGGTGCATATTAGAAATATAAACACACCAGTGTGTCATTTCTATAAAATGTGCACCGAAACTGCATAAGCATTTTTGAAAAAAATTCTAACGAGGATAGTTCGAACAGGTCAGGTTCGAAGGGAACCACATTATGATCTCGCTCCAAGATCCCAAATACCCATATACCAATATATGTAACCAATAAGTTTAAATTGCTGAAAATAAAATATTATTGTGAAAAAAAAAGGAAAGCAAGAAGAACCCTAGGGTTTGCAGTGATAAAGATAAATACGAAGGAAGAAGAACACAAGGGTTTCCAACATTGAAGGTAACTCTTATATTCTCTATTTTATTTAAAAAAAAATTTAAATTTATGCAATTTTTTAATTCTATTGAAGGAAAATTTTCTTGAAATGTCTCATTTGTAGAGTTGTATGTGTCCACAATGATCCCTTACAAAATTCATCTTCAAAGAAATCTCTCTCCAAACTGTTCCCTGGTAAACCTCTCTTGCATAAGTCACTCAATGTTTTGGCCTAAATGTTTTTAGGGATTATGGTTTTCGTTTAATTATAAGATCATTTTCTTCAAATTAAGTTACCGCTCCTTTTTTCATTTGATATTTTAGCCAATCGATGATAAATGTGCTTATCATTTTTTTTTATAAGTTTGGATTTCGGTGTGAAACTCAGAATAATATCACACCTGTGCGTTATAATCATAAAAGCGCATCAGTATAATATGTATTAAAATTTGATTTATATTTGTGATTTTTTTTCTTCGAAATAGATTTGCACTTAGTAGTTAATATCACACCAGTGTGTATTCACGACATAAGCACATCGATGACACCGAAAGACAAAACAATACAAGTGTAAACTTTCACAATGAATAGTTTGCACAGGTTTGTACTTTGCAGAGGTGCTTGCGGACGTTCTTATCCGTTTGCATATATTAATAATGCACCATTGCATATCTATTTTTATGACGCCCCAATGTGCCTATAAAATTTGTGGTTTACCGATTACGATATATGAAAATAGAATGTAACTTGTTTCCCATTTTATTTTTAAAGAGTGAAGACATGTATTAATTATATTCTTCACTCAACTACAGGGAAAAAAAGAGAAATAAATCAAATGGTTGATTCTTCAAATTCCAATTCATTCCTTATCGTTCAAAGTTCAACTTCTTTGTTGTCGTTACTTGTAAGTGCATATTTATTTCTATTTGATTATATATTTGAATTTATGTTGTCTTTTCACATGCATTTGAATAATTTTGCATTTCCTTTTGCATGATCCTAATTTTGGATCAAGTTTAGATGCACATGATATTCCACTACTCCCAAAAAGACACAAGGCCTCTGGATAAAAATACCCTAGGTATATGGTAGATGAAAATGGAAGGCCACTTTACCCTTCCAACTATAACATGCCATCATCTAGTAACCTTCCTGTACCAATGGTAACTTATCATGAATGGGATCACTTTTATGACACCCCAGTAGTATGTGGTTGTTCAAAATGTAAAGGGTTGAAGGTGAACCCTAGGCGAGTCACACTGTCCCATTATATTAATGATTGACTACCCAAAGTTGATGGTTTAATATCCCCCACTACAGTCAGTGATCCAATAGGTGAAATGAAAAAAACATGTAGGAACACTTCCATATTCTCATTCTTTGAAAAGTTGGAAGCCAAATAATTTTTTTTTCCTAAATTGACCAACCCGTATCCTTTTGTTGAGTCAATTGAGAGTTATAGTGAGCCAATGTATGATATCAATACTACCCAAAACATATCCACAAGGAGATCCAAAAAGTTGTATGACCTAAGAGAAAAATTTTCCAAGTACAGACAAAGGTCAGTTCAATTTTTGGAGGGTAGCTATGAATTCTCTCTTCCCATCCATCTGCAAAGTAAATACCAAACTAGTTACAATCACACTTTGGATGGGGCTTGGTCATCTTCCCTTCCTGTGCCCGATGTTGGGACCAAATTATCCTATTGTGGTAATAGTTACATGATCGAAAAGTCTAAAATAGATGTTGCAAATATTGGGTTGTTTATCCTTTCACATTTTTTTGTTCCTCCAAAACAGTTAGTATCACTTATGCCATTTTGTGGTCGTATTTATAGTCAATCTAATTACTTGAATATTTCCAAATCCAACCATAATATTTCCATGTATAATATGTGCATAAGTTGTTGCACTTAAGAAAAATTTAATAGGAAGAACTTGTTATATATCAATGGTCATCCACACACTCATGGGAACATTGTAGGGTTCATAAATAGTTGCAGGTTCTCATTGTTCAGTGCAAATTTTTCATTTGAGGAGCACTCCAATGAAATTTTAGGTTAACCTTGACTCAGTAAATGAGTCATCGAGATAATCTTGGTTTGGGTCAAATAAAATGGTATTTGGAGGCCAATAGTATTTGGTGGCCAATGGTATTTGGTGTCCCATGGTATTGGACCAAGGTATTGCATGTAATGAATCCTATAAAGGGCTTGGAATAATCCATTGTAATGTGGCTTGGAGGTGAGCGGGTGAGCTCACTTGGCTCCATTGGCCAGTTTTGGCCATGTAATGAAGATATTCATTGATTGGTTTTTCCACTCATGAGGTTTTCCAGGGTAAAAATAATGTGTCTATGTATGGTTTCTTGTGTGTAATATTTTTCTCTTGCAAATATATTTTAATATACTCATTTAAATCCTAAGAACCGGTATCAGAACATGTGGTTGGTTATTCTTGAGGCCATATTTTTCATATCTGATTTTTAATTAATATGTTGTGGGGTGCATGATTGGTGGTACTTGACACCCCAACAGTTTTTGGTTCCTGGTTAGAATGCGATTTCCCCGGGTGCTTAGAAGCACGAAAAACAAATCATTGTATCCATCTAATGTGGAAGGGAGGGATGTGGCATCAATTTGTGGAAAGAACCACTAGGATAGATACGAGGGTGGAAAGTGTACTTGTAGCCTAGATTGATGTGGAATTAGAGAGGTTGAGTCTTCAATTGCGGGAGGAATGCGAGATGGTTTAATCTCAGTTTTGGGACCAAGATTTATGAACCATGTAGCTGAAGAGAATTCCTAGAGAACTGGCAGCTATAGCAGTTGAGGACCCATGCAATCTAGTAGATGGATTCTTTTTATATGGAATTCAATGACAAGTTTGAATGAAGCTACAAAAGGAGGCATGGAATATGAAGAGCATGGAAAAGTGAGAGGAGGTAGCAATGAATGGTGATGGTAAAGTCACCATGAGACACATGAACAAAAAAATATTATTATTAATGGAGTTGAAAATTGTATTACATGTAAATGAGCATACAACTGTAAGACCTAGTTAGGCATGCATACCCCTGGTAACCCATCGGTAAAGTAATGTACACCTAGGTGATAGGGGGCATGTGAGATTCCTCGTTAAAATATTTGAGGGGGTTGGTCATTACTCCAATTCAAGTTTAAAGGGGGTATGGTTAGGTTAACCTTGACTTGATTAATGAGTCATTGAGATAATCTTGGTTTGGGTCAAATAAAATGGTATTTGGTGGCCAATAATATTTTTTGGCCAATGGGATTTGGTGGCCCATGGTATTTGGTGTCCCACAGTATTGGACCAAGTTATTGAATGTAATAAATCCTATAAAGGGCTTGGAATAATCCATTATAATGTGGCTTGGAGGTGAGCGGGTGAGCTCACTTGTCCCGGTTGGCCAGTTTTGGGCATGTAATGAAGATTTTCATTAACTGGTTTTTCCCCTCATGGGGTTTTATAGGGTAAAAATAATGTGTCTATGTCTAGTTGCTTGTGTGTAATATTATTTTGTTGCAAATATATTTTAATATGCTCATTTAAATCCTAATATGACAAAGAGGTATTAACAAAAAATAAGGCATCCATATTTGTTGTTGTGAATGCAATACGTAGTTTGTCTCCTGGTGATGAGTTGCTAATAAACTATAAATTTTGTACATCACCAAATTCTCGTAAAAAATGACTTTCATTAGAGTTTCCTTTGGATGTCCCCTCTGGGCATAAGAAAAATATCATTGAGTAATTGTATTTTTGGGTTTTCAATGGAATTAATGTTATGCTTAATTCCACATTTGTTTTATAAAGTTGTGGATGGCATGTGTACTACACGAAAAACAAATTATATGCTTCTAATAAATGTTTGCTAAAATGTTTCAACATGTTAATTCAATTATTTTTACTAATATCATCAATTTAATGTTCACAATTTTTGCAACCAGGATTTTGATGACAGTCAACCTGTCTACCATCTACCATTGCAACCTAGTACGATGTCAAATCTAGAGAAGGATACTAAATAGGCAGAGCTTGGAGAGGAAGCATACAAAGCATGGTTGAATCAACTACCTATAAAATTTCCACTACATCCTGAGTCACCAATTCAAAATATATATAGTAACACTAGTCCTTCATGGGTTGGGGATGAAAACAATGATATAAAGGTTGGTATGAATGATTTCTTATGGGATACCCATGCCATGGAGGGAATGTTGTTAAATGCATTCCAACAAGATGAGTTGGGGAATGATATTAATATTGTCAATTGTTATACCTCAAATTTCCACGTTGAACCTTCGTGTCATATCTTCATGTCGTAACATCATGCAACACTTTATGACACTACCTTCTAACGAGTGTTGAACCATCTTGATCCCCTCCTTAGCCTCATCTGGAGTCTTTGGAGACAAACCCAACTTTACTTTTACAGATGACAACTCATTGAGCCACTTGCCACCTCATCCAACAATCTTTTGGCATGATTTTCACGGCTTTCTAGTATTGCAGGACGCGAAAATTCATTATTTTTCGTGCTCTGCATACTTGCAGGGGCGCGAAAATCCCCATAGTTTCGCGTTATGACCAGTTCAGAGGGCGCGGGAATTACCCTAACTACCTTTTGGCTTGGGATTTGGATCTCACCCTCCGGGATATTTTCTTGGGATTGAAGCTCCCTTCGACCCTAACTCACCTTCCTTGTTTAGCCTGGCTCAACCTCTTGATTGACTAATCACTCATCTAGATCCACCTTCCTCTCCAAGTGGTTGGCCTCCCAAATCCTATAAGAAAGATTCCATCCATGAGCTAGAGGGAGGGAATTTTTGAGGCATCAAACCTATGGTATTAGGAGTTTTGTAGCGGTAGCAAGGAAGGAGGCTTTGGAGCTGAAGGTTTGCTTGGACATCAAGGGATCACTTTGTAAGTTTCTCCTAGTTTCCATTAATAATAACTTGTCTTATTTTCCCATTTCATGTGTTATGTTTCAGTCATTAGCACAAAGTGTTTCTAATTTGATTTAGATCTGAACTAGTGTACAAGGTATTTGGATTTTTTCTTTGCTTGTTGTTTGCTTGATAAAAATAGGTTCTACTTAGGAGATTCAAGATAGGAGCTGGAGACAAGAAAAGCATCCGGTTCAAGGTGAGTTATATCAATTCTTCTCTCTGAATACATTTGATATTTGTATGCATTTCTAGATCTAGGATCTTAAGGTAGCATTTGTTTGTTAGCTGTCTTAGATTAGGCTTAGTTAATATCCGTTTAGTCTAAGGGTAAATCTAACTATCCGTAGGACGGATTTATTACTACATCGATGCCTTATTTGAAATCCTGAAAAACTACTTCCACCACCCCTCTCTTTGGGAATGGATGAAGGTATCCCAACTGAGGACAACAATGTTGTTGTACAACTTGAAAGAAATGTATGGTATGTCGAATGTGTGCTTCTCGAAACTACTTTGGTAGCTAGCCATCAATTCATCATTCATTAAACAATGAAAATAGATTTATTGCATGCTTAGTGACAATGTACATTTATATTTCCCACTAATTGCAAGTTACTCAAAGAAAAAGTACTTCCAGCTGATAATTTCCTCCCGGATAGCTACAAAGAGGCAAAGAAATTGCTAAAACATTTGGGTGTTGAGTACATATCATATCATGCTTGTATGAATGATTGTATTTTATATAGAGGTGAATACAAGGACAAAGATATATGTCGTAAATGTGGGAACAAAAAATACCAAATATAAAAATAAGGGTAAGGTACATGCCCCTCCTCATAAGATATTGAGGCACATTCATATAATCCCAAGGATTCAAAGGATTTTTCGATGCAAATAATTAACCATGCTACAGGGGTGGCATGCCATGCATAGAAGTAATCCAGGAGTTTGTTGAGATTGGTGTTGTCATTGATGCAAATAGATTGTTGAACTTGGTGATGGAATTGAAGTCTTAATTCCATTTTGAAGAAGTATATAGAAAATATGCGCGCAAGTCTCGACAAGCCACCAAACATGCGCACAAGTTTTGCGCAAAGTCCCACTAGATTTACTTTTGCAGCTCCCAACACAAGTATGTTGTACAATACACTGCGAAATAGTTTGTGTGCTAATCAAGACAAAATATTAAAGTTCACAACCTACAAGCCGACAAAGGAATAAGTAATGAGGCCCAACAATTGTGTGGGTAAACTTATTCGTGAAGAAAGGTAGAAGGGATGCAACCGACATAAAAAAAATCATTTGCTTATGGATAAATCAATTGAACAAAGAAAAGAAGGAACAATATAAAAAAAAAAATATTGAAGTGTTTTGACAAGTTTGGGCACAAAAATGATGTAGTATTCTAAAATTGCAAGCTTCGGGGAACATATGAAATTCTCAAGGGAATCAATGACTGTATGACTTGAGGAAGTGAGAGAGATTACAAGACAAGGATAAATACAAGGAGCATTCACGTAGAAATACAAGGAGCATTTGTGAAGAGCACAGGGAGCATTTTTGCAAATACCATTTGAACAAAAGGATACAAGGAATGGTCGCGCAGAAAGAGTTGGAAATGTGAAGGATAGTATGTTCAATAGGTTGTGCAGAATAGAGGAAACATATCAGAAAGTACAGAGTGCGTTGTGATCAAGGTATACAAAAAAAATATATATCTGGGTCATAGGACGAGGAAAGTACAAAAGATTGGCGTCTTCCACAGGTTGGTTCCTGGAAGCTTAGGTGGGTGCCTGACCACGCAAATTGGTGCTTGCTGGCTATGAGTTGGTTCTCATAAGAGTATTAGTATTCTCACAGGTTGATTCCTTTAAAACAAAAATTTGGTGCTTGAAAGGGATTGGTGTTCCCGTCTGATTGGTGTCAACAAAATCCGTGAGTGGGTACTCACACTTGTATTGGAGATTGGTGTCTCCCAACAACTTATGTAATCAAAGATTATATCTATACAATTTTTCTTTATAAATACTCAGTGCATAGTGTTTTTTTATGTTGATAATTGCTTTGGTATTGGTGTATGGTTTATGAAGTGAAAAATTATATAGAAAATTAAGTTTGTGCATGATACTGATTCACCCCCCCGTCAGTATCACTTGGGGTTCAATAGAGTTATGCAGATTCCTACAGATTCAATAGCCATGAAGCATATAGAGGATGCATGGCCTGATAAATTGAATTATGAAGTACAAATCCTTTGATTGAGCATAGCCATAGATGGAGTTGACTCATATTCCCTCCAAAACACCAATTATTATGTTTAGCTAGTGGTAGTGATCAATAGAAATATCCCCCCATGGTTTTCCATGAAGAATGAACATCTTATGTTGGCTCTTATAGTTCCTAGTAGGAGTGGTTTGGGATGATCAATTACATGAGGATAAAATGGAAGGGGAGATACTCCAAATGAATGGATAAAAATGCATGATAAAGAGTATTCACTTTTATTTTGTCAATTTTCTATAGAATAATTGTTTACAGTGAAATTGATAATATATATTTGTTTTGATACTAATAATTTTCCTTTCGAGATTACATCAACGATCGCATAAATTGGTGCCATCAATAAATTTGTCCTTTACAATGCAAAGGAAACACAACCATGGGTTTCATTGTATGAAGAAAAGAGAATGAAATGGGACAGTGATAGGAAATAATTCAGATGGTTGAATGATAGAAGCATGCCTTATCATAATAATTTAAAATAAAATATGCCAATGAATTGTTTGAATAGTTGGGTGGATGACTAGGTAAAAGAGAAACACGGTGTGGTTGGTTGTTTCCCATGTGGTGAGTAGGATGCACTAACTATAGCAATTGGGTACAACAACTCTATAATAATCTCTCTATCTACATTGTTCATTTATAGTGCATGTTGTAATAATATTATGTTTTTATTAACGTCGATTCTTTTCATTTTTTAGGTGAATTTGTTCCATCCATGTGGGCATATTGACATCATTTCTGAGGATACGGATGATAGATGTGTCACATTTTACTGTGGAGTGGAGGTTTAGTTCTACCAATCTAGTCATGCTAGCCATTATGACTAGAACATAATAGAGGAAAAACATCGGAAATATACAAGAGATCATGCAAGTGGAATTATCATCTTTCCAATTTGTTATTTTTAGGTTCAAATGGTGAGATACTTTCCACCGGAATAATGTAAAGGAAGATCATGATAGTGGGATAATATGTATCAACTCTAAAAATATGTGGGATGAAAATAATGAGCCTTATGTTTACCCAAAACCTTGACAAAAGACACTATCCAAGGTCAAAACATCATTTTGAGAACAACGATGTTATCATGCCAAGCGAGGAAGATAATCTAGGTGATGGCAACAAATAGTGACATGTACATGTTTTATTTCGACATTTACTTTATGGCCATATTTTGTATTGATGAAAGTGTCTTTCAATTATATATTCATTATACAATATCAAGTTGGTTAGTATTAAGTTTTTCGTAGTTGATGATGGATTGGGTGTAAATGTTGTCATTTTACTTACAATATATACGTGTTAAATCCATTGTACTTTCTATTCAAATATGGCCCAACAAAAACTAAATTACACTAGTTATGTTGGGGGATTCTCCTAAGACTTATCCAATAAAATATCATATTCACTTCTTCAAAATTTTCAATATTTACTCACTTATTAAATGTCATCTTAAGTCCATTCTAATTATGATACAAGTAAAGAGCATTTCCTCTCTATTCTTTTGGATGCAATAGTTGATAGTTTCTTTTCCCAAAGGAGGGTCATTTGTCATCATGATCAATTACAATTGCTACCTATAAAGAGTTGATAGTAAGTCCATGTGCATAGCTATGGGACTCCAATATATTATTCAAACATTGTATAGTCTCCATGCTCTACTTGATTTCAATAAAATAAATAGGACATATATTGGAAATTTGAGTCATTGGAATTCACAATATTAAAAAAATATGGGTGAATATTTTCACAAAGTTGCTATTTGAGGGGTTTGACATAAATATTGTATACCGAAATTAAAAAAATAGATTATGAAATCCTTATTAAAATTTTGGATAGTAAGCCCATGTGCATCACAAAGGGCCTTTGGGATATTAATCAAAATTTATATATCCTCCTTTGAAAACTTTAATTCAATAAAAAAGGAATATATATTGGAAATTTGAATGAAAAAAATTGACAATATATATTGGAAATGTGTATCTCGTCCTTGGTCTACTAGATATCTATAAATTAAAATAATTCAATATAATATTAACAAAATATGGGCGAATATTTGTATATTTTTTTTTTGAGGTGTTGGTTGCCAATATATCTAACATAAAATTAGATGTATCTTTTATTAGTGTATATGTTTTCTTCTCTAGTGGAGTGAGAACATAATTTGTAGGACTTGATCTTATAAAATCAATTGGTAGCTCATTCCTCTCATTTTTTATCATCACTATAGATGCAAAGTATAATTGTAAATAATTCAAGTAGCACATTAAAATTTTATGGGATAACTTGCCAAATGTGTTGGTATTTATATACTTGAATTAAAATTTGTGGAATTAAGGATAACACTATGTAATTTAAATATTTTATAATTTTTGTATAAAATTTGCAAATTTAAAATTCTTTGTTAAGTGTATATTTGATGCAAAAAATCCTATATAATTTTTATCAAAATTATTGTATATTTATAATTATTTAACCATTGTTTTTTCATTTCAAGAGGCGTAAACTTTTATAAAAACATTATTTTATTTTAAACAAGAGGTGTAATGTTTTTTGTAAAAATTAAATCCCAAAACATTACAAAATCTACAATTTAAAATTAAAAGCAGTAACATCTATTACAATCTTATAAAAGTTGGTCTTTTCCCATTAAAAGTATGACTATGACTAGAGACTTAATATACAAGTATAAGACGATTCACATCATTTTTACTATTTTTTATATGTTTCAGTCACATTGTAATCAAACAATCAACAACATCTGTTAGTCACAATTAAAAATTGTATGTCCATCAAAAGAGTATGAGTACATGCCCCCATGTGGCCCTCTTGTTAATATAATAGTGGAATTATAATAATATTATCGAATTTTGTTAACTAATACTATTTGTAACTTTACCATGACAAGAATATGAAAAAATTATTCATTCTTCAACTCATATGTTTTTTTTATATGAAGAGATCAATTTTTTAGAGAAAGACAAAGCAAAAAATGATGCAAAAACATTGAAATCATTTTAAAGAAATTTGTTCCTATTGTCCCACATAATATTTTGAATTAACATTAAATTCACACTTAATCAACCTTAAAAAATACATACATTTAATCCATATTGAACCCAAAATAAATTATGATTAAAATTTATATAAATTTAAGTACTCTAAATTTTAGACTATTTTAAATAAAATTGTAATTATGTGGAAATGAACTATTAACATAAGTAAATCATACATTCACGAGTTAGCCATCGAAATAAATCAAATAAAAAATTAGCTAGTTATCGTATAATGACACTAAATAATTATTGCAGAAAAGTGCCATTAAATGATCTTCAACTACAGTCAAACATTATATTGCATCTATAATTTAGATCACTGACACACAATACATTTTATAAATCAAACAACAACAACATAACATGAAATGATAGGAACATACATGAACAATATCTGCAACATGATATGCATCAACATCAACATAAACGAATATGAAAATCATAATATATGACAAATATACATCTCAAGAAAAATATAAAATTCAAATATATATACATGTTCTCAGTAACTGCTATGATCTAATAGGTCCACCATCAGAGCTAGAGGCATCAGTACCTCCTCCATGAGAGACAGAGGCATCAATACCTCCTCCATCTAAGCCAAAGGCATTAGTACATCTACCATGTATAAATGTGGAACAAAGAAAATGAAATATATCTCCCTAAGAGTCTCTATAACCCAAGAAACTCATTGTATCCAAAAAATCACTGGGTTGAGATGTACTAGGAGGTGGTGGTGGGTCGACTGGGTGAGGATGAGAGGGTGGTGGGATGAATAGGTGAGGAGAAGAGGGTGGTTGGTCAACCTATGGTAAGTATGAGAGGGTGGTTGGATGACTTGTGGTGGGTCGATTAGGTGAGGAGGAGAGGGTGGTTGGTCGAAATATGGTGGTTGGATTGGGTGAGTAGGAGAGAGTGGTTGGGTGACCTGTGGTGGAGGAGAGGGTGGTTGGTAATCCTATGGTGGAGGAGAGGGTGGTCGGTCAACCTTTGGAGAAGGAATAGGAGGTGGAGGAGGAGGAGGGGGAGGTGCAGGAGATGGAGGATCACTATCTTCATCAGATGCATTGGAACTAGTGCTCTCAACTAGACACCACCTCTCCTATAGCTTGGGTGCACCCATAATATGACACATAAGCAATGTCATATCACATGGGATTCTCCTCGAAATTGAAACAAGGAAGTCACCAAGGGTAGTTAACAGATCTAAGTCCACAAGTGTGGAATTTTTTTTTTGTTTTGGTTTGTGGTATGATTTGCAGGGAAAAAAGGCAAGCACGGAAACCGAGCAAGAAGAGTAAAAAAAAAAAAAGCCCCCTTTCTCATTCCCATATTTTACATACCTTTTAATCTAGTTCACTTGGTTCAAAGTTGCTTTATTCCTTAATAGGTCTTGAGTTCAAGTCTTAGGAAGTTAATTTTAAAAGAAAAGTGCATACAATTTCTATTTTCAAGTTACTTTATTGTAAAAGTGCATCTCACTTAAATAATAAAAAATAAAAATAAAAAGTGAATCACTTAAGTTCTTTTTTATTGTTGCACTATTTAAAAGTAATATCACTGTAAAAGTGAAATCACTTATTTTTCAAAAGTGATTCTCTTAAAGCAACTTTATTGTAGACTGATTATCAAAAGGTTCATCTTGGGAAGAGGGGGGTTCTTTTTTTTAGCTGGTCATTCTATATGTGCCACGTCACTATTGGGGACATCTTCAACAGTTTCTTTGTTCAAGCATAACTTTATCATCCGAAGTCAGTTTTCAGTGCCGTTTTTTTTTTAAACCACCTATATTTTCGAGCTCTTCGCATCCAGACTATTGGTTTCTACTTTTACAACCATTAATTTACAAATATGGCCACCCCTTGTGATATTCTACTTAACAGTTCTAACTATTTCTCATGGAAATCTCGTATGGAGGATGTTCTACGAAGTTGGGGACTTTTCAGAATTACCTTAGGGAAAGAAACAGAACTCACTGATGATGATAAGAAAATAAAATGGGAAAATAGATGTGACGAAGCTCGTGGATTGATTGGGATGTCAATCTCTATTGATTTGCGATTCCACATATCTAGAATTGATGAACCTGATGCTGCTTGGGACAAGTTGGAATCTGTGTTTGGTAAACACAATGAAATTCGAGGTCATCAACTCGAAAATGAGTTGATTTCTTTAAATCCAAGTGATTTTTCATGCATTCAAGATTATTTATCTAAGTACAAAACTCTTAAACTCTTATGTGCAGAATGTAAGATTAAGAGGGAAGACAAACAATGCATCTATCATATTCTTTCAAAACTTGGACCTGCATATTCTATTTTTGTATCTACATTTTACTCCATGAAAGAATCCTTGAATGCAGCTAGCTATCAAGAGCCTAGTCTTGAATCCTTTTGTGATTCCTTGATTAGAGAGCAAGATAAACTCATCCATCTTGGAATAATCAACAATGCAGATACATCTGGGAAAGCCTTATTGTCCCAACAGAAAGAAAAGTCCAAGCCTCCCAAGAAACAAAATTTTCACAATAATAAGTCAAACAAGGGTCCCAAACACTCTCAGTCAGCTCCTTCTTTAAAAAATGACAAAGGATCCAAGCCAAAAGGCAAGAAGACTGAGCGTCATTGCAACTATTGCGGGAAAGATAATCATGATGAATCTAAGTGGTTCAAGAAGATGGCAGCCTTGGAAGTAGCAATGAAGAAGCACCACATCATCCTAGATTCGCCTTTAGAATCTACCTCTCATGGACATGCACTTTGTGCTTCTGGTTATTCTCATAATGCATTTTCTTCTTCTACTTCAAATGAAAGGCTCATTGATTCTGGAGCATCTTATCATATGGCTAAGGATCAAGCCATATTTTCTACTATGCATGAATGTAACACTAAACAAATATTTGTTGGTGATGATAGATCTCTAAGTGTTGTAGGAGCTGGAACAGATCCAGTAGATAATGGTCATTTCAGTGATGTACTATGTGTTCCAAGAATTTCCTGCAATTTGTTATCAGTCTATCAAATCACTCATTCTGGTGAAGGTAAAACTGTGACCTTTACACTTCACCAAGTTGTAATCAAGGATTGTAAAGATCCTCAATAGGTCCTAGCTACCGGAATTGTTGATGATATTACTAGGTTGTACAAATTTAACAATTTTGGGTCATCACCTTTTCCTTCAATTTTTGTTGTGCATAGTGATAACTTGAGCAAACTTTGGCATGAGCGATTTGGTCACTTAAATTATCGCTCATTGCAACAACTATGTAAAGACAATATGGTGACAGGTCTTCCGATGGTATCTTGCAGGGATGGTGTTTGTTCCGGTTGTGTACTTGGAAAACATCATCGGGATAGTTTTGACAAACGTGCCTCTTGACACGCCTCGATTCCCTTGGAGCTTGTGCATAGTGACTTGTGTGGTCCTCTTCCATCTGCTTTCTTTTCTAGTTTCAAATATTTCTTAACTTTCATTGATGATTACACCAGATGCACTTGGGTTTATTTCCTAAAACTTAAGAGCGAAGTATTTAACATGTTCTTGGCCTACAAGGCCCTTGTTGAAAAACAATCTGGTCATCAAATTATTAAGTTAAGATCTGGAAATGGAGGAGAATATGTTAGCAAAACGTTCACTAGTTTCTGCACTGAACAAGGAATCCAACAACAACACATTGTTCCATATACACCACAACAAAATGGTGTAGCTGAAAAGAAGAACCGCACTTTAAAAGAAATTGCTAATTGTATGATCCAATCTAAGGGACTAAGTCTTCAATTTTGGGCTGAAGCCATTAATTGTGCAAATTACATAGTTAATCGCACCCCCACTAAAGCATTACAAGGTATCACACCGGAAGAAGCATGGAGTAAAACTAAACCTGATGTAAGTCAATTCCGTGTGTTTAGTAGTGAGGCATGGGCTCACATTCTGGATGAAAAACGGAAAGCATTGCAGCCCAAAAGTGAAAAATGCATATTTGTTGGATATTCTGAAGATGTAAAAGGTTATAGACTTCTTCAACCACATTCTCATGATGTAATCATTAGAAGAGATGTTAAATTTGATGAAAATATCTTGGCCTGCGAGCCTAACTCGACGATTGTGCCATCTTTGGCCTATGAGCTTGATTCGGCGATTGTGCCTTCTTCCTCTTCCAACTTCCTTGACAGGTTTCCAACTCCAGTTTCTGATGATGACAGTGAGGATGAAAATCCACCTCCGCTTGCTCATGTTCCTCCAGTTGCACCAGCACAAGTGCTTCCTCGATGGGTCCGTTCAACATGTGAAGCAGTTGGTGATCTTGCTGGTGATCCTAGAGATCAACGTCAAACACATTCTCAGTTTCAGCGAGCCTCTTCTCTTTTGGCTCAAGTTTCCGAGAATCATGATCCAGAAACTTTTGCAGAAGCTTCAGGAAATCCAGATTGGGATGTAGCTATGGATGAAGAATATCATTCTTTAATGGCGAATGATACTTGGGATCTTGTACCTCTTCCAAAAGGAAGAAAACTTGTCAGATGTAAATGGGTCTACAAAACTAAGTATGCATCAGATGGAAGTGTTGAAAGACTTAAGGAAAGGTTAGTTGCCAAAGGTTTTTTCCAAGTTGAAGGCATTGACTACAATGAAACCTTTGCTCCTCTCGCAAAAATGAACTCCATCCACCTTGTTCTTTCCCTTGCAGCCTTACACAACTGGGAAGTCCATCAAATGGATGTCAAGTTTTCCTTCTTACATGGTGATTTAAAGGAGAAAATTTACATGGAACAACCTCCTATATATGTTCAGAATAACTCTATCCTTATCTGCTGCCTTAAGAAATCCTTATATGGCCTTAAGCAAGCTCCTAGAGCTTGGTATGCCAAAATGGATAACTTTCTCCTTGACACTGGTTTTTCTAGATGCCATTCTGACTCCAATGTCTATACCAAGAAAGTAGGAAACCATCTCATCATACTTGTTCTATATGTTTATGACCTTATTCTTACTGGTAGTGACCCTAAGCTTATAACCCATGTGAAATCCAGTCTTAAACAAAATTTCGAAATGCTAGACTTAGGACATTTTCATTATTTTCTTGGTCTCCAAGTCTTGCAAAGCAAAGAAGGAATCTTTCTTTCTCAGTCTAAGTATGCTTGTGACCTTCTTCGTCGCTTTCACATGGAAGATTGTACACCAGCCCCTTCTCCCTTCTAGTCTGGAGTCAAAATTTCTGCCACTTGTACTTCACCTGAAGTCAATGCCACCTTGTATCGTCAGCTTGTTGGTAGTCTCTTATACTTGACTCATTCCCGTCCTGACCTTTCCTTTGTCGTTGGTCATGTTTCCTGTTATATGCAGACACCTCATGAAAGTCACTAGAAAGCAGCTAAAAGAATACTTCAATATATTCGAGGTACAGTTCAGTTTGGGATTCATTACAGCATAGGGGGGAAACCTTTGTTGGTTGGTTTCACTAATTCAGATTGGGCCGACGATCCTGATGATTGAAAGTCTACTGCAGGTTATGTTTTCAGTCTGGGATCTGGACCTATCACTTGGGCTTGTAAGAAACAACAAGCTCTTGCTCTTTCTTCAGCAGAAGCAGAATATCGAGCCGTAGTTAATTCCAGTCAGGAAGCTTTATGGCTTCGACAGATCCTTCTAGAGTTTGGATTCAAGCAGCAGCATTCTAGTCCACTTTGGTGTGACAATCAAAGTGCCATCAAGCTTGCCAAAGATCCAGTTCTACATGAATGCAACAAACACATTGAGCTACATATGCACTTCATTAGAAATCTTGTTCATGATCATGTTCTTGAAGTGCTCTTTTTCCCTACAGATGATCAAGTTGCAGACATCTTCACCAAGTCTCTTACAAAAGTGAAGTTTTCTAAACTTCGATCTATGTTAGGAGTTCAGGAACTTGTCATTAAGGGGGGATAGGCTCTAATGCCTCCTTCCTTCTCCTAATAGTGTCACTTTTGTAAATCCATCAATCCTATCCCAAGTTGTTCTTAAGGGGGGATGTTAGGATATTTAGACACTTAGGAGTTAGTTAAGATCAACTTGTGTAATATATCCGTTAGGGAAAGTGTGTTTCTTTAGTATGCATTAGTATGCATTTGTAAATACTTAATCCGATGGTCACGATATGTTCCCGACATAGAGTGATCCAACGGCTCAACTTCTCTTAGATCATACCTAACCTTGATCCATGGATTAACACCCGATGGGTCCATGATCTCTATTTAAAGAGCATGGAGGGTCATTGTTTAGTTGATCGATTATGAGAAGCTCATTTGTAACTTTCTTTCTTTGCATAATAAATTGTCCCGTAGAAGCTATTTGGCCGGGGCTTTGGAGTGTTTCCCTCAAGAGGGTTTAAGCCACATCAAAACATCGATGTGTTGATCTGTGATCTGTTTGTGTGAAGTGGCTGCTCTTGGTGTTCGGTCCTTTCGTAGTACCCTGTGTACCCGAACATAATCCTAAAAGAAAATGAGTTGGACACCTACATAAGTGAAGAGGTTCCTATCCCAGAGGGAGAAGAGACTAAGGCCTTACGCAATAGGAACTTGGTCAAGGCCAAGAGGATCATTGCTGATTCTATCAAAGACCATCTCATACCACATGTGTCATCTCTGAAGACACCTAAGGAGATGTTTGATTCCTTGACCAAGCTATTTGAAGGGAAGAACATAAATCGGAAAATGATTCTGCAGAACTAATTGAAAGGGGTAAAGCTTCAGAATGGAGAGACCATTCAATCCTACTTTTCCAAAGGTCTCTCAAATCAAGGAACAACTTGAAGCTGTGGATGAAGTGGTGGAGAATCGAGAGATTGTCATGACCACTTTGAATGGCCTACCTAGGTCATGGGATTCCTTCATCCAAGGAATTTGTGCTAGGAAGAAACTTATCTCTTTCAGTAGGCTGTGGGAAGAATTCTCACATGAAGGAGCTCGGATTATAGATCGAGAAGAGAAGACGGGGAATGAAGATCAAGCTCTCACAGCACATTCCAAGAAGAGGACACTTTTCCTCAAATTGCCCTAAGAACAAAAGAAACAACAACAACAACTACTACAAGCATTCTGATAGGTATGAATTACAGGCATGGTTTGAAATCTATTCATGATTAAGTTTATAATATGATTGTCTTCATGTTTAATAACAATCTTGTTTAATTTTAGACTTATCTTATCACCCTAGTAAAATTATGAATACATGATAGAAGACATTCATTGATTAGGGTTATGACAGTTATGATTGTATTATGATTGTACTAATGCATTGTGGTGTTGTATGAGGAGAATGTTATCCGCTAACATGAAGGTACAAATCAAATTCCAAGATCAAGACCATGATGACATGAAGACAAAGACTCATCCATAGTCATGGATCACATAGAGGTATGTATAATTTGGTTCTACAATGGTTAACTTATGAGTTATGCAGGTCATTGAAGAGAACAAGAAAACATTGCTAGATATAACTAGCAAATATGATGACTAGGTATGTTTTTCCTATATCAAGTTAGAATCCTACCCTATGTAAGGATCTTACACTTTTGTATGATTGATAATGATTATTCATGAAGTTATAAGTTTGAGTAATATAGGGTTTATGCATATTATGTTCCTTACTTTGATTAATGATATGACTAACCAGAAAAGTCCTATATAAACCTTGAAGACTAATGTTTATGATCTATGTTTGAAATGATCATGACTATACATGCTTAAGATTATTATGTTTTGATAGTATTAAGATTATACTAATAAATGTATGATTATGTATGAGATCTCTAGGATAACACAATGATGATACTAGTAAGCATGCATAGTGATCGATGATGGATATAAGTTCAAAGACATGTAATCCAGAAAGCAAAGATCAAGAGGGAGAACACTCCAGTAGTTCCTGCAAGGAAACAAAGATTGAGAGGGAGTCCACCCAACAAACAAACAAAGATAAGTATTTGAATTGTCATTTCTTGTATACCTGATTGTTTAAATAATACTGTTCAAAGATGTATATAATTATGTTCCTAGGCTTAGGTTGTGTATTATGCATATTAGAATAATTGCATTAATGAACAGTATACTACTAATACGCATGTAATGGGTAAGTGGCCTATGGAACTGTACAACATTCCATTGCTACTTATCTAGAATGAAACCTCTTTGCTGACATGTTGCGAGTTGTGCACACTCTTAACAATGTTCTGGTAGAGATTGGAAGGCATCTAGAAAGTTACGGGATATGGATAAATGTTGTATTGAAGCATTGGCTAAAATAAATGCATGACTGTATAACATATTTCTTTATGTCTAAGAATTTGCTCTGAAAAATATGAGATGTCTCTAATCATACAATTTAACTTGTCTTGTAGGAAAGGTCATATACTATCTATAGCTAGGGTTTTCACCCTAGCTTGTGCAAATGAGCACCTACTAAGGAGAAGGGCCTCCTTAGTAGCAGTTCAGTAAAATAGTAAAACTTGACAGTAAAACAAGGTAAAATCTAAGCTAACATGTGCATCAAAAGAAATAAAAAGACAATAATATAATGGGATTTTTTTTTTTGTATTAAAAATGAGAACAAAGTTACATTTACCTCAAATGTTGAGGTTGGTGGAGCTCTTGCAGTAGTCCATGAGGGCTGCTTCCGTGCTCCAATGGGTTCCTTCTCCTTCTCCAAGGTGTTTGGATAGTGGGCCAAAATGGCCACTCAAATGGGAAGCTAGCTCGAATGGTGAGCTAGGGTTTCAAGGGTGATTTTGGCAGAGTGAGGATATGATAGATTGTGGATATGAAATGGGGAGCCTCCATCACCTATTTATAGGTTTTTTAGTGGTGGAGTGTTGACCCACGTTTTTTGGCACCATATGGTTTAGGTCAATTGTTTTAGGGTTTTTGCTTCCTTTTCCCTTCTTTTTCCTCTTTTTTATATTTTTTATTCCCTTTTACTTGATTTTTGGGAATCTATAGCCTTTTTAAAGGGTTTTTGCTATCTTTTGAGGAAATTTAATTATTTAGAGGGGGAAAAAGGGGTTTTTTGGCCTTTTGGTGGCCATTTAATGGTTTTTTGAGGTTTTGGAGGCAAATATAGTGGAAAAAATAGACAAATGAGCCATGTAATGAGAGAGATGAGGTGGTGAGCACTTTTTGGGTGTTAACAGATTGCCCCCTGATGTGTGAGGGCAGGAGCTCATCGTATTGCCAATGGACATCATAGCTCTATAATGGTGTTCTTGGGGTGTGGAGAAGAGAAGAAACGAATTAGAGTCCGGAACAATGGTCCCGTATAAACTGCAAAAACTGAAAATACATGACCTCAATAATGAATGAGGAATAATCTGAATATATGGACGAGGCGGGCATTCCCATGCTCATATCAAGATATAGAAATAACAATGAATCCCAAAAAGGGGAATCTGAACAATACATGAAAACTATTGTGTACATCATAAGGGTCCAGAGGGGACACAAATCTGGGATATACTCCTGGTCGGACCGTACCAAAGCTAAAGAACTGATACAATGTTGCTGAGTGTGGTACCAGAGGAACTGATGAGCTTTTGGATCTGAAGATACCGAATAAGGGGGTGGAAACAATGACAGAGAGTCATTGCCTCAATGGTACACTGAGCTATAGCTGTACTGGGTACTCAAGGAAGCATACAAGTGGATGGCTTCCGAATACTGTCTCCAATGCAAACCGGATATCCACGGGAACATATAACTGGGTGTTCCAAAGTGAATCACCAATGTGCTAGAGTTGGGGGGAGTTCGGGGTCTTCAACCAATAAATAAAGGGATGCATACCCTACACGAATCTCAATGGTGCGATCAAGGTGTTGAAGTCAAGCACGTGAGAAAAAACCATTCGGAGAGGCACTGAGGACTCCACTCAAAATGGTCCATAGGCACTCAGCACAGATTGCGATGAGTCCAAGGTGCAGGGACCTCTAGGTCTATCCTCTGGAATATATGGTTTGGCATCGACAGAGGGAGACCTGCAACTAGCAAGGAAATGGTGTTGCTTTGATAGGAGCACGAGGTGGATAAACAAGAGGTGATAGGGCTGGTTGTGTAACTGACATACTTGGAGGGTAGGAAACATGGGTTTGTTGGGTGGGGGGACTCAAACTTCCTTTGTTCAGAGATGGAGGGGGTGGTCAGGCAGCATATGACACTGAATTGGGGGAAGGGGATCATAGCTTTTAAAGGACCAGGGAGTGTGACTATAAGGAGGGATACTCAAGTTGATATAGGATGACAGGAGACTGGAAGGATGGTATATCGCAGAATACTCTGAACAAAGGTGACCTTATTGGGGGTGCTACCGAGATGAGTGATCATAGTGCCGAGAGACACCGGTGGGGCCTTCTTCATGGTTTAAGGAGATAGAAGAAGGGACATAAGTGTGCTCATAATGGTACTGTCATGTGGATTTAGACGATCCCAGGACAATTCATGCTCGTGATTGCTTTCAATTTTAAGGAGTCTGAAAGCGATAAGAAGACTCTGAAATAATGGAATGGTACCGTCGTGTGGATTTGTACGAGCCGAAGACGATGCATGCTCATGGTTGCTTTCAATTTTAGAGAGTCTGAAAACAATAAGAAGACTCCAGGGGGTTTATTTTTCGTGTGTTAGTCTCCAAGGCCCGAAAAATCATAAAAGGATGCAATGGAGAACTCTTCTAGCCGGTGTGACTAGAGTATTCCTTTTTCGTAATTAGTCTACCAAGTCTGGAAAAGGGTTAAGCTTATACCAGATAGATGCCCTTTCAAGTACTTTAACGAGCATGAAAGGAAGCAAGATTGCTCGGTGATCTTTTCATTCTTTTAGGAGTCAGAAAAGAGCTTAACAGAAACTCCCTAAGTGCCTTTTTTGTAAAGGACTTGTCCGACCTGAAAAAGGGATAAAATTATACCGAACAAAAGGAATGGTCAAGCAAGGAGAGAGTGTTCAATCAAGGGACATCGATGAGAACCAAGAATGAGGGTTGGGGGGGAACACTGGTAGTGACTCCTTGCAGGATGGTGAATGGTGGAAAAATAATGAAATAAATGCAGTATGAAGGGAGTGGAAAGTTCATGGATATGCTTGCAGTGTCAAAGCAAGTGTAAAGTAATGGCGGCCGATGTGGCTTGTAGATCGCAGTTGCACGGTGGATAGACAAAATGTCAAAAAAGGGGTGACTGTGACAACGAGAAATGATCTCAAGAATCATCACGGGTGTGGAAAACTGAATCCAATGATATAAAAAATGTCAAAAACAGATAACGACCGAGGTGGCACGCGAACTGAGACGACTAGGGGCTGGTGAAAAATGCCTGAAAAATCTGGGGGTGAGAGCAAGAAATGATCTCAAGCATCATCACGGGCTCGAAAAACTGAATCCGATGGTATAAGGAATGATAAAAATTGATAATGGCCAATGTGGCATGCAAATCGAGATGGCGAGGTGAATGGAAAAAATTCCAAAAAAGGGGTTCGGAGAAAATGAGAAATTGAGTCGACCATTCTGGAGGTCTCGTCGTTTTGATTCCAGTGGTGGAAACATTTTGGAAAATGGACTCCGTATGGAGCCAAAATGGATGAATCAAGGAAAAAGTCAATTGTCTATAAATAGTAAGTGGACCCATAATGCCAAGTGTCATTTGTGCAGTTGACTTTGACAGGATAGTGTAGTGGGCCAGAGCAGATTTGGCATTTCTGGGTGATCCGACTGGTTGATTTTATTTCTGCGAGTTGCAGGTATTCCATTGAACTTCTACCTTTAATGTTTTATCGATTCAGGTGGGTAGTGGGTCCTCAGGTAGGGTGGTACGGTCCACGAGGGGTGTGGATCGTGGGTTTCGAGGTAATGGCCGTGATCATGGATTGCGGTTGTGGCCTCCACAACCGCGATTTGAGATTGAGACTATGGCCTGGATAGCCGTGATCTGCGACTGTGGCTGTGGCTTGGACAACTGCAATCTGTGATGGCAATTATGGCCCCCACATGCATGATCTGCGATCACGGCTGTAGTCCCAATAGCTAGGATTTGGGATCGCGATATTGGGCCCCACAGCCGCAATCTGGATCGTGATTGTGGAGTCATACTGGTGTGGGGATGATGCTTTATTTGATGATGTTCTGATAAGTTTTCATTGTGGGATTAACAGGATGTCGAGAGTACTATGGCGAGAGTGCGACATACCTGACAATCTCATGGAGTACATATGGGATGATCGACATGTTTGGGGGACTTTGGGGTTGTGCGGGCTGTTGAAGTTTGCATAGGTTTTGATGATGCGTTCAGCAGTACTGTTGCTTAACAGGTTAGTGGGCTTCTGGGAGCCCGATATACAAGCCTTCATGGTGCAGGGGGAGAGACTGGAGCTCACCCTGGCAGATGTGTATTTTTTGACGGGACTGCCTTGTTTGGGTAGGGTGGTGGATACCCAGCCACGGAGGTCCGCGGATGTGGACATGGAGGAGATGCTGGACCGGTATTGCTTCCCTACGGCAGAAGTGCATAAGAATGCACTTCTGATTTGTGACTTATAGGAGCCATTAGTTCGGGCGATGACAGCATGTGTGGTCCGAGTGTTGGTGTCACAGGAACCCAACCGGGTGTCGGGGGGACAGATGTAGTTGATAGAGCGGGTATTACAGGGCACCTTCTTTGCTTGGGGCCAGATATTCATCACCTATGTTCAGCGGCAGCTGAGCAAGGTGAAGGTATCTGGCAAGGGGTTCTGTTATGGGTCATTTTTGTGTGCTTTCTTCATGGAGCGGGTTCCGACGCTGTGGCCGCGAGTGCCGATCCGGCCTGGGGGGTTGAGGGAGCCGCGGATGGTGCAGTGGGGTCAGATGATACGCCGATGGGGTGGTGGAGAGGTGGGGTGGTATTTTATGCGGGAGCTCTATTTGTAGTGGCTGTAGATGCCGGTGGTTTTTGATGACTATCTGTATCATGAGATGGACTACCAGCGAGATCTGGAGGTGCCACGACCCCCAAGGCATGTTTGGGGTCCATATGGTATATATCTAGTTTCTTTGATTGCTTTATGTCGGATGTTTTGAGGTTAGAGATATATGATTATGCTAACCATTTGCGATTTGGTTTGATGCAGATGTGGGACCGCGACCACCATCGGGGCATAAGGAGCGTAGGGGGCACATAGCATTGCCAGCCTTTCCAGACTGGGGGGAGGTGCGACGATGGGATGCGGGCGGGACTTTGGAGTCCTTGTGAGTTACCTTCAACCGGCTACTGGTTGGGGTCTCCGACGAGGGGTGGCGGGAGCTTGATCGGGAGGTGGTCGAGGCCTGTCACAAGGCTCCACAGGATTGGTGGGTGATTCTGATTCGGGTGGCAGTATTGGCCGAGGAGAGGAGGGCTCAGGATCGATAGGGGGATGAGGAGGATCCAAAGGAGGATCTGGAGGAGGAGCGAGGAGAGGATGAGTCCGCAGCAGAGGCGGTTGCGACGGAGAGTGATGATGGTTTGGATGGGGGATATGACTCTCATTAGGGAGTGCTGGGGACTCCCCCCGATGCGTATGGGCATTCGGGATTTTTTGTATATACGGCATGTATTTTATGAGAGGGATGCTGTTGTGGCTCCTCGATGTATATTTTTTGTATATCTGAGTTCTGGGACACTCATGACATTTATATGATGATATATTTATATAGATATGCACATGGATTCATTTTTGCGATGATTATTTTTGTATGCACATGGATGTGCCTGTATTGTTTTGTGTTGTTTATTGCACGTGGATGCAAATGATTTGTGATGATAGGCACGTGGATGCCCTGTGTTGTAGACGTAGTCTTTTTGGGATTTTTATGTTTTTTGATGTGTTGATATGTGATGATTATGCATGATGGATGATTTACATGGTGTGATTGATATGCCAGTCGAGGATGTTGTTAGCCATTTGATCTGCAACACTATTTTGAGCTCTTGGGACATGAGTGAATGTTATGGATTCAAATTGTCGGCTTAGCTGTTTTGTGCACAGGAACTTTCTAAAGAGGCAAGGATCACGCACCTGGTAGCAGTTGTTGAGCTGGGAGACAAGCAGCTGGGAGTCAAGGAACACATGAAGGTGACGTATACCCATCTGAAGGGCAGCAGTCAGGAGACCGGTCACAGCATCATACTCAGCTTGGTTATTAGTAGCAGCGCCTATGCACATTCCGTCAAGGTGAATCAACTCATGTGAAGGGGAATATAAGACCCAAGCTGCAGAGGCTAGGTTTGGAGACCAGCGGCTTGCTCCAGCGAAGCCAACGTAATAAGGTGGAAGATGGTCCATCTATGATCATGCAGGAAAATGATGAATGTAAGGTTGCAGGAAAAAATTGGAAAACAAAAAGAAATCAAAGTGTACACTATGGACCAGTGGGTCCGCCGGATTGTTAAGAATAAAAGTGTTTAAGATACAACCCATTACGGGGGTTGCGGAAGGGGTGTCCTTCTGATTCAGTTATAATATATGCCCCATGTCCAAGGCAGGTGTGCACTATGTAAGGGCCTTGCCACATGGATTCAAACTTCCCTTTACCTGTCTTGTCATGGGCTTGGTCGTAAACGAGGACTAGATCTCCTTCACGGAAAGCGCGTGCGTGGACATGTTTGTCGGAACCAGCTTTCGAGCGGTTCTTGGTGGCCTCAGTCATTTGGAGGGCTGCGCAATGGTCTTCATCAGCTTGTTCTAATAACAACATACATTGTTCAAGTGGGGAGGTGTCGGGGAGAAGTTCAATAGCGATGTGTAGGGCAGGGATCTAACACTCGATGGGGAGTACAGATTCGACACCGTGAAGTAAGTGAAAAGGGGTGAAACCGGTGGCGGTTTTAGTTGATGTATGGTAATCCCATAATGCGGGGAATAGCATGTGATGCCAATTGGACTTATGTCGGTCAACAGTGCATTGGAGGATTTTTTTCAAAATTTTTTTAATGGACTCAACTTGGTCGTTCCCTTGGAGGTAGTAACAGAGGCATACTGATGTTTGAACTTAAGGAGAGTTGACAACTCACACCAAATGGCATCTTCAAAATGTGAACCATGGTCCGAGACAAGCTGTTTTGGGACCCCAAATTGTGTAATGACATGGTTAAAGAAGAAACGGGCATCGGTGTCAGCTTTATAATTGAAGGTAGGCATGGCTTCAGCCCATTTGGTGAAGTAGTCAATGGCGACGATGATGTACTTATGGCCATTGGCGGATGAGGGTTTACACTCCATAAAGTCGATGGCCCATTTACAAAAGGGACCGATGGTACTGACCGAATGGAGCGGGGCGGGTGGTGTCCGTGCCTTCAAGCCAAAGAGTTGGAAATTATGGCAGTGCTTGACCGCAGTGATGCAGTCAGTGAACAACGTGGGCCAAAAATATCCGACGCGGATTACCTTCTGGGCTGTGGCCATTCCAGAAAAATGTCCGCCGTAGGCGCCACTATGATAGTCGTTGAGGACTTGCTCAGTCTCCTCTCGTGTGAGACAACGACGGAGGATAGTATCGGCACCGCGTCGGTAGAGGACAACGCCCAGAAGGAGGTACAGAGAGTCATGGTGATGGATACGACGGTGTCCATCACAATCGATATTGGGGTGAAACTTTTACGTGCGAAGGTATATCAGAATGTCACCATACCATGGGTCATCTGACAAGATGATGAACAAATGATTGTCCGGTAACTCATCAGGGATTGGCGGGGATGGAAAAAGGGATGGGAGGTCGGTTATGAGCTCGGCAAGCACAAGGGCTTTAGTACTTTTCAGAGTTGTGAAAGTCAGGTCGTACTCTTGTAGGATAATTACCCATTTAGCGACACGGCTTTGCAGAAGGCGACGTTTAAAGAGGTACATCATGGGGTTGGAGTTGGAGACAACGGTAGTATGGCTTAGGGGGATGTAGTGTCACAATTTCTGTACGGAAAAGACGACGGCAAGGGCCATCCTTTCCTCATATGGGTAACGTAGGGGTGGTCCAGACAAGGTTTGGCTGACGTAATAAATGACATGCTCCTAGCGAGCAGTGTCTTCTTGAACAAGGACCCCTGACACGGCATGGTCGGATGCCGAGACGTAAAGGATGAAGTCCTGAGAGAAATCCGGAGGGGAGATCAAAGGGGCTTGTGTGATAGATTTTTCAAGGGCTTCGAATGTAGCTTGCGCCTGGTCGTCCCAAACAAAGGGTATGTGAGTACGAAGCAGATGTAAGAAGCCATGAACTATGGTGGCATAGTCAAGAACGAAGCGGCGGAGGAAATTAGATTTCCACTGTAATCTTTGTAGTTACCGGAGCATGCGTGGTGCGGGAAGGTCTAATATGGCTTGAACTTTGAGGGGGTCAACATCGATCCCTTTGTGGGAAACAATGAAACCTAACAACCGGGCTGCCGGAACGCAAAAGACACACTTGAGTGGGTTCAAGCGGATCTGATACTTGCGACAATGCAGAAAAAACTTGCTAGAGGTCTTTAAGGTGGTCGGATCGTTTCTTGGAACCTGCTGTGAGATCGTCAAGATAGACTAATAGGATATGAACCAAGTCGTGAAAACAATAGGTCATGGCTCAGTGGAAGGTGGCCCCAGCATTTTTTAGGCCGAAAGGCATGACCCGATAGGCAAAGGTACCCCATGGGGTGGTGAAGGCAGTCTTGTATTGATCTTCTTTGTGGATCTGAATCTGGTTATACCCAGAGAACCCATCCATGAAGGATAGGACTTCATGCCCTACACACGCATCGATGAGTTGGTCAATAAATGGCGTCAGGAAGTTGTCTTTGGGACATGCTTTGTTTAAATCACAGAAGTCAGTACATACCCTGATGGTGCCTTGTTTTTTGTTAACAGGGAAAAAGTTAGAAACCCAAGTGGTGTATGCGATGGGGTGAATGAAACCTGCTGCACGAAGTTTCTCAATCTCTGCTTTAACGACAGGGAGCTTTGATGTGTGAATGGGGTGCTATTTTTGGCAAACGGGGGGCACATCTGGCCACGTGTCAATGTGGTGCTCTATGATAGCAGGGTCAAGACTAGGAATTTCGGTGTAGGACTAGAAAAAGACATCGCGAAACTCCTGAAAAAGTTTTTTGTAGTCTCCGATCTCGTACTCGGTGCAGGAGGCTCCCAAAGTAATGAGTTCAGGGGCACCGCCTGGGGTAGAGATATCGATGTGGATTGTGGGTGAGATATTGGCCATGTTACCTTCCATGAAGGCATCGGGAGCTGGAATGGGCTCTTTAAACCAATCGACCTTGGTGGGGAGGAAATCTTTAGAATCATTCGAAAATTGGGTGGCTGTGGTGGGGCAGGACTCCTCCAGGAGGAAATAGGAACGATGGTGCACATCTTCCTAGGGGTAATCAGGTGCGGTAAGAGCCTCGAGAATTTACTCATCATTGCGGAAAGGTTTTGTACTCAAATCGTTTGATGAGGGGATGCCAGCAGTAGAGATCATATAAATGGTATTGATCTCTCCTGTTGGCGGAGATTCTGGGGGGTGGATCTCTTCAATGGTGGGAGGAGACATATCGAGGTCCAAGTTAATCATCTCGTAGAGAGCGACTCTGTAATCTGGGAGATCAGGGCAGTGATGTGAGTAATGGCCATAAATATCGCATACTGCACAAGGGTAATTGGTACGCAGTGATTTATTGTGAGTCTTAGGGGTAAGGTCGAGTTGGAAAACCAGGATGTTGGGGTTGTCGTCAAGCATTTGCATGTGCTCTTGTAATGCGGGTAACTGTGGACATTGATGGGTAGCATGGCCCGGCTCATCACACAAAGAGCATTTGGGAGGAGCACGAAATGGTGGAGGATTCTTAGTGGCTTTAGGAGAGGGTGGAGCGGTGTAAGGTTGTGGGCCTCTGCCCCTAGTATATTTGGTAAGAGGGGGTGGGTTGGTAGAGTAGGAAGGAGTGATGACACTGGGAGGTGGCCGACTAGCAGTGGTGATAGGTTGCACTGGCTGTAAGATGAAATTGTGCGTCAAAGGGGAAATGGGAGGTGTGATGTACCATATAGGTATTCCTAAAGTTAATCCCGGGAGGTTTAGTGTGGCCATCACCGGAGCGCTGACTACTCTCGAAGGGGGAAATAGGAAGGGGATTATATGGATAGGTGTGGTGCTGACATGACTGGGTACTAATGGTGGTTGGGGTAGCAAGGGAGCTTGATGGTTTGGTGTTTGTGTATTGTGAGAGAGGGTACATAAGTCAGATATTTCGGTCATGGGTGACAGGGGTGGAATGGATTGGAATGTGGAAGTCATCGGCATATCTGAGTAGACTCCGGGTCCAACTAAGGAAACCAACGAGGTACATGCACCGCAAACAGGTTGTTCAACCATGGGAAGAACGTTTTCCGGTGCAGCGGGGGCATTGGGATCGTAATAGGTGAGTTGATCAATCTTGACCACTTGTACTTCATGGGGGAACATCATGGTATGAAAAACGGATGAGGCAACTGCCTACATGGCGTAAATGTAACTGCAGCCAAGTAAGAGGTTATAATCAAGTTGGGCGTTCATGACCTCTATGTCAATAAGCATTGTTTTACTAGCCAAATGGATGGGGACATTAGCTAAGAGACCTTGGGGTTGAGCCGAACGGCCGTCGTAGGATCGCAATGCAGTGGTGGATGGTTGGAGAGTAGGGGATCCCAACTTCTGCCAAATGAATGTGGACATAACGCATGTAGAGGCACCCTCCTCGATGATGCATTGATGGATTACAAGATTCTGAATGGATATAGAAACTTGGAATGCTAATGTGGAAGGTAGGCGTGGTTCAGATTGGTCCAAATCAAAGGCCATCATTCGTGAATCAGTCGGGTCGATAGCACCAATGGCTGATAACAGAGTCTTGCGCTATGTAGGATAGTTTTTTAAGACCTCTAACGTAGACATGGCTGCGGGGGACTAAGCTAAGTCGTCCACAATGTTGTAATTAGATGCAGCGCGAGCATTGGGTTATTATTGATGCGGCGAAGTAGGAAGCGAGGGGCTTTTGGGGCTCCATCTAATTGGATCGGAGGTATGCGTAATGGCTGATCAGTGGAAAGAGCGTTGGTGGTTTTGTTGGTGGGAGGGGCTTCAGCGGTGGAGCCATATTGGTTCCAGCGGGTTTGAAGGTTGACATCGGAGGATGACATCATTAACAAGTGATGGGTGCTTGAGTCTAAAGTGGGGTGGGCAGGCACAGCGTACGTGACTTGCTGTTGTGGTGTTCCTTGAGGGGGAGCTAACGGTTGATTGTTCACCACTCCTTGGGATGGTAAAGGGTTCTGTAACACCAAGGGTTGAGTTTGAGGTGGTGGGGGGTTAGGTGGTGCCTGAGGTGCCGCGTGCCCTTGGCGATGGGCATCATCGGTCCAGAGTTGTCATGCCCACTCCAAATGTGGGAAAGCATGCGTGTAATGGCCATAGACCCCGCAAATAGAACAAGGGTGGTTCATTCGTAAGTTAGGTTTTTTAGCTTGCTTGGTGGTCTATCGAGGTTTTGGTTGGCAGGTGCCGCGTTATTATTGTTTGGGGGATTAGGTGGCTGGTTGCCTTGGTCTGGAGGGGGGTTGTTCCCACGGCTACGTCCTTTTCGCGATTTTGCTGGCCTTGTTGGCATTGGGTATTTTGGTTATGTTGCGGATTTTGTTGCGCGTACACTTGCCCTTGGGTGGCAGGTGGGTGTTGGGGTTGTGCAGGTGCGGGAGCAGGCTGCGACGGATAATAAGTCGGCGGGGGTGGAGGCGGTGCAGGTGCTGGACCTTGTGGGGGTTGTTGATACGTCTGTGTGACTGGTGGTTGATTTGCTGTAGGTGCTGCTTGTGGTGGATAATAATCGGGGGGGGGGCTTGAGAGGATACAGGATCATGCGCGACCTGTGGGTGGTAATATGGTTGAGGTGCAACTGGGGGAATGTAAGTGGGGGATGCATGGCCGAAGCACTGAGGTGGACATGAGGGTCCTTCGGAATGGCGGTTATGCGCCATGGGAGCATACAAATTGGTTGCTCCAGAGTGGGATGTAGCCCGTGAAAGGTCGGGGCCATTACTAGTATGTGTCATGGAAAAGGGCTGGTTATGCGATGCAACATGGCCAATGATGCCATCGACGGCATGGGATGGCCCCGGCGCATCATTTCGGGAGGAATCACCGCGGGGGGCATCGAGTATAATGGTATATAAGTAACCAGACTGGGTGTAGATAAGGTCAAACTACTGGGCTTTTAAGATGGCTTCTTCCTCGGACTGGGGTCACTCGGATGCCACATCCTTGGCAATGACGGGATGGAGATATTTGAGAAACCAATCTAGGAAGATACGGTCATCTAACTTGATTTTGCACAGGCTTCGGTGTCGAAGTCACTCATGAATGTGGTCAGTGATGTGGGTGGCCATATTTTGTCTGCAAGACAGTAGGATCTCAACTCCAGCGTCATAGCAGACAGGTAATTGAAAGAACTGCAGGAAGGTCGAGGCGAGGGAAGTAAAGGTGGCATGGGTACCATGGGGCTGCTCAATGTACCTCTTGGTTGCAGAGCTAGTGAGAGTTCGTTGTAATAGAAGGAGTCGGACAGAGTCATCCACCATGGAGTTGGAGGAACACCATAGATGGAAGGACATAATGTGATTTTGTGGGTCTTCACCGGCCTTGCCCTCAAACTTAGGGATGTCTGATGGGAGTTTGGTAGGCATGTGAGGCCACATGGGATTGTGTCTGATGGGATCGTTGGTCAATCTGTCTAGGTCAGGAAGGTTGAGACTGGCCATGAATGGAAAACTAGTAGAAGGATGTGACGTACTAGTGGGGGCAGCCATGGTGGGACCGTTGCCCCCACGTGTGAGAGTTGGGTTCATGTTGGGGATGTTACCCCCAGACGGAGGAACAAAGGTGGTATGGGAGGGTCCTGCGCCACCAATTGTAGTGTGAGTCACCAGTGGGGTTGGGATGGGTATGCTAGCCATTGGAATTGGCACAGTGACTAGAATGGTGGGTGTGGGCCACATCGAGGGCATACCCAAAGTAGGTGTGGTGGCTGGGGTTGTTGTGGACATTCCACTGAGCGTCCCTACAAAGAAAGGGTTGGAATTCATGCCAACCATGGGGCTGGTTGGTGCAGTGTAAGTGGGGTGTTCGGACTCTGCCTTAGAATCAGATGTGAAATAAGGGGCATCAGAGTCGGGGGACAGAGCTCTATGTCATCGACGAGTAGAGTCAAGTGACGAAGCTCTAGGTCTATGATGAGTGGTATTAAGTGATGAATCTCTACGTCTATGACGGGTGATGTCAAGTGAACCGTGCTGCGGGGGCTCGCCCCGGAGGCGCCGTGAGTGTCTCGGGGACTCAATGGTGACAGATGGTGTCAAGTATCTAGGGGTTGTGTCGAGTGAAAAAAAGGCTCAAAAACCCTAATGCAGCCGAGTGTGCAGAAGGAGAGCACAAACAATATGGCACTCAGTCCAACAACCAACTCAAAACGCTTACTGTAACAGCTGTGCTACAATAAGCAGAGTATAAAAAAAAATGGTCAGAATACCAACAAGCAAACGGTTTCCTAAAAATAAAAATGGTGGACTCGCTAGACCAAAAGGAGGTAAGCGAGCATGCAAACACCTAGCTAAATAGTATTCTGATTCAACCTGACATATCCTCTGCAAGGTGATGAAATCCAACTCAGACAATATGGATAGTAGAACCAAGTGTCTAAAGGTATCCCCCTACCGAGAGGGACACCGGGTAAGACAATCCTAGAAGAAAGGAAACTAAGATACCCTGTTCATGACACGTCCAGAAAGGTGAATCTGCAGCTCCGGTCCTATCACCGTGTGGGCCTAAAAGGAATCACCACACGCGGACCAACGAGTAGGTAGCCTTCGGTTACTGGGTGGATTGCGGTATTCCACTCAGGCCTCTGGAACCAGTCTGGATACTTCAACCCTCCTAAGGGAGAGGCCCTCTGATAAACTGGTCATGATCATGTCAAAAAATACTAGGGGATTTTGGTACCCTGAAGGACAACAACTATGTCTCAAGTGTAAGCGATTGAGGGGTGTTATTTGGATGCCTATCCCCCCTGTCCTACCTAACTATAATATTCTTATGTGTTCCCCAAGTGGGGTTAGAATGTTGGTTGAGTTAAGTAATTTTTGAAGGCTCACTTGAATTAGGTGACAGAGTGTGTGTGTGTGAGGCGATGAACCCAACAAAAGTGCCACGTGTGGGAAACTTTTTAACCAATAATGATGCAGAAATTTAACTTGTAATGCAAAATTTTCCTTTTCCAATGTAAATGCTTAAACTTAAAAATTTTGTAAATGGAACAGAAAGCAAACTGTAGAAAAAGGCTGTAGGTAATTGTGGTTGTAGACAGAACAGGTGGCTGTGCAGGTGCAGGAAATATTGCAGAAAAATTTTGGGTTAAAAAAAGGGTAAAAATGCAGAAAACAGATCGCGGGTATGTGACTGAAATGCACAGCCTAGAGCGTGGCTGTAGGGGTGAACCCTATGGTCGGATCGTAGGTCTGTAGCCAAAATGCGCGGTCTGGGGTGCGGCAAAAGGGCAGAAAGCTGCAGTAGGATCGCGGGTCTGTGGCCAAAATTCGCGGTCTGGAGCGTGGCAAAGGGGCAGAAAGTTGTGGTTAGATCACGGGTTTGTGGCCAAAATGTGCTGTCTGGAGTGCGGAAAAGGGGCAGAAAGCTCTGGTCTGGGCCGTGGGAAAGAGGCAGAAAGCTGTGGTCGGGTCACGAAAAAACGACAGGAAGTCACGGTCTGGGGCGCAGGAAAAAGGTAGAAAGTTGTGATCTGGATCGCGGAAAAACGACCGAAAGCTGCCATCTGGGCTATGGTTGCGAGGAACAGAACCACGATCTATGGCAGAAAACCCAACTGGCCGAAGCCACAGCCAAATAGGGAAAACATAAAAATACTTGCAGAAAATAAAAACTTTTAAATTTTTAACCGAAAATTCAAAGGCCAATAGTGGAGTCGACAAAATTGTAGCTAAGGTTTTCACCCTATCTTGTGCAAATGAGCACCTACTAAGGAGAAGGGCCTCCTTAGTAGCAGTTCAGTAAAATAGTAAAACTTGATAGTAAAGCAAGGTAAAATATAAGCTAACATGTGCATCAACAGAAATAAAAAGACAATAATATAATGGGAATTTTTCCTTTGTATTAAAAATGAGAACAAAGTTACATTTACCTCAAATGTTGAGGTTGGTGGAGCTCTTGAAGTAGTCCATGAGGGTTGCTTTTGTGCTCCAATGGGTTCCTTCTCCTTCTCCAAGGTGTTTGGATAGTGGGACAAAAGGGGCACTCAAATGGGAAGCTAGCTCGAATGGTGAGCTACGGTTTTGTTGATGTATATGTAACTTCGGAATGTATTTCACATATATGTATATTGTATTCCTATAGAGATGGTATTATTCCTCTATAAGGAAGTGTCGTCATTTATATTGTAAGTGTCATAACTTATACTTGATGGGTTATTAGACCACCTTATTTGGGGTCGGCCCTGTATAAGTCATGTGGGTCAAAGGGTTATTAGACCACCCTATTGGGGGTCGGCCATGTGGGTCAAAGGGTTATTAGACCACCCTATTGGGGGTCGGCCCACTCAGCATTATGTTATGTGGTAAAGTTCGAGCCTACATGAGTTAAGTAAAAAGGAAAGTCAAGTCAAGTATAAATAGAGTGCGGGAGGCACTCTATTTACTCACTCACTTCTCACACATGCTCTCAAGGAGGAGAGGCGCACTTATGGAGGAGAAGGATTGCTGCTAGGTTATGGCTATCTCTATTGGTTGGTTGTATCATTGCTCTATCTATCTCTGAGGAAGTTATTGGGGTTTTTCACCTTTATGGTTTTCCCCAAGTAAATCTTTGTGTCTCTTGTGTGCTTGCATTATTGTCTCCATGATTGATATGCTGTAGATATGCTGTACATGTTGTTCTCTCAGTTAAGATCCTAGATCAGATTGAAGTAAATTCTGAAAATTTAACATGGTATCAGAGCTAGCCTGAAAGAAGGCATGATATGGCATGTATGACACTTGTTGTACTTACGATGCTAGGGCTTGATATAGCAAAAACCAGTCATTGTAGCACTTTTGCTATAAATCCGTTTTGGCGAAGTTTTCGGATCTGAAATTGTTACAGGCCGAAGCTAAGATCTCCAGGTATCTTGTTTCCAAAGGACAACCTCTAATTCGTTGTACTTTGTGATTTATGATCTGTACAATATAGGGTTTCTGCCTCTTCCAGATCTGAGTCAAAATCAGGTGACCTTGGGAAAAAGGTCATATCTTGGGCTAGGAAGCTCCAAATGAAATTTCGTAAAAAGTGACAGGTATTACACAGTCTTCACTATCTCAGAAAACTTTTTCAGAGGCCGAAGTTGAACCAGTGATACGTGGCACGCCATACAAGTTCGATCTCCTGTATTATCCCATAAACAGGTCACGTTGCGACATTTGGCATAACTCTCTCTCAGAGAGTCCAATTGAGGTCAGACCTATCAGGATGGAAAGGTAACAGGCCTAGCTATCGCAGAAAACATTTTCAGAGGCCGAAGTTAAAACAGTGACACGTGGCACTCCATACAAGTTCGCTCTCCTGTTTTATCCCAAAACAGGTCACGTTGCGACATTTGGCATAACTCTCTCTCAGAGAATCCAATTGAGTTCAGACCTGTCAGGATGGAAAGAGAACAGGTCAGGCTATCTCAGGAAACTTTTTCAGACCCTGTGGATCAAAAATTTTGGAGTTACACCAGAAACAATCAGGTACATATTTCTGTCAAAACAGAATTATTTTTTGGTACCTTCATTCATGGCTTCCGGAATTTAGGGCTTTGGAGAAAGTTGGAATTTTTGTAATAGGAGACCACGGCTGGATGCTAATCATCAAAATAGAAATTTAGAGACCAAGATCAGAATTTTTGGTTGGGCAGAAGGCCAGGCTTGATCAAACCCTAGTTCGGGACTTTGTTCAGAAAAGTGGAAAATTAGGGCTTTTGTACAAATGGGAATTTTTGAATTCTGTGACCACGGCTGGAAGCTCCTCAGAAAAATAGAAGCTTAGAGCTTTGGATCAAACATTTTGATTGGGAAGAAGAGTGGGCTTCATCAAACCCCAGTTCGGGGTCACGTCCAATGAATCCAGAAGTTTCAAAGGCAAAATTGAGGAGTGAAACTTTGTAGTTTTCAAATTTTGAATATACCAACTTGATCAGCTCATCAAGGTGCATATTTCTATCCTGTCAGAAGTTTGAAATTCAAAGTTTGAATTTTCAGGGTTTCTCTGACAAACCCATATCCAGCTCTAGGTCCAGTTCTTGCAAATCAAGTGGATTGGGTTAATCCTAGAAGAAGATGGATTGATCATCTGCATGAGTGAAGAAGTTCCTGTTTCAGAGGGAGATGAGGCTAAGGCCTTACATAAGAAGATTACAAGCGATCTCTTCAGGTATGACTCATCGAGGTATGTTTCGATATTTGTCCATGATTAAATTTATGGTATGTTTGTCTTCATGTTATTACGGTTAGTACAATTTTGATTTTAGATTTGTCGTATCACCTTAACAAAATTATGAATGCATGATAGAAGATATTCATTGGTTAGGGTGTTGACACTTATGATTGTACTAATGCATTATGGTGTTGTATGAGGTTTATGTTGTCTACTAACATGAAAGGTACACCAAGAAAGACAAATCATGTTCTGGTCCAAGAACATATGATCATGATAACATGAGGACAAAGATTCATCCATTGTCATGGATCTCATAGAAGATCCATTTACGAGGTATGTATAACTTGGTTTTGTAATAGTTAACCTATGAGATATACAGGTTACTAGCACAAGTCATTGAAGAAGAACAAGAAGACATCATGTGAGTATGTTAGACATAAATAGCTAGCATGCTAATCCAGGTATGTTTTTCCTATATCAAGATAGAATCTTACCTTGTGTTAGGATCTTATACTGTTGTTGATAATGATTATTCATGAAGTCACAGGTTTGAATAATCATGATTGTATGCATATTATGTTTCTTACCATAATTGATGATATGACTAACCAGAAGAATCATGATGGTATAGGTTTGAATAATCATAGGTTTTATGCATTTTATATCTCTTATCTTGATTGATGATTCAACTAACCTGAAGAGTCATAGGTTTGAGTAATTATAGGTTTAGACATGTTATGCTTCTTATGAGAATCCTACATAAACCTTGAATGCTAATGCTTATTATTTCTGTTTGAAATGATCATGACTATACATGCTTGAGATTATTGTGTTTTAATAGTATACTAATGAATGTATGATTTTATATGAGATCACAAGGATAACACATTCATGATACTAATAAGCATGCATAGGGACCAAGGATGAATATGAGCTCAAGAACAGGTAATCCAGGAAGCAAAGATCAAGAGGGAGTACACTCTAGTGGTTTATGCAAGGATGTAGATATTCAGAGGGAGTTGTCCATCTCTCTACATTCCACAACAGAAAGGTGTAGAAGAAGCTACTTCAGATTAGGACTCCAGCAGCTCCTGCAAGGAAGCAAAGACTCAGAGGGAGTCCACCCAATGAACAGACAAAGATAAGTATTTTAATTATCATTTCTTACATATTTGTTTGTTTAAATAAAATTGTTCAATGATGTATATGCTCATGGTCTTAGTCTTAGAATATGTATTGTGCATATTAGAATAATTACATTAATGAACAGTATACTACTAATATGCATGGGTAAGTAGCCTATGGCACTGTACAACATTCCATTGCTACTTATCTAGAATGAAACCTCTTTGCTGACATGTTGGGAGTTGTGCACACTCTTAACAATGTTCTGGTAGAGATTGGAAGGCATCTAGAAAGTTACGGAATATGGATAAATGTTGTATTGAAGCATTGGCTAAGATAATTGCATGACTGTATGGCATATTTCTTTATGTGTAAGAATTTGTTCTGAAAACTATGAGATGTTTTCTAATCATGCAATTTAACTTGTTGTGTAGGAAAGATCGTATGCCATCTCCTACAAAAGAAGAACTACAACATGTTGTTCCAGCAACAAAGATATCTATTGAAGATATTGAATATATTTAAGTTCCCAGGATCTGGGATGAAGAAATGAAATGCCATGATCCGTCGATCATGAAGAATGATGTTTGGGATGTAATCCCAAGACATGAAGGGAAGTTTGCTATGACTTCCAAATAGAACTATCAGATCAAGCATGTTGCAGATGGCAGCATTGAGAAATATAAAAGTGATGAAATAGAAGATACCCCAGATGGATTCAAGACAGCTTCCTTGAATGGTGTAGTTGAAGAAGAAGTGTATGTAGAGCAGCCACTTGGTTCTGAAACACATGATAGGAAATCATATATGTGCAGAACTTGGTATGGTAAAGATAGATTGATTGCCGACATGCAGCGGAAGCTTTCTTCCAAGTTCGAGATGAAGAACTTGGGGATGATGCACTATTTGTTTTTGGCATGGAGGTGTGGCAGAGTGCATATGGAATCTTCCTTGGACAAGGGAAGTATGTAGTAGAGATCCTGAAGAGGTTTGGGATGATGGACTGCAAAAATATGGCCACACCTATGGCATCGAATCTGAAGCTTCTATGTGATGCTTCATCTGAGCCGGTTGATGTCTCTTTGTATCGTCAGATGATTGGGTCCTTGATGTACCTGACGAACACGAGACCAGACATTTGCTTTGCTGTGAACACATTGAGCCAGTTCCTGACGGATCCGAGGAGTGTTCACCTGGTTGCTGTAAAGCATGTTCTGAGGTACCTGAAGGGTACAGTGGATTATGGGCTCAGGTATGAGGAGAATCAAAAGTTTAACCTGCAGGGTTATGTTGATTCAGATTGGGATGGCAGTGCTGCAGACAGGAAGAGCACATCTGGGTGTTGCTTCAGTATGGGATCAGGTGTGATCTCTTGGTTTAGCAGGAAGCAGTCCTGCGTAGCACTGAGTACAGCTGAGGCAGAGTATGTTGCAGCCTGTTCAGCTAGTTGTGAGACAGTATGGCTACGGAAGCTACTGTCTGGGTTATTTGATCTCCCATTGGAGGCTACTGGTATCTTCTGTGATAACCAGAGTTGTGTGAAGTTGTCCGAGAACCCAGTGTTTCATGATAGGTCAAAACACATAGAGATCAAATATCACTATATCAGGGATATGGTGCAGAGAGGAGCTGTGAAGCTCCTATATGTTACGACAGACGAGCAGATTACAGATGTGCTGACGAAGCCGCTAGCCAGAGTGAAGTTCGAGTACTTCAGAGAGAGGCTTGGTGTTCTTCAGATCGAGGACACTTCGAGGAAGAAGTGATGGACACATTTGCTGAAGCCATTCCAAGCATGTTGGAAGGAAGATCCTTCATATGGCTGTGGATGTAAGCGCTGGATAATGGGCATCAGGATGATGTTTTGGTTTCTGCTTGGATATGATCAGTTGGATCATTTATGTATGTACGCATCATGTTGGATGCTGGATATGATCAGTTGGATCATTTACGTATGTATGCATCATGTTGGATGCTGGATATGATCGGTTGAATCATGTGTATGTATTTTGTATGAACGCATCATGTTGGATGCTATTGGATACATTGTGTGGATCATGTATCTTTGTATGATCAGGTAGATCATGGATGCTGTTGGATACATTGTGTGGATCATGTATCTTTGTATGATCAGGTAGATCATGGATGCTGATGCATACATTGTGTGGATCATGTATCTTTGTATGATCAGGTAGATCATGTATGTTGATGGGTACATTGTGTGGATCATGTATCTTTGTATGATCAGGTAGATCATGTATGATTGATGGATACATTGTGTGGATCATGTATCTATGTGTGCATCAGATGGATGCATTGTATGATCAGGATGATCGTGGATGACGAGCTTCTCCAGATGACATGCAGCAGGATGTTGCAGTGATGATGATGAGTATCAGATGATACTTTGTGGCCGTGGATCGGGTTGTGCAGGAAAGCATGTAATTTGTGCCCTGGGAGATTTGCAGATGGTCTTTCGAGGTTTTGCCTATGGCATGTAATTTGGTGCCCTGGGACATCTGGCAAATGCTCTTGCGAGGTTTTTCTTGGGAGGACATGTAATTTGTGCCCTGGGAGATCTGCAGATAGTCTTTCGAGGTTTTGCCTATGGCATGTAATTCGGTGCCCTGGGATATCTGGCAGATGCTCTTGCGAGGTTTTGTCCTATGGCATGTAATTTGCTCCTGGGAGATCTGGACAGGATGAAAAAGGCCTCAGATGCTTCAGCCAGGTTTTTCCATGACCACATGTAATTTGCTCCTGGGAGATCTGGACAGGATGAAAAAGGCCTCAGATGCTTCATCCAGGTTTTGTGGTGGACCACATGTAATGTGCTCCTGGGAGATCCGACAGGTAGAGCTGTGTGCTCGTAACAGCCTGGGATGCTTCAGCCAGGTTTTGTGGTGAGATCACATGTAATGTGCTCCTGGGAGATCTGACAGGTAGAGCCGCGTGCTCGTAACAGCCTGGGATGCTTCAGCCAGGTTTTGTGATGGGTCACATGTAATGTGCTCCTGGGAGATCCTACAGGTAGAGCTGTGTGCTCGTAACAGCCTGGGATGCTGCAGCCAGGTTTTGTGACGCACGTAATATGTCCTGAGGATTCCACAGTATGGCCAGTGATGACGAAGACCTGCAGGTGGTGGGCCTACATCCAGTATGAAAAAGGACTGGCTCTGTAGAACTTCCTATGACGAGTAGATTCAGAGATTGATTGAGATAGCAGCAGCAGTGACGATGATGATGACTCGATGACGATTATCCAGTGACGATGATCCAGAGAAGATGACTTGTGCTAGAAGAACTGTGTTGAGAAATACCTTCCTAGTTAAGAGGGAGTGTTGATGTATATGTAACTTCGGAATGTATTTCACATATATGTATATTGTATTCCTATAGAGATGGTATTATTCCTCTATAAGGAAGTGTCGTCATTTATATTGTAAGTGTCATAACTTATGCTTGATGGGTTATTAGACCACCTTATTTGGGGTCGGCCCTGTATAAGTCATGTGGGTCAAAGGGTTATTAGACCACCCTATTGGGGGTCGGCCATGTGGGTCAAAGGGTTATTAGACCACCCTATTGGGGGTCGGCCCACTCAGCATTATGTTATGTGGTAAAGTTCGAGCCTACATGAGTTAAGTAAAAAGGAAAGTCAAGTCAAGTATAAATAGAGTGCGGGAGGCACTCTATTTACTCACTCACTTCTCACACATGCTCTCAAGGAGGAGAGGCGCACTTATGGAGGAGAAGGATTGCTGCTAGGTTATGGCTATCTCTATTGGTTGGTTGTATCATTGCTCTATCTATCTCTGAGGAAGTTATTGGGGTTTTTCACCTTTATGGTTTTCCCCAAGTAAATCTTTGTGTCTCTTGTGTGCTTGCATTATTGTCTCCATGATTGATATGCTGTAGATATGCTGTACATGTTGTTCTCTCAGTTAAGATCCTAGATCAGATTGAAGTAAATTCTGAAAATTTAACAGGTTTCAAGGGTGATTTTGGCAGAGTGAGGATAGGATAGATTGTGGATATGAAATGGGGAGCTTCCATCACCTATTTATAGGTTTTTTAGTGGTGGAGTGTTGACCCATGGTTTTTGGCACCATATGGTTTAGGTAAATTGTTTTAGGGTTTTTGCTTCCTTTTTCCCTCTTTTCCCTCTTTTTCCTCTTTTTTATATTTTTTATTCCCTTTTACTTGATTTTTGGGAATTTAGAGCCTTTTTAATGGGTTTTTGCTATATTTTGAGGAAATTTAATTATTTGGAGGGGGAAAAAGGGGTTTTTTGGTCTTTTGGTGGCCATTTAATGGTTTTTTGAGGTTTTGGAGGAAAATATAGTGGGAAAAATAGACAAATGAGCCATGTAATGAGGGAGATGAGGTGGTGAGCACTTTTTGGGTGTTAACACTATCACCTACAAAAGAAGGAATACAATATTTGTTCCAGCAACGAAGTTTAAAGAAAACTATCTATTGAAGATATTGAAGAAACTGAAGTTCCCAGGATTCGGGATGCAGTAATGGAAGAAAGCCATGGTCGAGGAATACCAATCGATCATGAAGAATGATGTTTGGGATGTGGTCCCAAGACCTGAAGGGAAGTATGTTGTGACTTTCAAGTGGATGTACAAGATCAAACATGCTGCAGATGGTAGCCTAGAGAAATACAAGGCGAGGTTTGTCGCTCGTGGCTTCTCTCAGAAAGAGGGAATAGACTATGAAGAGACTTTTGCTCCTGTATCCAGATACACTTCCATCAGAACAATACTTGCTATGGCTATAGTGATGAAGTGGAAGAGACACCAGATGGATGTCAAGACAGCTTTCTTGAATGGTGTAGTCGAAGAGGAAGTGTATGTGGAGCAGCCACTCGGTTTTGAGACACATGATAGACAGTCACATGTGTGCCGGTTGAAGAAAGCCTTGTATGGCTTGAAGCAAGCTCCTAGGACTTGGTATGGTAGGATGGATAGTTTTCTATCCAGTTTGGGATTTACCAAGAGTAAAACAGATTCCAACCTTTACTACAAGGTTGAGGAAGGCAATCCTGTGATACTACTTCTGTATGTGGATGACCTGTTTGTTATAGGTGAGGATGGATTGATTGCCGATACCAAGAGGAAGCTTGCTGCCGAGTTCGAGATGAAGGACTTGGGGATGATGCATTATTTTCTAGGAATTGAGGTATGGCAAAGTGCAGATGGAATGTTCCTTAAACAATGGAAGTATGAAGTAGAGATCCTGAAGAAGTTCGGGATGATGGACTGCAAAGCTATGGCCACACCTATGGCATCGAACTTGAAGCTTCTGTGTGATGCTTCATCTGATCCGGTTGATGCCACGATGTATCGTCAGATGATTGGGTCCTTGATGTACTTGACGAACACGAGACCATATATTTTCTTTATGGTGAACACGTTGAGCTAGTTCCTGACGGATCCCAGAGGTCATTAGAGAGATTTTGAGGTCAAAAAAGGGCCTCTTAAGAGATGTACTACAAAAATATGAGATATATTAAAATATTATGAATTGAGGGTTTTATGGGGTAGGTATATATGACAAGTCACCTCCCACACTATTTTCTATGCACAATATAAATAACCATGGTTGAGTTACTTTTCAAAATTTACTAGAAATAAAATTAATAAAATAAGTCTACATTGATGTGACTAAGATTCATTGTAAATTCCCAAAAATGTATTGTCCTTTAACATTTATTTGTCTTGAACTTGCAAATGAAATTAAATAATAAAAAACATTTTTAAGAGCTTTTTTTAAAATTTTATGTTGACTTTTTATATTTAGTACTTTTCTCATGAATTTAATAATGTAATTTAATTGAGAATTTATTTACATGTAAAATGTCAATAATATTATTATAATCCACATTGCATTATTATTATTATTTATTAAATCTATTATTATTCTTTATTAGTTTGACATTATGTTATTAAATAGAATGGAGTGAATATATAATTTAAAATTAAAAACATAAAAATGATAATATATTATTTTATAAAAAAATGTGAAAGGACTTTCTTTATGAATTAAGAGTACTTCACTTGAAAATGACAATAATATTATTTTATGTGAAAGTGTGAAAAGACATTCATTATGAGTACTTTACTTGAAAATGACAATAATATTATTTTATGAAAAGACTATCATTATGAGCACTTTACTTTATGACTTAAAAGTACTTACACCACTACCTTGGTTAACTATGTGTTTTCATCCACCATAGAAAATTTGACAAATAAACATTCTTAACTCATGCAATGCCACCTCACCAAGGGGGATGATGTCATCTACTAGAATGTGATTGGTTGTATTTTATAGTACATTTTCTTTGTTTTGAGGCCCTTTTTTGACCTCAAAATTTCTCTAATGATTCACCTAGTTGCTATAAAGAATATTGTGAGGTACCTAAAGGGTACAATTGATCATGGAATCAAGTATGATGCGAAACAAAAGTTTAACCTGCAAGGTTATGTTGATTTAGACTGGGTAGGCAGTGCTATAGATAGGAAGAGCACTTCGGGGTGCTGCTTCAGTATGGGATCAGGTGTGATCTCTTGGTTTAGCAGGAAGTAGTCCTGTGTAGCACTGAGTACAGCCAAAGCAGATTATGTTGTAGGTTATTTGGTTAGTTGTGAGGCAGTATGGCTGAGGAAGCTATTGTCTGAGTTATTTGATCTCCCGTTGGATGCTATTGGCATTTTTTGTGACAACCAGATTTGTGTGAAGTTGTCTGAGAACCCTGTGTTCCAAGATAGGTCAAAGCACATTGAGATTAAATATCACTATATCAGGGATATGGTGCAGAGAGGAGCAGTGAAGCTCCTGTATGTTGCGACGGATGAGCAGGTTGCAGATGTGTTGAGGAAACCTCTAGCCAGATTGAAGTTTGAGTACTTCAGAGAGAGGCTTGGTGTTCTTCATATTGATGACACTTCGAGGAAGAAGTGATGGACACATTTGCAGGAGCCATTCTAAGCATGATGACAGGAGGATCCTTCCCATGGCTATGGATGTAAGCATTGTGCGATGAGCATCAGGACGATGCTTCAGTTATTGCTCTTGATATGTATCAGGTGGATATCTGATCGGTTGGGTTGTGTGCCCGTAATAAGTCCCGGGATGCTCTTTCGAGGTTGTGTGGTGGAAAATCCTAGATTTGTTCTAGGTCACATCCAGTATGAAAAAGGACTGGCTCTATGGTGGAAATCCTAGATTTGTTCTAGGTCACATCCAGTATGAAAAAGGACTGGCTCTGTGTTGAAAATCCTATATTTGTTCTAGGTCACATCCAATATGAAAAAGGACTGGCTTTGTGATGGAAATACTAGATTTGTTCTAGGTCACATCCAGTATGAAAAAGGGCTGGCTCTATAGATGTGATATATCTAGCATGAAAAAGGGCTAGCTCTGTAGATGTGATACATCCAGCATGAAAAAGGGTTGGCTCTGTAGATGTGATACATCCAACATGAAAAAGGGTTGGCTCTTTAAATGATGAAGACCTGCAGGTGGCAGGCCTACATCTAGTATGAAAAAGGACTGGCTCTATAGAACTTCCTGTGACAAGTAGATTGGAGATTGATTGAGATAGCAGCAGCAGTGATGATGACGATGATTTGATGACGATGATCCAGTGATGAAGATCCAGAGAAGAAGACTTGTGCTAGCATATCTGTGTCGAGAAATACCTTCCTATTTAAGAGGGAGTGTTGATGTATATGTAACTTTGGAGTGTATTTCATATATGTATATTGTATTCCTATAGAGATGTTATTATTCCTCTACACGGAAGTGTCGTCATTTATATTGTAAGTGTCGTAAATTATACTTGATGGGTTATTAGACCACCCTATTTGGGGTCGACCTTGATAGCATTATGTTATGTGGTTAAGTTGAGGCCGACATAGTAAAGGTTATTAGGCAAGTCAAGTCAAGTATAAATAGAGTGCGGGAGGCACTCTATTTGATCATTCACTTTCTCACTCATACACTCATTGGAGAGTGGCACACTAGTGGAGGAGGAGAAGCTGCTGCTAGGAGACTATCTATTGTACTTGGGTTGTATCATTGCTCTTTCTATCTCTGAGGAAGTTGTGGGGTTTTTCACCTTTATGGTTTTCCCCAGTGAAACTTTGTGTGTCTATTGTCTCATGTGATTGCTTGTTGTGATTGATATGCTTGATATGTTGTGCATGTTATTCTCTCAGTAAAGATCCTAGAGTATGTTGAATTAATGCTCAAAAATTAATAGAGGGAGCACACTCTAGTAGTTCCTGCAAGGAAGCAAAGATCAAGAGGGAGCACACTCTAGTAGTTCCTGTAAGGAAGCAAAGATTAAGAGGGAGTTCACCCAACAACCAAACAAATATAAGTATTTGAATTGTCATTTCTTGTATATATGATTACTTAAATGATGTTGTTCAGTCATGTACATACTTATGTTCCTAGATTTAGGATGTATATTATGCATTTTAGAAAATTTGCATTAATGAACAAGATACTACTAATATACAAGTAATGGGTAAGTGGCCTATGGTACAGTACAACATTCCATTGCTACTTATATAGAATGAAACCTCTTTGCTGACATGTTGGAGCAGTGCACACTCTTAACAATGTTCTGGTATAGATGGAATGCATCTAGAAAGTTACCATATACGGGATATGGATGAATGTTGTATTGAAGCATTGGCTAAGATAATTGCATGACTGTATGACATATGTCCTTATGTGTAAGATTTTATTCTGAAAACTATGAGATGTTTCTAATCATGCAATTGAATTTGACTTGTAGGAAAGATCGTGTAGAATCACCTACGAAAGAAGGACAATGACATTTGTTCCAGCAACGAAGTTCAAGAAAACTACCTATTGAAGATATTGAAGAATCTAAAGTTCCCAGGATATAGGATGCATCAATGGAAGGATGCCATGATCAAAGAGTACCAGTCGATCATGAAGAATGATGTTTGGGATGTGGTCCCAAGACCAGAAGGGAAGTCTGTTGTGACTTCCAAGTGGATCTACAAGATCAATCATGTTGTAGATGGCAGCATAGAGAAATACAAGGCAAGACTTGTGGCTCGTGGCTTCTCCTAGAAAGAAGGTATAGACTATGAAGAAACTTTTGCACCTGTAGCCAGATACACTTCCATCATAACAGTACTTGCTCTGGCTACATTGATGAAGTGGAAGATACACCAGATGGATGTCAAGACAACTTTCTTGAATGGTGTAGTCGAAGAGGAAGTGTATGTGGAGTAGCCACTTGGTTTTTGAGACACATGACAGGGAGTCATATGTGTGCAAATTGAAGAAGGCCTTGTACGGTTTTAAACAAGCACCCATGACATGGTATGGCAGGATTCACAGCTTCCTGTCCATCTTGGGCTTTACTAAGAGTAAAGTAGATTCCAACCTTTACTATAAGGTTGAGGAAGGAAATCCAGTGATACTCCTATTGTATGTGGATGACCTGTTTGTGACAGGTGAGGATAGGTTGATTGTCGACACGAAGAGGAAGCTTGCTGCCTAGTTCGAGATGAAGGACTTGGGTATGATGCATTACTTTCTAGGTATGAAGGTGTGGTAGAGTGTAGATAGAATATTCCTTGGACAAGGGAAGTATGCAGTAGAGATCCTGAAGTGGTTCGAGATGATGGATTGCAAGGCCATGGCCACACCTATGGCATCGAACTTGAAGCTCTTGAGTGATGCTTCATCAGAGTCGGTTGATTCCATGATGTATCATCAGATGATTGGGTCCTTGATGTACCTGATGAACATGAGACTAGATATTTGCTTTGCGGTGAACACCTTGAGCCAGTTCCTGACGGATCCTAGACATGTTCACCTGATTGCTGTAAAGCATATTCTGAGGTACCTGAAGGGTACGGTTGATTATATGCTCAAGTATGATGCGAATCAAAAGTTTAACCTAGAGGGGTATGTTGATTCAGATTGGGCAGGCAGTGATGAAGATAGGAAGAGCACTTCGGGGTGCTGCTTCCGTATGGGATCAGGTGTGATCTCTTGGTTTAGCAGGAAGCAATCCTGCGTAGGTCTGAGTATAGCCGAAGTAGAGTATGTCACAACTTGTTGGGCTAGTTGTGAGGCAGTATGGATAAGGAAGTTACTGTCTGATTTATTTGATCTCCAGTTGGATGCTACTTGTATCTTCTGTGACAACCGGAGTTGTGTGACGTTGTCTGACAACCTAGTGTTCCATGATAGGTCGAAGCACATTGAGATCAAGTATCACTATATCAGGGATATGGTGCAGAGAGGAGCAGTGAAGCTCCTGTATGTTGCGACGGATGAGGATATTGCAGATGTGTTGACCAAACAACTAGCCAGAGTGAAGTTCAAGTACTTCAGAGAGAGGCTTGGTGTTCTTCAGATAGAAGATACTTTGAGGAGGAAGTGATGGCACACATTTGAAGGAGCCATTCCAAGCATGATGGTAGGAGGATCCTTCCCATGGCTGTGGATGTAAGGGTGGTGTGATATGCATCAGGATAATGCTATATAGGGTGATGATCAGGATGATCATGCGATGATGATATGCATCAGGATGATGCTATATATGATGATGATCAAGATGATCATGTGATGACGATGTGCATAAGGATGATGTACTTTATGATGATGATTAGTATGATTATGAGCATCAGGATGATCCTCCGTGCGAGGATGATCAGGAGGATCATGAGTATCAAGATGATACTCCGTGGCCATGGACAGGTTGTGCAATAAGCATATAATAGCACCCTGGGATATTTGTAGATACTCTTGTGAGGTTTTGCCTATGGAAAACAATAGCTCCCTGGGAGACCTGGAAAATGCTCTTTCGAGGTTTTGCTTGGAAGGACATATAATAGTGCCCTGGGAGTTTTGCAGATACTCTTGCGAGGTTTTTCCTATGGCATATAATAGCTTCCTGGGAGATCTAGAAAATTCTCTTTCGAGGTTTTGTCCGTGGCATATAATTTTTCCCTGTGAGATCTGGTAGGTTGAGCAGTAAGCTTGTAATCAGTCCTGGGATGCTCTTTCGAGGTTTTTCCAGACCACATGTAATCAGTCCTGGAGATCCAATAGGTTGAGAAGTAAGCTCGTAATCAGTCTTGGGATGCTCTTTAGAGATCTTGCATATCGCAAGACACTCTTTTAAGGTTTTGTGGAGGTCACATGTAATAGTTCCCTGGGAGATCCGAGAGGTTGAGCAGTAAGCTTGTAATCAGTCCTGGGATGGTCTTTCGAGGTTTTGTTGATGCACGTAATCAGCCATAAGGATTCCACAGGATGGCCAGCTTGCAGAGATGATGAGGACCTATAGGAGACCAGGCCTACATCCAACATGGAAAAGGTTTGGCTCTGTAGAACTTCCTATGACGAGAAGAATTGAGAGAGAGCACTAGTGATCGAGATGAAGAGTACAACAATAGTGACGATGATGCTCTGTGATCCAGTGACGATGATCCAACTCCAGTATTGAAGACTTCTGCTGATATATATTGATGACTTGTGTCAATAGAATACCTTCCTAGTTAAGAGGGAGTGTTGATGTATTTGTAACTTTGGAGTATATTCACTTGTATATTACATTTGTACTTTATTGTATCCCCAACGGAGATGTATTATTCCTCCGGTTGGAAGTGTCGTCATTTGTATTTGCAAGTGTCGCAAATTATATTTGATGGGTTATTAGACCACCTTAGAGGGGACAGCCTAGTATGGGTTAAAGGGTTATTATACCACCCTAGTGGGGTCGTCCCAGTGACAAGTGGTAATGGGTTATTAGACTCTCCAAAGGGAGGTTGGCCCAGTTAGAGTAAAAGGAAAGTCAAGTCATTGTATAAATAGAGAGTGTGACTCTCTCATTCTATTCATTCACTCACTCACTCACTTCGCATTAGTGAAAGAGAGGAGGAGTGCCCACAAGTGGAGGAGGAGTAGCTACTGCAGACATCTATCTTTTGGGGATTCATGTTTGTGATCTTTGTATTGGTGCTCATTTTATCTCTGAGGAAGTTGCGGGGTTTTTCACCTTCTTGGTTTTCCCCGGTGAAATGCTTTGTGTCTCTTGTCTCTTATGTTTGATATGTTGTACATGTTGTTCTCTCAGTTAAGATCCTAGATCATATTGAATTAAATGATGAAAAACTAACAATACAATGAGAAACGGTATGGTGTAAATATATTGCATGGTTTGGGTTTTAAATTTATTAACATGTCTTGAAAATAATTTTAATGGTGCACATTATGAAGAGGAACGCACCATTGACGATGTGCCTAAATATCTAAATAGCACTATGTATTTTTTTGTTTGTTTAAGTGGTGATTTTTCATTTAGGTTCACGTACTGTAAATGGTGCATCATGTTTATGGTCAAGCACCAAGAATGGTGCAATAATTTATTTAAACCGCACCATGGGTTTTTAAAAATTAATTGTTCGATAGGTTTATTGATGTGTTGTTGAAATTTTGTTTGTCATTGATGTCAAACAGGAAGCATAATGATTTCAAGCAATAAGAATGCAAAATTGATTCCATTTTGAATAAATATATACAAAACAAGGCTACCTATCCACACAATATGGATTGGTACATGTCGCACATATATTGGGATTTTGCGCAATAAGCAGGAATATCAAAGTGCACAGAAAAGCCGTAGTCATCTCAAGTGCATTGTGTTGGGTTAACTTGACTAGGAAGAAAAAGGTAGCTGACATAAAGAAGCCCCTACGTGTGGAAAAATCAATCTAATCAAGGAAACAAGCAGTGATATAAATAAACCAAATATTGTGGTGAAAGGGGTGTATGCACAATGGAAATGTAAATATATTATATATTTTGGGAGCTTCAGTTTATTGGGGAATCAATGGATCGTTGATCCAGAAGGAAGAAACAATAGAGAGAAGAGTGTGTAGAGCAAAAAAGAAGATCAACAGACAGTGCGCAAAACCAGAGTAGTGTACAGATTGAAGAAGTGCGTCGAATCATAGTAGGGTTCTAGATCAGAGCAGTACTCAGAACTAAAGCAAATCATATAGAAAGTTCCCATTGTTGATGTATATGTAACTTCGGAATGTATTTCACATATGTATATTGTACTCCTATAGAGATGGTATTATTCCTCTATACGGAAAGTGTCATCATTTATATTGTAAGTGTCGTAACTTATACTTGATGGGTTATTAGACCACCTTGATGGGGTCGGCCCTGTTTAAGTCATGTGGGTTAAAGGGTTATTAGACCACCCTAGTGGGGGTCAGCCCTGTCAGCATTATGTTAGGTGTTTAAGTTGAGGCCGACCTAGTAAAGGTTATTAGTCAAGTCAAGTCAAGTATAAATAGAGTGCGGGAGGCACTCTATTTGATCATTCACTTTCTCACTCATACTCTCATTGGAGAGTGGCTTACAAGTGGAGGGGGAGAAGCTGCTGCTAGTAGTATATCTCTTATGATTGGGTTGTATATATCTCTTATGATTGGGTTGTATCATTTCTCTATCTATCTCTGAGGAAGTTGTGGGGTTTTCACCTTTATGGTTTTTCCCAGTGAAACTCTATGTGTCTATTGTCTCTTGTGTGCTTGCATTATTATTCCATGATTGATATGCTATAGATATGTTGTACATGTTGTTCTCTCAGTTAAGATCCTAGATCAGATTGAAGTAAATTATGAAAAACTAACATGGTATCAGAGCTAGCCTGAAAGAAGGCATGGTATGGCATTTATGTCACTTGTTGCACTTGCGAAGCTAGGGCTTGATATAGAAAAAACCAGTCATCATAGCACTTTCACTATAAATTCATTTTGGCGATGTTTCAGGATATGAAAATCTTACAGGTCGAAGATAAGATCCCCATGTACCCTGTGTCGAAAGGAGAGCCTCTAATTCATTTTACTTTCAGATTTATGATCTGTACAATATGGGGTTTCTGCCTCTTCCAGATCTCAGTCATAAATAGGTGACCTAGGGAAAAAGGTCACAACTTGGGATAGGAAGCTCCAAATGAAATTTCGTAAAATGTGGCAGGTAGGGCATGGACTGTACTTTCACAAGTAAGATTTCCAGAGGCCAAAATTGAACCAGTGACACCTGGAACTCCGTACACATTCACTCTCCTATTTTATCCCATAAACAGGTCACGTTGCGACACTTGGAATAACTCTCTCTCAGAGAATCCATTTGAGGTTAGACCTATGGGATTGGAAAGATAACAGGTCAGGCTACCACAAGATGAATTTTCAGATCCTGTAGATCTAAAATTTCAGAGTTACACCAGAAACAATCAGGTGCATATTTCTGTCAAAACATAATTGGATTTTGAGCACCTTCATTCATGGCTCCGGGAATTTAGGGTTTCAGAGAAAGTCGGAATTTTTGTAATTGGAGACAACGGCTGGATTCTCCTCATCAAAATCAAAATTTAGAGACCAAGATCGAATTTTTTGGTTGGGAGGAAGGTCGGGCTTGATCAAACCCTAGTTCGGAACTTTGATCGGAAAGGTGAAAAATTAGGGCTTTTGTAAAAATGGGAATTTTGAAATCTGTGACCATAGCTAGAAGCTCCTTGGAAAAATCAAATTTTAGAGCTTTAGATCAAACTATTTGGTTGGGTGAAGCTCTGGGAAACTTAAACCATAATTCAGGGTCCTCCCTAGTGAATCCAAAAGATTGAAAAGCAAATTTGAGGGGTGAAACTTTGCAGTTTTCAAATTCTGAGTATACCAGGTTGATTAGCTCATAAAGGCACATCTTTCTATCCTTTCAGAAGTTTGAAATTCAAAGTTTGAATTTTTAGGGTTTCCCTGACAAACCCTAATCCAGCTCCAGATCCAGTTTCTACAAATCAAGTGGATTGGGTTAATCCTAGAAGAGAATGGATTGGTCACCTGCATAAGTGAAGAAGTTCCTGTTTCAGAGGGAGATGAGGCTAAGGACTTACATAAGAAGATTACAAGCAAACTCAACAGGTATGACTTACGGGTATGTTTCGAAATCTATTTATGATTAAGTTTATGATATGTTTATCTTCATTAAGATTAGTACAATCTTGATTAATTTTAGACTTGTTGTATCACCTTAATACAATTATGAATGCATGATAGAAGATATTCATTGATTAGGGTTTTGACACTTATGATTGTACTAATGCATTGTGGTGTTGTATGAGGTTGATGTTGTCCGCTAACATGAAAGGTACATCAAGAAAGACAAATCATGTTCTAGTTCAAGAACATATGACCATGGTGACATGAAGACAAAGATTCATCCATTGTCATGGATCACATAAAAGATCTACTTACGAGGTATGTATAACTTGGTTCTATAATAATTAATCTATGAGAGATGCAGGTTACTAGCACAAGTCATTGAAGAGAACAAGAAGACATTATGCGGGTATGTTAGACATAACTAGCTAGCATGCTAATCCAGGTATGTTTTTCCTATATCAAGTTAGAATCCTACCTTGTGTTAGGATCTCTTATATAAGTATACATGGCATGATTGATAATGATTATTCATTGAAGTTAGTAATAATGGGTTTAGGCATATTATGCTTCTTACTTTGATTGATGATATGACTAACCAGAAAAGTCCCATGGTCAAATAGGAATATGCATGAGTAAAAGAATTGTGATAAATTATCTGTGTATGAAATGATCTTGACCATACATGTTTAAGATTACTTAGAATCATAATGTTTTTGATAGTATTAATATTATACTAATGAATGTATGTATGAGACCTTGAGGATACCACAATGATGATACTAGTAAGTATGCATAGTGATCGAGGATGGATATAATTTCAAAGACAGGTAATCCAGGAAACAAATATCAAGAGGGAGCACACTCCAGTAGTTCCTGCAAGGAAGCAAATATTGAGAGGGAGTCCACCCTACAACCAAACAAAGATAAGTATTTGAATTGCCATTTCTTGCATACTTGTTTGTTTAAATAATATTGTTCAATGATGTATACGCTTATGTTCCTAGACTTAGGGTGTGTATTATGCATATTAGAATAATTGCATTAATGAACAATATACTACTAATATGTATGTGATGGATACGTGGCCTATGGCACTATACAACATTCCATTGCTACTTATCTAGAATGAAACCTCTTTGCTGACATGTTGGGAGTTGTGCACACTCTTAACAATGTTCTGGTAGAGATTGAAAGGCATCTAGAAAGTTACGGGATATGGATAAATGTTGTATTGAAGCATTGGCTAAGATAATTGCATGACTGTATGACATATTTATTTATGTGTAAGAATTTGTTTTGAAAACTATGAGATGTTTCTAATCATGTAATTTAACTTGTTTTGTAGAAAAGATTGTATACCATCACCTACAAAAGAAGGACTACAACATTTGTTCAGCAACAAATCTATCTATTGAAGAATATGAAGTTCCCAGGATCCGGGATGAAGTAATGATTCCATGATCCGTCGATCATGAAGAATGATGTTTGGGATGTGGTCCCAAGACCAGATGGGAAGTCTGTTGTGACTTCCAAGTGGATATATAAGATCAAGCATGCTGCAGACGACAGCATAGAGAAATACAAAGCAAGTGATGAAATGGAAGATACACCAGATGGATTTCAAGACAGCTTTCTTGCTTGGTGTTCTTTAGATTGATGATACTTCGAGGAAGAAGTGATGGGACACATTTGCAGGAGCCATTCCAAGCATGGTGAGAGGAGGATCCTTCCCATGGCTGTGGATGTAAGCATTGTGTGATGAGCATCAGGACGATGCTCCAGTTACTACTTTGTATATGCATCATGTTGGATGCTTGATATGATCAATTGGATCATGTATTTGTATATATATCAGGTGGATACATTGTATGATCATGTGGATCATGTATTTGTATATGTATCAGGTGGATACACTGTCTGATCATGTGGATCATGTATTTGTATATGTATCAGGTGGATACATTGTATGATCAGGTGGATCATGTACTTGTATATGTATCAGGTGGATACATTGTATGATCAGGTGGATCGTGTATGATGACATGTATCAATTAGATATTGTGTATGCATCAGGTGGATGCAGTGTATGATCAGGATGATCATGGAGGATGAGCTTCAGGGTGTTGCTCCAGATGATATGCATCAGGATGATGCTCTGATGATGATCAAGATGATCATGTGATGATGTATTGTCAGATGACTGTGTCCTTGATGTACCTGATGACTACGAGACCAGATATCTGGTTTGTGGTGAAACCTTGAGCAAGTATTTGACAGATCCGAGACATGTTCACTTGATAGCTGCAAAGCATATTCTGAGGCACCCAAAGGGTACAGTTGAATATGGGCTTAAGTATGAGGCGAATCAAAAGTTTAACCTAGAGGTTTATGTTGATTCGGATTGGGAAGGCAGTGCCATTGATTAGAAGAGCACTTCGGGGTGCTACTTCAGTATGGGATCTGGTATGATCTCTTGGTTTAGCAGGAAGCAGTCCTGTGTGGCACTGAGTACAGCCGAAGCAGAGTATGTTGCAGCTTGTTTGGCTAGTTGTGAGCCAGTATGGATTAGGAAGCTACTGTCTGAGTTATTTGATCTCCCGTTGGATGCTACCTGTATCTTCTATGACAACCAGAGTTGTGTGAAGTTGTCTGAGAACCTAGTGTTCCATGACAGGTCGAAGCACATTGAGATCAAATATCACTATATCAAGGATATGGTGCAGAGAGGAGCAGTGAAGCTCCTATATGTTGCAATGGACGAGCAGATAGCCGATGTGTTGACCAAGCCGCTGGCCAGAGTGAAGTTTGAATACTTCAGAGAAAGACTTGGTGTACTTTAGATCGAGATTTCCTCCAAAGGGAAGTGATGAGTCCGGAGACACAGATGCACATGAGCCATTCTCACATAGTGGTAGGTATGGTCCTCCTATGGCGAGATGTAAGGGCTGGGGCCATTCTCACATGGTGGTAGGTATGGTCCTCCCATGGTGTAGATGTAAGGGCTGGGCCAATCTCACATGGTGGTAGGTATGGTCCTCCCATGGTGATATGTAAGGGCTGTTGGGATTTTTCGACATGATGGTAGGTAGTTCCTTCCATGGTGACATGGTGATAGGAAAGTCCTCTCATGGTCGTTGATGTAATTGTCGGGTTATTCCGACATGATGGTAGGTAGTTCCTTCCATGGTGACATGGTGATAGGAGAGTCCTCTCATGGTCATTGATGTAATTTCTGTGCCTTTTCGACATGATGGTAGGTAGGTCCTCCCATGGAGACATGGTGGTAGGTAAGTCCTCTCATGGTCATGATGTAAGTGCTGACCCATTCCTGGATGGTTGTAGGTAGGTCCTCCCATGCCAGTGTATATAAGTGTTGTGTGATATGCATCTGGGTTGTGCTCCATGGATGATGACGATGATCTGAAGACGATGAGGTGACAGTATGGTTCACAGGTTTTGTAGAGGTGTGTAATTGGTCTTGAGATGCTCTTGCAGGTTTTGCAGAGGTAGTGTAATTAGTCCTAGGAGATCTTGCAGGTTTTGCAGAGGCAGTGTAATCAGTCCTGGGAGATCTTGCAGGTTTTACAGAGGCAGTGTAATCAGTTGTGAGGTGTACCTACTTGATTTCTTTCTCATAGAGATGTTGAAGACCTACATGGAGGCTAGGCCTACATACAGCATGAAAAAGGGTTGGCTCTGTAAATGATGAAGACCTGCAAGTGGTGGGCCTACATCCAGTATGAAAAAGGGCTGGCTCTATAGAACTTCCTATGACGAGTAGATGAGAGATTGATTGACATAGTAGCAGCAGTGACGATGACGATGATCCAGTGACGATGATCCAGAGAAGAAGACTTGTGCTAGCAGATCTGTGTCAAGAAATACCTTCCTAGTTAAGAGGGAGTGTTGATGTATATGTAAATTTGGAATGTATTTCACATATGTATATTGTACTCCTATAGAGATGGTATTATTCCTCTATACGGAAGTGTCGTCATTTATATTGTAAGTGTCGTAAATTATACTTGATGGGTTATTAGACGACCTTGATGGGGTCGGCCCTATATAAGTCATGTGGGTTAAAGGGTTATTAGACCACCCTAGTGGGGGTCGGCCTTGTCAGCATTATGTTATGTGGTTAAGTTGAGGCCGGCCTAGTAAAGGTTATTAGGCAAGTCAATTCAAGTATAAATAGAGTGCGGGAGGCACTCTATTTGATCATTCACTTTCTCTCTCATACTCTCCTTGGAGAGTGGCGCACTAGTGGAGGGGGAGAAGCTGCTGCTAGGAGTATATCTCTTATGCTTGGGTTATATCATTTCTCTATCTTTCTCTGAGGAAGTTGTGGGGTTTTCACCTTTATGGTTTGCCCCAGTGAAACTCTGTGTGTCTATTGTCTCTTGTGTGCTTGCATTATTATGTTCATGATTGATATGTTGTAGATATGCTGTACATGTTGTTCTCTCAGTTAAGATCCTAGATCAGATTGAAGTAAGTTATGAAAAACTAACACCCATAACCGAAGCAGAGTACATAGTAAGTGTATTAGTGTGAAAAACAGATAGATAATCATAGCATTCGCACAAAATTGAAGTAAAGCACATAAGTGCATGCAAAAGAAAGAAAAGTTGTGAACAGAACAAGTGTGAAGCTGTCTGTAAATCAGAAGGTAGTGTAGCAGAAGAATATCTACATCTATCTCAGGGAGATGAGATGGGGAAAGGACATGAGATTGCAGTCTCCACTCAGGTTGGTTCTTGAACAAAACAAGTTGGTGCATAAACATAGAATTGGTGTCCTCACAGGTTTGTGCCTGTAATCAACAAGTTGGTTCTTGCATAGAGGATTGGTGTCCACACAGGTTGGTGCGTGTAATCAATGAGTTGGTGCTTTCATGTGGGATTAGTGTCCTAATTAGATTGGTGTCTGAGTGAGTTGGTGCTCACATATTGGATATTGGTGTCTCCCATCTATTTATGTAATCAAATATTTCATATATATATACAAATAAGTTATTTTCAAATACTTTGAACAAAATTTTATTTTATTGTTATGTTTTTAAATAGAAATTGGTGCATAAATTTTCAAAGTGAAAATCTGTTCAATCTGCATATGATATTGATTCACCCCCCCCCCTTGAGTATCATTAAGAATTCCAACAATTGGTATTAGAGCGGTTTTCTTCAGGAACAATTTAATACATGGAAGATAGATCACTGCGCAGATATGGATATACATGAAGGAATTTCTACAAATAGAGAACCTAAGTTCGATGGATCATATTACGCCTTCCAGAGTATAAGAATGGAAGCGTACTTATAGTCTCTTGGAGTTGATGTTTGACAATCTGTCGAAAATGGTTATAAAGTTCCCAATGTCCCACCAGTTGAGGAAGCTGAAAAAAGGATCTATGAATGTAATGCAAGGCCTAGAAATGAAATACTATGTAGTTTAGCAGACTCAGAGTTAACCAAAGTCATGCAATGCACATTAGAGAAAGATGTATGGGAGAATCTTAGAAACAATTATGAAGGAGATGAGAAGTGTAGCTAGTGTTTTCACACCAGCCTGTGGAAAAGGGCACCTACTAAGGATTATGGAACCTTTAGTAGCAGTTCAAAAATATAGATAATGATTTGTGAGTGTAAATAACAATGAAATAAATCTAACTAATTACTGTAGTAAAAACAATGAATAGATCGGAACCCATGAAGTATTTTTTGTATTATTGCGCAAACAAGGGGTTACAATAAGAGTTACCTCAGAAGGTGAGTTGATGCGGGCCCTCGCAGCTGTACGAAGAGTAGCGCACTGGGTCTCTAGAGTTCCTTGCTCTTCTCCAAATGCTCAAGAGGTGGCCAAGAATCAACTGAATGGGGAACATAAGCTCAAGGTGAAAGGCTAAAGTTCAACAGGAATTTTGGTAGCATAAGGGTGTGAAGAGTTGAACATGGATGTGAAATGGGGATCCTTCATCACCTTTTTATAGAAATTTTGGGTGGTGGAGTATGGACCCATGGTATTGGGAAACCAATAGTATTTCCTAGTGGTATTTGATGTTTTCCCTCCTTTTTAATTTTATTTTGACTTTTTCCCCTTTTTATTTTTCTTTTTTTGGGGATTTTGACCCTTTTTCATGGGATTTTAACCTTTTTTGAAGGATATTTTCATTAATTGATGAGGGAAATAATGATTTTATGTCCATTTGGTTACCAATTTAGGGATTTTTGGGTTTTTGGAGGCCAAAAATGTAGGAAAAAGGGGGTTAAATGGGTTATGTGACTAGGGAGATGAGCTAGGTGAACAATTTTTGGGTGTTAACAGATTTCCCCCTGATGTGTGAGGGAAGGAGCTCATCATATGGCCGATAGATATCATAAGTTATTAATTTTTTCAAGGGTGTAAGCATTGTGATGGCGAAGAGAATAAACTGGTTGGAGACCAAAACACGTGCTTCAATCCAACTGCAAGGAAGAAAACTGGAAATACACCACCTCAATAATGTATGAGTAACATAATATCAATTAAATGGGTGAGGCGGGCATACCCATGCTCGTATACAAATAATAGTGAGTCCCATAGGGGACCTGAACAATACATAGAGAACTGTTGTCTACATCATAATGGTCCAGAGGGGACACAAATATGGGACATACTCATGGTCCAAGCATGACTGATCTGAAGAACTAGTATATGGAAACAATGGCATCCATCTTGAATGCGGTATAATATCAGCTCATGCTCTGTTGGATCTGAAGGTGTCCAACAACTCTATGGACTCAATGACTGAGAGTCAGAATCTCAAAGGTACATTTAATTGCATATGAGCTGGATACTCTAGGAAGCATATAGTTGAAGGGATTCCAAACATTGTAGCCAACACAACCTGGATATCCGCAGGAACATACAACTGGGGGGTTCCAAATAGACTCACCAATGTGCTAGATTCAGGGGACATCCGGGGTCTTCGATGAATAACTAAAGGGACCAATACCCTGCATGAATATCAACAGTGTAATGATGGAGTTAAAGTCGAGCACATGAGAAACAACCATTCTAAGAGGCGTTAAGGAATCCGCTCAGATGGTCCATAGGAACTCACCACTGATGGAGATGAGTCCAAGGTACAGGGACCTCTGGGTCTATCCTCTAGAATAGATGTGCTGGAATCGACAGAGGAAGGCCTGCAAATACCAAGGAAATGATGTTTCCTCGATAGGAGAGCGAGGTGTACAATTGAGAGGTGATAGTACTAGATGTGAGACTGACATATTATGGGGGGATATGGGGGTCGCAAAGTGGGAGGAATCAAACTTCATTTGTTTAGAGTATGACGACAGGTTTGACCTGGTAGCATATGAAACTAACTTCTGGGAAGGATATAATAGGTTAAGGGACCAGGGATTGTGACTACAATGGGGGAGAATCAGGGGGGGAAACTGATGAGTGATATCAGGAGACTCCAAGGGTGACACATTGCAGAATACTATGAACAAAGGTGACCATGCTGGGGATGCTTCCATAATGGGGGGTCTAGATGTGATCTTTCATGGCGCCGAAAGGAACCGTTTGGGACTTCTTATTGGTTTAAGGAGCTGAAGAAGGGATAAAAGTGTGCTCAAAAGGATACCGTCATGTGGATTCATACGAACCTAGGACGGTGCATGCTTGTGGGTTCTTTCAATTTTAAGGAGTCTGAAAGCGATAAGAAGACTCTGAAATGTGGAGAGGGTATTGTCGTGTGGATTTATACGATCCCAGGACGGTGAATACTCATGGTTGCTTTCAATTTTAGAGATTCTGAAATAAATAAGAATACTCTGAGGGGGTTCTTTTTCGTGTGTTACTCCCCAAAGACCGAAAAGCATAAAAGTATGCAATGGAGAACTCTTCTAGCCGATGTGACTAGAGTATTCTTTTTTTGTAATTAGTCTACCAGGTTCGTAAAAGGGTTCAACTTATACCAGATAGACGCCCTTTCAGATACTTTAACGCGCATGAAAGGAAGCAAGATTGCTCGACGATATTTCCATTCTTTAAGGAGTCAGAAAAGAGCTTAAAAGAAACTCCTTGAGTGCCTTTTTCGTAAAGGATATGCTCAGCTCGAAAAAGAGATAAAATTATACCACACAGATGTAAAATCCAAGCAAGGAGGAAGTTTTCAATCAAGGGACAAATATGGGAACCCAGAAAGTGAGCGGGGGACACTAATGGGGCCTCCTTGCGGGTAGCTGAATGGTGGAAAAATAACACAATAAATGCAGTATGGAGGGAGTGAAGGGATCATGAATAGGCCATGATAGAAAAAATAATCAAGGTTGGGCAAAAAATGTTGATTGTTGTGATGGCACACAAATCGAGGTAGTGAGGAGTGTGGGAAAAATGACCAAAAAAGGACTGAGTGAGAGCGAGAAATGATCTCAAGAAATCACAGGCACGGAATTCTGAATCTGGTGGTGCAAACGACACATAAAATGGAGTTCAGATGACTCCAGAATGGTCAAAGTAAAACTAGGGTAAAAATTGCTATAAATAGAAAGGGAGCCCACCTCCACATGTCATTTTCACTGTGCAAAATGGGAGGAGTGTGGAGGGGCCCAAAATAGTAAATTATGATTTCTCTCAATCTGTCTAGTGGAATCGATTTCTATGACTTGGAGGTAACTCGTGAAGTCATTTTTTTCGTTATACCATGGGTCATCCAGCGAAATGGTGAACAAGTGTTCATCGGGAAAGTTAGTGCTGATCAGAGGTGACGCTAAAGAAGATGGTAAGTCATTCATGAGATGTGCCAATGCAAGGGATTTGGTACTATTAGGTGTAACAAATGTCAGGTCACATTCTTGAAGGATAGCGATCCATTTAGCCATGTAGCCTTGGAGGAGGAGGCGACTCAAGAGATAGACCATGGGGTTGGAGTTTGCCACAACTATAGTTCGACTCGTAAGAATGTAGTGGCACACCTTCTGAATAGAGAAGATGATGGATAGGGCCAACTTATCCTCATGGGAGTAGCGTAGTGGTGGACTAGGAAACGTTTGAATCACATAATATATGACACGTTCTTGATGCGCACTATCTTCCTAGACAAACACACCGGAAACGACATATTCAGATTCTGAAACATAAAGGATAAAATCCTTTGATAAATCAGGAGGTGAAATCAATGGGGCAGAATTCAAGGCTTGTTTTAATGATTCAAAATCCGTTTGTTCCTATTCATCCCAAATGAAGGGAACGTGGGTCCAAATCAAGCGAAGGAAACCATGAAGTTTCATAGCATAGTCAGGAATGAAGTGACGAATAAAATTGGATTTTCCTTAAAGGATTTGTAATTGGCGTAATGTACATGGCGATAGGAGGTCAGGAATGGCTTAAACCTTAAAAGGGTCGACGGTGATCCCTTTTTGGGAAACAATGAAACCCAATTACTGGCCGACAGGAACGCAAAAAACACACTTGAGTGGGTTCAAGCAAATGTTGTATTTGAGACAACGCAAAAAGACTTGTTGGAGATCATCCAGGTGGTCAGATCGCTTCTTGGATCATGCGGTGAGGGCGTCCAAGTATACAAGGATAATATGGACCAAGTCATGAAAGGAAAATGTCATGGCCTGCTGAAATGTGGCACCAGCGTTTTTAAGACCAAATGGCATAACACGATAGGAAAAGGTGCCCCATGGAGTAGTGAAGGTAGTCTTATACTGATCCTCTTTAGGAATTTGAATCTAATTGTAGCCAGATAAACTGTCAATGAAGGATAGAATCTCATGACCTGCACATGCATCGACGATTTGATCGATGAAAGGCGTAGGACATTTTTCTTTGGGACAAGCTAAATTCAAATCACAAAAATCGGTACAAACGCGAATGGTGCCCTATTTTTTGTTAACTCGCACTCGATTGGACACCCATGTGTAAGAAATGGGATAAATGAACCCAGCTTCTCATCATTTTTCAATTTCGTCCTTCACAACTGGTAATTTGGAGGGGTGAATGGGTTGTTGCTTTTGGCGTATAGGTGGAATGTCAGGGCAAGTATCAATATGGTGCTCAACAATGGTGGGGTCAAGACCAATCATCTCAGCATATGACTAAGCAAAAAAATCATGTAACTCTTGGAAGAGTTTCTTATAGGAAGCTACTTCATCTGGAGTACATGAGGCACCTAAAGTAATGTTCTCAACTATACCATGCGTGACGAAAATATCGACTTGTATGGTGGGTGAGATGTTATCGATGTTTCCTTCTTCGAAGGAATCAGGACCTGGGAGGGGGTTCTTAAACTAGTCCACCTGGATATGGATGAATTATTTGGATTCAACATAATTTTGGTTAGACGTAACAATAGTAGAATCCTCAGGAATGAAGTAGGCTCTATGATTCATGTCATTCCAAGGGAAGTCAGGTGCAATTATTGCTTAGAGGATTTCTTTGTCACTATGAAAAAATTGTGTGGACAGATCAAAAGAGGTAAATCTGGAGGTCGGGGGAATGGTTAGTTCGCCACTTGTGAAAATCATATAAATAGTGTTAACCTCTGCTGAAGATGAGGATTCGGGCCGGTGAATCTCATTACTGGTAGTAATGGATGATTCTAGCGCAGACTGACGCATTTCATGAAGAACCAATTGATACTCTGGTAAGTCCAGACAATGATGAGAGTAATGGCCATAAAATACGCATATGGAGTAGGAGTGATTGGTGCGCAATGATTTGTTACATGGTGGGGGGGTAGTTGGTAATTCGACAACTGGTATAATGGGGTCATCATCCAATGTATTCATGTGTTCTTGGAGATCAGGAAACTGTGAACAATTATGGGTTGCATGGCCCAAATCATCGCACAAGGCACACTTAGGGGGTGCATGAGATGGAGGGGAGGGGTGCATGGTTTTAGTTGCATTTGGTGTAGTATGAGTGTGCGTGGCGCTACCCCCAACGTTCTTGGATGATTGAGGAGTGGTGTTGGAGGGATATTTTTCCACCACACTGGGAGGTGGATGATTGGCAGTGGTGATCGGGTGGACCGATTAAAGAATGAATTGTGGCATTGGAGTGGGATTGGGGGAAGGTAAATACCACACGGGAAGTCCTAACATCAATCCTGTGAGATTCAACGTGGCCATGTTAAGCATACTTACTACCCCTGATGGTGGAAATAAGAACGGGATTGTGTGGATCGGTGTGGCTCCAACGTGGCTAGGTACCAATGCCGATTTAGACAGAAGTGGTGGTTGAGGGTTTGGGACCGATTGAATTGACGAAATGGTGCACAAGTTAGAGATCTCAATGGTCGGAGGGGGAGGTGGTACAAAATGAAATGTGGATACCATTGGAGTATCTGAATAATGTCTCGGTCCGACATGGAAACCAATGAGGTAGGCACACCAAAAATAGGTTGTTCAACCATGGGGAGAACATTTTCGGGTGTAGTGGGCGAGTTTGGGTCATAGTAAGTGACCTGGTTGATTTTGAAAACCTGTCCCTCGTGGGGGAACATCATAAGCTGAAACAAAGATGAGGAAAAAAACTTCATGGCGTACATGTAGATTCGTCCTAGGAACAAGTTATAGTCGAGCTGGGCGTTGACGACTTCAAAGTCAATCAAGACAGTTTTTCCAGCTAATTGGACTGGAACGTTATCTAGAAGGACTTGTGGCTGAGATGAACGGCCATCATAAGCTCATAAAAAGGTCGTGGATGGTTGTAGGATAGGGGTTCCTAGATTCTGCCACATGAATGTAGACATGACAAATGTAGAGGCACCCTCATTGATGATGCACTGATGGATAACAAGATTCCAGATTGACACGGAGACTTGAAATGATAAGGTGGAAGGCATGTGCGGTTTAGATTGGTCTAAATCGAATGCCATCATTCGTGATTCAGAAGGGTTGATTGCACCTATGGTGGACAACAATGTTTTGTGCTACGCTAGGAAGTTCTTTAAAACTTCTAAGGCTGACATAATAGCGGGGGACTAGGATAAGTCATCCACAATGTTGTAGTTGGGGGAAGCATGGGAATTGGGGTTGTTATTGATGTGACACAGAGGGAATTGAGGAGCTTTGCGAGCCACATTGAATGGTGTTGGGGGTAGATGTAACGATTGATCTGTGGGAAGAGTGGTAGCGGCCTTGTCCACGGGAATGGTTTCAGTGGTGGAACCATACTGGTTAAAGCATGTTTGAAGGTTGATATTAGCTGAATACATCATTAAAAGGTGGTGGGTTCCTAAGTCAATGGGTTGACTAAGAGGAGCAGCATAAGTAACTGGATGTTGTGGTGCGGAAGCCCCTTGAGGAGGAGCCAAAGGTTGGGCGTCTACTACCCCTTGCATGGGAAGTGGTTTCTGCAACACCATCGATTGTGCATTGGGTTGTGGGGGGTTTGGTGGTGCCGGAGGTGCAACATGTCCTTGGAGTTGGGAATCATCACTCCAGAGTTGGCGAGATCGCTCAAGATGGGGATAGTTGTGTGTGTAATGGCCATAGACCCCTTAAATAGAACATGGGTGGTTCGTATGTAAGTTGGGGATTTTACCTTGCCAAGATGGTCAATCAGGATTTTGGTTAGCCAGTGTGGCGCCATTATTATCAGGGGGTTCAGTGGTGGACCACCTCTATCGGGAGTCTGTTTATTTCCTCAATTATGTCCACGTCCCCTAATTTGTTGTCCTTGTTGGTTTTGTGGTTGGTTTTGCTAGGCATAAAATTTACCTTGGGGAATGGGGTGGTTTTGCAGTTGGGTGGGTGCTGGGGTAGCTTGTGGTGGATAATAAGTGGGAGGTGCTTGAGGTTGTGCGAGTGCGGGTGCAACCGGTTGATGGTAGTAGGAAGGAGGTGTAGTAGGGGGGACGTATGCTGGCGGGGTATGACCGTAGCAATGCGTCGGAAACAAAGGTCCATGTATATGAGGGGATTAGGCGATGGGAACATACGAAGATGTTTCTCCAGAGTGTGTCGTGGCCTGCGAAATATCAGAACCACTACTCATGGCGGGTGGTGTAGGGCTGGGTGTAGGATTATACGTCAGGGTGGTGGTGAGAGGCATGTGGACATACAAATGAATACGAGATGCAATGTGTCCAATAATGTCGTCAACAGCGTGGGATGCGCTAGGAGAGTCTTTCCGAGAAGAATCAATGCGAGGGGAATCAGGTAAAATGGAGTAGAGGTAGCCTGATTGTGCATAGATAAGGTCAAACTGTTGCGATTTAAGTATGGATTCTTCTTTGGTTTGGGGTTGTTCAGATGCCACATCCTTGGTGATAACTGGTATGAGGGACTTCAAGAACCAATCTAAAAATATGTGGTCGTATAACTTGATCTTACACAAACTACGGTGTCTACTCCATTCATGAATATGGTCAGTGATATGGGTAGTTGTGTTCTATCTGCAAAATAGTAAAATATTAACACCAACGTCATAATATATTGGTAACTGGAAGAACTATAGGAAAGTCAAAGTGAGGGATGTAAAAGTGGAGTGCATCCCATGTGGCTGTTCAATATACCACTTGGCTGCAATGCCAGTGAGTGTCCATTGTAAAATGCGTAGGAGGATCGATTAATCCACTATGGATTTGGATGAACACCATAAGTGGAAGGACATGATATGGTTGTGGGGGTCCTCACCACCCTTCCCCTTGAATTTTGGGATGTATGAAGGGAGTTTGGTAGGCATGGGAGGCCATGTAGGGTCATATCAGATCGGATCGTTAGTCAATCGGGCCAAATCAGGTGGGTTGAGACTATCCATGAATAACAAACTAACAGGAGGATGTGACATGGTCAAAGTGGCCTGCGTGCTAGCAGTGGCGGAAATTGTGGGGCCACCTACACCAAGTGGTCGGGTAGAGGCATTTGTCATAACGTGGATCGAGGGAATGTTAGTAAAGGGAGGAGGGACTGAGGTGGAAGGGGCAGTGATTCCAGGGGTACTATTGGTGACCAATGGGATGGTGGTTGGAACATATATGCTACCAAAGGGTATAGAAGTAGTGACTGAAATTCCAGGTGTAGGTACTGTAGATGGAATAGTAGGGATGGATGCTGAAATCATGGTTGGGCTAGTGGTGGGACCATTGCCAACAATCCCTCCATAAAAGGGGTTGGGGTTCATGTCGGACATGGTGTAATACCCCATTTTGACCCTTAGGATATACTAGATTTTAATGCAAATATTGTATACATGTGATGTATGTTTTCCTAGCGTGGAGCTCAAGGCCAAGGCCTCACTAGTGGAAGCTCAAATTTTATTTAAAGGCAAGTATTAGACATTATGTTACCCATGTGCTATTTAGCCATGGAGCATTGTAAAAATGATGTAAATAAATATCATGCAATAAAATACCAAAACTGGCTATGGAGGCAACGAATGAGAAGGGGCCATGTGTATCCACTAGGGAGTGGTGAGGGGGTTGTGGGATTGAACCATAGGTTTCCATATGTCACCTTGAGAACCCATTTGACTTTCCTTGCTGAGATTTAATTCTGCTTAAAGGAAGTGGTTGAAGAAAACAGTCCATGGCTTTAATGGAGCATGTGCAACCCAGAAATTCATATTTGCAGGTATGGGCTCTGTTTTCTTGTACCACAAGTCATTCTACCTCAAGGGGATTGCTTCTTCCTCATCCCCATTCCATTTTGGAAGTCACCAGCATCATTTGTCACCCAAAAACGAATTGCCAGCAGGGAGAAAAAAACCAGAAATTGCAACTTTGCAAGAACCCACGTTTTGAAGAGCCAAAAATGCCCAGATTTGGTATTGGACAGTGAAAACCAATGGGAGATCCATATATATGAACCTTGGGGCGAAATTGGGAGTATTGGCTACCCCGAAATCCATAGAAAAAACCCAGCTTTTTGCAATCCAGAAAACCAGTGACGGGATTGAGTTATTCGTTGACAGGTTGGTGAGAAATCCAAGTGTGGATGTTTGAACAGAGGGTTGGATTGCTTGAATTTAGTTTGAGATGTCTATAGCTCTGTGGTTGAGCTCACTGACTTAACATCCTCCTCATTTGTCTTTTGTATGCTTGATAAACCCAACTGTGTGTTGGCTTAGCATAACTGTTGAGTGAAACCATGACTGTGAGTGAGCCCATCTAGTTCCTCCTTAGTGGATACACAACCCAGCTTGGGGGTGATCCCTCAGCTGAAAGAATACAAGCTGGACAGAGGTCTATGGTTTGGTGGAACGTTGCTCTCACATAGCCAGTTGTTTGGCCTGCTTCATCTTCAAGATAATTGTTATCTCTGTGATTTAAATTATATGCATTTTGTGTTTTGCAATATGTTAATTGTCCATGTTTGATGAAATGAAATGATTATCCTAATATGGAATCTATGCATGGCATTGAAACGAGATTGAGTCTCTAGATGTTGAATTTATCCTCTGCTGTGATATATATGTTATGCATTGCTATTTGTGTGTGTGCAAATCTCTGTGATTTAAGTTATATGCATTCTGTTTCTTGCACTGTGTTAATTCAGAATGATAATTGTTCATGTTAATGGAATTGATACGAAGTCTATGCATAGCATGAGAATGGGGTGGATTCTCTTCCTGTTGATTTATCATTTGCTTGAGATAAATATGCTGATGCATTTCCGCTGTGTATATATTGATTATGTATTTGCACACAGAAGTTTTTAATTTTTATGAATTTCTTAGTAATGAACGGGGCTGAGATTGCCAATAGGCCTGGTAGGTTGGTCACGTTTCCTTCCTTGCATAGTATTGATGGAAGGGGACGTTACACATGGGGCTAGACGAAGTGGTGTATATAGGTGAATTTGGCTCAGAATCAGATGTAAAATAAGGGGTGTCAGGATAAAGATCCAACAACGAATATGTGCATCTCAAAGGAGCATGACGAGTGGGGTCAAGTGGACCGTACTGAGGGGATTGTCCCTGTAGATGACGAGAGTGTCTCGGTGAATCAATGGTGACTGGTGTAAAAATACTGAGGGACTGTGGTGGATAAAATGCTCAAAAATCCTAGTGCAACAATGTGTACAAAAGGAGAGCTATTAAAAAGACGACACTCAAGCCAACACCAAGCTCAAAAACACTTGCTGCAACAATCGGAGTGACAATAAAAAGGTCAGAATGACAACAAGTAACACTCCTATAAATAAAAAGGTAGAATCACTAACCAATGGGGGTATAGGATCATGCAAACACCTATCTAAAAGATATATAATCTCACACAAATCATATCCCCTGTAGGGGGATGAAATATGCAGTCAGGCAATACGAGATGTAGAACCAAATGGCTAAAGGATATCCCTCTACCAAGAGGGACTTGGGTAAAAGAGTCCTAGAAGAATGGAAACTAATATACCACATTCATGGAACGTCTAGAAAGGTGTCCCATGGCTTCAATTCTTTGGCCATTGCGCACCTAGTATGGGCGCCAGGATGCACGACGAGAACAACGAGTTGGTATCCTTTAGTACAGAATGGAGAGTGGTATTCCATTCACAATTCCAAAACCAATCTTGCCACTTGCCATCCTAAGGGAGAGTCCCTTCGACAAATTGGTTTCAACCGTACCAACAAATAATAGGGGATTTTGGATCCCTAAAGGAAAAATACTATGTCTCAAATGTGTATGACAAAGGGGTGTTATTTGGATGCCTAACCCCAATGTCTTACCTAGCTACCAAGTTGTTTTTGGGTTCCCCAAGTTGGGTTAATGTGTGTTTGAATCAAGTCAATTTTAGTCTCACTTGAATTATGGGGAGTGTGTGGGTGCATGAGTGGTGTAAGCCAAATATCGCCAGTGATAAATGGTGAAATAAACAATTGAGGCTGAAATAAAAAGTACTAACTGCTATGTGTAAAAGAAATGAGCTCGCTGAAATATAATGCAAAAGATAGAAATATAGTAAGGATGTATGCAAAGTGAAATGTACCAAGTGTTACAACAAGCAACCAACATAAAAGTACCAATAGAAAAATGGATGTAGGAAAACATGAGGCTGTTTGGGTAAGAAAATAGCCAAAAAGGGCTGCAGGGTGCATCTGTGAAGCTAAAAGTCACAATCTGGGCATTGCCGGATGCAAAAAAGTCATGCCGAAATAGAAAAATAGAAGCAAGAAATAGGGCGTAGGTTTCAAGCTCAGAGGCATTGGTGGACTCCAGGAATGGATACCTAATTAGGGTAGCTAAACTAGAAGTATACTTTAATTATCGACCAGGGAGCATACAAACTTAAGAGGTTCTAAGCACTGTATGCGGTCTATAGGATAGTCCTAGTCATTTAGGGTGTTGGGATGTATCTTAAAAATATCTCAAGAAGGAATTGGAAGTGAGTTGTTTCTAAACACAAAATGAAAGAATATAAAAAGGTTGTGAATCTAGGAACTATAAATGATGAAACTGGCAGATGTTTCTGCTAAGAATTAAATGCTGGAAAACTGTAAATCTAGTCTAAGAAATGAAATGCTGAAAGATCAGGAAACTTGATTTAGAAATAAAATACTGAAAGCTTGGGAAACTTGATCTAGAAATAAAATATTGAAAGTTGGAAATTTAAGCTAAGTATTGAATGCTGAAAATCAAGAAACTTTTATCCATTCAAATCTAATGCTGAAAGTGATAATCATGACTCTATTCCAATCAAAGAATTGAAACAATTAAATTCTATATGATCGAACTCAGATAAGGGAAAGATGCATGGAATTAAAGATCTGGATCATTGCCTAGAATTAATATGAAGGAAAAAAGGGGTAAAATATGCCTACGCAGAATGCATGTACAGGACTACAGAAAGCGTGTTGCGAAACTACAGAATCGGTATTACCGAACTACAGAGAAAAATTGTTGAACTGAAAAAAGAATCTGCTGTTCAAACCATTATCAAAGTACTTCACATATTATGATGATTAAATCAATCAACAAAACACATGAGAAATACCTGAAGTAAAATGAGGCTCTTGACCTACATGTTGAGGGGGCCCTCCCCAACCCGTATTTTAGGAGTGGAAAAAACTTAGAAACTCAAAGCTTGAAATAACATCAATCCTTCCATTATTAAAATCGTAACTTCATGACTCTAAAAAGTATTAGAACAGAACTGTCTCGAATAACATATGTTGAATATAAGTTCTACAAAAATTCCAACAGGAAACCCTTGCTACTCAAGAGGTCCATATATATATCTATTTTGAAACATAACCTAACTCTATGCTTAAATTCCGATCCTACTAAATAGGAGTCTTCTTCTATAAATCAGGAAAATGGGGCATTGAGCCACTCATGGTCTTTCAGTCCTTGAGATGGATTTTCTATTTGTCCCTTAGATCACCTGCGCCTGCTCATACAAACTTATTTCCATATAATTAACTCATAGAAAACACCTTTTAAGCATAAAAGAATAATCTCTAAACTACTCTATTAAATAATCAAAACAAATGCATTATTCCCCACAAACAGAGATATTTTCCTTATCCATTATTGTTCTTGTGTGGCATAAAAATGCTATAGAGTACCTAATTTGGGACTCATCATCTCTCCTAGACTGAAGGATTTACCCACCCCTAGGTGACATATCATGTTCTTGAACAACTTCTCTGATGTCCTAGGCAACGACCCTAGGGGTCCCTGCCTGACTATGATAGCCCAAGGTCTGGTCATCTTTGGTCCTTGCTATTTTCTCCTCTTCTTCATCGACCTGTTCTCTGATAATCAAGGGAAGAAAGAATGGTGGGCTCAGTTTCATGCCGATCCATCTTAGTTGGTGCTTTATTAATGATTCCCTGTATAAATTAGCCTTGGTGAGAGAAGTCTCTAATCTGAGGGGGGAGTGAGGCTCCCTCTTCTTCAAATATTTTGCAATTCTTTCCCATCTCTCATCGATGGCTTCCTGAACTTCCTTGTACGTGCACTGAAGGGTGAGGTCGAAGTGTGTTACTGCCTCCTATTGCTTTCCAAGAAGGATATGAATCGAATCCTCATCTGTGGTGATAGTCATGTGGTCCTGGATTACTCTTTTAGGATGAGTTGCCTCATTCCTGATCCATAATGAGTTTTTCCACTCCTCAGCAAGGTAGAGATGAGAATCCTGTGATCTCTCGATCTCGTGGTTCATCCAGGAGTAGAGTGCTTTGAGCTGGAAGTCGCCCATGTAGGGATTTGGCGACCAGCTGGGTGAACTGGGCACCACGAAGTTATGCAAGAAAAATCACATAATTGGTCTTTTTCCAATTCTGTGCAGCTCAGAGAAGTGTCAACGAACTCTTTTGGAGTGTTTAACTCTAGAGGCAGGCCTTGCTTTAGCCTCTGTAGCTGAAATTTTCCCCACTTCTCCTTTAGGTAGATCGTATAGATTCTAGATGGTGGCCTGAGTCCCAATATACCATCATAGATCCTAGTGGTGGTAGTCAATGTATCCTCTAATTAATGAATTATCTAGTCTTTCTGAGACAGTTCTTCCTAAGCTTGGTCCAATTTCTCCTTCAGTGCCAAATTTTGTTGTTCGGCCCAGCTTTAACTCTCCTGCATGCTGCATTTTCAAAATCTGGGTCTTTTCATGTGCAAACAGCGGGGTTGCTGGTGAAGCTTCCTGGCTTCTCTGGATCCTTGCTTCAATTTTTAATGCTTCCAACTCCTCCCTGACCTTTTGCTAGTTCTGTCAGTGCCTCAGCTAGCTGACCGTTGACTCCAGGGTTTACATCTTTATCAGTAGGGTTCCATTGGAAAGCATCATCTTCTTCTGGTGTAGTTGGGTCGTCCTGGTCTACCCCAAAATCATCATCATTAGATAAGTTTTGAATTATGGGGTTGGGATCCCTTTCTACTTTCTTTACATCCCTTTCTACTTTCTTTACATGCTCGTTCTTGGGCTGCTGTGCGACCCTTTTACTTCACCTTTTTTACCCTTGCTCGCTGGTGGAAACCCCTGATTCTTTTTGGCGGGAGGCATCTTTTGAATGTTTGATCTTAATCAGGGTATTAGACATAACTTCATTGTCGCTATCCAGGTCAATATTTCTCTTAGCTCCTGATGCAAAAGTGGGTTTTTCCTTTGAGCCTGAAGCTAGGGGTATGCCTGGATTAGGTGTACCCCTCATTCTCTGAACATCATCGGCTGAGATTACGACAAACTCCTCCCATGAGAGTTATGGAACCTGTACCATTAATTCTTCACAAATTATCAATTTGATTAGCCCATGGTGGGCTAGTGCATCTTCTTTTCCCTGAACTACCTTTTTGCTCATTTCTACCAGAGATTGAAGAAGATAATAGGGAATGCTAATGTTGTTATTTGGTGTAATATGGACCTAGTGTCTCAGCATCTCCAGAATTCGGAAGTGGAAGATTGGAACATAGCTAAGCTTCCCTGTGCACGTTATATATTTCAGAACGACAGCAGCTATCTCATCCCAGGGTGATGGCATGGTGGTTCTTTTGACTCCATTCTTGTCTTCTTCATAGAATTCTCCTTGTCTGAAGAAGGCTGCCTTTTCCCTTTGGTTGGCTTCCCGATAGTCTCTGCCCCAATGCAGACCCATGGGGAGCCCTGTGTATTTCGCAATTTCCTCCTCGTCAAGTATGATACATAGTCCCCTTATCTGGGTGACAAACTGTTCATCTTTTATATGTTTCATGTTCCTAGAAAATTCTAGGGCCACCTTAGTATTGGACCCTCTCAGTCACAAGATAAAGGGAATCCAGCCTGCATCATGGAGGATTGATATAACCTATGGGCTTTCATAAATGGGCTTGTGATCCTTTGACTCACTCTTTTTGAACCCCTTCGTAATTTTTGAATTTTCCTACTATAATCAATGAACCACAATGTTCTGAGTGATGGCTAACTTACCTCAACTGGTCGGGATTGATCACAGGCTTGAAGGGTAGCTTGTTGGCTGAGTGACGATGCGACCCTCCAGTTTTCTTGCTTCTGAGAAGCTTGCAATTGGGTCTTTTTGTAGATTATGCTGCCTTATTTAGTTATTTTCACACACTTATCCCGATCATCGTGCATCGTACTTGCTTCCTTATACATTCCTTTCCATTATTTCACTCTGCGTTTCTTTCCATCATTGCACATTGCATTGTTGTTTTAATCATTTGGGGATATAGCAACTAGATGCAGAGTTTGTCATTTCTGACATGTATGAGGTAGGTAATCATGATTCTGTGAGGCTACTCTAAACCGTGCCGCCGAATTAACTTAAAAGATGTCCTTAGCTTTGGAAAATAACTTATTTGTGGGGGATACTTATTTGATTTGAAAATAAAACAAAGAGTTAAGTGATTACCTTCTATGCTAGCGTACCTGAGTGGATGATGTGTGCATGATTGTATGGGCACAAATTTCTATAGTTGAGTTTAGTTGCATCTGTAGTGAATTTGGGCATGTCAGTAGTTACGCTTTTTTGCCTTATTCTGCTTGTTCTTTTGAAATTGCTGCCTTTTCTTGCTTGATTTCTGTGCAAGCTTTGTTGATATGACTTTTCATTGTGTTCAACATTGTGTTTGTATTGGTGCTTGTAAAATTAGTCATAGAAGATCTAATGAACAAGTAAATCAATCGCAACAGATGAACATAGAAATAATGGTGTAAAACTGTGCAAAAACATGCATCAGTGCTCAATATCCCAATAAGGGTGAATAATTACAATACAATCCTTTGACAATGAGTGAGCAATTCAAATTGACTAAGGAGGTCATTCTAATTACTGAATGGTGTGCCTTGGATCCAACTAGGAGTCTTCATCATCAATCAGTGGTGGTCATCAATGCACAAGAACCAGTCATCCAGGTGTCAATCTGAGTCTAACTGAGTGTAACAAGTGTAACTGAAGTGTGTAGAACTAATATAGGGAAGGAGACTCAGTGGAGGGCGCATATGAGGCTTAACTGAAGTAAGAACAAGTCATCTAGTCAATCTGGAGGTCCAACGAAGTGAAACAATCAGTGGGGAGTGAAACTAGCCTCAAATCAAGGAGAATCGGAGCTAACTGAGTGTAAACTAAGTGGGTAGGTGAAGAAGTGCGCAGTTCTCTGGAAGTAGGTGAGAAGTGGGCACCTTCATGACTAGGAGGGATAAAATTTGATGGAAGGAGCTCTCGGGTGCTAGAATGAAGTGGATAAGGTGTTGGAGGCATCAACTTGGTGATTGGGATGCATGCAAAATGCATGCAAACCCTAATTGCATGCAAGGTCCTGAAAGTGATGATGTGGATATCCGAACACCCCCCCTCAAGCTAGACTATGATGTGCAAAAAATAATGTAGGGCCCTAGTTACTAAGACCAAAGGTCACCCCAATACAATAATCCAAAAAAAATGTTGAAAATAAGCTAAGTGAGGAAATAGGGAAAAAACCCAGTGGGAAGAAAGCCCCCCCTCAAGCTAAAACATAATAATGGATCAATCTGTCTCCACCATGATGGAACTCACCCCCAACAGTGAACGGAGGTAAGAGAAATTCTTCTCAGTAAAGCTCTTGGTGAAGATGTCTGCAATTTGCTCATCAGTAGGGCAATATTGCAGAATGATGGTGCGATCATGCACAAAATCTCGAATGTAGTGCATATTAATCTCAATGTGTTTGGTCCTCTGCTGCTGAACTAGATCTGTGGAGATCTTGATAGCACTTTGATTGTCACAAAAGAGGACAGTCGAAGTAGTGCCACCAAAACCAAACTCGGAAAGAATACCCTGCAACCAAACTGCCTGAATGCAGGCATTTACTGTGCCTCGATACTCTGCCTTTGCTGAAGAAAGTGCAATGGCTGCCTATTTTTTGCTTGACCAGCAAATAGGCCCATGTCCAATCATGAAAACATATCCGGAAGTGGAATTCCGATCTATGCTATCACCTGCCCAATCTGAATCAGTAAAACCAATGAAATCTAGCTCAGAATCTGAGCATAATGTATGCCAAAATGTTTCGTACCTTGCACATACTGCAAGATTCGCTTGGCTGCCCTCCAATGAAGCTCATGGGGCTACTGCATATACCTTGATACATCACTCACGGCATAATATATATCAGACCTAGAGTGTGTCAAGTATAGTAGTGAACCAATCAACTGTCGATACATAGTGCAATCTGCAAGCGGTGTAGAATTTCCCTCCTCATGACTGATTCCTGAGAGGAATGGGAATGGGGCTGCCTTACATTCAGCCATATTAAACTTCAATAAGAGGTCGGAAGCATATTTTTGCTAAGATATAGTGATCCCATCAAAATTTTGAGCTACCTCCAAGCCCAAAAAGTGACTTAGCAAGCCCAAATCGCTCATGTCAAAAGCTTTAACTTGCTGTAGGTACACATTCGGATCAGATTTGCATCTTTTGAAATTATGAGAAAGAAGGAAGGAGCCCATCTTTGCATACCAAGATCTTGGGGCCTATTTTAAACCATACAAAGATTTCTTCAATCTACAAACTAATGATGGATCTGATGTATAACCTTCTGGCTGATTCATATATACCTCTTCAGCAAGATCTCCATGTAGAAAAACACTCTTCACATCCATGTGGTGCACTTCCCAGTGCTTGGATGCGGAAATTGCCAAAACTAGGTGGATGGAATCCATCTTTGCAACCGTTGCAAAGGTCTTAGTGTAGTCCACTCCTTGGACTTGGGAGAAACCTTTTTCCACCAACCTAGCTTTGTATTTGCTGATAGAGCCATCAGTAGCAACTTTCGTGCGGTAGACCCATTTACATTGGACTAATTTTCTTCCAGGTGGAAGAGAAACTAGCTCCCATGTATTGTTCTTTTGAAGAGAACTGTACTCTTCATCCATGGCACTTTGCCATCTCGGATATTGGTGGCAATGGTATTATGTTGTGGGATCTGAACCATTCATCAAATAACAAATCCCAGGAAGTAATGGATCAGAAATAGAAAGAGCCATACCTGCTCTTTGAAAGTCTGCTCTTGTTCGTCTTGGATCAGCAGGATTTCCAATGTTCGAACCAGCAGATTGAAGAGTGTTTTGGGCCCACTTCGGTAGCTAAGGAGGATCATAATGGTCGGATTCCTAAACTGATATTTCATGATCATCATGTGCTGCTACAATATCAGAAATATGAGAACCAATACTTTCATTATCGCTGCTCAAATATTCTTCTGGTGAAGGCGGTGAAACGACAGTTTCTTCCTCGACTAGTTGCAATTCTTGAAACGGTTCTTCAAATTGCACACTGCGCTCTATGAATATCTTTTTGGATTTGATATCTATGAGTTTATATGCCTTTGATTCTCTCCAATATCCTATCAGTATGCACTCAATACTTTGTGGATCCAAAGCTCGTCTCTTCTTGGAAGGAATTCTAGCCCATGCAGTAGAGCCAAAAAATCTCAAATTTGACACATCCGGTTTGTGACCAAAGAATGCTTTGAAAGGATTCATACCTTTCACGAATGAATGTGGAACTCAGTTCTGAATGTATGCAGCAACATTACTTTCTTCATCCCAAACATTTTCAGCCAAACCTTTTGACTCAATCATGCAAGTAGCCATCTCTTTCAGTGACTGATTTTTCCTTTCTGCTACACCGTTCTACTGGGGTGTGTAGGGAACTGTATGTTGGATCTGAATTCCACTTTCAGAACAAAGTTGTAGCAACTCGGCCTTGATATATTCTCCACCATTATCATATCTAAGAGATTTTATCTTGCTCTTAGTGGCGGTCTCAATAGAAGCCTTAAAATCCTTGAAGTTTCCAAGCACTTCTAACTTGTTTTTGAGAAAAAATACCCATGTAAAGCGGGAAAGATCATCAATAAATGTCAAAACATACCTTGAACCATTTAATGACATATTTGGCAGTGGACCACTGATATTGGAATGTATCAGCCCAAAAACTGTAGAAGCTCTGCTAGATTTTCTGCGGTCGAACCTGTGCTCGGGTTGCTTCCCAATAATGCAACCGTTGCATATTCCCTTCGAGGAAAGGAGTTGTGGAAGACTCATCTACCATGGATTTGTTTGATAACAGCAGAAAATACTTATAATTAAGATGTCCAAATCTTTCATGCCAAATCCTACTAACCTCATTACCATGTGTGCGAAGAGTAGTGGGCTTTGCAAGCGGAATAAAGTGTGAAAACTCATAGTATTTTGCAGTTTGGTTCGCCTTTCCGACTGTAATAAGTCTTCCACTTTTGATATCAGAAATTTCAACTCTATTAGGGCTGAATGTAACTTGCTTCGGTTCACCAGTGTGTGTCATTTGATACACACAAAGAAGATTTGAAGCCAAGGAAGGCACATAGAGAACATTCTGAAAGCTTCCATGATCTACATGGATTGTACCTTTGCCTTTCAAAGAAATTTTTGAGTCATCTCCCAAATGGATGGGGATGGAGCTGTTTGGATCGAATGAAGAAAAAGAATCAATATTTGCAGCCATATGATTCGAGGCACCTGAATCTATCAAAATAGTAGTGGGCTTCGATACAGTTGCCATGAGTGCTTGTCCTCTTTCATGATCATCATTCCTATCCTTCTTCCTTGCACCGTCAGGAAGAGTTACGTTATTTTTTTCCAAAAGGAGGGCCATTTGATATATAGTCTTCTTCATGCATGAACTTTTGGGATGAAAGCCATGGTTGCAATAAGTACATTTAGATTTTTCCTTACCCTATTTACCCTTTTGCTTGAACTTCGAACTAGATGGTGCATCTGTCTGCTTGCCTTTCTCTCTTTGCTTGTGAGGTTCGAATTTGGGCTTCTCTTTCTTTTGCTTTCCTTTACCATTCGAATTCTCAGGTCCTTGAACAAATATGGCTGAATCTTTGGAGTTTATGGACCGACCCCATTTGAATCAACTTATAATGCTCTTTTGTGACGGACTCAATGAAGGCATTCAAGGTAGGCATCTTCCAATTCGGTTTAGTTAGCCGACCGGAATTGAAAGTAGAGACAAATACCGAATAGTCTTTACCAAGCTTGGTGATAATAGAGAGGATCAATTGCTTATCCTCTTTGATAACTCCACTGTTCTTCAACTGCAATGTCAAGTGCTTGAATTTTGTGAAAAACTCATTGATGGTCTCGAAATTCTCAGGACTAAGAGCAATCAATTCATTCTCTAATTGAAAAGCCCTAAGCTCGTCCTGCTTGCCAAAAAGTGTTTCAAGTTTCTCCCATATTGCTTTTGGAGTCTTCTATCCGTTGAGATGGAAGTGAAGATCTTTGGAAATAGAGAGGCAAAGAAGACCATAAGCTTCATCAAGCTTGTTGTAGTGTTTGGTTCTTTCTGACAATGTGCTTGGCTCCAATTCGAGGCCAACTGTGACTCTATAGAATCCTTTTGAACGTAATATGATATCCATATCATCTTTCCAGTCAAAATAGTTGAAGGGAGTGAGGATAGGCTTTGAAGAAGAGTATTCCATTGTTAGGAGTGAGTGCACTTTGATGTAGAAAGGCTTGCAAAGGCAAGGTAGCGAATGCAATTGAACAACTGTAGAAAAGAGATGTTGTCCCTGCAATGGATCTGATACCATGTAAAATTAGTTACAGCAGATCTAATGAACAAGTAAATCAATCACAATAGATGAACATAGAAAATATGGTGTAAAACTGTGCAAAAACATGCATCAGTGCTCAATATCCCAATAAGGGTGAATAATTACAATACAATCCTCTGATAATGAGTGAGCAATTCAAATTGACTAAGGAGGTCATTCAAATTACTGAATGGTGTGGCTTGGCTCCAACTAGGAGTCCTCATCATCAATCAGTGGTGGTCATCAATGCACAAGAACCAGTCATCCAGGTGTCAATCTGAGTCTAACCGAGTGTAACAAGTGTAACTGAAGTGTGTAACACTGATATAGGGAAGGAGACTCAGTGGAGGGCGCATGGGAGGATTAACTGAAGTTAGAACAATTCATCTAGTCAATATGGAGGTCCAACGGAGTGAAACAGTCAGTCGGGAGTGAAACTAGCCTCAAATCAAGGAGAATCAGAGCTAACTGAGTGTAAACTAAATGGGTAGGTGAAGAAGTGTGCCCTTCTTTGGAAGTAGGTGAGAAGTGGGTGCCTTCATGACTAGGAGGGCTAAAACTCTGATGGAAGGAGCTCCCATGTGCTAGAATGAAGTAGATAAAGTGTTGGAGGCATCAACCTAGTGACTGGGATGCATGCAAAATGCATGCAAACCCTAGAATTTGCATGGAAACCCTAATTGCATGCAAGGTCCTGAAAGTGATGATGTGGATATCCGAACAGTGCTCTGAACGGTGATTTGATTTCTGTAGTGGTATCGTTTCTGCTGTTCTGGCTCACTCTAATTGACTGTTGGCTCACTTGATTTATATTTTGTTGTCTTTTCTTGTTTGAATTGCTTACTGGATTGCTTGATGGAGTTTTGTTTGATATTTGTTTTTTTAGGTTGTTGTTGGCGTTGTTGATTTCCTTGCTGTTTCATTTGCTGTCTCTCTTGAAATTGCTTGCTGGCTCGCTTGTAATATGCTTGTTGGCTCGCTTGAAATTGTTTGTTGGCTCGCTTGTAATATGCTTGCTGGCTCGCTTGAAATTGTTTGTTGGTTCTTGATAGGGATGGATCAATTCCATAAAAAAAATTTGTGGGAACCTGAGTGGATTTTTGTATTGTCCTCTCTCTTTTTTTGTTTTTTTTTTCATTTTTCATTTTTTCATTTTTCTCTTTTTTCATTTTTTTCATTTTTCTCTTTTTTATTTCATTTTTCTCTTTTTTCATTTTTTTTAACTAGAATCAGTGGTGTTCTATGCTCTTTATCAGCATTAGATGTTGCTGATAGAGTGTTTGTGTGAAGTCCTCTTTGGACTGTGGTGTCTTATATGTAACTTCGAAATGTATTTCATATATGTATATTTCACTCCTATAGAGATGGTATTATTCCTCTATACGGAAGTGTTTGTATTCCTATAGAGATGTTATTATTCCTCTATACAGAAGTGTCATCATTTATATTGTAAGTGTCGTAACTTATACTTGATGGGCTATTAGACCACCTGGTTGGGGTCGGCCCTGTATAAGTCATGTGGGTTGAAGGGTTATTAGACCACCCTCTTGGGGGTCGGCCATGTGGGTCAAAGGGTTATTAGACCACCCTATTGGGTGTCGGCCCAGTTAGCATTATGTTATGTGGTTAAGTTAAGGCCGAACTAGTAAAGGTTATTAGGCAAGTCAAGTCAAGTATAAATAGAGTGCGAGAGGCACTCTATTTCATCATTCTATTCTCTCTCACACTCTCGGGAGAGTGGCACACTTGTGGAGGAGGAGAAGCTGCTGCTAGGAGATGTCTATCTCTTATGCTTGGGTTGTATCATTTCTCTATCTATCTTTGAGGAAGTTATTGGGGTTTTTCACCTTTATGGTTTTCCCCAAGTAAACTATGTGTCTCTTGTGTGCTTGCATTATTGTGTCCATGATTGATATGCTGTAGATATGCTGTACATGTTGTTCTCTCAGTTAAGATCCTAGATCAGATTGAAGTAAATTCTGAAAAATTAACATGGTATCAGAGCTAGCCTGAAAGAAGGCATGGTATGGCATCTATGGCACTTGTTGCAATTGTGAAGCTAAGGCTTGATATAGAAAAAACTAGTCATCGTAGAACTTTTGCTATAAATAAATTTTGGCAAGGTTTCAAGATCTGAAAATCGTACAGGGAGAAGCTAATATCCCCATGTACCTTTTGTCCAAATGACAACCTCTAATTTGTTGTACTTTGTGATTTATGATCTGTACAATATAGGGTTTCTGCCTCTTCCAGATCTCAGTCATAAACAGGTGACCTTGGAAAAAAGGTCATAACTTGGGATAGGAAGCTCCAAATGAAATTTAGTAAAACGTTACAGGTATTGCATGGAATGTACTTTCTTAGGTAACTTTTTCAGAGGATGAAACTGAACCAGTGACACGTGGCACACCGTACAAGTTTGCTCTCCTGTTTTATCCCATAAACAGGTCATGTTGCGACACTTGGAATAAATCTCTCTCAGAGAATCCATTTGAGGTCAGACCTATGGGGTTGGAAAGATGACAGGTCAAGATATCATAGGAAATTTTTTCATACCCTTTGGATCAAAAATTTCGGAGTTACACCAGAAACAATCAGGTACATATTTTCGTCAAAACATAATTATTTTTGAGCACCTTCATTCATGGCTTTCGGAATTTAGGGTTTCAGAGAAAGTTGGAATTTTTGTAATAGGAGACTACGGCTGAATTCTAATCATCAAAATAGAAATTTGGAGACCAATATCAGAATTTTTGGTTGGGTAGAAGGTCGGGCTTGATCAGACCCTAGTTCGGGACTTTGATCGTAAAAGTGGAAAATTAGGGCTTCTGCAAAAATGGGAATTTTTGAAATCTGTGACCACGGCTGGAAGCTCCTTAGAAAACTAGAATCTTAGAGCTTCGGATCAAACCTTTTGATTGGGAAGAAGGGTGGGATTTATCAAACCCTAGTTCGGGGTCATGTCCAGTGAATCCAGAAGTTTCAAAGGCAAATTTGAGGGGTGAAACTTTGCAGTTTTCAAATTTTGAGTATACCAACTTGATCAGCTCATCAAGGCGCATATTTCTATCCTTTCGGAAGTTTGAAATTCAAAATTTGAATTTTTAGGGTTTCTCTGACAAACCCTAATCCAGCTCCAGATCCAGTTCCTGCAAATCAAGTGGATTGGGTTAATCCTAGAAGAGAATGGATTGGTCACCTGCATAAGTGAAGAAGTTCCTGTTTCAGAGGGAGATGAGGCTAAGGCCTTACATAAGAAGATTACAAGCAATCTCGACAAGTATGACTTATCCAGGTATGTTTCAAGATTTGTTCATGATTAAGTTTATGGTATGTTTGTCTTCATGTTATTACGATAGTACAATCTTGATTGAATTTAGACTTGTCGTATCACTTTAATAAAATTATGAATGCATGATAGAAGATATTCATAAGGGTGTTGACACTTATGATTGTACTAATGCATTATGGTGTTGTATGAGGTTTATGTTGTCTGCTAACATGAAAGGTACACCAAGAAAGACAAATCATGTTCTAGTTCAAGAACATATGATCATGATGACATGAAGACAAAGATTCATCCATTGTCATGGATCACTTAGAAGATCTACTTACGAGGTATGTATAACTGGGTTCTATAATGGTTAACATATGAGATATGCAAGTTACTAGCACAAGTCATTGAAGAGAACAAGAAGACATCATGTGGGTATGTTAGACATAACTAGCTAACATACCAATCCAGGTATGTTTTTCCTATATCAAGTTAGAATCCTACCTTGTGTTAGGATCCCTTAGGATACCTTGTGTTAGGATACCTTGTGTTAGGATCCCTTATACTTGGTATGATTGGTTATGTTTATTCATAAAGTTAGAAATGTAAGTAATCAAGGGATTATGCATTTTATGTCTCTTATCTTGATTGATGATTTAACTAACTAGAAGAGTCCTATGATCAAATAAGAATATGCATGAATAAAAGAAGACTTCCCTGAAACCTTGAATACTAATGTTTTTTATGTATGTTTGAAATGATCATGAATATACATGTTTAAGATTATTGTGTTTTGATAGCATTAAGATTATACTAATGAATGTGTGATTATGTATGAGACCTCGAGGATACAACAATGATGATACTAATAAGCATGCATAGTGATGGATATAAGTTCAAGGACAAGTAATCCAGGAAGAAAAGATCAAGAGGGAGCACACTCCAGTTGTTTCTGCAAGGAAGCAAAGATCAAGAAGGAGCACACTTCAGTAGCTTTTGCAAGGATGCAGATATTCAGAGGGAGTTGACCACTTCTCACAATCCACATCAGAATGGAGTTGCAGAAAAGAAGCAAAGACTGAGAGGGAGTCAACCCAACAAACAAACAAAGATAAGTATTTGAATTATCATTCCTTGCATATTTTATTGTTTAAATAATAATGTTCAATAATGTATATACTCATGTTCCTAGAATTAGGTTGTGTATTATGCATATTAGAATAGTTGCATTGATGAACATTATACTACTAATATACATTGGTAAGTGGCCTATGGCACTATACAACATTCCATTGCTACTTATCTAGAATGAAACCTCTTTGCTAACATGTTGGGAGTTGTGCACACTCTTAACAATGTTCTGGTAGAGATTGGAAGGCATCTAGAAAGTTACGGGATATGGATAAATGTTGTATTGAAGCATTGGCTAAGATAATTGCATGATTGTATGACATATTTCTTTATGTGTAATAATTTGTTCTGAAAACTATGAGATGTTTTCTAATCATGCAATTTAACTTGTTCTGTAGGAAAGATTGTATACCATCACCTACAAAAGAAGGACTGCAACATTTGTTCAGCAACAAATTTATCTATTGAAAACATTGAATACATTGAAGTTCCCAGGATCTGGGAAGAATGCCATGATTAAGGAGTACCAGTTGATCATGAAGATGTTTGGGATGCAGTCCCAAGACCTGAAGGGGAGTCTATAGTGACTTCCAAGAGGATCTACAAGATCAAGCATGCTACAAGTGGTAGCATAGAGACTTTTGCTCATGTAGTCAGATACACTTCCATTAGATCAGTACTTGCTCTGGTTGCAGTGATGAAAGGGAAGATACACTAGATGGATTTCAAGACAGCTTTCTTGAATGGTGTAGTTGAAGAAGAAGTGTATGTGGAGCAGCCACTTGGTTCGGAGACACATGATAGGGAGTCATATATGTGTAGAACTTAGGATAGATAGATTTCTATCCAGTTTGGGCTTTACCAAGAGTAAAGCGGATTCCAACCTTTACTATAAGGTTGAGGAAGGCAATCCAGTGATACTACTTTTGTATATGGATGACCTATTTATTACAGCTGAAGATAGATTGATTGCCGACACGCAATGGAAGCTTGCTGCCGAGTTCGAGATGAAGAACTTGTGGATGATGCACTATTTTCTAGGTATGGAGGTGTGGCAGAGTGCAGATGGAATCTTCCTTGGACAAGGGAAGTATGCAGTAGAGATCCTGAAGAGATTCGGGATGATGGACTGCAATGCCATGGCCACACCTATGGCATCAAACCTGAAGCTTCTATGTGATGCTTCATCTGAGCCGGTTGATATCACTATGTATCGTCATATGATTGGGTCCTTGATGTACCTGACGAACACAAGACTAGATATTTGCTTTGCGGTGAACACATTGAGCCAGTTCCTCACGGATCCGAGGAGTGTTTACCTAGTTGCTGTAAAGCATATTTTGAGGTACCTGAAGGGTACAGTTGATTATGGGCTCAAGTATGATGGGAATCAAAAGTTTAAACCTACAGGGTTATGTTGATTTAGATTGGGCAGGCAATACTGCAGATAGGAAGAGCACTTCTGGGTGCTGCTTCAGTATGGGATCAGGTGTGATCTCTTGGTTTAGCAGGAAGAAGTCCTGTGTAGTACTGAGTACAGCCGAAGCAAAGTATGTTGCAGCTTGTTTGGATAGTTGTGAGGCAGTATGGCTTCGAAAGCTACTGTCTGAGTTATTTGATCTACCGCTGGAGGCTACTAGTATATTTTGTGACAACCAGAGTTGTGTGAAGCTGTCTGAGAACCCGATGTTCCACGACAGGTTGAAACACATTGAGATCAAATATCACTATATCAGGGATATGGTACAGAGAGGAGTAGTGAAGCTCCTGTACGTTGCGATGGATGAGCAGATTGCAGATGTGCTAACGAAGCCACTAGCTAGAGTGAAGTTCGAGTACTTCAGAGAGAGGCTTGGCGTTCTTCAGATCAACGACACTTCGAGGAATAAGTGATGGACACATTTGTTGAAGCCATTCCAAGCATGGTGGAAGGAGGACCCTTCACATGGCTGTGGATGTAAGCACTAGATGATGAGCATCAGGACAATGTTCCATCTACTGCTCTGTATACGCATCATGTTGGATTCTAGATATGATCAGTTGGATCATTTATATGTATATGTATGTACGCATCATGTTGGATGCTTGATATGATCAGTTGAATCATTTATATGTATATGTATGTATGCATCATGTTGGATGCTGGATATGATTAGTTGGATCATTTATATGTATTTGTATATGCATCATGTTGGATGCTTGGACCATGTATCTGTATATGTATCAGGTAGATCATGTATGTTGATATATATCAGGTGGATACATTGTGTGGATCATGTATCTATGTATGTATCAGGTGGATACATTTTATGATCAGGTGGATCATGTATGGTGATATGTATCAGATAGATACTTGGTATGCATTAGGTGGATGCATTGTATGATCAGGATGATCATGATGACGAGCTTTAGGATGTTGCTCCAGATGATATGTATCAGGACGGTACAGTGATGATGAGTAGTATGATCATGAGCATCAGGATGATGCTTCGTGTGATGATGATCAGTTAGATCATGAATATCAGGTTGATACTTGGAGGTCAGAGATGATATGTGGCAGGTTGTGCAAATAGCATGTAATCAGTCCTCAGAAATCTGATAGGTTGAGCTGTGTGGTCGTAATCAGTCTTGGGATGAGGTATTGCTATGTAGTATGTAATCAGTCCTCAGAGATCTGATAGGTTGAGCTGTGTGCTCATAATCAGTCCTGGGATGAGGTATTACTACGGAGACATGTAATCAGTCCCGGAGATCCGATAGGTTGAGCTGTGTGCTCGTAATAAGTCCTGGGATGCTCTTTAGAGATCTTGCTGGTCATGCTGCGGCACATAAATGTTCCTGGGATGCTCCTTAAAGGTATTGTCTATTCACATGTAATCAGTCCTGGAGATCCGAGAGGTTGAGCTGTGTGCTCGTAATAAGTCCTGGGATGCTCTTTAGAGATCTTTCTGGTCGTGCTGCGGCACATAAATGTTCCTGGGATGCTCTTGTCAGGTGTTGCATCAACACATAAAATGAGTCCCGAGAGACCACCTCTATTAGACCGTTCGCACAGATGATGAAGACCTGCAGGTGGTGTGCCTACATCCAATATGAAAAAGGACTGGCTCTGTAGAACTTCCTATGACGAGTAGATTCAGAGATTGATTGAGATAGCAGCAGCAGTGACGATGACGATGACTCAATGACGATTATCCAGTGACGATGATCCAGAGAAGAAGACTTGTGCTAGAAGACCTGTGTCAAGAAATACCTTCCTAGTTAAGAGGGAGTGTTGATGTATATGTAACTTCAGAATGTATTTCATATATGTATATTGTACTCCTATAGAGATGGTATTATTCCTCTATACAGAAGTGTTTGTATTCCTATAGAGATGTTATTATTCCTCTATACGGAAGTGTCATCATTTATATTGTAAGTGTCGTAACTTATACTTGATGGGTTATTAGACCACCTTGTTGGGGTCGGCCCTATGTAAGTCATGTGGGTCGAAGGGTTATTAGACCACCCTATTGGGGATCGGCCATGTGGGTCAAAGGGTTATTAGACCACCCTATTGGGTGTCAGCCCAGTCAGCATTATGTTATGTGGTTAAGTTAAGGCCGACCTAGTAAAGGTTATTAGGCAAGTCAAGTCAAGTATAAATAGAGTGCGAGAGGCACTCTATTTTATCATTCTATTCTCTCTCACACTCTCGGGAGAGTGGCACACTTGTGGAGGAGGAGAAGCTGATACTAGGAGATGTCTATCTCTTATGCATGGGTTGTATCATTGCTCTATCTATCTCTGAGGAAGTTATTGGGGTTTTTCACCTTTATGGTTTTCCCAAGTAAACTCTGTGTCTCTTGTGTGCTTGTATTATTGTGTCCATCATTGATATGCTATAGATATGCTGTACATGTTGTTCTCTAAGTTAAGATCCTAGATCAGATTGAAGTAAATTATGAAAAATCAACATTTTCTTCATCTATTGTCGTAATTCTGACAGCTCCATTGTCATATATCTTTTCAATGTTGTAGGGTCCAAGCCATCTCATTGTGAGTTTGCCTTTAAAAGTGTGAAACCTGGATTCATAGAGTAGTGCCCAGTCACCTTCTTTGAATTTCTTATGCTTGATGTTTTTATCATGCCATTTCTTTCTTTGTTGGATGATTTCAGTGTGGCCAAGTGCTTGTTGCTGTTGCTCATCCAGCCGATTTAATTGTAGCATTCGTTCTTGATGGATGTCTGAAAGTTCCATGTTCAACTTGGCTGCAATCCTCAATGTTATGATCTCAAACTCAATGGGAAATATTATTTTCCTTCCATAAACTAGCTCATATGGGGTGAGGCCTGTGGTTGTTTTCCATGTGGTGTTATAAGCCCAAACTACCTCACTTAATCTGTCTGCCCAATCTCTTTTGTGCAGTTGTACTGTCTTTTTCAAGATTCTTTCTAGTTCTTTGTTTGTCACCTCAGCTTAACCATTAGCTTGAGGGTGATAGGAGGAGTACTTCCCGTGTTTAACATTGTTTCTTCGAAGCAGGTCCTCTATGAGGTTTGATGTAAATTGTGTGCCTTGGTCAGAAACTAGCTCTCTTGGTACTCCAAATCTGTGGAATATTTGCTTTGTAAAACATTTTGCCACATTTGTTTCATTTACTGCTGCAAGTGCTGCTACTTCTTCCCACTTTGTAATGTAGTTTGTGCATACTAGAATATAAAACTTTTTTGATTTGATTGGGGGTTGAATGGACCAACGAAATCAAATCCACATTTCTCAAATGCCTCCAAAGAGACTTGTGGATGGAGAGGCATTTCTTCTCTTTGAGTAGGCTTCCCCATTCATTGACAATCATCACGATGTGAAATGTATTCATAGGAGTCCTTATGGAGTGTTGGCCAATAATATTCAGTTCGCAATATTTTATAGGTTGTTCTTTTTGCAGCATAGTGTCCTCCACATGTCTCATTGTGAGTGGCATGCAATATGTAATGGACTTCATCTTCTCTGACACATCTCCTCAATATCTGGTCTGGCCCTTTTTTGAAAAGCATTCTTTCTATCCATGTGTATGTGGCACTTTTCCTTGTGATTTTGTTATTTTCTTGGTGGTCGTAATGTTGTGGGAATTTACTAGACACTAAGTAGTTTGCTATGTCAGAAAACCATGGGCTTCTTGTTGAGATTGAAAAAAGGTGCTCATCAAGAAAGTTATCATTTACCAGTTCATTGTCTTATCCATGAGTGAGTCTAGACAGAAAATCAGCTACTACATTGTGTTTCCCTGGCTTTTCCAGAATTGTTATGTCAAACTCTTGTAAGAGGAGTAGCCATCTAATGATTCGAGCACTTGTATTAGGTTTATTCATAAGATACCTAATTGTTGAATGGTCAGTGTGGATGAAAACTTGGTATCCAGTTATGTAGTGCCTGAATTTGTTTATGGCATGTATGACAGCCAAAAAACTCCTTCTTTGTGACTGTATAATTCTGCTCCTGCCAAATTTTTACTGATATAATATATGGAATATGGTCTCTTCTCTTCTTCTTGTCCAATGACTAATCCAATGGCCTTATCTGATGCATCAGAATGGAAGTGGAGCGGAAGTGCCCAATTTGGTCCTTGGAGTACTGGAGTTGTGATTGTCTTCTCCTTGAGGTTATCAAATGCTGACATACAATGCTTAGTCCAAATAAATTCTGTGTCTTTTGTGAGAAGAGCAAACATTGGTGCAACAATTTTGCTATAACTCTCGATAAATCTTATGTAGTATCCTGTTTGCCCAAGAAAACTTCTCATATCCCTTTGTTTCACAAGTGGTGGCAGTGTTCTGATGACCGTGACTTTTGCTTGATCAAATTCAATTCCTCTCTGTGAAATATGGTGTCCAAGCACGATGCCTTCTTCCATGAGCATTCTACATTTATCATTGCTCAGACATAAGCTCATATCGATGCATTTTTTCAAGACTAATTCTAGATGTTTTAATGCTTGGTCAGAATTCTAGCCATAGGGTGTGAAGTAATCCATGTAGACTTCCATTTGATCATTAATAAAATCATAGAAGATGCTTAAGATCGCCATTTGAAATGTTGTTGGGGCATTACAGAGTCCAAAGGGTAGCACTATGTATGCATAAGTGCCCCATGGGCATGTGAATGTTGTTTTGTCTTGATCAGCTGGGTGGATGAGGATCTGGTTGTACCCACTGAACCCATCCAAGAATGAGAAAAATTTGTTCCCAGCCAATGTGTCCAGTACTTGGTCGATGAATGGTAGAGGGAAGTGATCTCTCTTAGTTTCTTTATTGAGCTCTTTGTAATCCACACAGACCCTCCACTTCCCACCTTTCTTAGGAACAATAACCAAAGGTGAGACCCATTCACTATATGCGATTGGATATATGAACCCTGCATCTAACAGCTTCTGTAACTCCAACTTAACTATGTCTTTTAATGCTGGGTTCATTCTTCTCTGTGGTTGTCTGATAGAAACAATACCTTCCTTGATATAGATGTAATGTTTACAGATGTCTGGGTGGATACCCTTCATGTCAGTGTATGTCCATGCAAAGGCTTTGTTGTTGTCTAACAATACCTTCATTAATTGTTGTTCTTGTCTTGGATCCAGATTGGAGTTAATATTAACTATCTTTCCAAGCATTATTTCAAATGTTTTGATCTGAACTGGATGTTGTTCAAGTGTGAGTACCTCGTCCCACATTCTGTCAGGGTCGTGAGTTAATGTTTCCTCTTCTTGCTGCTAACCCGTGCCAATAAAATCTTCAAAAATATCACGATTAGAAAATGTATTTTGAATGAATCTTCCTAAACAACTATCTTCATCGATGGATTTTAGTGATAGGGCGGCTTCAATGGTAAGAACAGGTCAGATGTTTTGGTTTGTTAGGTCATTATAATCATCTGTCTAGTTTTGATATTCTAGGTCTGTGGACTTTCTTGCTGGAGGATAGATCGTGATTTTCTTCCTAGATTTCGCACTGGTGATTGTCATGTTTCCCGATATGCAACCTATATAGGCGTCTGCAGTTACTAGCCAAGGTCTCCCTAATATTATTGGGTACCAACTGATTTTACTTTTCACTTCAATTACTATGAATTCAGCTGGGTACTCCCAGGATTCTATATTTATAATGATGTCTTCAAGCATTCCTTCAGGTTTTACAGTCGATGTGTCAGCAAGCTGTAGTATGGTAGTTGTTGGTTTGATCATCAATTAGAGTCCTAGGGATATCATTGTGTCCTTGGTCATCATGTTGATTGCAATCCCTAAATCAATTAGGCTGCTGGCAATGTGTCTGTTGTTGATTGTCACATTGACTACTGGACTGCCTAGATCAAGGTATTTGGGTTTGACAATGACACCCAACATTAAATCTGCTAACTAGCCTACTACGTTTATCGTTGGTGGGTCACGTCTTCTTCTACCAGGTATTTTCAAGCAATTCTCTTTGATAAACTTGTTACAGATTGGTACATCTCTTATGGCCTATAGAATTGGAATTTGGATGTTCAAATGTTTTAATTCGTTCAGAATTGCATTTTCCTCTTCTTCTTTTGTATTTTGTATGAGTTTTCTAGGGAATGGAGGGTTTCTATTTTGTATGTGTGGCTGAATCTCTTCTTCCTGAGGGTTTGTCTCATCTGGATGCTGAATTTCAGGTTGTGTGGTTTGTTCGTGATCTCCATCTCCTTGATTATTTTGCGTGTGGGTGTTTTGTAATGTTTTCCCAGAACTAAGGTTGATTTCATTTATCTGCAGCGTATCCACAACATAAGTTGGAAAGTGCACCATTTCAGTATTATAGGATTGTTGCTGTCCTTCCCTGTTGTTGTTTGGGTTTGGAACTGGCTGGGCAGGAATTGGTGGAGATTTGGGAGGTGGTTGGTTCTACGGGGGCGGCATGATGAGTGGCTGCTGCAATGGAGCCCTCCAGTTTGATGAATAAGGGTATTGATTTCCATAATTCGTGGTTGGTTGAGCAAAAGGTGGGGGGTATGGAGAATAAGATTGTGGGTAATAAGGCTGATGATATGGTTGGCTTTGCTACCACTGGTTTGGAGTTGGTTGAGATGGCCATGGGGCAGGTGCTGAGTTCCAATTTCACTGATTATTTGTTGGATTAAAGTAATGGATACCTAATTAGGGTAGCTAACTCGGAAGTGTACTTTAATTATCGACCAAGGAGCGTACAAACTTAAGAGGTGCTAAGCACTGTATGCGCTCTATAGGATAGTCCTCTTCGTTTAGGGTGTTGGGATGTATGGCCTAACAAAATTATTTCTCCTTTGATTAACAAAACATAGTTGTTATATTGCACCTTCAGTTGTGGGATCTTGAATAGCAGCTTTGCATGAGGGAAACAGAGGGCATTTATTAGTGGAGTGATCGTCAGTGTAGTGGCCACATATTTCTATGGTGTTTAGTGTGCATTGTCCTTTTTCATGCTTCTTCCTGCAGCGTGGGAAAAAGACTGCCAATGCTTGGTTTATTTCGTCCTGTTTCTTCTTTATTTGAATTGCATCAAGTTGCATTGCTAGGGATTGAAGGATATCAATTTTCATGTCATCCAAAAGGTTCCCTAGATCAGAATTTGTGAGGTTTGTTCTTGAAGATTCTAGTCCCCCAGTAAATGGATGTAAATCCCTTGTTCCACTCTTACCCTTTCTGGATCTAGAGTAGTTATTGAAGATCTATAGGATTTGGTCATAAGTTTTCCGGAATATATCCCCATCTCCCAGAAGGTTCAAGAATTCCATATTTTCTTCTTTGATCCCCCTAAGAAGGACAAGTTTCATTGATTCTTGGTCTAAAGTGCAGTGACTAGCTCGTTTGTAACTAAGTTGAAAGCGTTGTGCATAGTCTTCTAGGGATTCTCTTTCTCCTTGTTGCATTCTGAAGATTTCATCTCTTGTATCTTTTTCCTTACAGCAGTCCCTGTATTTTTCTAGGAAGGATTGCTTCATCTGGTCCCAAGTAAAAATGTTGTTTCCTTCTAGGCTCATAAACCATCTAAGTGATAAATATTTTAGTGTAGAAGGAAAGAGTCTTAGTTTTTGTGCATCAATAGTGTAACCAAATGACCTACAAACTACCTCAAATTCAAATAGGAATGTGTCAGGATCTTCAGAGGTTAAACCATGGAAGTTTTGCAGGTTGTTAGGGTTGATATTCTTCATCCTGTTATCCCCAAGAGGTACACTAATGAGAAAAGTGAACAGTTCCCTAGGTCCCTCCTCTTCCTCTTCCATAGTGGTGTTTGAGCTAGATCTAGCAAAGAAGTTATCTCTGTGTGGATTGTAGCTAGAATCATATTCTTCTTCTGAGTTAAGAAATTCGAATTGAGAATGATCAAAACTGTTGTTACTCATAGGGCGGTTAGGCAGAAAGCATCCAAATATATCTCTCTATCGTCGAGGCATTCATGGTAAAATTTTTATGTTTCTGGTTGTTTTTGTTTTTTCTTTTCTTTTAAAGATGTCTCCTATGGATTAAGCACCTCCCCGGAAGCGGCGCCAAAAAGTGGTGGACTCCAGGAATGGATACCTAATTAGGGTAGCTAAACCGGAAGTGTACTTTAATTATTGACCACGGAGCGTACAAACTTAAGAGGTGCTAAGCACTTTATGCTATCTATAGGATAGCCCTCGTCATTTAGGGTGTTGGGATGTATCTCAAAGATCTCTCAAGAAGGAATTGGAAGTGACTCTTGTTTCTAAACACATAATGAAAGAATATAAAAAGGTTGTGAATCTATGAACTAGAAATGCTGAAATTGGTAGATCTTTATGCTAAGAATTAAATGTTGGAAAACTGTAAATCTAATCTAAGAAATGAAATGCTGAAAGCTTGGGAAACTTGATCTAGAAATAAAATACTGAAAGCTTGGGAAACTTGATCTAGAAATAAAATATTAAAAGCTGGAAATTTAAGCTAAGTATTGAATGCTGAAAATCAATCAACTTTTATCTATTCAAATCTAATGCCGAAAGTGATAATCATTACTCTATTCCAATCAAATAACTAAAACAATTAACTTCTATATGATCGAACTCACATAAGGGAAATATGCATGGAATTATAGATCCAGATCATTGCCTAGAATTAATATGAAAGATGGAAAACAGGGGTAAAATATGCCTACACAGAATGCATGTACAGGACTACAGAAAGCGTGTTGCGAAACTACAGAATCGGTATTACCGAACTACAGAGAAAAATCGCTGAACTGAAATAATAATCTGTTGTTCAAACCATTATCAAAGTACTTCACATATTATGATGATTAAATCAATTAGAAAAACACATGGGAAATACCTGAAGTAAAACGAGGTTCCTGACCTACGTGTTGAGGGGGCCCTCCCCAACCCGTATTTTAGGAGTGGAAAAAACGGAGAAACTCAAAGCTTGAAATAACATCAATCCTTCCATTATTAAAATCATAAATTCATGTCTCTGAAAAGTATTAGAACATAATTGTCTCGAATAACATATGTTGAATATAAGTTCTACAAAAATTCCAACAGGAACCCCTTGCTACTCAAGAGGTCCATATATATATATATATATCTATTTTGAAACATAACCTAATTCTATGCTTAAATGCCGATCCTGCTAAACAAGAGTCTTCTTCTATAAATCAAGAAAATGGGGCGCTGAGCCACTCGTGGTCTTTCAGTCTTGGAGTTGGATTTGTTAGTTGTCTCTTAGATCACCTGCGCCTGCTCATACATACTTATTTCCATATAATTAGCTCATAGAAAACACCTTTTAAGCATAAAAGAATAATCTCTAAACTACTCTATTAAATGATAAAAACAAATGCATTATTCCCCACAAACATAAATATTTTCCTTATCCATTATTGCGCTTGTGTGGCATAAAAAGGCTATAGAGTACCTAATTTGGGACTCATCAGGCATGTTGGGGGCGCGGGTTTAAGGGCCGAAGGCGTGCGATGGGTGTAGGTTACAAGATTAGAGGCATGAAGAGGGCACGACTTACAGGCACAAAGGCGTGCAGAGTGCGCGGCTTACTGGTCGGAAGGTGCGTGGGGCGCGTGGATTTCAGACAGAAAGACACACTCTAAGCGCACATTTTGGGCCGAAATTCACGTTGGGGAGCACGGGTTTCGGGCCAGAAATCGCGTTTGGTCCACAGGTAAATGGAAGAAAGTTGCGGGCTGGGTCGTAAAAACTTAAATAATGGAGGGTTCTATGAAGGAAAGGGCCAAATCTACAAATAGAGGGCCTATGGAAAGGCCTGAAAAGTAAAATGAAAGCAAAATAACAAATACAAAACTTAAAATAACATACATCAAATATCGATGGGAATTGACCTAGTGGAGTCGCCAAATTTGTAGCTATTGTTTTCACACCAGCCTGTGCAAAGGGGCACCTACTAAGTATTATGGAACCCTTAGTAGCAGTTCAAAAAAATAGATAATGATGTGTGAGTGTACATAAAAAAGAAAATAAATATAACTAATTATTGTAGTAAAAACAATGAATAGATCGGAACCCATGAAGTATTTTTTGTATTATTGTGCAAACAAGGGCATGGTATTTTTTAAGGATTCTTATATTATACTTAAGTATAGTATTCTAGGAGATTATTTTGGATTGAAAAAAACATATATATAGATAGGTAGGAAAATATCAAATATGAAACATACAATTTACTACTGAAATTTGTAAATTTTGGTGAAAATTATGATAAAAACACATATTTTATGTATATATAGGCAATATTAGAGACTAAAAATGACCAAATAGCGAATTTATTTTTTGAAAAAAATCCCCAAAAATGGCCAATTGGTGAAATTTCTCCCCTAAAAATTACCTTGAACAAGGGTTTACAATAATGGTTACCTCAGAAGGTGAGTAGATGTGGGCCCTCACAACTGTACACAAAGTAGTGCGATGGGTCTCCATACTTCCTTTCTCTTCTCCAAATGCTCAAGAGGTGGCCAAGACTCAACTGGATGGGGAACATAAGCTCAAGGTGAAAGGCTAAAGTTAAACAAGAATTTTGGCATCATAAGGGTGTGAAGAGTTGATCATGGATGTGAAATGGGGGGCCTCCATCACCTTTTTATAGCAATTTTGGGTGGTGGAGTATGGACCCATGGTATTGGGAAACCACTAGTATTGGCCACAGGTATTTGATGTTTTCCCTCCTTTTTAATTTTATTTGAATTTTTCCCCTTTTTCTTTTTCTTTTTTTGGGGATTTTGACCATTTTTCATGGGATTTTAACCTTTTTTGAAGTATTTTCATTAATTGATGAGGGAAATAATGATTTTATGGCCATTTGGTTACCAATTTAGGGATTTTTGGGTTTTCGGAGGCCAAAAATCTAGTGAAAAATGGGGTAAATGGGTTATGTGACTAGGGAGATGAGCTAGGTGAACAATTTTTGGGTGTTAACAAGAAGGTTAAGAAGGAAAAGTTGAAAACTTATTTATGACAGTTTGAAACTTTGAATATGAGGGAAGAAGAAACTATTGCATCCTATCTTCTCCGTGTAGATGATATTGTCAATGCTATTAGAGGTCTTGGAGTGCAAATTGCTGAAGAAGTAGTAATATAAAAGGTATTGAGATCTCTTCCAACATGATTTGACTGCAAAGTATTAGTCCTAGAAGACATAAATGATTTGGATAAATTAAATATGCACTAACTTTATGTGATTCTTATTGCATATGAGATGAGGACGGGAAAGGAGAATCCTTCTAGAAAAGAAGCAGCTTTCAAAGCTTCCAAGAAGACAAAAGGTAGAAAGCATGAGCAGAGCAAGAACTCCTCTGACGAGTCAGATGATGAAGAACCAAATTTTGTAAAGAATCTCAAGAGGGTTTGTGACATGTATAAAGGTAAGTTACCTTTCAAATGATTTAAATGTGGTAAAGTAGGTCACTTTGCTTACAAATGGCCTTACAAAGAAAGAAAAGATAGTTACAATGAAGAAGACTTCAATCATAAAGAATGAAGGAAAACATAACAACAAAGAAGGTCTAAACATAAGAAGAAGAATAAGAGTATGTATTCCAAAAAGGACAACATTTCATCCGATGAAGATGATAGTGATGATAATCCAAGAGAAGTTCTCTTCATGGAAGTTGTAGAAGACTTGGAAAATGAAGATTTAGATGAAAAATATGTTTTTTATTCTTCCATTAAGGAAGAATCATCAGATAAGGAAGCAGTCGCAAATAAGACACATGAAAGTCAATCAAATCTTATTGTAGGAACATTTTGTAAGTATTTTTACAATGGAATCTACATCTCACCTTCAAAATCCTATGTTGAAAATGAATCTTGTAATCTTCTTGAGACTATTAATATCCAAGAAGAGTTTGAAAGTGAAGAAGAAAATTTCAAGTATGAAGATAAGAAAACTGCAGAAGTTGACTGGGAAGGTGAACTAATTAGTGCCCCAAATGAATTAATAAAAGTAAGAGAAAAAAATCTATCTCTAAAAGTAAAACTTCAAAAATCTTAAGAGATTTTAAACCAACAAAAGGATTGGCTACTTAATGGAAGAACAATTGAGTGTTTGAAAATCCAAGAGATTGAGGCCAAAAGGACTGAATAAGTTCTTATAAACAAAGCACATGAAGAATCAGAAGACAAGGAAAATGATCTTTAGAGACAATTAGCCTGCACACTAGAAATTCCTATTTCATTAAACTTGGACTTCTTCCAGTCCAAGTCACTTTGAAGACGGGGCTAAAACCACCTTTCTAAACTCCAAAATCAAGCAAAATCCGGTTCCAAAAGTGCCAAAACTGGTTCCAAAAGTGCCAAAACCGGTTCCAAAATTGCCAAAACCGATTCCGAAAGTGCCAAGTCAAGGTTCCAGATGTGCCAAAACAGATTCCAAAATTGCCAAATCCGATTCCAAAAGTGACAAATCAAGGTTCCAAAAGTGACAATACCGGTTCCTAAAGATCCAAAACCGGTTCCAAAAGTGCCAAATCCGGTTTCGAATGTGACCAAACTAGTCCCAAAAATGCCAAATCCGTTTCCAAAAGACCCAAAATAGAGGTTCCAAAACCATACTTTTTTCTTTCGATATTGGTGTCTGTATAATATGACGGTCATTTGAAGTTGAATGTCATTAACCAACACCCCATTTTTGAATGAGGCTCGAGATAAATGAATGAAAGGGTGGCCGACCCTTCTTCTATCCACTATTATTTTCATAATAGTTCTAGATTGCAAGAAGGGTGGTTCGATCCTTCTTGTGTTCACCATTCTGGATAGAGGTGAATTGTCGGATATTGGTGTTCAGAATTATCTACTAAATGAAGGGGCAGCCGAACCTTCTTGTCTTCAGTCGGAAGTTAGGATAAATATTGTTTACATGTTATAACATAGGAAATGTCCCCATCCCTACCATATATTGCGGAAGTCGGTAGTGGGGAAATGTTGTCCCAACTTTCAAATATTAATTGTTTTTCATTTCTCTTTTAAATGAAGGGTCGACCGACCCTTCTTATGCTTAGTATTTTTGCAGTCTTCACCATTCAGGACATACATGAATTGACAGCCTATACTTTGTTAGTTGAATATTTACACAATTCCCTCATAAATGAAGGGGCGGCTGACCCTTCGTGTGCCCAATATTATTTTCATACTAGTTGTAGACTGCCAGAAGGGTCAGCCGACCCTTCGTGTGCCCAATATTATTTTCATATTAGTTGTAGACTGCCAGAAAGGTCTGTCGACCCTTCTTGTGCTTAGTATTTTTGCAGTCTTGGACATTCAGGATATGCATGAATTGGCATCCTATACTTCGTAGGTTGAATATTTGCACAATTCCCTCATAAATAAAGGGGTGGCCGACCCTTCTTCTGCCCAATATTATTTTCATACTAGTTCTAGAACACCAGAAGGGTCGACCGACCCTTTTTGTGATTTATATTTATCCAGTCTTGACCCTTATGGTTATACATGAATTCATCTCTATTTTGGAAGGAAAAAATCTCACACGTGTGAGCGTCAAAGAGAGAATTGACGCCATAGGAAGTGATGACATGGCATGTATGATGACATGGCATCTATGATGTCATGGAATGTGTGATGATGACATGACATGTATAATGACATGGCATCGAAAGACACATGATGGTGTTCTGGTGTTATCATTAAGTCAGTGTTGCAATGTGACATCATTCTAGAAAAGTATGGCAAGTTTGTGAAACTTTGGAAATTGACAAAGAATGGAAAAAGTAGTCAAAACTGCTATGAGAGAATGCCCACCATAATTCATGGTTTTAGAAAAATGAATGCACTATCATATCATGCTATAGCTTGTTGAAGTGGCTATATAGTTATACATGATTGCGGATTGCAGGAACTGTTTGAGTAATGGATTTGCAACATGCTTTTCCGCAACCCGCAATTCGGATTGCGGATTGCGGAAACTTTTGTTTGTTTTTATTTCGAGATGTAGTCCTGCAACCCACAATTGCAGATTGCAGGAACGTTGTATATATTTCAAAACACTTAAACCCCCGTAACTCATCTTCCGCATTCCCCATATTAGATATTTGCCGTCGACTTGTCTTAATCTTACGGCCCAAAAACAGGTTAATTGTTTTATTTTAAATAGAAACATTCTTTCTTTTTGTTCATTTAAATCGAAGCATTATTTTTTTTTTTTTTTAAATAGAATGAAATATCATAAAAGGGAGAACACAATAAGGATTGACTGACCCTTCTTGCAGTGTCGAATTATTTTGAAAATAATACTGGGAATAACAAGCGTCGCTTGACCCTTTTGTAGTGTTGAACTATTAAATGAATGATGATATCAAAATCTGTACTCGCTATGGATGATATCAATGACCACCATGATCCTGCCATACTGTGATAATTACCATTGACCTCATCGAGAGACTTTGTTGGTGACAAGACATAAACATTATGTGGAATTAAAGCATGATGAGATTATTCACACGAGTGATACAATCGATCATTTACGGTGAATATTATTAAGCCTGTTGTAGGCCATTTAATGCGCTAGCAGCAGGCATGTTGGTCGTTGGATTTTCAAGGAATCGAGTGATACGTGTACAATTACTCCAGCAAAATCTGTAGTTGCTAAAGATGATATATTTGACCACCATGATCACACCATACTATGATAATTACCATTCCCCATCCGTGCCAGACTCCCATCCCATTCAATCCATCAACACAGTGGCCACTCACTATATAAAGGCTAATCCATCAACATAGTGGCCACTCACAGCAAAATGAAATGTAATTTTTCAGTTTGTTCACCTTATATTCCCTGGGTATGCATGGATTTGTCATTATGTTCCTACAACCAGGAGGGGACATAGGGAGATTAAGAAACGTTCTCATATAGGTAGATGAAGAAACGTTCTCATATAATGGATCTAATGCACCATTTTCCTGCAGAGAAATTTGGGGAGATAATAGGTATCTTGAAATCATTGAAGAATCTTGATATCCATATTCCAAAGCCTCTTCCTCTTTTGAACTTATTGGATCAACTTCCTAACCTTGAAAGACTACATATCCGCAAAATGTTTTTCTCGGTAAGAAAGAATTTTTGTATTCATTATTATACACGCGTCTAATTTATGTGTTTTCTTATCATTTGCAAAGTATATTTCATTGGTTGAATACCTTTGCTTCCACTAACTATGGTGTTAGGAGCTAACCCGTCTAAGCCAGATGCCTAGACCAACTATGTTAGGAGCTAACCCGACCAAGCGGGATGCCCAGACTGACTGTTATGGTGCACTTGGAAATTTAGGAATAGTTTCTCTGTTTTTATTGTGCATGATGATACGTGTGCTCACGCGTTGGCTGCAATAAAATGATTATTTTTGCATTTGTTGGAAATGGTTTCTTTTTACGGCAGCGTGATAAACAATTAATTTTTTTCTATGCAGGTATTCGAGAGACTGAGATGCAATACCGCTATCTTCGAATCTCTGTGCCTCCAGATCATGCTGTCAGCTTCTTCTAACTGCACATAATTTGTTTCACTCGTTTTAAATATGTCCACCTCACCCATTTCCACTGCATTTTATAGTTAGTCCCATGTGACAGTCGGAAATCTCGAGACTTTCCAACTCCGCGGAATGAAAAAACAGAATGTTATCAATTGTTTCAGTTTCTTCCTCGATGAATTTCAGCTCACCAAAGTTCATCTCACCAACTTAAGATAGTAGTATCAGACATAACTGATACTAAACTTGGTGATGATGTAGTATCAGAACTCGATGATGTAGTATCAGACTTAACAGATAGTAAACTTGTTATCACCATCGCACATTTTTTTCACTATTCATCAACAAATAACTACATCTGGCCCAGAGAGCTTACCATTCTTTGCAAGAATATTCCCTTTGTAGTTGAAGGTGGGAAAATCATTAGGGTAGGAGGCTTTCTAAAGTTTCTCCAAGCGCCTGCATCCAAGAGTAACTAGGCCAAGTTAATGGGATGGAAATTGGAATCCTTGGATGACTATGGGATTTTCAACACTTTTTGAAGGTTACCTTATACTACCACCTTGTGCAGGAGGTATGATGTATTCAGTGAATGATTTGGTTTCATTCTTTCAAAGACACTTGCAGCAGTCATCGAATGTTGCTCTAGTACATTCCTTCATGTCTGGAATTATTCTAGTGCTTCTAAGTCTACAAGTCGAAGCTCCAATAAAAGTTTAGTCTTTTATTACTCCTTCAAAGGAGATGATCTGATTAAGGATAAGGAGAATCTGAAAGTGGCAATATTGGCTTTGAAAAGGGTGTTTTTTCTATTGGAATAGTGTGTTTTTTTATTTCTTATGAACCTTAAATTGAAGTTTGTTGTTATAAAACTATGAACTTCAATTCAAAAAGTGTGAATTTAAAATAAACAAATACAATTTCTGATTTGAAAAGTGTGAATTTCAAATCAAATAATGCAATTTTTTATTTGAAAATTGCAATTTTCATTTGTAAATGTTCTAAATTTTAAGGTGAAAAAATCAATGTCTAAAATATTCAAGTCACTTTGAAGACGGGTCAAAAACCGCCTTTCTAAACTCCCAAATCAAGCAAAATCCGGTTTGAAAACTGCCAAATCCAGTTTCCAAAAGTGCCAAAACTAGATCCAAAAGTTCCAAAACCGATTCCAAAATTGCCAAAACCGATTCCGAAAGTGCCAAATCAAGGTTCAAAAAGTGACAAAATCGGTTCCTAAAGAGCCAAAACCAGTTCCAAAAGTGCAAAATCTGGTTCCGAAAGTGACCAAACCGGTTCCAAAACTGCAAAATCAGTTTCCAAAGTGCCAAAATCAGGTTCCAAAACCATACTTTTTCTTTTGAACGAGGCTCGACATAAATGAATGAAGGGGTGGCCGACCCTTCTTCTGCCTACTATTATTTTCATAATAGTTCTAGACTACAAGATGGGTGGTTCGATCATTCTTGTGTTCACCATTCTGGATACAAGTGAGTTGTCGGATATCAGTGTTCACAATTATCTACTAAAAGAAGAGGTGGCCGATCCTTCTTGTCAGCAGTCGGAAGTCAGGATAAATTTTGTTTACATGTTATATCATAGGCAATGTACCAATCACCGCCACATACTGCGGAAGTGGGTAGTGGGGAAATGTTGTCCCAACCTTCGTAGATTAATTGTACTTCATTTATCTTTTAATTGAAGGGTCGACCGACCCTTCTTGTGCTTAGTATTTTTGTAGTCTTCACCATTCAGGATATACATGAATTGACAGCCTATACTTCGTAGGTTGAATATTTCCACAATTCCCTCATAAATGAAGGGGTGGCCGACCCTTCTTCTGCCCCATATTATTTTCATACTAGTTTCAGACTGCCAGAAGGGTCGGCCGACCCTTCTTGTCATTTATATTTTTCCATTCTTGACCATTCTGGTTATACATGAATTAATCTCTATTTTGGAAAGGGAATATCTCACACGTGTGAGCCTCAAAGAGAGAACTGACGCTAAAGGAAGTGATGACATGACATCTATGATGACATGGAATGTGTCATGAGGATGGAAAGACACAAGATGGCGTTATGGTGCTATCATTTAGTCAATGTTGCAATCTGACATCATTCACAAAAAGTATGGCAAGGTTGTGAAACTTTGGAAATTGAGAAAGTATGGAAAAAGTAGTCAAAACCGCTCTGATAGAATGCCCACCATAATTCATGGTTTCAGAAAAATGCACACACCATCATATTATGCTATAGCTTGTTGAAGTGGCTATCTAGTTATACATGATTGCGGATTGCAGGAACAGTTTAAATAATGGATTTGTGACATGCGTTTCCGCAACCCGCAGTGTGGAATACAGATTGCGGAAACTTTGGTTTCTTTTTATTTCTAGTTGTAATCCTGCAACCTGCAATTATGGATTGTGGGAACGTTGTATATATTTCCAAACAATTAAACCCTCGCAACTTGTCTTCCGCATTCACCAGATTAGATCTCAGCCATCAAATTGTCTTAATCTCAGCCGTCGTTGTCTCAGGGGTCGTTTTCGCCATTTTTTCTAGCTTTAATGAAGGGTCGGCCGACCCTTCTTGTGCTTAGTATTTTTGCAGTCTTCACCATTCAGGATATACATGAATTGATAGCCTATACTTCGTAGGTTGAAGCAGAGAGAATGGGGAATCTCACTAGTAGACATGGAGCTCCCCAATAGACACGGAGAAGAGAGAATGGGGCTGCTTTGAATTCCTAGAGGGCCAAGGTACCAGAGTTGCAGCCAGCTAGACGGTGAAGGGACCTGCGAGTGAAGAATCGAGAAGGAGCCATAAAGCCGCACATGTGAGGGCAGGAAGGTGGAAGCGAGGGAGGTGGTATATTGCATGAGGCATGCGTGCCATGTTATGGGTGCCTAGGTCAAGGCTCCTCCCCCACGTGACCTCCTCATGTCCGGCACATGGCCCCTTGTGATTCATGAGTTGGCCTCGAATTTGACGTCGTACAGGACATTTTTTTCATTCTGACACGTATTTGACAGATAAATTTCGAATGGACACGTCAATCATGACAGCTACCAAAATATGCAAAACGTCTATTTGACATCCATGAATTTACATTTCCCGTTAGAAATTTTAATGCTTGCTGTACTATACCCTATACTTTGTACTTCTAAGTAATTAATCTTGGCCATTATGTTGTGCCGCTCTTGCATTGATCGTTTAGTTTGGATGAAAATATTTAGTTTCCAAGACATAATGTCTTAATGTTTCTTGATTAATACGTTATAGGCCATTAAGTATAGTACGACTGAAGAAACATTAAGACGTTATGTGTTGGAAACTATTAATCCAAACTAAACGAGTTGTGCAAGAGCGACACAACATAATGGCCAAGATTAATTAATAAGAAGTACAAGGTATAGGGTATAGTATAACAAGCATTAAAATTTCTGATGGGAAATGTAAATTCATGGACGTCAAATAGAACAATTCAACTATATCCATAATGGAGAACACAAGAAGGATCGACCGACCCAACTTGCAGTGTCGAAATATTATGAAAAGAATATTGATAATTAGAAGGGTCGACCGACCCTTCTTCCAGTGTCAAACTAATCTAAAAATAATACGGGGAATAGGAAGGCTCGACCGACCCTTCAATTACAAGGGAATTGTAAAAATAGAACACCTTGGAAGTTATATCATATAAAAATGGTTTTTCCCGACTTCCATTTTACAGCAAGATGGATCTGCCACCCCTTCTTTCCATAGTTAATTGTCAAAACCTTTATCCATCAATTCATCTATAGCCATAATGGATAATACAAGAAGGATCAACTGGCCCTTCTTGCAATGTCGAACTATTTTGAAAATAATATTGGGAATTAGAAGGGTTGGCCGACCCTTCATTTAGGAGGGAATTGTAACAATAGAACACCTTGGAGAATGAGTGGCCGCTCTTTCTCTGAGAATATTTCCACATGCCAGCAACGTATTTAAAGAAAAACGTCTACAAATTTCGTTGTTAAAATGTTGATATCTAGTATCCTAGGGTGACACGCGGAATGATCATATTGTGACACGTGGCATATTTGATTTGGCACATTGAGTATAGCGAGGTTACTAATGCGGGTTTAACCACAACACAACCAGGAAATGAAAATTCACTCATAGAAAGATTACCCTTTGGAAATTGAATAGCAACACTTTTTCTATGGAATATGACGACTAAAAATTTGTCCATATTGGTCTTTGTGTTTAAGAAGAGCATTAAAGATCCCATAATGATTAACTGTAATGAATTGCTAGGCAATTGATTAGAACCTTTCGGTCTGAGAAATGAAATTATTACATCTGTAACGAAATAACATATAGCATGCGCCAACAAAATTTGGATTAAGATGAAGTACAATTTTAATTATATCACTTATCATTGATCTTCATCTGTCCCGCATACGGGAAATTAATGCGGATTAATCTCAAGGTTTGCAGCGGCTATTTCATGCATGAAGGTAGCGCATTCTGTATCTTGCATGTCCCTCTCTGCGAAGGTTCTCCCTGCGATTTTCTCTGAAGTCGGTCGTTTTGTCTAAATATGGAGGAGAGAAATTTGTGTCTGTCTGCTCTGCAAAGTCGCAAACGTAGGAAGTCTGCCCAGGGGCAGTTCGGGGGGGTTGGCTCGAAGCAATACCTCTTATCCTATTAATGGGCACATCACTGGCGGTAATGAGATCTCTTGTGGTGGCTTGGCAAAGCATGCTGACGACTCTGGCAGTGGTAAAAGATGGGTTCCTCTCGACTTTGGTCAGGGTCAGGGAATCAGGGGCCTGGTGTAGCATTCTGGCTTCGGTTTTGATTCTGGAAGCAGGAATTGGAAGGTCCTCTAGACTCCTGATTTTGGGTTTATCTCGACTCCCTATGAAGCTGGCTGCAATCAAAGTGGTCCTACGCAGTAGTTTCGTGGTACTAGCTTAGGAAATTGGTAGCATGCGCTGGCCGATAATGGTGGTTTGGTTAACATTGATTCTCCTCATGGGCAGGACACCCCTTCCCCAGAAATTCTCACACAAGTTGTGGACCTAGAAGCCCAGGTCCATTGGTTATGGGGTGACTTCTCCAAGATGAAGACAGCCATATCTCACCTCGCTACCTTCGTTCAAATTTCTAATGCTGAAGTCTAGAATAGCAATGGCAAGATTAAAGACTACTTTGAGAAGCTGGTTGGCAAGTTAGACTCCTTCCATAGTTGCCTCAGGATCATGGAAGCTAAAGTTGATTGTATCAGAACCTATGGCAGAAATAGCCCATCCATCATCATGAACATTGATGATGAAAATACAGGTACAATAGCAGGAGGCAAGGATAAGAACGCTCATCTCCATCGTTGCAACTGAATCCTTCTTTGTGTTATCGTCTCAGCGTTTTAGCAGCTCTGTTTGGGCTTGAATTTTGTAATCCTTCTTATATGTATTACTCTTGTAAGTTTCTCTTGGGTCGGTTCATTAAAATTTTCAGTAATAGCAGGCATTAGGCCTTTTTTGAAGATCACAGACTAAAATATGAAGAGAATGTTTCGATAGCTCTTGTTTTTTTGGGACCAGTCTCCCCTATGCTATGTAATCTGTTCTCTCTTTTTAATATAAATTTGGTAGAGGGTAACAATAATGCTAAAAATCCTCGAACTTGAGCATTGGTGTCAAATGATCCGTTTAGAAATCCAGTTTTTCAAAACCATCTCCTTTGAGCATCTATATAGGTAGCACAACATCGATGCAGATAAGCTTACAAAAGATGCAATGAAAAAAGAAGTTGGTTATTTGTTTTGGGAGGAAATTATTGATCACTTATGTTTTGATAAGGGATCAGTAAAGTTCTTTGACTAAGCCATATTTTGGACTGCTTTTTGACCTAGAAGGGATAAGTTTCTAAATAGCTGAAAGTTTTTTATTTTTCTGGAAAAAGGATGAAATTCTGAGACTATTTTTGAGAAATTATTGTAATTTTCCAGGAATCCTTTTTGACAATATCTGGTTTACTTCGGCTCTCTAGTGAGTCAAGTAACCTCATCGAACATCATGTACTATTTGATTCAGTTTTGAATAACAATAGTATGATTTTTTCTTTTGAAAAAAAATGGATTATAATGTTCATGTATTTAATTATGCTTGATATGTTCAATTTGTGGAATGAAATTATGTGTAAATAAATGTAAGCCATGAATATGCTATATTAAGCCTGCTAGAAGGTTAATATATATTCATGAATGAGGTTTCTTTCAATTGCATAAGCTATCTGCTGTATTAATTTTGTATGTGAATGATGAATGGCTAAACTCCATTGATGTAATACATGTATGCTTATGCTGTCACAACCTCATTGATGGATGGATGCCTCTTGTATGTTCTTAGAATGATAGGCATAAGCCTAGATATGAAGCTGTTAATTAGATGCTTAATAACATAACTTAGCAAATTAACTTAATATGATGATATTAATGACTGTTATGTAATTGCAGAATGTGAAACAATATGAATCAAGTAAAGAAATTTACTGGTGCATAACCTGCATATAAATCATATGAATGATAAATCAAGCACACATATTTATATGTTTTATGATTTAACAATACAATTTAAAAAGAGTTACATTTTCGGAAACCAAACTCGGCACTTTACAAGAATTATAATCACAGTGAAATTGGACACACTAGTACAAACAAACATTCAAGTGTATTATTTAACAAAATAATTCCATTTTTACTTTATTCATAATTGGCCTCACATCGCTAACGCCATCCAGGTGCAGCAAGAACGGTCATAATCGATCTAACAAAAATGTGTCATTGACATCGTCAGAATTATAAGTTTTTGTTATAAGACAGTTTTCTTCATCGTTAGTAACATGTTTTTCTCCGGAGTCATTGACAGTCACAGTATTTGTACGATACCAACCATGGTTCAAAGTGTCCCAAACTATAATTAAAGGCTTGCGATATACATTAGGATTTCCAACACCCTGAAAACCCTCTCTGGCTATGGAAGAACAATTTTCCTGTGTTAAAATTAATCTAAATTGTTCCCTTTTCAATCCTGTTCTTTGTAATAATCTAGGCAAAAACTCGTCAACATTTTTTCGTTGAGAAGATGTCCATACCCCAACCTCAAAAATACGAAAGCATTTTTCAAAAAATTCCCTTAAGCCTGGGTGTATAAAATAATACTTTGTTGATGTTTCGATGTCCGGTGGTTGTTGCAATCTGAGTTTCTGTTTTCTATGATTTGCGTGTAACAAAATGCCATTGAAATAAAAAATGATCAATGGTTTACTAGAAACAAATCTTCTAGTACTATCTGCAAACAAAAAATACACACACACAAACCAGTCAATAAAATATTATGGTTCAATGTTTCTAAGTATATTGCTTTCATGTTCAACAATTTTTTAAGCACATTACTAGATACATGGTATGATGTCCATAAATAAGATGAGAACTATGCAATAAAACTTACCTCAATTAAATGTAGGAGTAACTGTAAAAAATATAAAAATCACTAAATGAATTTGTTTTGTACAATATGACGGTCATCTCAAATTCAATGTGTTTAACCAACGCCCCATTTTTGAACGAAGCCTGAGATAAATCAACAGAGCACACAACATTGTTTTTATAGTTATATCTCTCTCTTGTGAACCGTCAAATTTCCAACTAGTTGGCATTTTCAAGCATTTTTCCTTTCTATTATCTGTTGATTGATATTGCCCTTCATCTATAAACAACATGTTTGTTTGTTTATATATATCTCCATATTGGATAAGTACATCCTTGAAGGACTTTTTGTATATGTCTGGTACTTCACCAACATTATAGTATGCAGACATTGAGTGATTATAAATAGTACTAGTTTCACATTGCTCTCGACCCCAAATAAATACAAATTATTCATTTTTCAACCATTCAAATACAGCTAGGAAATTTTTAATTTCCATGTTGTCAAGCCAGGAAAACCACAGAGCAACGTTGAAATGCTCTCTGGCAACACTGATAATTTTGCGGCTGAACATGTGTGTATAATAACGATGTCATTTATGGACAAAATGAGATTGTTTGGAAGAATCTTCAATGTTGGATAACATCCGAACTCCAAAGAGCAATGCCTCTACTCCCAGGAACAATAGTTTCTTTTCCGATGATATCCTCACTGCATACAAGAATAGTGACTATATATATAACAACAACCACAACACTCTATTCATGAAGTTAATGATCACAACAGATTCAATTGATTTAATAAAAGCATCACACTGAACTAATAATATGTTACATTCAGACGAAAATAGCAACGTCTCCGGAAAAAATAGAAAACACATTGAATGGTTTAAAATAGGCAATGATCGGTTATATTTGATAGTTTTTTATATTAGCTGATTCTTGCATTTTACTCAAACACTGCCAAAGATCATGTACCAATTCAGTATCTGTCCGAGGGGACGATCCAATAAAGGGCTTACACGAAATACAGTTTTGAAGTGGAACTGCTTTCTCACCATCACCCTCCAAAACAATCATTGATGTATTAATTTCTGAAGTTTGCATTGGGAACTCCTTCCACACACTCTCCATAATTTTTTGTGTATTTCCTTCTTGATTGGAGGTACATCTCTCTCGAAACCAAATAAATAAAAAAAATTTCTCATATGATTTATCTTTACCGCTTGCCAACAAAAATTTTGTAAGCAATAAGTTCCCCTCATTGACACCACATTTAGATGACCAAATCCCAACACTGAATTTGGAAATAAGTAAATCCAAAAATCGAATGGCATTTTTTCATGACTCATATGAATATTTTCTATATTTAAATTCACCATCTATTAGAGTAGTCTCTTCCCGCTTTTTTACTCTTTCCCCTTTTTTATCTCTTTTGGAGTAATTTTCTGTGACTTTCTTGCGAAATAGAAAACCTTCCATTTCTAATATCAATAAAATTTTTGTATGGGGAGCTGCACAAAAATATTGTTTGTCATTTTATATTCTTCTGAATAAATTTGTTTTATCAATTTAAGTAGAAAATATTGTCTTTTACCTGTCAATGGCAGGCCATCATTTGACTGGTGAGTAACATCACTGGAGACACCACATTCTGACACCAAGGCGCCCTCTCGAGGTATAATACTGGTGAAGCCCTCTTCTTGTGCTGCATTGTTCAAGCTCTCGCCTTGTTCATTATTGTCCAAGCTCCTTCCTGGTCCCTTATTCTCCAATGTGACTTGCTGGCCAATCTCTAGGGACATCGTCGATGCCTGCTCTGGTTGTGGATGATCCACATGTTGACCTGGAAATGTGCAGGTATATATTTTATATAATTTTTTGCAGGTCACTATCCCCTTTCATAATTTACTTAATTTAACCACGATCTGTGAAAAATAATTTTTTACCTTCTTGTCATGTTTTGTAGTTCTTTGTAGATTGTCTATCACCTTCAGTTTCATCATCGGATATTGTAATTCGATTGGAGGATACCTGGGTATTCTCTTTATTTGAAGCTATAATAGAATAGGAATTTAAAGAAGTTATTGAACATAATCGACCGAGAAAAGTAAAATAAAATCAAAGACATCTGAAAATGTTAATAGAAATACCTTGTTTTATACCCAATTCATGATAGAAACTGTTCATGAACAGCTCTTGTTGTACTTTCTCCACAATAGAAATAACTATTCTTTCTGGAGACCTGGTCAACGAACGAAGAATCCTACCTCCTGTGTACAGCGAAAGAACTATGCCTTTAGAAGAGACCTGTCTGGAAACTATGTGATCTCATAATTCCTGTGTCCTTTCTTTTGGAAACACATGGCTCCTCGTACTATCGCTGTTAACATTGGGCCAAGTTAAATCAAGCATCAGTAGGTCCATGTCTTTCCACCATATCAATTTCAGAGGTCGATAAAATATCCTCATCATTTCCAATGCGCCAACATTGTATAATAGAGAATATTATAAACAAGTCACCGGAGAATTCTCTATATACTCCCATTGTAGGATTCGCCGTAACATGTTTTTTTATTTCTTGCTCCAACTTGTGAAATCTTTAGAAATCGTACAAGAGTTCTCCATATCAGCTAGAAAAATACAAGTACATGCGTCTTGATTTGTTTCTAAGTAATACAAAAATGCCAGCATGTCTTCTTTTGTCCATGGAATAGCACAATTACACATATCCACAGCAACAAGTTCACAGCTGACTGTCGCACAAAAAAATGGAATTGTTCTGAGTGTGGTGACCAAAGAATCAGGGTAACAACATTGACAAACAAATTGTGAACTATTTTCGACGTCTTCAATGGACATCCTCTCGTTATTGATATATAAATTCAATATTTTCTAAGCATCAATTGGTATTTTGGTACCAATATCCACTTCAGATTCGTTCTTTCTCTTTTTACTTAGAGATTTTGGTTGCTTTTCGAAGCATAAAATACTGCACAGTTGCTTGAGATGGTTTGGTGCAATTTTATATATTTCAATGACGTTATGGTTAGTGACATTCTGTGATCGATCAGTTTGAACATCGTTAAATTTGAAATATTCAGCGATCGAATGCCTGGTTGACCTCTCGTCCTTTATTCGTTTGCAATATTGACTTAAAGTTTCTGCGCAAAACTTTTTATCAACTGATGTGCTCAGCCAAACCGATCCATTGATTATATTGTCTACCACAGCGGTCAATTCATCTTCATCAAGATCACGCAATGGTCTGAAAAAATTAGAGCCATAACTCTTTATTTTATTTAGAGAAAAATCATCCTAAGCGATGCTCTTCGGCGAGCAATCCAAGGTGCCACTTTTGTAAAGCTCGAATACAGACTGCCATTTGCTCCACAATTGTTCCGATGTCAAAACAAGATTTAGCTTGTCTTTAAGGCTCTCCCAGTTAACAAGAAAGATATCCATACATTGAGTTTGGAAAGACTGCAAACATATAAAATTGAATATTCCAGTTAATTTCCTAATTTCATAACACAGGAAGCAATCTAAATAATTTGATTGATAAGAAGAAAAATTCTATACCTGCCAAGCATCACTGGAATCATTTCCCTTTCCCAGGCGGGATGGACAACCGCACAATAACCATCTCTCCCTTTCTTTTTCAATTGAAGAAATGAATGTAGTGTTTGCAAATTCCTTGTTTGACAAATTTTGTTGTTTGCATAATTTGTTGATGATGTCCTGAGGAACGTCTCTTTGTAGAAGACGAGTTGTTCGATGCCGATACCTTTTATGGAGCTCTTTATATTTATCATCTGCAATGATTATTTTCTGCACATAAATAGTATGCTTCCCATCCAATATATAAAAAATTACTGATGGCAGATCAATTTCTTTTTCATTTTCAGGAAGAAAAGGCAATCTGGTCTCCTTATTGAAAGGCAATAGAATAGCATCTCTCAATGTTGTTGTAAATGAATGGACAAATGATACCACCATCTTTTGCACGAAATCCTCATCAACCTTTCGATATTGTGAGTGTGGAGGCTCAGCAACACATCTTGTTACGTCAATGGAAATTTTTTTCTCATCGAACAAAAAGTATTTGATCTGATGTTGTTGAACTTCTTTTGAAGTTTCGAAGCTCTCAGTCGCTTTCCGTAGCATCACTTTAGAAGGACTTCCTTTGAGTTGTTTCAAGGTAGATTTCCCCACATCTTTTACAATATATTGGAGAAATGCTCTTTTGTTGTATGTTAGAATCTTTTCATGGCATACCGTTATCGGCCCCTTATTAATATTCATATAATGTAATACATAGGAAGTTTTCCCAGCCAACATTATTTTCCTCCATACCGACAAAATTCCTTTCTTCAAGGATGTTGCGGTATCAATTCTGGAACGATTAGAAACAACATACGAGGGCAAAGCCCACCCTTGCTTCGCACAGGAAATTGGATCTAGATCGGGACCATTTTTCATTAGATCTGGTCGATAATCAGAAACCATAAGATCACACTGTATAAGGCCATGCTTTTTAGCAATGATCGCTTCAGCTTGAACTCGCAATTTTTTATCAGAATCAACGGGTTCTGCATATGTCAATATCCTAGCTCTAATCAGATTTCCCTTGAAATCCAAGTAGAATAGATATATATCCGGGTACATATTATCTGGTTCTTCCATCTCAACATACCATCCATTTGTGAATGGCAGAAGTTAGTGATCTTTTGTCAATTCAAAGCAAGGGATTTCCTGGTAGTTGCCGAGGGTCAACAAACCAGCCATGCTTTATCTGCAAAACAGTCAATATTAAGTAGTCAATATAAGAATGCATACAATTTCTATAATTATAAATTAGTGTTTTAATATTAGATGTATACTTGCAAATGTTCATTCTAATGTATACGAGCGACCATCATAGAATGGGCAGTGGATCCTTCTTGTTTATGTGTATGAGTTTATCACATGTTTTGTATTCGAGTTTATGTGAGCTTTTGTGCTTAATTTATATGTATGTGAATGGTAATTGCACATTGATTAATTGGAATACAAGTGCGTGATTGTGAAGAAGAATCACATAGTTTGACGAATTCGTAGCAAACTGGTGAATACATTAGAGATTCAACGTAGTTCTGTATACTACGATAGCTGCCAAGTGCGAAGTCATCTGGTGTTCTAGTTGATGTTAAATAGAATGTTATGCGAAGATCGTAACGACATCTATTCAACGACATGGTTAAGAGAATCTTGATTATGCAACCCCCATATTCGCTTCGGGTTAGACATCAACCTGTTTACAAGGTGATGCCGAAGGTTCGGCTGACCCTTATCTCAATATTCTTCCAGTGTTCACCATCCTTCATATACATGAATTGACACGCTCGCCTTCGGAGGTTGCATATTTTTACAATTCTCTCGTAAATGAAGGCTAGGCCGAAACTTCTTGTACCTAGGACTCGTTTCGTAATAGTTCAATACAGCAAGAAGGGTCAGTCAATCCTTCTTTTGTTCACCATTCTGGATACGGATGAATTCACAATTCTCTACTAAAGGAAGGGGTGGCCAATCCTTCTTGCTAGATGTCAGGAGTCAAGATGCAGACAGGGGCCAGATCGAGAATTGATAATAACTACGCAGATCCAAGGTGCGAGGAAGGCAGTGTTTGAGAGATTGAAGACTACAGAAGGCCGTGGGGTTAAGCATGTAAGGAGATCAACAGTACCAGATCGATCATGCAATATGGACGGCTCAGAGAAATTCCTTTATCCCTAGAGGTGCAAGAATGATAGGAAATGATAGATAATATAAAAAATGGAATGCAAGGAGATCTGAGTACTGTTTTATTTGGTTGACCCCTTCCTCACTTGGTCGAGGTCAAGGGGGCGAGTTAATTTAGATTGACTCAAATAGACTCTAGCACCTTAGTGAATGCACATTCTATCTGGGACCAATTCCAACAAAACGAATGCAATAACTAAACAACTAGCTCAAAGAAAAATTCAAAGAATCAGGTAAGAGAGCTACAATGGAATGTCACATTACACATATGGAACAAAGTTATATTCATTTTGAATCTTTGATATAATATAAGCAAAATTAATCTAGGGGTTTAATCTTGCTCCCATGCATGCAAGAAAATTTCCCACTTCCATAGGTATGTTCTTCCTCCATGAGATCAAATGACCTAAGCCTTAAAATTGGACTAAAGTATTTGTAGGCCACCCGATAATTTGAAAAGATATATGGTATTAAGAATGGAATTTAACTTCATTGAATAGATGGCAACCTTAATCAAGCTTGGACAATTATTGGACAGCAAGCTCTACAAATCATACAGAGATAACAAATAAAAATTATTAAAGAGTATTGATTGGATTGTTTCTTATCTCCTCTTTCCCACTAGACCAAATCATTTTGACAGTAACTAAATGGCTACCTTGCCTTTGTTAAAAATTGCCATGCAATTAAGGGGCGACCATCGCTTCTTCTACCAAGTACTCTTTTCATAATAGTTCTAGACTACAAAAAGGGCCGGCCAATCTTTCTTGTCTTCAACATTCTGGATACAGGTGAACTCCTGGATATAGGTGTTCACAATTTTATACGAAACAAACTGGGCGGCTGATCCTTCTTGTATCCAATCTCTGTTCCCCACTATTTACAACGGATGTAGGGAGTTGGGAATTTTTGTCCCATCCCGCTATCTGCATTTCGGGTTGCGAAATAGCGGTATGGAAGGAACATTTTAAGAAATCTAGGTATCCGCAATCCGCAATATATTTGCGTCTTCGGTAAAGGTGATGAAATCCTCATGCGGGGTGCAAGAAGGGTCGACCGACCTTTCTTGTGTTGAGTATTCTGTTCAAAATAGTTCTAGGCTGCAAGAAGGGTCAGTCGATCCTTCTTGTGCTAACCATTCTGGATACAAGTGAATTTTAACCTATAGGTGTCTACAGTTCTCTACTAAACGAAGAGGCGGCTGATTCTTCTTGTCGCATGTTGGGACAAATATTGTTGATATATTATAACTTAGCCAATATACCGATCCCAACTATAATTTCATTGCAGATGTCGGACGTCTGGAATTGTTGTCCCAGCCTAGGTGGGTTGAATATTTTTACAATTCACTCGTAAATGAAGTGTCGGCCGACCTTTCTTCTGCTGAGTATTCTGTTCAAAATAGTTCTAGACTGCAAGAAGGGTCGATCGATCCTTCTAGTGTTCACCATTCTGGATAGCGGTGAATGGTTGGATATAGTTGTTCACAATTTTATAATAAAGGAAGGGGCAGCCGATCCTTCTTGTGGGAGGTTGGAAGTCGGGATAAATATTTTTTATATGTTATAACTTAGCCAATCTCCATTCTAGGATGAATTCTGCATTAATTTGGAAGAAAGAACATTGACAATATTTAAATGTGTGGATTAGAGCATATAAAATGAACTCTAGCTCAGGTATTATAGTCAACTATGAGGCAAAGCGATAACATGGTGTAACACGAAATACATCCACAAAAGAGAAATTAAAAGATTGAATAAAGTAAAAACATATGAATCTCTATTTCGGATATACTTTTACTTCTGTTCTTCATTAAAGTCTTCAAAAAATATTACGTCACTGTATTTTTTGCTCTCGAATCCAACCCCTATTACTCTGTAAAATCAAAATTTTTACAAAACATTCTTTGAAATTGTCGCTAAAAAAAGAAATTTCAAAGAAATCTCTCTAATCCAACCCCTATTATCTTGTTCAAATTTGAATAAATTTTCCATTTATTTCAATCTTTCTATTGTTTGATGATCAAAAGCCTTGTTTCCATTTAGATGTCTCCTTTGCGATATAATTTGATGAGGATCATAATTAATCCTTTCAGCCTCTTGGAAATCCATAATATTTGGTAATTTTTCTACTACATACAAGGATGCCTTATTCTTAATGATGAATGGACCAACTTTAAGGGGGAATTTCACATCCGATGCTTTTTTGAAAGCACAGAAATGTTCTTCTGAATGCAACCTTTGTCTAATAAATTCCAAGGCAAAAACCCTCGCTGTTAAAAAGGCTGGCAATAGATATGGTGCTCTAGTAAAACCATACACCCTAGTTATAGTATGTTCTCTATACAAGAACCAATCACCTATTTGGCCTTCTGGTGTAGGCTGCAAAGTTTCTTTCATTTCTTCTAACACTCGGGGCATTTCAGCATTAAAAATAATTCTGTAAATTTCTAGCATGATTTTATGGGTGAACTGAAACATATTGACCTATTTAGGAAGGTCATGAGAAAAGATGGTACCATGAAACTTGGATTCCAAAATGTTTGAACACACGAACAACTTCAGGAGATATGACTGATACCTAAAATGCTTGAACTGGTTGAAATTCACCAACTGGACATGAATCACTTTAGCTAGGAATTCATCAAAATTAAGACAACACACGAGACTCGACTGTGACTCTGGTGAAATTACTTGGAGAAGGAAACCTAACATAACTTCCGTGATTTGACTTATCACTATCTAGACCTAAAATTTGACTCAACAAGGACAAAAATAACTGGGTATCTCGCTGAAAGACATCAATACTCAATGGGAACGATAGGTTTTCATGCAACTGACCATCTTTCAAGACTTGTAATAAAAACTTGTCTTTTTCTGCAGGACTATTGTTTCTATAAACTTGGCCAAATTTTCTTCGTTAAATGACTCAGGGCTTTTGGGAAATGTTTCAGGTAAACCTAGAACCTCATGGACAGTCTGTGCATTTACTAGGCATAGAATTTTGGTCATTTTTACATTAATGATTGCCCTTTCGCCGTGCGAATAATTCGTCGCACACCAACAAACAAATTCGGGGAAGTGTAGGGTTTGTTCGACACAAAAACAATACAGAAAAGAACCAAAAACATTAAATACGTCCTTTCCCTCCGACTTAAACTCCATTAATTTCTCCTTTGACTATGAAATACTACACACAGACAAAACAGGGTCGAAAATATCCCTTTCCTTGTCAAATACAAGCTTCTCGTTTTCATCTAAACTTTCATTGAAGGGAAGAAGGTCTTGGGTTTTCGCCATTTGGGACAAAAAATCTAAACACTGAGGTTTTTGAGCTACCTGTGAAGTGAGCTTCTTGGGTGTTGTTCCGGTTGACGAAGACAACGGCATGTTTCTTGCAGACCGTTCTTTTCCTCCAGGTAATAAGCAACAAAAACATTTTTTAAAACTTCGAACAAACCTTTTATAGAACATATGCTTAGGTGGTTTCCGAACTTGCGATGAGCAGTTTAAATTTAATCGCCTTTCATAGCGGATCCCACCAATGCTTTCCACGTGGTAAGCGGTTTAATTTCCTCTCTACCTTTTCCAAGTTCAACCACCGTGCACTTTCTAGCGTAGGAACCCATTTTCCAAGTTTAACCACCGTGAGTCGTCCAATTTTTTAGCGCCTTTTCCACCTCTGCCCTTGGAGTGAGAGACCTTATGTAGAGACCTTAGAATTTTTCCTCTCTATAAACATTAATAAACCAAGAATCCATATAGAATAAATTTAAAAAACATAAAGACAAAAATGCTAACAATATGAAGAAATCACTTGTTTGATGAATAATACCTATTCTAGACATTGTTTGTAGATGGGTTTGTAGAAGATCTAGTGTAACATGGGAAGAAGTCGATGAAGAAGAGGGAGAGATGACCATAAGAGATAAGATAAGTCTAAACAACAAGATCAATCTTCCAAGATGGCATTGATGGTATTGAGATGAAACATTAAATTAGGAAAAGAAGGAGAGATCACATGTCGTAGCAATAACATCTAAGGTTGTGTTGTTTTTTTAAACAACCCATTTCATATTAGCTCCATAATTATATTGTTAATGTTTGACTATTAATAAATCGAATGCTTCCAAATGGCTCCAAATGCTTCTGATTTGGGTCTCAAGGTGTTTGAAAGGTATTAGGACATAAAAAGCGATAAAATTTGCATTTTTCCTCTCTACGGCTTTTAATAAGCAATGTCTAACCGAGATAAACCAAGAACCCATATAGAGGAAATTTTACAAACATAAAAAATACCTAAAAATTTGAAAAATATTCATAACCATTGAGATTGAATTGACAAGTAATCAAACTTCTAATAGAAAAACCAAGGTTGGATGCAAATGGAATACAATCTATGCAATTTCCAATGAATACAGAGATCGATAAACACAAAAGAGAGAGTGAATCTAAAAAATATCTTCATGAATACAAAAACTATTATCTTGAATCACTTCATTAACAAACGCCACTCCTTTGAAGCCCTTTGGCAACTTGAAAGTGGACGACAAAGTGCAAAGGTAACATTAACCAAAGCTAAAGCTATAGCCAATTCGTGAGACACTAGACAGTTTTAGAAAGTGCTTTTGACAACTACTGTTAGGAACCTATGTAAACCCTTCTCTTTACTATGTTAGTATATTGTTATTGGACGCATATGCTTTGTAAGTCGTCCCGTAGTATTTGTTGATCCGTAGTTTATATTAGCCCATAGTATTGACCCATAGTATTGGACGCATATGCTTTGTAAGTCGTCCCGTAGTATTATATGTCCCATGGTTTTGACTCATGGTATTGGGCATAGACTTAGTATATAAGTGTGCGTTGAGGTCATTGAAGGCACCGTGAAGTTAATTTTATTGAGCTTGCTCAAAGGAGGTTGCCCCCTCGAAGTGGCCCGTGATCAATATAAAAGCGATTCTGTTCTATTATTTCTGATATCTCATGTATTTGCATTAATTAATTATTGCAGGTACATCACATCTGGTATCAGAGCACTTTCCTTGGCACAGGTGGGAAATTTTTTTTTCTTTGGGCGGCGACTTTCAGATCAATTTCTGAAACTTTCTGCACAAAATCAGAAGAAACCGATTGCATATCTGAATTCCTCTTTCAAAAATACACAGTTTCAAAAAAAAAATCATCTCATTTGGAGTTCTAAAAGTGGAGATATCACGGATTTAAAATCAGCAATTTTTCAGAATTTCGGTGATGGCCGCGGAAATTGCGGCGAGAAAATCTTTTGACCAAGTGCCCAGATTTCTATTCCGCTTTCATGGGTAGAAGCAGAGTGGTTGTTCCAGCTCCGGAAACATGCTATAATAGCGATTCTAACCAATATAGATCTGGTTTTTGAACATTGGGTGGAATTTCTGCCCAAATTTTTTCTGTTGCAGGTTCGGATTTGGGAATCATCCCTATCCGCTTAACTGTGGGAAGTACTTGGGCATAAGCCCTAAAACTCATTGTGAGGAGTACCACAGGAACCCCAAAGTAGCTGGCCCATTGAGAGGACCTGCCAGCGAAAAGGGCAACGACCCCTACCTGATTGACTAGTTCCCACCTGTGAGGTAAACCAAGAGCTGTTGTTTGTGGCAAAGCGGTTATCAGTTTTACCTGAGCCGTGGAGTGAGGGGTACTTCCCCAATACGCAAGCCGTCAGACAGCATTGGTAGCCGAGTGAAACCCCTGAACTGTTAGGAAGCCGCACATACCTGGGGTCCATATCTACTTTCAGCTGAACTATTGTTGATCACTGCTGCGCCGTTTCAGATCCATTTGCAAGTCATTCCAGATTCAGCCGTTTTCAATCTATTCGACGTTGTTCCAGATCCCTTTCGAGCCGTAGCCGCTCTAGTCTGGATAAAAAAAAAAAAAAAACTGGTTATGGTTGTCACCCGTGAAGGAGAAAACACCATGGAGGAAGCACTTGCAGCCATCCAAACCAAACTCCAAGATCTGGATAAAAAATTTCTCAGCCTCCATCTTCAACATTCAGCCATGAACAATAATCGACAGCCAGAATCTTTTGCAGCCACCGGGTTCTCTTCTTCCAACAATTTTCATGGGCCGAAGCTTGATTTTCCTCGCTTCAATGGTACTGATCCGACTGGATGGATATACCGAGCAGAACAATATTTCAGTCTGCATAATACTTTTGATGTCCAGAAAGTTCCACTTGCATCCTTTCATTTGGAACAGGAAGCCCTTCAATGGTACCGTTGGTACATCAAAGCTCATCCCGAGCCAAACTGGACAGATTTTTGCCAACTCATTTTGCCACGATTTGGCCCTAGTGCTTTTGATGATTTCACAGGAGCACTCACTAAACTTCACCAAATTGGCACAGTGAGAGAGTATCAGACAGAATTTGAGAAATTGGCCAATCACACAGAAGGATTGTCTGATGAATTCTACAGGAGTTGTTTTATAAGTGGTCTCAAGGATGAAATTCGCTCAGAGGTCAAAATTTTTTGTCCCAACACAATGATGGAAGTCCTAGGGTTGGCTAAGCTGGCTGAGGACAAGATTGCAGCTCAACAACGCTCCAAACCCACCCTTGTTCCCTTCAGAAATATGGGTTCCCAACGACCTCCCATCACGCCTTCTCCTCAACCAACTCCTATCAAGCATTTGTCTGAAATAGAAATGCAGGCACGCCGAGAAAAAGGGCTTTGCTATAATTGTGATGAGAAATTCACTCGGGGACATAGATGTGTTCAACAAAAGCTCTATCTCTTGGATGTGGATTCTCCGCCTGCCTTAGAACTTGGTGAAGCAGCTACAGATATAGTGGATGATCAGATCGACATTCAACACCCGCCTGTTGACACCCCATTTCAGGACGACCCACCTGAGATCTCTCTCCATGCTGTAACCAGCGTCACCACCCCACAAACAATGCGGGTCAGGGGATACTTCAAGAAGCTCCCTCTTACCATACTCATTGATTCTGGTAGCACTCATAACTTCATTGACCCTTGGACTGCCAAACAGGCTGATTATTTTGTCCATCCTTGCTCTAGCTTTGAAGTCATGGTTGCCAATGGGGGCACCTTACCTTGCAAGGGGAAGTGTCACAATGTGCGTATCTCTATGGAAGATTATAACCTACGCTCTGACATGTTTGCCTTGCCCTTAGGCGGATGTGATGTGGTTTTGGGCGTTCAATGGTTACGCACACTTGGCCCCATCTTATGGGAATTTGCTGAACTTTGGATGCAGTTTAAAGTCAATGGGGCACAATACAAATTTATGGGCTTGCAACCAGGGTCTCTCTGCATCATCAGTTCACATCGCCTGGAAAAACTCCTTAAGAAGAATTCACATGGTGTCATCGCTCAGCTCAATTCCATTCAGATGCACCCATCAACAGTCTCCACTACTTCCTTGGATAGATATGCAGGTATCTTTGCTGAACCAATGCGCTTGATACCTTCACGAGACCTTTCCGGTAAGAATTTAGCCACATCTACCTCTCAGCAGGAAATGATGGCTATTTTGCATGCAATACAGAAGTGGCAGCCATACCTATTAGGGAATTATTTCTGCATCAAGACTGATTTCCCGAGTCTGGAAAATTTTCTGGAACAATGGGTCTCCTCCCCAACACACCTGAAATGGGTTATCCACCTCATGGGTTATCCCTATGTGATCACTTACAAGAAGGGTAAGGACAATATGGTGGAAGATGCTCCTTCTTGCACAATTGATGACCCAATTTCTCTTACAACTCTTTCTTTGCTTGTTCCAAATTGGGTGCAATATGTTCAACAGGGCTCTCTCTTCTATGAACTCCATGCTTCTTCATCAACAGGGCACTCTGGGTTCTGCAACAGGTATGACCAAGAACAATGTAACTTCTTTTGGCAGGGACTAAAAATGACAATTCAACAGATGGTGGCTGATGATGATACTTTCCAAGTCAACAAGGGTGAAACGACACTCCTTTCGGGATTGCTCAAACCCTTGCCCATCCCTAAACAGCTTTGGCCAACTATTTCTATGGATTTCCTAGCAGCGCTCTGGTGGTACAATACCACATCTCACAGAACACCATATGAAGCGGTCTATGGACAAACACCGCCAATTCTTCTTCCATACACCCTTAGAAGCTCCCCAGTTCAGGAAAATGACTCGGTTCTTCGAAACCGCAATCAAATTCTTCTCATTCTGCAGGACAATCTTCACATGGCCAGAATTCGCCTGAATCAACAAGCCAATCAGCACCGTTCTGAGCGCATTTTCCACGTAGCTGACAGGGTTCTTCTTCATCTACAGCCTTCCAAGCAATCCTCCTTGACACTCCAAAGGAGTCAGTGGCCTGAAATGCAACCCGAGGATGCTACCGGGGAACCACTCCTTCAGCTTCTGCAGCAATTTCTCCAACCAAAGCTTTGAGGACAAAGCTTTTTCTAAGGGAGAGGGGATGTTAGGAACCTATGTAAACCCTTCTCTTTACTATGTTAGTATATTGTTATTGGACGCATATGCTTTGTAAGTCGTCCCGTAGTATTTGTTGATCCGTAGTTTATATTAGCCCATAGTATTGACCCATAGTATTGGACGCATATGCTTTGTAAGTCGTCCCGTAGTATTATATGTCCCATGGTTTTGACTCATGGTATTGGGCATAGAATTAGTATATAAGTGTGCGTTGAGGTCATTGAAGGCACCGTGAAGTTAATTGTATTGAGCTTGCTCAAAGGAGGTTGCCCCCTCGAAGTGGCCCGTGATCAATATAAAAGCGATTCTGTTCTATTATTTCTGATATCTCATGTATTTGCATTAATTAATTATTGTAGGTACATCACAACTACGGGGTTTTATGCTTTTAGTAAGCCTTAATTTCTTGTGCTTTTCAACTGGCCTTTAAGGAATTCTTTACCTTAAATTCTTGTGTAATGTCCCCAACTTGGAACTTTTCCCAATTCGGTCAATTTTCAAAACTTGGACTAGTGAAGCCTCAAAATGTCCCAAATGATCCCAAATGCTTTCGAACTATGTCTAGAGTGGATTGAGGTGTAAAATGACACATTTATTCATCTATTATAGGCATGGAAGCTTCCAATAGACTTCAACCACTTGCATTTACAATTAGAGAATTAAAGGAAGAATCACTAGGAAAATCTATGTTGAAGCCCCTAAGGGTAGATGGCTCCAAAAGACTCTTAAAAGGATTTCGAATTGGGTTTGAAGGTATATGGAGGGTATTAAGAAATAAAAAGGATCCTCATCAGTGATTATATACTAATATCATAATACTTCTACAACATCCATTTAACTTCAGGAGAAGTTGGGGAATTTTACTAGTGAAATCGAGGTTCAAAACCTCCAAGGGTAGGGGACGAACATGGATTGTGATAGTGACATCAAGACAATGATACATGGATAATGACATACAGGTACAAGGACATAGATACACGTATAGGTTGATGGAAACTGTGATACAATGGCAGTGGATTATTGTTCTTCTTATTCATATTAGGGTGGCAGGATTGAGCAAGGATAAGAGATTGAAGTCTCCTTTGGTTTGGTGCTTGTGATCTTAGGGAGTTGGGTATTCCATCTAGTTGGTGCTAGTAAAACTATTGAGTTGGACTTTACTGAGGTATGGAGTCCTATCTATAGGTTGGAAGTTATGAAAACCAAGGGGTTGTAGCCTCGTTTTGTTAGCTTTTCATCATTTAATTCAATATGATCTAGGATCTTAACTGAGAGAACAACATGTACAGCATGTCAAACACAAGATACAAGAGACACAAAGCATTTCACCAGGGAAATAGAATAAGCACCAATACAAAGATCACAAAGATGAAAGTAACCCCAAAAGATAGATGTCTCCAGCAGTTCTTCCTCCAGGCTCCTCCACTTGTGTGCACTCCTCTCTCTCAACTATCCGAGTTGTATGTGTGAGTGAATGAGAAAATATTTTGGTGCAACCACTATATTTATACTTTAAATTAACTTGACCTACCTTTTATCGTAACTAGGTCGACCCCCTAGTGGAGTCTAATAACCCTTCTACTTAACTGTTGATGTATATGTAACTTCAGAATGTATTTTACTCATGTGTATTGTATTCCTATAGAGATGTTATTATTCCTCTATACGGAAGTGTCGCCATTTATATTGTAAGTGTCGTAACTTGTACTTGATGGGTTATTAGACCACCTTGATGGGGTCGGCCCTGTATGAGTCATGTGGTTAAATGGGTTATTAGACCACCAAGTGTGGGGTTGGCCCGGATTAAGTTAACCATGGGTTATTAGGATAAGCTAGACAAGTCGGCCCCATTAGTTTATTGGGCAGGACAGGACACGTATAAATAGAGATCGGGAGATATTTATTTGATCACTCATTACTCACTTCTATCTCTCTTAGAAAGTGGCACACTTTTGAGGAGGATCATATGCTAGGATAATAATATCTCTTGTACTTTGGTTGTATCATTGCTCTATTTATCTCTGAGGAAGTTGTGGGGCTTTTCACCTTCTTGGTTTTCCCCAGTGAAACTCTGTGTCTCTTGTGTGCTTGCATTATTGTGTCCATGATTGATATGCTGTAGATATGCTTTACATGTTATTCTCTTAGTTAAGATCTTAGATCAGATTGAAAATTCTGAAAAACTAACATGGTATCAGAGCTAGCTTGAAAGAAGGCATGGTATGGCATGTATGACACTTGTTGCACTTGCGATGCTAGGGCTTGATATAGAAAAAAACAGTCATCGTAGCACTTTCGCTATAAATCCATTTTGGTGAAGTTTTCAGATCTGAAACATTTACAGGTCAAAGATCCTATCCCCATGTACCTTGTGTCTAGAGGAAAACTTCTAATTCCCTGTACTTTATGTTTTATGATCTGTACAATCTAGGGTTTCTGCCTCTTCGAGATCTGAGTCATAAACAGGTGACCTAGGAAAAACGGTCATAACTTGGGCTAGGAATCTCCAAATGAAATTTCATAAAAAGTGACAAATAGGGCACAGACTGTACTTTCACAGGATGAAGGTACAGAGGCCAAAAGTGAACCAGTGACACGCGACACTCTATACAAGTTTGCTCTCCTACTTTATCCCATAAACATCTCACGTTGCGACACTTGGAATACCTCTCTATCCGAGAGTCCAATTGCGGTTAGACCTATAGGGTTGGAAAGATGACAGGTCGGTCTACCACAGGTAGAAGTTTCAGACCCTGTGAATTTGTAATTTCAGAGTTACACCAGAAACAATCAGGTGCATATTTCTGTCAAAACATAATTGGATTTTGAGCACCTTCATTCATGGCTCCGAGAATTAGGGTTTCAGAGAAAGTTGGTATTTTTGGTGTCTGTGACCACGGCTGGAAGCTCCTTAGAAAAATAAAAGTTTATAGCTCTGGATCGAACCTTTTGGTTGGGCAGAAGGGTGGGCTTTATCAAACCCTAGTTCAGGATCCTGTCTAGAAGATCCAGACATTTCAAAGGCAATTTTGAGGGGTGAAACTTTGCAGTTTTCAAATTTTGAGTATACCAGCTTGATCAGCTCATCAAGGCGCATCTTTATGTCCTTTCAGAAGTTTGAAATTCAAAATTTGAATTTTTAGGGTTTCTCTAACGAACCCTAATCCAGCTCCAGATCCAGTTCCTGCAAATCAAGTGGATTGGGTTAATCCTAGAAGAGAATGGATTGTTCACCTGCATAAGTGAAGAAGTTCCTGTTTCAGAGGGAGATGAAGTTAAGGCCTTAGATAAGAAGATTACAAGCAATATCGACAGGTATGACTTATCCAGGTATGTTTCGAGATTTGTTCATGATTAAGTTTATGGTATGTTTGTCTTCATATTATTACGGTTAGTACAATCTTGATTAAATTTAGACTTGTCGTATCACCTTAATAAAATTATGAATGCATGATAGAAGATATTCATTGATTAGGGTGTTGACACTTACGATTGTACTAATGCATTATGGTGTTGTATGAGGTTTATGTTGTCTGCTAACATGAAAGGTACACCAAGAAAGACAAATCATGTTCTAGTTCAAGAACATATGATCATGATGACATGAAGACAAAGATTCATCCATTGTCATGGATCACATAGAAGATCTACTTACGAGGTATGTATAACTGGGTTCTATAATGGTTAACTTATTAGATATGCAGGTTACTAGCACAAGTCATTGAAGAGAACAAGAAGACATCATGTGGGTATGTTAGACATAACTAGCTAACATACTAATCTAGGTATGTTTTTCCTATATCAAGTTAGAATCCTACCTTGTGATAGGATCTCTTATATAAGTATACATGGCATGATTGATAATGATTATTCATAGGTTTGAATAATCATGGGTGTATGCATATTATGTTTCTTACCTTAATTGATGATATGACTAACCAGAAGAGTCATGAAAGTATAGGCTTGAGTAATCACAGGTTTAGGCATATTATGTTTCTTACTTTAATTTATGATATGACTAACCATAAGAGTCATTGAATACTAATGTTTATTATTTTTGTTTGAAATGATCATGACTATACATGCTTAAGATTATTGTGTTTTGATAGTATTGAGAATATACTAATAAATGTATGATTATGTATGAAATCTCAAGGATATCACAATAATGATACTTGTAAGCATGCATAGTGATCGAGGATAGATATAAGTTCAAGGAAAGGTAATCCAGGAAGCAAAGATCAAGAGGGATCACACTCCAGTAGTTTCTGCAAGGATGCAGATATTCAGAGAGAGTCGACCACTTCTCACAATCCACATCAAAATGGAGTTTCAAAGATTCAGAGGGAGTCCACCCAACAACCAAACTGTAATGCCTATCAAGGGCATTAAGAATTTTAAACTAATTAAGTATCTATTTTATTTATTTATTTTTGAAATGTATAAGAGTGTCAATACAAGCTCAATATACCTCATGTAACCATAGCAGCATATAAACAACACATAAGCATTTTACAATAGCATCTAACAAATTTACAACATTCTATAAACAATTTGAAACCACAAGAAAAGTACCTCGATATAAGAATCTGACAAAGTCCAAACAGAAGCAAGCTTCCTTCTTCATCTCGAGTTGCTTCTATCTTCATTTCCCAAAGTGGAACCATGGTTTTCCTCCCAGCCAACTAGGGGCCTAGCTAGCTCCCTAGCCCCAGGAAACCATCTAAATGGTCCCATCCAAATGGCTCCTGGCCCTCCATGCCCGAGACCCCCAGAGAACAGAACAGTGATGCACCAGTAGGCTATGTATCAAATCTTCCAAGAGTTCTCAAAATCTTCCAACTCTTCAAAACTTCTCATACCCCAAAATACCCAAAATTCTCCATCCTAGAATACTCTTACCAAAACAATCTTCAAGAGAAAAAGAACCTCTCTCCTTCCACTCTCAAGTCTCATATTTATATCCAAAATCCTCATCATCCTCCTCATCCATCAATAAATTCCCATAAATAATAATCATCCATCAATAAATTCATTTTCTCCAAAAAATAGAAATTTGATTTAAATAATTAAAATATTAATAAACATGGATGCAAAGTCTCACTTGTCATGCTTCCATCTTAATGCAACTATGACAACCATTTTCTAAAAATTTGTGCAAATCCTATCTATCCATTTAATTACATTATCCTTTCATTCACAAGTCAATAAGATATTTTCATATACTATATTATACTATGACATATTTTATATTATATGTATATAATTATATATGTTATTTAATAATCCAATCAATTTATATAAATCTAAATCATATTAAACAAGTCAACAAACTCATACTTTCAACACACAAGTAATGCTTTCATCAATCCGTCAACCAAGTTAATAATAGATAATATAATCATATTAATTTATTCATCAATCGGCCAATCATAGTAATGTAATCACGAATTGACGTATGCATGGCCAGTGCACACGTCTTAAGCGTGCATACTAATAATCACATTTAATGCTCCTAATAAATCATTATTGCATCCTCACAACAACATATAGAAGAACAATTATACACTGCATCATTCATCATTCATAATCATTCATACAGAAACAATAAGACAAAATTAGATAAACATAATGGTGAAATCAAACATATAATCATGATGGTTAATAACAATCAAGAACACCATCCAATCCATCATTGGTACCATCCATCACATCAGTAATCCAGCCCCCAAATCACCACTACTTCCATCTCCTGACCTCACCATCCCGTCCTCTGCTGCAATATACTATGGCGTCGACTGCACGACCTAACCACATATAGAACCCGTAAGCGGAAGTGTCGATCGACTACATCAACCAAGCTTCCCCAGCAGGCATCCGCTAGTCGTCATCACACGTCTAGGGGAGTGCACTACACAAACCTCCCACGACTCCAGGCTTCGGGAGATAAACGATGGGAAATTCCTCCACCCCCCCTAATAGTACTAGGGTCAACACCCTACATCAACCATACTGTGCCATCACTGTTCTAAGGGGTCCCGTCATTGAAAAACCACTTTGGGAAAGTCACAATTCCTGTCAAAACTCACACTCACCCACAAGTCATAGAAATATTGGAATTCACAATTAAATAGCATGAAATTTGATATAACATCATTATACTCATGATGTTTAATACATCTCGTGCCCCTTTGCAATATAGGAATCCTCCTATATCATAGCCAATCAACATGTGGAACAGTTCATAATTGACATGAAACATATATATATATCCATACCCAACTCTTTCAAGTGTTAATCCATATCACTAATACAACATTTATGAATAATCATGTAAGTACTTTTGCAAACAACTAAATTAACATTCCACGTATGGATATTCTATATTCAATTTGTATGTTCAATATGAAGTAACATATCCATTGCCATTAATAGATTAAATAGTAAATTCCATTTACCATACAACCTCACTGGAGTCCACATGTGCACATAACAATCATCTTAATCAATCTATCTTCGCCAAACAGATCATAAACAAATACAATGCTAAGCTAATTCACATTAGAGTTTTTAAGTAATGACTATCAATATATGGGGCATTACACAAACAAAGATAAGTATTTGAATTGTCATTTCTTAATATTTGTTTGTTTAAATAATGTTGTTCAATGATGTATATGCTTATGTTCCTAGACTTAGGTTGTGTATTATGCATATTAGAATAATTGCATTAATGAACAGTATACTACTAATATGCATGTGATGGGTAAGTGGCCTATGGCACTGTACAACATTCCACTGCTACTTATCTAGAATGAAACCTCTTTGCTGACATGTTGGGAGTAGTGCAAACTCTTAACAATGTTCTGGTAGAGATTGGAAGGCATCTAGAAAGTTACAGGATATGGATGAATGTTGTATTGAAGCATTGGCTAAAATAATTGCATGACTATATGACATATTTCTTTATGTGTAAGAATTTGTTCTGAAAACTATGAGAAGTTTCTAATCATGTAATTTAACTTGTTTTGTAGGAAAGACTGTATACGAGCTCCTACAAAAGAAGGACTACAACATTTGTTTTAGCAACAAAGTTGTCTATTGAAGATATTGAATATATTGAAGTTCCCAGGATTCGGGAACAATGCCATGATCGAGGAGTTCCAGTCGATCATGAAGAATGATGTTTGGGATGCAGTCCCAAGACCTGAAGGGAAGTCTGTTGAGACTTCCAAATGGATCTATAAGATCAAGCATGTTGCAGATGGTAGCATGGAGAAATACAAAGCGAGGTTTGTAGCTCGTGGCTTCTCCCAAAAAGAGGGATTGAGTATGAAGAGACTTCTACACCTTTAGCCAGGAACACTTCCATCAGATCAGTACTTGCTCTGGCTATAGTGATGAAATGGAAGATACACCAGATGCATGTCAAGACAACCTTCTTGAATGGTGTAGTCAAAGAGGAAGTGTATGTGGAGCAGCCACTTGGTTTTGAGACACATGACAAAAAGTCATATGCATGCAAGTTGAAGAAAGCCTTGTATGGCTTGAAGCAAGCTCCTAGGACTTGGTATGGTAGGATAGACAGCTTTCTATCCAGTTTGGGCTTTACCAAGAGAAAATCGGATTCCAACCTTTACTACAAGGTTGAGGAAGGAAATCCAGTGATACTACTTTGGTATGTGGATGACCTGTTTGTTACAAGTGATGATAGATTGATTGCCGACACAAAGAGGAAGCTTGTTGCCGAGTTCGAGATGAAGGACTTGGGGATGATGCACTATTTTCTAGGCTTGGAGGTGTGGCAGAGTGCAGATGGAATCTTCCTTGGACAAGGGAAGTATGCAGTAGAGATCCTGAAGATGTTCGGGATGATGGACTGCAAGGCCATGGCCACACCTATGGCATTGAACCTGAAGCTTTTGTGTAATCCTTCATCTGATCGGGTTGATGTCACTTTGTATCGTCAGATGATTGGGTCCTTGATGTACCTGATGAACACGAGACCAGATATCTTCTTTGCGGTGAACACATTGATCCAGTTCCTGACAGATCCTAGAGGTGTTCACCTAGTTGCTGTAAAGCATATTCTGAGGTACCTGAAGGGTATGGTTGACTATGGGGTCAAGTATGATGCGAATCAAAAGTTTAAACTGTAGGGTTATGTTGATTCATATTGGGAAGGCAGTTCTACAGATAGGAAGAGCACATCTAGGTGATGCTTCAGTATGGGATCAGGTGTGATCTCTTGGTTTAGCAGGAAGTAGTCCTACCTAGCACTGAGTACAGCCGAGGTAGAGTATGTTGTAGCTTGTTCGGCTAGTTGTGAGGCAGTATGGCTAAGGAATCTACTGTCTGAGTTATTTGATCTCCCACTAGATGCTACTAGTATCTTCTATGATAACCAGAGTTGTGTGAAGCTGTTTGAGAACCCGGTGTTCCACGACAAGTCAAAGCACATTGAGATCAAATATCACTATATCAGGGATATGGTGCAGAGAGGAGCAGTGAAGCTCCTGTATATCGCGATGGATGAGCAGGTTGCAGATGTGTTAACGAAACCACTAGCCAGAGTGAAGTTTGAGTACTTCAAAGAGAGGCTTAGTGTTCTTCAGATTGACAACACTTCGAGGAAGAAGTGATGGACACACTTGTAGGAGCCATTCTAAGCATGGTGATAGGAGGATCCTTCACATGGCTGTGGATGTAAGCACTAGATGATGAGCATCCGGACGATGCTCCAGTTACTGCTCGGTATATGCATCATGTTGGATGCTTGGTATGATCAGTTGGATCATGTATATGTTTATGCATCATGTTGGATGCTGGATATGATCAGTTGGATCATGTATATGATATGCATCAGGTAGATGCATGATATGTATCAGGTGGATACATTGTATGATCATGTGGATGTATGATATGTATCAGGTGGATACATTGTATGATCAGGATGATCATGTGTGATGAGTATCATGACGATGCTCTTGATGACATGCATCAGGATGATGCTGTGATGATGATCAAGATGATCATGTGATGGTGTACATCAAGATGATGTATGGTGAGTATCAGGTTGATACTCTGTGGCCATGGAACAGGTTGTGTAGATAAGCATATAATACAGCCCTGGGAGATTTGCAGATGCTCTTGCTAGGTTATTCCACTGGCATATAATAGCTCCATGGGAGATCTGGAAAATGCTCTTTCGAGGTTTTGCTTGGAGGGACATATAATAACGCCCTGGGAGATTTGCGGATGCTCTTGCTAGGTTTTTCTGCTAGCATATAATAGCTCCATGGGAGATCTGGAAAATGCTCTTGCTAGGTTTTGTCCATGGCATATAATTTCTCCCTGGGAGATATTGCAGGTTGTGTCGGGCACATAATCAGTCCTGAGATGCTCTTGCTAGGTTTTGCTTGGTAGCATATAATGTCTCCCTGGGAGATCTTGCAGGTTGTGCTAGGCACGTAATCAGTCCTGAGATGCTCTTGCTAGGTTTTGCTTGGTCACATGTAATAGCTCCCTGGGAGATCCGATAGGTTGAGTAGTGTGCTCGTAATCAGTCCTGGGATGCTCTTGCTAGGTTTTATTGACGCACGTAATAAGTCCTGAGGATTCCACAATATGGCCAATGATGAGGAAGACCTGTAGGTGGTGGGCCTACATATAGTATGAAAAAGGACTAGCTCTGTAGAACTTCCTATGACGAGTAGATTCATAGATTGATTGAAATAGTAGCAGCAGTGATGATGACGATGATTCGCTGATGATGATCCAGAGAAGAAGACTTGTGCTAGCAGATCTGTGTCGAGAAATACCTTCCTAGTTAAGATGGAGTTTTGATGTATATGTAACTTCGGAATGTACTTTACCCATGCATATTGTATTCCTATAGAAATGTTATTATTCCTCTATACGGAAGTGTTTGTATTCCTATAGGGATGTTATTATTCCTCTATATGAAAATGTCGTCATTTTTATTGTAAGTGTCGTAACTTATACTTGATGGGTTATTAGACCACCTTGATGGGGTCGGCCCTATATGAGTCATGTGGGTAAATGGGTTATTAGACCACCAAGTGTGGGGTCGGCCCAGATTAAGTTAACCATGGGTTATTAGGCTAAGCTAGACAAGTTGTCCCCATTAGTTTATTGGGCAGGATAGGACAAGTATAAATAGAGATCGAGAGATCTTTATTTGATCACTCATTACTCACTTCTATCTCTCACAGAAAGTGGCACACTTTTGAGGAGGAGTATCATATGCTAGGAGAAGAATATCTCTTGTACTTTGGTTGCATCATTTCTCTATCTATCTCTGAGGAAGTTGCGGGGTTTTTCACCTTCTTGGTTTTCCCCGGTGAAACTCTGTGTCTCTTGTGTGCTTGAATTATTGTGTCCATGATTGATATGCTGTACATATGCTGTACATGTTATTCTCTCAGTTAAGATCTTAGATCAGATTGAAAATTTTGAAAAACTAACGTTAACACATACTGGGCCGACCCCTCTAAGGAGGTCTAATAACCCATCAAATATAAGTTACGACACTTACAATAAAACTTGTGACACTTGCAAATACAAATGACGACACCTCTGAATGGAGGAATAAGAACATCTCCATCGGGGATACAATACAATACAAATGTAATACATACAATATAAAAGTGAATAATATCTTCTGAAGTTACATATAGTACATTAAGACTCCCTCTTAACTAGGAAGGTATTCTCTTGACACAGGTGTTAATACATATAGGCAAAAGTCTTCAATACTGGAGTTGGACCATCAACACTGGATCATTGGAGCATCATCGTAGGTCTTCATCCATGTAGGTATTCATCATCTTTGCGAGAAAGCCATCAAGTAGGTACATCTCAGGACTGATTACACTGTCTCTGCAAAATTTTGTGTACCCTAATGTCACCCCATAATCTCTTAGGACTAATTACACTGTCTCTGCAAAATTTTGTGTACCCTAATGTCACCCCATAATATTCAGATCGTACAAGGATTTCTTCAGTTTGCACACATGAGTCTCTCTGTCGTGTGTCTCAAACCCGAGTGATTGCTCCACATATACTTCCTCTTCCACTACACCATTCAAGAATCCTGTCTTGACATCCATCTGGTGTATGATCTTCCTTTTCACGATCTTCATTATCTTTTGGTTTTACTTCATTCATTTTTGCATATCGATTCCTGAGTACTTCTGGTTCTTCAAATTCTTCTTCTTGACTTCATCAATCTTCTTTCTGAATCATCGTCACTTGTTCTTCGAAACAAGTCTCTCTTGTAGGTGATGGTACAAGGTCTTTCCTACTGGACAAGTTCAATTGCATGATTAGAAGCATCTCATAGTATTCAGAACAAATTCTTACACATAAAGACATAATAATGTCATACAGTCATGCAATTATCTTAACCAATCATGCTTCAATACAACATTTATCTATATCCCGTAACTTTCTAGATGCCTTCCATCTCTACCAGAACATTGTTAAGAGTGTGCAAGTCTACTCCAACATGTCAGCAAAGAGGTTTCATTCTAGATAAGTAGCAATGGAATGTTGTACAGTACCATCGACCACTTAGTAACCCATTACTTGCATATAAGTAGTATCTTGTTCATTAATGCAATTTTTTTCTAACATCCTAATATAATTAGGGCCAACCCCACTAGGGAGTCTGATAACCGTATCACATACAATGATGACCTTTCCGATCAGAGGAATGAAACCTCTCCGTCGGAAGTACAATGCCATATGAATACAATATAAAATATGCAAGTGAAATACATTCTGAAGTTACAAATACATCAACAGTCCCTCTTAACTAGGAAGGTATTTCTCGACACAGTTCTTTAGTGTTAGGATATTCCTATACTCCATCCTAGTCCTACTAGCATTTTAATCCTTTGCATTTTCAGTCATGCATGCACTTTTAGGGTTTGCATGCATTTGCATACATCCCAGTCATCAGTCCCAGCACCTAGCCCTCAATTAGCTAGCCCCGGAGCCTCTTTCCACTCATTTATAGCCCTCGTAGAGCTTAGTGTGCCCTCCTTTCACCTACTGCATGAGAAAGGCGCCCTTCTTCACCTACCAGTCTAGTTGTCTTTAGTTACACTTAGTTACACTCAGTTACACTTAGTTATGCTCAGTTACACTCAGTTACACCTACCAGACTCAGTTTGACTGATGGTTGACAATTACTCGAGCACTAATGACTCCAGTGATGATTATGAAGACTTCTAGTTGTGCTCTGATGACACCAGTTGTGCTCCGATGACACTCCAGTGATCTTTTGATCACTCCATGAAGGCTAATTCGAATTTCCACCTTAGGCATTTGAATTCCTCATGCATTGTATTATTTATTTGTCCATTTGTGATTAATGAATTAGTGTGTGTGAAGTATTTTTTCTTCTATCTGAGTTCTACTGTATTATTATTATGTTTCTCATTATACTGCATTGACCACTCTTCTTCTATTTTCTTGCTTAATCAATTACTTTCTTGTGAGGTATACATCATCTCTTAGATCTGCTATGAGGATTTTCACATGGTATCAGAGCATGTTGAGAGTATTGTTTATCTCCATTCCTGAGAGTTTTTTGTAGGTTATTATCAAGATTTCAAGTGCAACAGCTACAGCAGTTTCTGCATTTTTGCAACAGTAGCAGTTGCACATATTCTCTATTGTTTTTGCAGGTCTTCTACAGCTTCAATGTATTCAGAAGAAATCCCTCCTCTTCCTCTGTTCAACTATGATCTTCTTTCTCCATTCAAATATGATGAATGGAAACTGAAAATGATAGCATATTTGAAGAAAAATTATCTCTTTGATCATTGTTTTGAAAGAGAGTTCGAATTCTCTGAAGAAGAGATTGACTGGTTAACTAAAGATGGCAGATTTTATGCAACAATGATGTTTAATTTGCCTGAATACATGATGTACCAATTCATTGATGATGTTGAATCTTCAAAAGATCTATGGGCCCTCCTAGATGAAATATTTAGCAAACAGAATGAAAGGATTGGTCCAAACCCTTTCAAGAGCAAGCAAAGTGATGCATTCTCCCTCCTTGATGATCTCATTGATCATGAACCAGTATCAAACATATCTCATATTGAAGCTGTCCACAAAGAAGAAGAACTTGCATATTCTACACTCATGCTCCAAATTTCTTCTCTTTTTGTGCCAGCTCACACTCTAGATATTGCAGAAGGTCCTAAATCCTCCCATGCACCAGAGTCTATTGGTATGCATCATGATCTATTGAATGTTTCGGAGGTCAAATCAACTATTGGAGATAATGCATTCGCTCTCCTCAAGCAATCACCTCTTATTTACTACTATATGATAATTATTCCATGATTTCAGAAGGTTATTGAAGAATATGCCATTGCCATTCGCTTGGGATAATTTCTCATGCACATCATGGTTTTGATCTCACCCCTACTGGTTCAAAGGATATCTCAAGAAACCATTGCCATTCTCTTGGGATAATTTATCATGCATCTACTGGTTTTGATCTCACCTCTAATGGTTCAAAGGAGATCTCAAGAAACCATGATTCAAGCCTTGGATCTGATTTGGATTCAAAGCAATCACCTCTCATTTACTACTATAAGATCATTCTTTCATGCTCTCATAAGTTTATTGAAGATAATGGCCATTTCCATTCACTTGGGAAAATTTCTCATGCACTTATTGGTTTAGATCTCACCTCAAATGGTTCAAAGGAGATCTTAAGCAACCATGATTCCAGTCTTGGATTTGATTTGGATTCCAAGCAATTACTGATATTTGATGGTTCTTTTTGGAATAATCTCACATATGATGGTTCAAAGGAGAAGACAAAAGACTATCTGCATATTCATAGATTTGATCCTACCTCAGCTGATTCGAATCACAGGTTCAAGGATCATCCTCATACCTTTGGATTTGTTCTCATCACATTCGATCTGAAGTGCAAGTACAAGCACATGCTTTCTGAGCATGATCCACTTGTTTCCAAGAAGAAGATACCTTCAGACATATTACCAAGCATCACACCTACTTGAGTTTGGAGCATTTATTTTTTGTGTGTGCCTTACAGTCTATTTTGAGGGGGGGGGTATTTTTCTCATGAAATTTTCCCCATTTCCTTGGTTTATTGACTGTTATTATTCATTGTATTGGGTGACCTTTGGTCTCAGTTACCAGGGCCTAGGATGGATTAAGGGGGGGTGTTAGGATATTCCTATACTCCATCCTAGTCTACTAGCATTTTCATCCTTTGCATTTTCAGTCATGCATGCACTTTTAGGGTTTGCATGCATCAATTAGGGTTTGCATGCATTTGCATACATCCCAGTCATCAGTCCCAGCACCTAGCCCTCTGTTAGCTAGCCCCTAGAGCCTCTTTCCACTTAGTTATATCCCTCCTAGAGCTTAGTGCGCCCTCCTTTCACCTACTGCATGAGAAAGGCGCCCTTCTTCACCTACCAGTCCAATTGTCTTCAGTTACACTCAGTTACACCTACCAGACTCAGTTTGACTGATGGTTGATAGTTACTTGAGCATTGATGAATCCTCTAATGATGATGAAGACTTCCAGTTGTGCTCTGATGACACCAATTGTGCTCTGATGACACTCCAGTGATCTTTTGATCACTCCATGAAGGCTAATTCGAATTGCCACCTTAGGCATTCGAATTCCTCACGCATTGTATTATTTATTTGTCCATTTGTGATTAATGAATTAGTGTGTGTGAAGTATTTTGCTTCTATCCGAGTTCTACTGTATTATTATTCTATTGCTCATTATACTGCATTGACCACTCTTATTCTATTTTCTTGCTTAATCAATTACTTTCTTGTGAGGTATACATCATCTCTTAGATCTGTTGTGAGGATTTTCACATTTAGCACAAGTCTTCATCGTCGACTACACCATTCAAGAAAGCTATCTTGAAATCCATTTGGTGTAATTCTTCCTCTTCATCACTACAACCAGAGAAAGTACCTTTATGATGGAAGTGTATCTGGCTACGGGTGCAAAATTTTCTTCATAATCTATCCCTTCTTTTTGGGAGAAGCCACGAGCCACAAACCTTGCCTTGTATTTCTCCTTCTCCCCTTGTGCGCACTACTCACTTGAGAGAATGAGTGAGTGAATGAATGAATAAATAGAGAGTATAATAACCCTACCTCCTCCACTTATTTATACTTGTCTTCCACTTTCGTTTTACCCTACGTGGGCCGACCTCTCTAGGAGGGATACAGGTGAAATATGATTGAATTAATAAAGCAGGTTACAGGTGAGACCTCCCTGCAGGAAGCAAAGAAACTCATTTGGGATGACATTATTGCGGAGGCAGAGAAATTAAGGCCATATCTCGATTTCATTCTTGACAAAGAGGGTGTAATAAATTTAGCTTATAGGAAAAGCCTAACAGCAGTCAAGGAAAAGTTCAACAAGAAGCCTGTGGACTATGCAGAAAAGGCCATAGAATTTATGAATGGGCTGACAGAGGATGAGGTGAAAACAACTAGCATAAAATTAGGATAGAGTGTATAGTATTATTTGGGCAAAGAAGGTGGTGAATAAGTATCACCAGATGAACACGATTCAGGAAAGGATAGACATTTTAGCACATCAAGTAAAACTCTTCAAAGAAATGTTTGATCCATTATTCAAGAAGGGACTTCCTATCTTTTGGGAGGAGGATGGCACCACGAGGACATAGGAAGAAGAATATTAGGGCAAGTTGTGGGGATGTCGATTCAATTTGGATTATGTATAATTCAGGTAAATTTATTCTAATGTTTATGTATTGATTCATTGTAATTTTTTGCATAATTAATGAAATTCAGTCGGTTTCACTTGGCCATCTTTTTTGGATATTAATTTGTCAAATTTCTTTGAACTATGTTTTATGTTGCCAATTTAATGAATACATCGATCTATAGGTTGGATTTCTATTAATATTCGATTCATGTGTTATTATGTGTTAAATGAATTTCTTCGTTTAACTCATTTTATCTATAATTTTATGCAACTGATAAACAGCCACACATTTATATTGATGATAGTAAGTGGAAAAGCACTCTTACAAAGCCAGTTGCTTGGATCTGCGTTGGATAAATATAAGTAATCTTATGCGTTTTTATTCCATTCTTGCGTGTTGTGATTGTGTAATTGAAAGGTTTTTAATTATGTTGTGATTGTGTAATTGAAAGGTGGTTGCCACTGTGCATGTGCAGGTTGACGTGGAGAAGCCACGTGGGCAGGAAGTCTGGCGCGGAGGAGACACATTGGCAGAAGCCCCGACATGGAGGAGTTGCATGGGAAGAAGGTGTGATGTGGACCGGCCACATCATATCCACACATGCCAGCGACCGTGAAGGATGGGCGAAGTTGGTTTCGCAAATGGAGGACGGTGGTTTTCCTTACCGCCCCTCCAACTTGCGAAATCATGTGATGTTGCCACATGGAGAGCAGTTTCAGATTCCAAAACCACCCATCCCCTCGTCCTAGCATGCATGTTGGGGATGTGGAAAGGAAGTGGTACCGTTGATCTTTTGCCGCCCGATTGATATTTTCCGCCATTTAAAATGGTTTGTACGTTGGCATGGAGGTGATTTTTTTCTTCATTTAAAATGGTTTGTACATTGGAATGGAGGTGATCTTTTCCGACATTTAAAATGGTTTGTACGTTTGCACAGAGGTGATCTTTTCCGCCATTTAAAATGGTTTGTACATTCGCATGGAGGTGTTCTTTTCGAACATTTAAAATGGTTTGTACGTTGGAATGGAGTTGATGTTTTCTGCCATTTAAAATGGTTTATACAACGCTAATGGTAAATAATGGATTGTATCACTCGTGTGAATAATCTCATCACGTTTATGAGGCGCCCATTTATGATGGATTATGTTTATGTGTCACGACGTACAGATGATATCCCTCCACACTATGATAATAAATGTCACAAATTTTTTTTCATTGATATCCCGCCACACTGCTCTTCCCGCCCACTACCTACATTGAAACTTATCCCACCACACTGCTCTTCCTGCCCACTGCCTACACTGAAACTTAAAGTTCAAACTCTTTGTGTTTTCCAGTTTGGAGCTCTGTTTTCTCTGAGGACCAAGGTTTTCTTTTGCTGAGGTGGAACCGAGAAGAGTGCTGGGCGGGTAGAGCAGTAAGATTGGTTTGAAGAATCGACTGCTAGTTTTTCAATTGGAAGGTATTTATATTATTCAAACCATAAATCTAAATCTATAACAGAGCATGCTTATTCAGCCTCTGGGTTAAAAATCCATATCTTCCATGGTTGTCAAAAATAAATGCAATGATAGTTTGAAGTTCACAGTAATTTAAAGTCCCTGAACATTTTAGATTCTTCAGATTTCCTTCCACCCTTGATTGTCTTCTTCAGATTTCCAGAATTTATTTCCTTCAATTTTGGGTAGTTATCTTCTTACAGTCCATTAATATGAATTCACAACATTATATTTGCAAAATCGTGTGTTACTCATTACTGGGCTAAATTAACAGAATTAACAGGTTTAATGTCGATTCCCACCATCTTGCATACATTTTATGTTTGGTAATGTAGCATATTATTTTCATATATTCCATATTGTTTTCTGCCAATCCTCTAGCTTTTGGCTAGGTTTGTTGGAAAAAGATAACGACAAATGAACTCGGAAAATTGAAACATGTTTTTTCTTTTTAATATCATTTTGCAGTTAATATTCACTATAGTATACTAATCTATGTAAACGTTAATACTTTATTTGAAATATTTGAAATTGATAATTTATGTCTTAATTTATATAATATTGATTACATTTCTTTTAATATAAATATATATAATTTAAGTATTTAATTTAATTGAATAAAATTAATCTATCAAATAGCTTTAACCAATATTAAGGTATAATTGTTTGCCAATACAGTATCTTGGCTAGACAAGTCCCATGTATTGCGTAGTTGGACATGGTGTATGACTCAAATTGTTGGATGCAATGAGAACAAATGTGATTCTTGCATACAATACCAAGGCATTTAGTTTAAGAGATAAAGCTGATAAAAATGTTCTTAAAATTTAGGCAGGATACCATGTTGGAAAATGAATTTAACAGTGATGACAATGCAGATAGTGATGCCATTAGTTGCAAAGATTCTGACTGTGATTAAACAGACATAAACATTCTTTCATACTTTTGGGCCAAGACTGCGGTGAATGGCCGAGACTGCGGTGAATGATATAGCAGCTTCTACTTCGTCGAGTGTAGCACAGATCAATTCTGGAATAATCAAAGCCACGTGGCACAATATGAACGCTCCACGTGTCACCCTGGAGACTAGATTTCGACATTTGAACAAAAAACTTTACAGACGTTTTCCTACAAAGAGTTTTTCGTCAAGTCAAAATTTTGTCAATGAAAGCGAGGTCGCTCTATCGTAAGGTTGTTCCATTTCGGGGTGTTGGAAGTAGATGCTGAGGAGAAAGAGAATTCACTCCTTCCTCCAAGGATGAGTTTTCGGAGTGGCTAAAGTAGATATCGGCACTCTAAAATTATATTTCATAGGAACATTGCTTCGAACATTTTGCTGGAGAGTGGAAATATCCATAGAGAAAGATCGATCACTCTTTCTTCAAGTTCTATTTTTAGAATTCCCTCGTAAAAGAAGGGGCGGACGATCCTTCTTCTTCCCAATATTCTTTTCATTATAGCTTGAGACTGCAAGAAGGGTCAGTCGATCCTTCTTCGTCTTCACCATTCTGGATATCGTTCAATTTCTAGATAAAGGTTTTGACAATTATCTACTAAACGAAGGGGCATCTGATCCTTCTTCTCAAAAAATAGAAGTCGGGTCAAACAATTTTAATTGTTATAACTTAGCCATGCTCAGTATTATTCCGGTGTTCACCATTTTAGATATAGATGAATTGACATACTAGCCTTCGTAGGTTGAATAATTTTACAATTCCCCCATAAATGAACGTGCAGTCGACCCTTCTTCTGCCCAGTATTGTATTCATAATAGTTCTCTAGAATGCAAGAAGGGTCGTTCGATCCTTCTTTCTTTCACCATTCTGGATATAGGTGAATTGCTGGATATAGTTGTTCACAATTATCTCCTAAATGAAAGGGCGGCCGATCCTTTTCCTCGAAAAATGGAATCCGGGACAAACATTTTTATATGTTAGAACTTAGATGATGTCCGAGTCCCTACTATTTACAGTGGAAGTTGAAAGCCGAGAATTGTTGACATAGCCTTTGTAGATTAAATATATTTAAATTTATTTCGTAAATGAAGTGTCGGCCGACCCTTGTTGTGCTCAGTATTCTTCCCTTGTTTGCAATTTTGGAAATACATGTATTGATGGCCTAGCATTCGTAGGTTCAACATTTTTAATATTCCGTCATAAATGAACGGGCGGGAGACACTTCTTCTACCCAGAATTATTTTCGTAATATTTCTAGATTGCAAGAAGGGTTGTTCGATCCTTCTTGTGTTCGCTTCTTATACAAGAAAGGGTGGCTGATCCTAGCATTCGGAAAATTAGAAGTCTGGACAGCCATTTTATATATATTGTAATCTATGTTATATCTTTGTTTAAAATAAATATGATTGTTAATGTGCTCTTGTTATTTTATATTTCATAAAACGCTTCTGAACTGGATTTTGGTTCTGAACAATGTGTGCTGTTATTTTATATTTCATATATTTTTTATGAAATGGATTTTGGTATTCAACAATGTGTGGACCTACTTTTGAATGGATTGAAAGTTGCTGAAGGAATCTCATTTTCAGAAAGAAATTTTTTGCATAATATCAGCATTAATGAAGGATGTATCATTGTAAATGCTACCAAGTCTTTGAATGCAAGTCTTCCATTGCCCTATCGATCAGAAGGTGCAGATACATTGTCAGAGGCTGTTGGTGGTTATATTCAATGGCCTGTATCTAAGATCGTTAACCAGATTGGGTCTTCTCTTCACGATAACGAGGTGAATGATATACCAGCTTCTTCTTCGACGAGTGTAGCACATATCATAACAACTGAGAATGAGGTGAATGATATACCAGCTTCTACTTCGACGAGTGTAGCACATATCACAACAAATGAGAATAAATCTTCTTTTATTATGAGAAAATTTAAGTTGTTACATAAGTGTTCAGAAAGAAAGGATTGCATTTCCATAGGTTTTGTAACAAATGTGAGTGAGACTGATTTTGTTGGGGGAACAATTTTGGGTGACTTCTCCTTTGGTATTCTGGTCGATGAAGTGGTGCTTTATTGTATGGAATGTTGTCCAAGGGTGAGCAGTGTATCTTTTGTTGTATGGACGATTAAAAGAATCATCGATTTTAATACAGAAACATTGCTTTATGTTCCAAGCGCTTTCAACAATAATCAATCTGAATCTACTAGTTAATTTGATACATCGATGTTCTTTAAAGCCACAGTATGTTGCTCGGGGATTAGTGTCAACTATTTTTAAGGGAGACATTGTACAATTCAAAGTACTAGATGCTGGTGAGTTTGGTATTTTAGTTCATAAAGTGTTCCGCAATGGCGAGGATTGTGGTGTATTTGAAGGCTCTATTATAAGATGGCCTGCAAACACTTTGCTTGAACTCGATAATGTTCCTTTGGATGTTATACATTTGGAATTTTTTTGAAGAATCTCCTTTACAGATGGTCCTTCTAGGTACTCCCCATTGTGAATATACACATGTTAAAGGTAATCGAACAAGGCCATACAATTCCGTAAATGAGGTATCACATATCATAACAACTGAGGATGAGGTGAATGATATACCAGCTTCTACCTCGACGAGTGTGGCACATAACACAACAATTGAGAATAAATCTTCTTTTATTATGAGAAAAGTTAAGTTGTTACATAAGTTTTCAGAAAGAAAGGATTGCATTTCCATAGGTTTTGTAACAAATGTGAGTGAGACTAATTTTGTTGGGGGAACAATTTTCGGTGACATCTCCTTTGGTATTCTGGTCGATGAAGTGGTGTTTTCTTGTATGGCATGTTGTCCAGGGGTGAGCAGTGGATATACTAGCTTCTTCTAAAATTTCCAAATGAAATTCAAGATCGTTACCTTACAGGCCTGCAATAAATTAGGGTGCACACCTTTCAAACATTGACACCGAACATTGTTGCTCAAATTTTTGTATATCAAAAATTCCACTTTGATCAATAGTTGAATGTGCTAAGAAATTTGATAGTTGAATATTATAAATTCTATGGGATCAAATGCTCCTATGGTCAAAGAAGGAGATGACAAAAAAAAAAAAAAAAAGCTTGTTTACAATGAGATTAGACACAATAGACGTCTGTCAAAATGCATGGTATAAATGCCATCAGATAAAAAAGAGCACTTTGGGTAAGGCGATTGGTGATATTTATCAGGAGTCAGATACTAGTACTCTCATATTGGAACCGTCATGTTAAACTGTCATTTTTTTTCGAAAACTTATTTTTGATGGGCACTTTATTCTCTAAACCGTCATTAATTTTTGTGGGTCACTCTTAACAGAATTTGGATTTACATTTTAAAGCTAACCTTTCTAATTTCTTTTAATTTTTTTTTCATGATCATTAATTTGTTTGATAAGTTAACAAAAACAACTTGGCATTCAAATAGAAAATTTCAAATTGTTAGCTTGACACATAACCATTGGACCTTTCTATGCATATCATACCTGGAAATAAATGTACACATTGAAAATATTTTCAGCCATGAGCATTTGCTATATAGTTAAAACTTTTATTTTCTATGTAAATGTGAAATTTTAATCAATTTTAAAATATATATTAATAAAAAAATTTACTATGGACAGGTAATTATTTTATCTGCTAAAGGGCAAAATTTAAACCAGACCATTTTTGGACAGGGAATATATATACTTAAAAAATGCTTAGATAGACAACAACAATGGGTTGTTGGTGCAGAAGAAAACATGAAGATCGATGTAAATAGCATCATATGGGCATGGTCACCAAGAAGGGACTTGCAGTAGAAAAAATTAGAATAAACGAGAAGGGCCTTGCAACAGTCAAGTCACAACGAGAAAATATGGGGAATAGTGTTCAGAGTGGTGGATGTTCTCAAGGGTTGATAGTAGACAAAATTGGCTTCTAAATTTCTCTATGTGGCAGTTTTAAGCAACAAAATTGTTGTGTTTCTAAATTTCCCCTTGGTCAACAAAAAGTTGTATTTTCTCATTTTCATTAAATTTTTATAAAAGGAAAGATACAACTTATAGCCATTGGGATTGATAATGGATGGTTATTTGTTACAAAATTGGATTTGTGATAAGTGTCGTAATTTGCACACTAACTGTCGTTAAGTGTTGTAATTGTGCTTAAGAATAATTGGCCTTTAGAAGTGGTTTATCCGTTGCACTTAAAATAAAGTAATTATTGTCAGAGTAACTACCTAAATACTAAAATATGATCTGCTATACTCAAACTGCCAAATTCACCGGTGCTCATAGGAAAAAATATTCTATATGAGCCAATATTCTATGCGAGCCAACTATATTTCTAATACTGAATGTGCCAAATCAAATATTCCATGTGTCACAATATGATCGTTCTGCATGTCACTCCGGGATATTAGATATCAACATTTAAAAAACAAAATTTATAAATGTTTTGCTTCAAAGACTATGCTGGCAAGTGGAAGTATTCTTAGAGAAAGAGCGGCCACTCTTTCCCAAAGCTGTTGTATTCTTACGATTCCCTCGTAAATGAAGGGTCTGCCGACCCTTCTTATTCCAAATATTCTTTTCATAATAGTTTGATACTGCAAGAAGGGTCGGTTGATCCTTCTTGTGTTCTCTATTATGGATATAGCCGAATTGTTGGATAAAGGTTTTCACAATTAACTATGAAAAGAAGGGGCGGCCGATCCTTCTTGTCGGAAAATGGAAGTCAGGAGAAACCATTTTTTATAGGTTAAAACATCCAATGTGTTCTATTTTTAAATATGCCTCATAATTGAAAGGTCGGCCGACTCTTCGTATTCCCAATATTATTTTCATAATAGTTCGACGCTACAAGAAGGGTTGCTCGACCCTTCTTATTCCAAATATTCTTTTCATAATAATTCGCCACTGTAAAAAAGGGTCAGTCGATCCTTCTTGTATATTCCATTACGGATATAGCTGAATTGTTTGATAAATGTTTTCATAATTCACTATGAAAAGAAGGGGCGGCCGATCCTTCTTGTTGGAAAACATAAGTTGGGACAAACGATTTTAATATGCTATAACTTAGCCAATTGACTGGCTATTCGGAAAACAGAAGTTGGGACAAACGATTTTTATATGTTATAACTTAACCGATTGCGGAATATTTGTTTTCAGTTTTGATATATTTTCTTTCTATAACCTGCAACCCGCAATTGTGGATTGAGGATTGCGAAAAGACTGTATATATTTATCAAATAAAACCCCGCAACCCTTCTTTTCCTTCCGGCATGTTTACGTTTTAACCGTCGATTTGCCTTGATCCTGCGGATGAGATTACACCGGGTGATTAAAATGAAGTTTAGTTGTCAGTGTTAGCACTAATGTTGTCCTGGATGAAACTGGGAGGCTCAATTTCTAAAAATAATGGAGAAAGCCTCGGTGGTCTGAGCAAAATAGAATCATTTGGGTAGGTATTGATGGCCTCAAGGGTGAACTGATCAAATCCCAAGCCCGAAAATTTGCAAGGAGAATTAAATTGTTGAGGTCCACCTACAGTTACATATCTACGCAAATAAACGGTCTAGATCGGTGATGGTGAAGATCTATAGTCATGAGCATGCTTCGTGCAAAAAGGGTGAGGTGTTATAGACGGAGGCGGGAGGTTTAGACCACAAGCATCTTAAGTTGCAGATCAACGGCCAATGGAGCAGATTGATGGTCACGAACTACTTCTCCGATACGACATGCACGGAGCAAACAAACTTTTGGATCCGCGAACTTTTGGTAGAGGCCCGCGGGTTTGGATGGCGCAGCTCTGGGGAGGCCGAGATCTATGGCCGAGGTTTTGTTCGTGGATCTAACTTGCACGAAACATCAACGCAAGCAAAATCCACGAAGTTGGTAAAAGTCGCAGCGTTTGATAGCCAGGATTCGAGGCAACATGTGGTGGGATTCGATGCTACCAGGGATCAAGAAAATGGACGGCCAGGGAAGCTTCCATGCCGCAGGAGATGTAGGGGTGATAGAAAAGGATAAATAATATAAAAAACACGCCTGCACGGAGAGATAGATTCCTATTTTGCATCCAAAAGCGACAGGAGCAACTTGTGAAGAAACAAATAGGTTAACCAGGGGCCCAAGCCAACCTGAAAAAAACAGGTAGGTTATCTGCTCTATAGTAAACTATTTAATGGCTGAATTGAGTGATAGAGAACCCATAGAAACATTGTTTACAGACAGAGACGCAGAGGTCTACGACACTATGATGACCGATGACCCCATGGAAACTGTAAAAAACAAACTAAAACTAGTTAGGGAGCGAGGTATAGACATGCACCAGGTCCACCAGTCCTATTTCCATCTGTTTACAGTTGGCCAAACCCCTGCTTTTCCCAAATTTGTTGAATGGTGTGCCTCTAACTACTCTTCTACTGAGAGGGAAATCATGGACACTTCCAAGTCCAATATCCTTTGCGAAATCAATACCCAAACCCTTAGAAAAGCCTTGTCAGTCCCAAAAGATTTTTTCCAGAAAGCTATAGGGTATACCAAGGAAGCCCTAATCCTGTTTTTTAGACAATCTCCTGTTGAAGTAAAACAAAATTTCTATAGGTCCTGTCTGAATCCTACTGTCCAAATACAAGAGCAAGATTTTCCAACTGAAGCCAGACTATTCACGGAAGAATCCAGAGGTGTTATCACCATGATGAGCCAATTCCTAGGTCTCGACTCTGATATGTATGTCACAGAACCTCTAATAAGTTTGCTTTTTTTCCTAGGAACTTTCCCCCTGGAATCAGATGACCCTAACCAATCTACCCAATGTGCATGCCTCAGGTTTGATGAAGTTTTGGTTGAAAGTATACACTCCCATCTAAAGAATTTCAAGGAAACAAGGATTTTCATATTTCATCCCTACTTACTAAAAATGTTCCTGGCATTCAATGAGGAAAACTTGCAAATGCTTGAGCTACTACTTACTCAGGATATGTACACTGATTACACCAAGTTCCATGATGAGCTCATGTATGAGGTTTATCAGGTCATTTTCCAAAAGAAGTTGCCTAGATTATTACCAGAAATGCAGGAGTTACTACAGCTTTCTCTTGAGAAGAGGGCCGGAGATTGGTTCCTTTCAAAGCATGGCACAATCATCAGGGTTTATGGGTTTGCTTATGCACCCTACGTGCTACCAGTTTTCCTGACCCCCATAATGTTTGCATTAGAATTCATTAGACAAAAATTAAAGGCAGAAGTTGAGCACTTTCTAGATCATAGAAAGGGCTCTGATATTGTGTTTCCATGGACTGTAGGTCTATTCTTAATCAAAAACAAAGGAGCTCTTACAGCCATCGAATGAAAGATAAAGGAGATGGGTTTCAAAATAGAAGCACCTTTAAACTATGATCCCCACCACATCATTTCCAATAGGAGGAAGGAAAGCAACATGAAGGCTTTTGTGCATTTCGAAATTCCAGGTATGGCAGAAGCTGCAAATTTATTGGAATGTCCTAGTAGGAGCCAGATGGAAATAGACACACGTGAGAGCTCCTCCCTGCTGACACAGGGGAACACACCCACAGTGCCTGGATCTTCTAGCCTAGTCCTATCAGTGCTATCATCCATGCCTATGGCCATCAACTTAATAAACTCCAGCAAGGAAGTTGACAGTGTCCCTATGGACACAGAAGGGGAAGCTGAGAGAGCCCCAAAGAGGTAGAAAACTGACGAATCTGAGCAGGAGCTAGTACCAGTGGGGACTCATAAAGGAAAAAAGAAACAAGTGGATAAGATACCAGCATTTGAGATCAAAGAGTATGTGTTTAACCCAGCAGCCACTTAGCCTGCTGCCTTAAGCAAGACTAGAGATGAGTTGATAGATGAATACAAGGTGGAATCACGGTCAGGCTCAGAGGAGTCCAAGTTATATACTGAAGTAAGGAAAATTTCAAGCAAAGAAGTGTCTCTAGTGACTAGCAGGAGCCTCGCTCAGAACACCCTGAGTTTGGCCTTGGCCACCAAGAGCAATGCCATTGAGCTAAGGATGAATTTAGAGGACATCCCTATCCCAGATGTAATAAACTTGCACAAAGAAACCAGGGATGTTATTTATACTAAAATGTTGAGGACAACTTTGGAGCTATCAAAGGTACAGGTCAGTAAGAGTAAGGTTGTCATCCAGCTCAAGAAGGAAAAGATAGAAAACAAATCTCATAAGGCAAAGATCAAGAAATTGCAGGGTGACATAGTGGCCACTGAGGGCTATCCTGATAAAAGAGCCATTATTCAAAACCTACTCAACGAAAAAGAAAACATCGTCCAATCTCTAAAAAAGGGGCTGAAAATCCCCTCTACCCAGTTAGTAGCAGTCTCTAAGCTAACAGAACTGGAGGAAAAGAAGGAGAAGTTGCAGACTGACTTGACAGACTATAGGGAAAATCTATTGAAGCTTGAAGCGAAGGAAAAACAATGGAAAATAGATATAGCCACCGTGGTGGCAAGTGAGAAAATCTCAAAGGCCAGAGTGGAAGAGCTTGAGAAGAGACTACAACAAAAAGAGCAAGAAGTAGAAAGCATGGCCACACCATCCATAGAGGCTGGTGATTTCTCCCTGGTAGGGGCTATAGCAAAAGCTAGTCTGGAAGACGTGGAAATAACAAGATTAAAAAAGAAGAATGCGAATCTGAAAACCCTAAAGGATAATGCAGAAAGAGAAAATGAGGCTTGGGAAGCCAAGCACTAGGAGTTGCAGGGTAAATATGATGAGTTGGAAAGACAAGCTACAGGGTAGACTTCCTTGCTAGAGGCCAGGAAGGTCATCTGGGATGGCATTATTGAAGAAGCGGGAAAATTGAGGCCCTTCCTTGATTTTGTCTTGGACAAGGAAACAGTGATAAAATTAGCCAAAAGTAGTGTGATAGCAGCAAATGAGAAATTGAACAAAAAACCTGTAGAGTATACTGAGAATGCCATCGAATTCTTGAATGGCTTATCTGAGGAGCAGGTCAAGACAACTGGTGTAACAGATAGGGTTTTCATCATCATTGGAGAAAAAAAAGTGATGCACAAGCACCAACAGGTAAAGGCTATTCAAACTAAAATAGATGTCATGGCACAACAGATCAAGTATTTCAAAGACATGTTTGCCCTTTGTTCAAGAAAGGGTTACCTCTCTTTTGGGAGGAGGATGGAACAATGCTCACAAAAGAAGAATATCAGAAGAAATTGGCAGGATGTAAAGTGCATTTCAATGATTTTGCAGGTATGGATCAGTTGCTATCAGGGAAGACAGTGGTGGAGAAAATGGAAAAGGATTTTGAGTTAAACATGATGTTCAAGGAGGCTAGTGCACATATGTGAAGCTACTCTTATAGGGACCACACTAAGATCCGAGTCTTAATGAAGGAGTTGGCCACCTCAGAGCTTCCAGTTGCCAAGCTATGGAAGCGCATTGAGAAATATGAGAAGGGAAAGCTGGTATTGAACCGCTGAAGATTCAATGATCATGGGATAACAGCATGATGGAGGAAATATTCATTGAAGCATTTTGTTTATTTTGTTAGAGTCTGTTGTCTTTCGGTAAAAATGCTCAGTAATTTTGTAAAAGGAAATTGAGCCAGTTTTACCAGCATTGTCATTTTGTTGTAACTAATTCCTGAGGGTGGAGAACCTGTTTGAATAGGTGTCACCTACATTGTAACAACTTCCTGTTGAGGTATCTCGAGCCGGAAGGCTCTGAGCATCTATGTAAGCAATGTAATAGAAGGAGAAAGGGTTGGAAAATTTTGTTGGACTCATGAATTCCCTGTGTTATTAAGCACTCTGAGATATATTTTAATAAAATATGGCTAGGCCGAGTAAGGTTTTCTATCAGAGATTCCTGTGTTATTCGTCTTACAGTCTGTTTACTTCTTCTCTTATGTGAATGTTTCTCTCACTGTTTAATTCATACTGTTATGGTTTTTCATGCTTGGATAAGTGTTGTATCGGGACAGAAGTCATAAATATTATGCGTTGTTACTTTCATTTCAAGCATCCACTACCATTTTCTGCTAAAAGTATAGAATTCGTTATCATAAGCTCTATATTGATGGGTTGTTCATATCTTCTTCTTTAATCACCAAACAAAAGCTCTTTGACTGTGAGCGGGTGGCTATTCTGCCTCTGATTAGTTTTCTTTACAAAGCACTGTCATGTTTAATCATATCCTGCCTCATACCTCTGATTAGTTTGATCTACAGTTTGGATTTGTCTTTACTCATGATCTGTGTGTGTTTTATGTTTTAAGTGAATTTATTTAATCAAAACATTTATCTATTTCTGCAAATGATTAACATAGATTAATAAATTCATGTTAATTTTTGAATTAGCATTCCAGCTATAGGGTAATCTTGCATGTGCCTAATCCTTAAAACTACTATGAGTGAATTTTCATTTCCTGATTGTGTTGTGGTTAAACCCGCACTAGTAACTTCGCTATACTCAATGTGCAAAATCAAATAAAAAATAGTAACCTCCCTATACTTAGTGTGCCAAATCAAATATGCCATGTGTCACAATATGATCATTCCACGTGTCACCCTAGGATACTAGATATCAACATTTTAACAACAAAATTTATAGATGTTTTGCTTTAAAGACTTTGCTGGCAAGTGGAAATATTCTCAGAGAAAGAGTGGCTGCTCTTTCTCCAAGGTGTTCTACTGTTACAATTCCCTCCTAAATGAAGGGTCGGCCGACCCTTCTTATTCAAAATATTATTTTCATAATAGTTCGACATTCCAAGAAGGGTCGGTCGATCCTTATTGTATTATCCATTATGGCTATAGCTGAATTCCTTATTGTATTATCCATTATAGTGGCGGATCACTTGGCCTCCGGATCCAATGGCGGTTCAATAAATCACTACTAGCTCATGAAGAATATGTTGGGGAAGATTCTAGACGGCATGCTGGGAAACTGGGGTTCTACTTGGAACAAAATGCTGGCCACTAGGGCCAAGCTCATTGCCCTAGACGAAAGTCTAGCTAATCTCGACGCCACCTTCTCTTGGAGCCAGCACGTGATTGTAAGTCGAAGCCCAGTCCAGGCCGACTCTGCTGGAAAAGGCGATGGTGGCCCTTCCTGTGTCTCTGTGGCCCTGCTATACTCAATGTTCCAAATCAAATATGCCACGTGGCACAATATGATTGTTCCACGTGTCACCCTAGGATACTAGATATCAACATTTTACAAACGAAATTTATAGACTTTTGCTTTAAAGACTTTGCTGGAAAATGGAAATATTCTCAGAGAAAGAGCAGTCACTCTTTTTCCAATGTGTTCTATTGTTACAATTCTCTCCTAATTGAAGGGTCGGCCAACCCTTCTTATTCCCCACATTATTTTCCTAATAGTTCCACACTGCAAGAAGGCTCAGTCGACCATTCTTATTACCAATATTCTTTTCAAAATATTTTGACACTACAAGAAGGGTCGGTCGATCCTTCTTGTGTTCTCCATTATGGATATAGCTGAATTGTTGGATAAACGTTTTCACCATTAAGTACGAAAAGAAGGGGCAGCTGATCCTTCATGTCAGAAAATAGGTGTCGGGACAAACCATTTTATATCTTATAACTTAGCCAATTGACTTGTTATTCTAACAATGACTTGAATATTTTAGACATTCATTTTTTCACATTAAAATTTAGAACATTTATGAAATAAAACACCGCAACCTTTCTTTCCCTTCCTGCATGTTAAAGTTTTAACCGTCGATTTGTCTTAATCCCATGGATGAGATTACATTGGGTGATTTAAATGAAGTTTAGTTTGTCCATTTTTTTACTATTTTTCTGAAGTTGCGGAAAGCTTTGAGTTTTTCCACCAATTCATGTTCATCCTGCAATATCGCTTATTTCTTATTGCGGGAAGACTTTGTAAATAGATTTTGAACTTTTCGTTCCGCAACCCTTAATTGCGGATTGCGGAAAAGTGGTTCAAGTAATAAGGTGTGTTGTGTGGGCCTGCAACCCACAACCCACAATGGCGGATTGGGAAAGTTATAAAAGGTTGTTTGTGCTCCCACATCCCGCAACTAGCATTTGTGGATTGGGGATTGTGGGAACCTTTTTATTGTTGGTTTTCTAGGTTTTGATCCCGCAACCCTCGAACCGCAATTGCAGATTGTGGATTGGGGGAACAATGTAAATAGTTCCAAAATAAAACTCCCGCAACTTGACCCTGCATCCCGCAAGGTTTAATCCCAGTCGTTGATTCGTTTTCATCCTACGGTCTAGATTTGGCCCATCTAAAAGCAATAAATATGTGATTTTCCCTATTTTTCCTTGTCATTTTTACTTTCCGAAATTACCTTCCCGCTTGAATTTTACTGCGAAGTTTTTACCGTGTCTGTTACCCGTTACTTTCAACTGAAACAGGTTGGTTTTTCTCATTCCTCTTATTCAATAATCTACTGTTTCGAGATTTTGAATTGTGTTTTATTTTTGTTCATTCATTTATCATAAACCCTCCAGTTTCAAACATGTCGAGCAATACATGTTGTAAAATTGCTCAGAAGGATTTACTGAACAAAGACCCAAATTTTGATATTTTCTCGAGCACTAGTAATTAAATCACTGAAACCTATCAGCTAGACTGGTCCAGAATCTATTCAATTTTCGATAATGATGACCTATCAGACATTCACAATGACTAGCTGGCGTATGAGAAAATTAGGGATTCCCAGCTTCATGCCATTGTTGCCAGACCCACTATCTTTCCTTATACTGATGCGGTTAAATGGATTGTGGACCATGCTAACCCTAAAGACCGATCATTTAATGACAATGCAGGGTCACAATTGGCTACCTTCCTCCCTAAAGATTTCATCAGAGCTTATGCTCTTAAACGGTCTATGCAACCCCTTAACGCCAAGTTCATGGAATCTTCTAAGACTAGGTACAATTTCAATGAAATGTTGAAGTCATGGATGAATAAACCTTACAGTTTCATTCGTAGGGCTGATAACTTGTACCCGGTTTCCTAGTTTAGAGAACCTTATTCCCTATTAGCTGCCATGCTATGCAGACTCTATGGTCTCCCAAATTGTTCTGTATTTAAAGCTAAGTGGGCTCCTGTAGCCCATCATGTTCTAACTACTGGTGAGTTGTTCCCTTGGGTGTTAATATTGTCTTTTGAACTCAAAACAGCCATTCAAGCATATCAGAAGGCACCGGCTGTGAAGAAGCCACATTTCTTCTTTTCAGATTTTGTCGTTGATATATTTTGTGCAGAATTCCGATATCCCAACATGGGATGGAATTGGACTCCATCAGATCCTCCTGTCCATATTTATCATTCATCATTATGGGAGAACAATTATATGCCTTTCATATATGACATTTGTGATCACTTCTTTGGAAGTATTTACTTCAAAATCTTCAAAGAACAGGCTCTTGCTTTCTCAGTTGATGCCAGAACCTTCATTGCCACAATTGGTGACTAGTATGTGTGTGAATCCTTCTCATATGTCAGAGTTTGGGGAGGCAGTACTGTTCATTTGCTACCCAGGATAGTTCCTGACAGATTGGTCATTTAAGAGGTTTCCTATCAAACTGTTACCGATGGTTTGTATTTAAAGCTAAGTGGTTCTAAGAGGAAGGCATGGCCTAAGTTCCCCTTGAACCTTGGGCCACTGGCCATCCCAAATTCAACTTGGGCTATAGTGTTGGGTGACAAAATTGCTGCTTTAAAACTGGGTTCTGTGACCAAAAGAAGACATGATCCTAAAGGTGTTCTAGATGCCCATTTCAAGCACAACCATGTGAGGGGTGGATTTGTTCATGAAGAACTTCCTGATGACTCCATCTATCAGGGAATAAATACCTTTGATGAAGTCTTGGCAAGGGCTAAGAGTAAAGATGAACAGAACCATATCATGCAGTATCAACATGACCTTATGACTACGGTTTTGAGCTACAGAGCAATGGAACTAAACCTCATTGAGCAAGCAAGAAAGGATAGAGAGGAGAAAGAAGGTCAGAAAGCACCTGCTCCACTAATGCTGACCTGCAATAAAGGGGATAAAGGAAAATGTCTCATGGAAGATGCTCTAAAGGTAAAGACTGCTGAACAATCGAAGGTATTGATGCAAGCATCACAACAATAATAGAAAAGGTTAGCTCAGATGGCTTCGATGCTAGACACTCAAGTAGTTGCAGCTCCTAATCTTACTGCTGATATTCAAGTGACTGTTGTAGTTACTTAGACTATCACCGAGCCATCCAAAAGGTAGAAAAATCATACTTCTGCATCTCAAATCCCTACCTTCAATATTAGTGACAATGATGTTGAAGATGAGGTACATTCTTCTGTGCCTGTGATTGAGGAAGTAACTGAAACTTCACAAAGAATTACATATTTATTGAATGCTATTGAAGTGGATGATTCTGTCCCAGACCATCAGTTTCTTGAAACTACCCCTGTTGCTGACACCACAACCTCAACACTTCTACTTCCATTTATTCAAACTATTTCAACTTTGTCATCTGGGGTAGCACCTCCATTCCCCATATCCCAGCTTTTCCATACTATAACTACCATCACTACTCCATTCCCAGCCATCTCGGTTCCACTTCCTATTTTTCCATCTACTATTGTAGAGATCTAGTTTTTGACTATCCCTCTGCAATCACCTCCATTCATTTTATCACCACCAGCTACTGATGAGCAGACTCCAGTTCCTCCTTCATTACCAGCTGATGATATCCAAGTTCCACTTTTTGAAGCCTTCACTTCAATTCCATCCCCAACTTTTGTACCGGTAGTTATTCAAAATATCCCTTCCACCCCAACTACTTCCCAAATAACTATGTCTATACGTGCTCCTTCTACTACTCAGACATCTTCATTGGTTTCAACAGTAAATGTGACTTCATCAAATTTTACTGAATTGGTAGCTGAGTTTGAAGAAGACATTATAGTCCCTCTTGGGGATTACTTCTACAGCAGAGCTTCCAAGTCAGTGGTAATAAAAGGTAAGAAGAGAAGCAGGGATCAAGGTGGATTGGAGGCACCTACTCCTCATCAAATAATTTGGACCAAGCAGTTTGATGGCATACAGCAAGAAGCATTGGATGCTGCTGTAGCCATGGGTGCTTTTGCAGGTGCAAACTATGATTCAGTGACAACACTGAATAGGGATATTGATTTGAAGAAAGAAGAGCTAAAGAATCTTGAAGAGAAATTGGCCAAAACCAATGAGGAACATGAATCTTATGCTACTCATCTCAGGAAGGTATTTGAAGATATGTTTCAATATCTGCAGTTGAAAAATACCTCTCTCCAGGTTAAATTACATGATGTATAAGTTGTAAATGCTGCCAATACACAAAGGATAGCTATGCTAGAAAAACAATGTGAGGATGCAACTGCAAGTGCATCCTCCTCTGCATTATCTAGGTTTTCCCAGCTGGAGTTTAAGGATTTGACCATTCAAGTCATGATGAACACTGTAAGCTGCTAGTTGAATTGTTTCACACCTTGAATGATATCCATGAAACTCACATTGTTTTTGGGAAGATGTCTGTTACTCTTGATCAGCAGGTAGCCAAAAGATAGCAGGCCTTTAAGGCCAATGAAGATATTGTGGAATGGCAGAGGTCCATTAAGGAGAGACCTGAGAATATTCCTACTCTCACTAGTTTCCAACTGAAGAAAATCATAATTGCGTTGCACGCTTGGAATGAAATAAATGATAAGGTTGGAGATACTATCCAGAAAGCACAAGGTGTTTGTGGAAGGAGATGGTACGCTGTGGATAGCATCATGGAGAAGTTGCAATTCCCTACCATGGACCTCATTGAAAGCACTTTTCCACTGAAGTTGATGCTAGAACAGGTTGAGAGTCGATGCAAGGAAGCTAAAGAGAAGATCCATCACCTCGAGCATATCAAGATTGATGACGTGGATCAGTTATTCAGGCAACTGTTAGGAACCCATGTCAACCCTTCTATTTACTTTGTTAGTATATTGTTGTTGGATGCATATGCTTTGTAAGTCATCCCGTAGTATTTTTTGATCCATAGTTTGTATTATTGTTGTTGGACACATATGCTTTGTAAGTCATCTCGTAGTAATTGTTGATCCATATTTTGTATTGGCCCATGGTTTGTATTGACACATGGTATTGGCGCCTAGACTTAGTATATAAGTTTGTGTTGAGACCAATGAAGGCACCGTGAAGTTATTTGTATTGAGCTTGCTCAAAGGAGGTTGCCCCCTCGAAGTGGCCTGCGATCAATATAAAAGTGATTCTGAGTTCTGTTATTTCTGTTATTTCGTTTGTTTTCATTAATTAATTATTGCAGGTTCTTCACATCTGGTATCAGAGCACTTTCTTGGGCTCGTTGGGTGGAATTTCTGCCAATTTTTTTTTGTTGCATTTATTGCAAGTTCGAATTTGGGAATAATCCTTATCCTCCTAACTGTGGGAAGTACTTTGGCATAAGCCCTAAAACTCATTGTGATGAGTACCACAGGAAACCCAAAGTAGCTAGCCCATTGAGAGGACCTGCTAGTGAAAAGGGCAACGACCCCTACCTGATTGACTAGTTCCCACCCGTGAGGTAAACCAAAGAGCTGTCGTTTGTGGAAAAGCGGTTATTAGTTTTACCTGAGTCGTGGAGTGAGGGGTACTGCCCCAATATGCAAGCCATCAGATAGCATTGGTGGCCGAGTAAAAACCCGAAACTGTTAAGAAGCCGAACATACCTGGGGTCCATATCTATTTTCAGTTGAACTGTTGCCGATCACTTCCGCGTCGTTTCAGATCTAGCCATTTCAGATCCATTCTGAACGTCGTTCCAGATCCAGCTGTTTCAGATCTATTCTGAAAGCCGTTTTAGATCCATCCATATTTGATCCATTTGGCACTGTTGTAGATCCCTCTATTTCTGATCGCTTCCACGCCATTTTAGATCCATTCCTGAAAATAAATAAATAAAATTCCCATTTTTTCGCCGTATCTCCCTTGTTTTCACTCTGTCTCCCTTGAAATTTCTCTGACACCGTTGTCATCCCATTCTGCATATTTCATTTCTGAGGACCCTAGCCCAAATTCCACTTCCCAAAGCCAGAAATCTCACATTTGTCTATTTTTAGGGTTTTCCATAACTTCTTCAATTTTTACCCACTCGCCTCCAAATTTTACCACCGTGTTCATTCCCTATTTCTGCTTCTTTGTCCCTCTTTGACCAATTTTCTCATTCTTTCACCCTTCTTCTGAAATCCCCATTTTTTGCTTCCTTATCCATCAAAAAGTGTCTAAAACCTAGTCAAACCCCAATTACCCATCCGAGTTTTTCCCAAATCCAAATTCCCTTTACTAAATAAGCTTTTGTTTGTGTTTTTCTATCCAGTCCCCCCCCAAATAAAAAACTCTTGGTTATGGTTGTCACCCATGCAGGAGAAAAAAAAACCATGGAGGAAGCACTTGTAGCCATCCAAACCAAACTCCAAGATTTGGATGAAAATTTTCTCAGCCTCCATCTTCAGTATTCAGCCATGAACAATAACCGACAGCAAGAATCTTCTCGAGCCAATGGGTTCTCTTCTTCCAGCCATTTCCGTGGTCCGAAGCTTGAATTTCCTCGCTTCAATGGTACTGACCCGACTGGATGGATCTATCGTGCAGAACAGTATTTCAGTCTGCATAATACTTTTGATGTCCAAAAAGTTCCACTTGCATCCTTTCATTTGGAATAGGAAGCCCTTCAATGGTATCGTTGGTACATCAAGGCTCATGACGAGCCCAAATGGATAGATTTTTGCCAACTCCTTTTACAACGATTTGGTCCTAGTGCTTTTGATGACTTCATCGGAGCAGTCACTAAACTTCGTCAAAGTGGCACTGTGCGAGAGTATAGACAGAATTTGAGAAACTAGCCAATCACACAGAAGGATTGTCTGATGAATTCTACAGGAGTTGTTTTATCAGTGGTCTTAAGGATGAAATCCGCTCAGAGGTTAAAATTTTATGTCCCAACACAATGATGGAAGTCCTAGGATTGGCTAAGTTGGCAAAAGACAAGATTGCATCCCAACAACGCTCCAAACCCACTTTTGTTCCCTTCCGAAATATGGGTTCTCAACGACCTTCCATCCCGCCAGCTCCTCGACCAACTCCTATCAAACATTTGTCTGAAACAGAGATGCATGCACGTAGATAAAAAGGGCTTTGTTATAATTGTGATGCGAAATTCACTCGGGGACATAGATGTGTTCAACAACATCTCTATATCTTGGATATGGATTCTCCACCTGCCTCTAAAATTGGTGATAAAACTCCAAATACAATGGATGATCAGGTCGACATTCAGGAACCGCCTATTGACCCCTCATCTCAGGATGAACAACCAGAGATCTCTCTCCATGCTTTATCTGGCGTCACCACCCCCCAAACAATGCGGGTCAGGGGTTACTTCAAGAAGATCCCTCTTACAATACTCATTGATTCAGGTAGCACTCATAACTTCATTGACCCTCGGATCGCCAAACAAGCTGATTGTTTTGTCCATCCTTGCTCCAACTTTGAAGTCATGGTTTCCAATGGGGGCACCTTACCTTGCAAGGGGAAGTGTCACAATGTGTGTATCTCTCTGGAATATTATAACCTGCACTCTCACATGTTTTCCTTGTCCCTAGGCAGATGTGATGTGGTTTTGGGCGTTTAATGGTTACGCACACTTGGCCCCATCTTATGGGATTTTGCTGAACTTTGGATGCAGTTTTCAGTCAATGGGAAACAACACAAATTTCAGGGCTTACAACACAGGTCTCTCTGCATCATCAGTTCACATCGCCTGGAAAAGATCCTTAAGAAGAATTCACATGATGTCACCGCTCAACTCCATTCCATTCAGATGCACCCGTCAACGGTCTCCTCTACTTCCTTGGATAGATATGCAGGTGTCTTTGTTGAACCAATGGGCTTGTCGCCTTCAAGGGACCTTTCCGGTAAGAATTTAGTCGCATCTACATCTTAGCAGGAAATGATGGCTATTTTGCATGCAGTACAGAAGTGGCAGCCATACCTATTAGGAAACTATTTCTGCATCAAGACTGATCTCCAAAGTTCGGAACATTTTCTGGAACAACGGGTCTCCTCACCAACACACCGGAAATGGGTTATCCAACTCATGGGTTATGACTATGCAATCACTTACAAGAAAGGTAAGGATAATATGGTGGCAGATGCTCATTCTCACCAATTTGATGACCCAATTTCTTTTACAACTATTTCTCTGCTTGTTCCACATTGGTTGCAATTTGTTCAACAGGGCTATCTCTTCTATAAACTCCATGCTTCTTCATTGGCAAGGCACTCTAGATTACTCAAAATCTATGACCAGGAACAATATAACTTCTTTTGGAAGGGGATGAAAATGAAAATTCACCCGATGGTGGTTGAGTGTGATACTTTCCAGGTCAACAAGGGTGAAACGACACTCCTTTCGGGATTTCTCGAACCCTTTCCTATCCCTACACAGATGTGGACAACTATTTCTATGGATTTCCTAGAAGCGCTCCAGTGGTACAATACCACATCTAAAAGGACACCATATGAAGTAGTTTATGGATAGGAACCGCCAGTTCTTCTTCCATACACTCTCAGTAGCTCCCTAGTTCAAGAAATTGACTCGGTTCTTCGAAACCACGATCATATTCTTCTCATTCTGCAGGACAATCTTCATATGGAAAGAATTCGACTGAAACAACAAGCCGATCAACACTGCTCTGAGCGCACTTTTCATGCAGTTGATATGGTCCTTCTTCGTCTACAACCTTCCAAGCAATCCTCCTTGAAACTCAAAAGGAATTAGTGGGCCGGAATGCAACCTGAGGATGCTACAGGGGAACCACTCCTTTAGATTCTGCATCAATTTCCACATCTCAAGCTTTGAGGACAAAGCTTTTTTTAAGGGAGAGGGGATGTTAGGAACCCATGTCAACCCTTCTATTTACTTTGTTAGTATATTGTTGTTGGACACATATTCTTTGTAAGTCGTCCCGTAGTATTTGTTGATCCATAGTTTGTATTATTGTTGTTGGATGCATATGCTTTGTAAGTCGTCTTGTAGTAATTGTTGATCCATATTTTGTATTGGCCCATGGTTTGTATTGACACATGGTATTAACCCATGGTATTGGCGCCTAGACTTAGTATATAAGTTTGTGTTGAGACCAATGAAGGCACCGTGAAGTTATTTGTAATGAGCTTGCTCACAGGAGGATGCCCCCTCGAAGTGGCTTGTGATCAATATAAAAGTGATTCTGAGTTCTATTATTTCTGCTATTTCGTGTGTTTTCATTAATTAACTATTGCAGGTTCTTCACAGCAACCTGTTGCCATTGAGGGAATGATCCACATTTTTATTGGTATTTGGGATAATTTGGCTAAAAGTGAGCTGGAAAATTTTACGTGTGATGCCCAGCTAGGGCTTGAGTTGGTCAATTATCCAAATATAGATGAATTGTTAGAAATTGCAGCCAAGAGGCAATATTTTCTTGGCCATTAGCCTAGTTCGATTTTTGAAATCCTTGTTTTTTGGGGAATTTATTCTTTATAACAAAATTGTAATTATTATTTAAAGGGTAGATCTCTCGTAGGCTAGGGATCATGATGGAATTTGGAGGAGAAAATCCGCAGAAGAGACTGGGCATACTCTGGTTAATGCAGGGATTGTAATTTCTTGCAAACTTTCAGTAATACAGTTATGTTATTCTCTTGCATACTCTTTTGTCTATTAATCAAATTTCTTTGATCAATATTGATTTTCACTTTCAGGTTGTTTATCAATATTGTTTAATATTTTGCAATCTATAATTACATTGATCTACAGTTTTGATTTTTCTCTGCTTATGATCTGTGTATCCTTAATGTTTTAAAAGAATTTATTCAATTAAAACTTTTAGCTATTTTTGCAAATGGTTTTTACAAAAAATTATAGTTGATGTTAATTTTTCAATTGACATATCAGTTACAGGTCAATCTTGAATGTGCTTGAACCCTTAATTTGCTATCAGTTAACTTTAATTGGTTGATAGTAATTTGAGCAGATAAGTAATTAATCTCCTTTACAGTGTTCATGAATGTTGATTTTCACTTCAGATTCTTTATGAACACTGTTTAATTTTTGCAATCAATAATCCATACATTGATCTACAGTTTGAATTTGTCTTTACTAATGATCTGTATGTCTTTTATGTTTTAAGTGAATTTGTTTCATTAAAACATTTATCTATTTCTGCAAATAATTAACATAAATTAATAAATTCATGTTAATTTTTCAATTAGCATTTCCAACTACAGGGTATTAATCTTGCATGTGCCTAATCCTTAAAACTACTATCAGTAAATTTTCATTTCCTGATTGTGTTGCGGTTAAACCAACACTAGTAACCTCTCTATACTAAATGTGCCAAATCAAATATGCCAACTGTCTCAATAAGATCGTTCCACGTGTCACCCTAGGATAGCAGATATCAATATTTTAACAACAAAATTTATGCAATTTTTGCTTTAAATACTTTGTTGGCAAGTAGAAATATTCTCAGAGAAAGAGCGGCTACTCTTTCTCCAAGGTTTTCTATGGTTACAATTCCCTTCTAAATGAAGGGTCGGCCGACCCTTCTTATTCTCAATATTCGTTTCATAATAGTTCAACACTGCAAGAAGGGTCGGTCGATCCTTCTTGCATTCTCCATTATGGCTATAGCTGAATTGTTGGATAAAGGTTTTGACAATTAACTATGAAAAGAAGGGGCGACCGATCCTTCTTGTTGTAAAACAGAAGTCGGGACAAACCATTTTTATATGATCATATAACTTCCAAGGTGTTCTATTCTTACAATTCCCTTGTAATTGAAGGGTCGGCCATCCCTTCTTATTCCCAATATTATTTTCACAATAGTTCGACACTGCAAGAAGGGTCGGTCGATCCTTCTTATTCCCAATATTATTTCCATAATATTTCGACACTGCAAGAAGGGTTGGTTGATCCTTCTTGTGTTCTCCATTATCCATATAGCTGAATTGTGGGATAAATTTTTTCACAATTAACTGTGAAAAGAAGGGGCGGTCGATCCTTCTTGTTAGAAAACGGAAGTCGAGACAAACAATTTTATATGTTATAACTTCCAAGGTGTTCTATTTTTACAATTCCCTCGAAATTGAATGCTCGGACGACCCTTCTTATTCCCAATATTGTTTTCATAATAGTTCGACACTGCAATAAGGGTCGGTCGATCCTTCTTGTGTTGTCCATTATGGATATAGTTGAATTGCTGGATAGAGGTTTTCACAATTAACTACGAAAAGAAGGGGCCGCCAATCCTTCTTGTCAAAAAACAAGGATCAAAGACAAAAGTCGTTAGAAACTATTTTTATATGTTATAACTTACAAGGTGTTCTATTTTTACAATTCCCTCGTAATTGAAGCATCGACCGCCCCATCTTATTCCCAATATTATTTTTATAATAGTTCGACACTCTCAAAAGGGTCGATCGACCCTTCTTATTCCCAATATTATTTTCATATTAGTTCGACACTGCAAGAAGGGTCGCTCGATCCTTCTTGTGTTATCCATCATGGATATAACTGAATTGTTGGATAAATGTTTTCACAACTAACTACGAAAAGAAGGGGCGGCCGATCATTCTTGTCGGAAAACGGAAGTTGGGACAACCATTTTTATATATTTTCGCCTTACATTTTGAACATTTACAAATGCAAATTGCAATTTTCAAATAAAAAATTGAATTTTCTGATTTGAAATCCACACATTTCAAATCGGAAATTGCATTTTTTAATTTTAAATTCACAGTTTCCAAATGAAAATTGTCATTTTTTGATTTGAAATTCACCCTTTTCAAATCAAATTTTTCATTTTTTATTTGAAATTGACACTTTTCAAATCAAAATTTGCATTTTTTTATTTGAAATTCACACTTTCTAAATTGAAATTCATAGTTTTATAATAAAAAACTGCAATTTTAAGGTTCATAGGTAGTAAAAAAACACGTTATTTGAATTGAAAAACACACTTTTCAAAGGCAATATTGCCACTTTCAGAACTTGTTTTTGCACTTTAGAAAGGTTGATATTGACACTTTCAAAGGCTAAAGTTGCTCAATGTTTTAGATTGTCCTTGTCAGTCGCTGAACGTTGGCGGCATCCTTTATTCAGACAGTTGTAGGCTCGTTTGAAGGGACGGTAGTGGAGCTGCCGCATTTAATACTCTGCAGCTCAATGCTTAGCTTTTGCCGTCTACACCTCTATCAACCATCATGACAGTACTATTAACCATCATGACAGTACTATTCAGATAGATGCAGGATGGTTTGAAGGGACGGTAGTGGAGGATGACATGGGGTAGGGGTCAGCTAGACGCCCTGTAACGTCATGCCTCCAATAAATTACGCCCTAAATCATTATGCTAATGTCGGTTTACACAATTCGTTTCTATAATTGCTTCCTTACGCATAACTGCCTTCGTGCTGAAGGCAGTCATTCTGGTTGTACCACGCTGCCGAGCAAGTACTGCAAATTGATTTTCAATTGTACAAGATGGCCTTTTACATGGATTTTGAGTCATTCAATCTCTACAAAGCCATTAATGGCAATCCTCTCATATGTGTGGGATTCTGTGAAAATATCTGGGAGTCAAGTCGGCTCTCCACCCTGCTTTCCATAGAAATTCCTATAAATATTTTCAATGGAGTAGGCGACCTCCATTCGAGAGACCTGCAATTTAAAGCTTGGCTGAACTTCTGGGTGGATTTCTGGTGGTTGAGTTTTTTTAATTGGTATATCATGGTTTCCCGTATGAGGGTGTGTAGATGCAGGGGATCCAGCAGGGGTGTAGGGTCTTCACGACTTGGGGGGGAAAGTTGCTCTCAGGGAGAAGGCTTGTCTCAACAGCACACCATGGGGATGGAAGAGTGTGCCCCGCAGACCTTCAATTGGGGGGCTCAGTATCTAGCAGAGACGCCTGCTTCGACAGAGGTGCAGATAGCACACATCGAATTATCCCTTCTTTGGGAATACGAGCCCACTTGGGCCGGATATTAATCTCCAACCCCTACTGGGCGGTGAAGATCTTGTTCGCTCATGAAATTCAAGCAAGGAACCAGCTAGCTCATGGCCTCCGTGAAGCCCTCCAAATTATAAAAGGTGGCCAAAAAACTCATTCGGCCAGTGTTTTCTTGCTCAAGTCTGATCTAAAAGATTACATGGACACCTCGAGGGACTTCCCTCATGAAGAACCAGTTTCCCCACGGGGGGAGAACCCTGCTCCCTAATTGGTCTTCCCCGTCTGCATTCGTGCTGGTCTTGGTGGTCAGTGTTTGGCTCGCTGGTGGCTCGCTGTTTTTTCTGTGTATTTCACAATGTCTTTAGAAGTTCAGTCTCGTTGCAGACTCTGGATGTTAGGGTGGTTTTTTTATGGGGGTTTCTCGGTCAATATTCAATTGTTAGAATCGGTCAATATGGACCATTAAATATCATATAAATAGAAGTGAACTGTAAGCCTAAGGGAAGATTAGAAGAGAAAGAGATAGCAGAGAAATCCTCTTTTTGGTCTAATTTGGATCCGCAACATTATGTTTTGACTGTTCCTACGACAGGTTACCACAGAGTTTAATGAATGCATGAAGATGTCTGATTATTGTTCTAATTCTGTCTCTGTCTCTGTGTTTGTGCGGTGGTGAATGTTGCATTATGTCTATTATGTTGTGGATTGAATGATAATGCTTCATGCGATTAAGTAGAATGGATATGTTATTGTGAATGTTTACTTTATGTTGAATCTGCGAATTGCTTACATAATATGCGAATGATTAGTAAATAGTATGCTGTCAAGTTGATGATATCTGGTTAACTTTCTGCAATAAAAGATTTGTGGGTAAAGCATATTCTCAAAGCCACTATGGAAACTTGGTTCCTGCAACACCCTCCGCAGGTGTTGCTGGGATTGTAACTCCTTTCCGAGCCGGTGTATAAGGGATTGTTGGTGCTTGTTGACGACAGTGAGAACCCCTGTCGAGAAGAGTTGAGTCAACACGGGTTTTATCTGCAATTAGCCTGGTTGTATGATCCTTTGTTTTATCTACTCTGACTTTTTGACCATACTCAGTATGGCACGAGCTGTTGGGCGCTCGTTTGTAATTGTATTCAGTAATTGTGTCTTCCATTTTGATTCTTTCCAACTTGTTGGATGCACCAACATTTTTTTTTAAATAGAAACATTTTACTTTTTAAAGAGAAACATTCTTTATTTTTGTTTTTTTTAAATAGAAACATTTTTATTTTTCTTTTTTCTTTTTTTAAATAGAAACATTTTAGTTTTTAAAGAGAAACATTCTTTCTTTTTTGTTTTTTTAAATAGAAACATTTTACTTTTTATTGCAATGGTGTAGATACAAAATCAGTGACAATTATATTCAACAGTGATTCCACGTATAATTTCAAAAACAAGAAACACATGCGTGCATTCCCAGACACACCATAAAGTTAATTAAAATTTAAGCAGGATACTGTGTTGGAAAAGGACATTCCCAGACGACAATGCAGATAGTGATGCCATTAGTTGGAATGATTATGACTGCAATTAACCAGATAGAAACATTCTTTCTTTTTGTTTTTTTTTAAATAGAAACAATATACTTTTGGGTCTGCTCAAAGTTCCAAATCAAATATGCCATGTGTCACAATATGATCGTTCTACGTGTCACCCTAGGATACCAGATATAAAAAATTTAACAACAAAATTTATATAATTTTTGCTTTAAAGACTTTGCTGGCAAGTGGAAATATTCTCAGAGAAAGAGCGGCCGCTCTTTCTCCAAGGTTTTCTATAGTTACAATTCCCTCCTAAATGAAGGGTCGGTCGACCCTTTTTTTCCCAATATTCTTTTCATAATAGTTCGACACTGCCAGAAGGGTTGGCCGATCCTTCTTTTATTCTCCGTTAAGGCTATAACTGAATTGTTGGATAAATCTTTCACAATTAACTACGAATGAAGGGGAAACCGATCCTTCTTGTCGGAAAATGGAAGTCAGGAAAAACAGTTTTTATATGTTATAACTTTACACCTTAAAACTTTGAACACTTAGAAATGTTAATTGCAATTTACAAATAAAAAATTCCCTGTATTTTTTTCATAATATTTTGACACTGCAAGAAGGGTCGGTCGACCCTTCTTATTACCAATATTCTTTTCATAATATTTCAACACTGTAAGAAGGGTCAGTTGATCCTTCTTGTGTTCTCCATTATGGATATAACTGAATTGTTGGATAAAGGTTTTCCCAGTTAACTACGAAAAGAAGGGGCGGTCGATCCTTCTTTTCGGAAAACGGAAGTGGGGACAAACTATTTTTATATGTTTGACTGACCCTGCTTATTCCCAGTATTGTTTTCATAATAGTTGAACACTGCAAGAAGGGTCGGTCGATCCTTCTTGTATTCTCCATTAATATTGGGCATTGATCATAAATGAATCCAATATCAATTTTAGCATAAAATTGGTGAATACTTAGATGCGGTAAACTAGAGCATAAACATATGAATTCTGATTTAATATTACTTTCATCCAAGCATGAAGAATAACACAATGGAAAATATCTACTGGAAATAACAATTAACAGAGAAAGGAAGGAAATTTACAGACACACATAATTTACTGCAAATAACAATTAACAAAGAAAGGAAGGAAATTTAAAGACTTTCATTGCGGGAAATAAAAATTAATAGAGAAAGGAAGGAAATTTACATACTGACACTACTGAATAGTTTTTTCATCAGTGGTACAATTATATTCAACACATTCTATGTATAATTTCAAAAACAAGAAAATCATGCATGCCTTCCTAGACACACTATAATTCTAATTACAATTTAACATTGATCGACACGACGGTTTGACATGTTCTCTGAAGTGGTCGAATGGAGGACCTAGTCGAGCGGCCAACCTAAGATCCTCCAACATCTCCCCCATGAAGAATCCATTTCTTCATCCTGAAGAAATCAAAAAATAACTGGAGTTGAATGAACAGAACGTTGCTGACTATGAAAGCACAGTCCTTCTACCTTCTACTTGGTGCAGTAAGAAGAAGTTGACAGCATGGTCTGGTACTAAAACAACATTCGACGACTGCTGCAACTATTGACGACCGCATATGATGAAGGCTCCATCCCATCCTTACATCCATCTATCGCATATCTATCTCACCGGTCACGGTTTCAGGTTGAAATATTGCGCTTCGTCACATGTATTGTTCCATAGTTGCATATTCTTGCTAGATTTCAGTGATTATAAGTTTTGCGGGCAAATTCAGATCCTCTGTTAGAAAATGACAGCTCCATTCCGTCCATATATCCATCAATGGCAGACCTACCAATCTATTCCTGTCATGTTGTCAGATGCCTAACATTCCAAGATTAGCATTTCTGTGTACAAATGATGGTTCTTAATAGAGATGAAATGGGTTGCTTCACAACTACGTTAAGCTTTTCGTTTAATTATTTCCCATAGTTGAGTATAAGTTTTTCCCGCGAACCTTACGGCTCCATCCCCTCCTCGTTGCATACTTGGGAACATAATGACAAATCCATGCATAGTACCTAGGAACATAATGACAAATCCAGTTATTGAAAGAAGAGTGATGGATGAAAACATGATTGGTTCCAAGGAACATAATGACAAATCCATGTATTGGGACTTGGCTCGAAATGCCCATATATCAACTATGGGAAATAAAATAAACGAAAAGCTTAACATAGTTGTGAAGCAACCCATTGCATATCTATTAGCAACCATCATTTGTACATAGAACTGCTCATCTTGGAATGTTAGTCATCTGACAACATGACCGGAAGAGATTGGTAGGTCTGCCATTGATGGATATATGGACGAAATGGAGCCGTCGTTTTCTAACAGAGGTCCGACATGAATTCACCCGCAAAACTTATAATCACTAACATCCAGCAAGAATATGCAACTATGAAACAATAATGACAAATATGGGCAATAATTAAACGAAATGCTCCATCGTTCGTGGGAAAATGTTATAATCAACTACCTGCAATAAGAACAATACATGTGACGACGTGAAATAATTCAACCTGACAACATGATCGGCGAGATAGATCTGCGATAGATGGATGTAAGCATGGGATGGAGTCATCGTCACATGCGGTCATCAATAGTTGCAGCAGTCGTCGAGATAGATAATTAAACGAAATGCCCCATCGTTCGCGGGAAAAAGTTATAATCAACTACGGGAAATAATTAAATGAAAAGGTTTGCGAGAAAAACTTATAATCAACTACGGGCAATAATTAAACGAAAAAGGTTCGCGGTAAAAACTCATATATCATGAGAAGAACTGGGGAGCGATCATAAGACTCAAGCATTTCTCATAAAACAACAGAGGAAGTAAAAGAAAATTTCATGGCTTCCCGGACGATTTCAGTGTGTTGTGATATGGGGCATGGTTAGTGTATATATAGTGAATGGCCACTGTGTTGATGGATTAAAAATATTTTGCTGGATTAATCGTACACGTATCACTCCAATCGATTCCTTGAAAATTCAACGGCCAACATGCCTACTGGCAGCGCATTAAATGGCCTACAGTAGGATGAATAATACTCGCCATAAGTTTCAGCCTATGTGAATCAAGTATACTATATATTAAATTATGCAATTACTTCCCATGATTGTTTTTAGGAAACAAAATTCTTTATGTGAATTAAGTATACCATATATTAACCCTGGATGTGGGCGTCACCATTATACAAGGGGCCACGTGTCAGACACGAGGAGGGAACGTGGGGGAGGAGCCTCGACCCAGGTGCCCGTCACATGGCACACGTGCCCCATGCAATAGACCACCTCCCTTGCTTCCACTTGCCTGCCCTCACATGTGCGGCTTTATGGCTCCTTCTCGATTCTTCGCTCGCAAGTCCCTTCACCGGCTAGCTGGCTGCAACTCTGGTACCTCAACACTCTATGCATTCAAAGCAACCCTCACATTGGGGAAGCTCCATGTCTACTGGGGAGATGCCCCATTCTCTCTGCTTTGTCTACTAGGGAGCTGCTTGATTCTCTCTGCTCTGTCTACTGGGGAGTTTCCCCATTCTCGAGGAATAATGGGGCAGCTCAACTATTATCAGTTTAAAACTGATTTGGAGTGTATCAGTTTTAAACTTCGTTAAGGAACTTCTACTCGACAACTCAACCATAAATTCCTTACACCATCTTCATCTCCAACTACTTCTCATTTCTCCACAAACTGCAAGCTATACTTCTCATTTGGACCCCGATCATATAACATCCTTGTTGTTGGTTCAGAAAACGCAGGAGCTTAAAACAGTCCCCAAACGTTAAATGGTACCATTAATTTCCTTAATATTCATTTAAACAATCTTTAAACTAATTTTAAAAACCAAATATGCCACGTGTCAAAATATAAGCATTCCATGTGTCGCAAAATTTATAGAAGTTTTTCTTTAAAGACTTTGCTGGCAAGGAGAAATATTCTCAGAGAAAGAGCAGCCGCTCTTTCTCCAAGGTGTTCTATTGCTACAATTCCCTCCTAAATGAAGGGTCGACCGACCCTTCTTATTCCTAATATTCTTTTTATAATAATTCGACACTGCAAGAAGGGTCAGTCAATCCTTCTTGTATTATCCATTATGGATATAGTTGAATTGATGGATAAATGTTTTGACAATTAACTACGAAAAGAAGGGGCGGCCGATCCTTCTTGTCGTAAAACGGAAGTCGGGACAAACCATTTTTATATGATGTAACTTTCGAGGTGTTCTATTTTTACAATTCCCTCGTAATTGAAGGGTCGGTTGACCCTTCTTATTCAATAGTTCGACACTGAAAGACGGGTCGTCCGACCCTTCTTATTATCAATATTCTTTTCATAATATTTTGACACTGCAAGAAGGGTCGGCCGATCGTTCTTGTGTTCTCCATTATGGATATAGATGAATTCTTGGATAAAGATTTTCACAATTAACTACGAAAATAAGGAGTGGCCGATCCTTCTTGTCGGAAAATGGAAGTCGGGACAAACTATTTTTATATGTTTTAAATTCCAAGGTGTTCTAGTTTAACAATTCCCTCGAAATTGAAGGGTCGATCGACCCTTCTTATTCCCAATATGATTTCCATAATAGCTCGACACTGCAAGAAGGGTCAGTCGATCCTTCTTGTGTTCTCCATTATGGATATAGTTGAATTGCTGGATAAATGTTTTCACAATTAACTACGAAAAGAAGGGGTGGACGACCCTTCTTGTCGGAAAATAGAAGTTGGAACAAACCATTTTTATATGTTATAACCTAGCGGATTGACTTGTTATTGTAACAATGACTGGATATTTTAAACATTGAATTTTTCACATTAAAACTTTGAACATTTACAAATGAAAATTGCAATTTTCAAATAAAAAATTGCAGTTTTTTTATTTGAAATTCACACTTTTCAAATCCGAAATTGCATTTTTTTATTTTAAATTCACACTTTTCAAATCAAAATTGGCATTTTTTATTTGAAATTCACTCTTTTCAAATCAAAATTTGCATTTTTATATTTTAAATTCACACTTTTCAAATCAAAATTTGCATTTTTTGATTTGAAATTCACTTATTTTGAATTGAAATTCATAGTTTCATAACAAAAAAAAGTGCAATTTTAAGGTTCATAAGTAGTCAAAAAACACACTATTCGAATATAAAAACCCACTTTTCAAATCCAATATTGCCACTTTCAGAACCCGTTTTTGCACTTTAGAAATGTTGATATTGACACTTTCAAAGTCTAAATTCACACTTTCTTAGTCCAAAAATTGCCTAATTTGTCCAAGTTTAATGAAATCAGCGTTTAGATGAAATTAAGAAGCTCAAAGAAAATAATTCCTTGTTGAAGTGTCATTGGAAGAAGTGAAACAAGAAAATGAACTATTAACAAAACAATTATTACAACTTGAGCAAAAGGATACACATATTACTCACTTAGAAGAATAACTAGCTGAAATAAGAAAAGAAAATCATTCTCTGGAAAATCAAAGACAGTTCTCTATTGCAACAAATGGGTTCAAGAATGAAATTCTAAACTGTGCAAATCCAAAGGTGACAAGGATTGGTTTGACACAAAAGTTGAATCCAAATTCAAGAACATTACATCAATTTTGTCTAAGATATTGAATAGTCAAAGGTCATCAGAAGACAAATCTAGTCTTGGCTATGATAAGAAAGTTGAAAAAGTCTGCGACAACAAATACATTCTTGTCACAAATCAAACAGATGTAATTCAGAAGGGGTTGAGAAGAAAATACATGTTTCATCAAAGCAAGTTCAATCCAGGTATGAAAGTTTCCTCAATGGTTACAGTTTTCCCTATTATGTTAGTGGAAGAAGGTTCAATACACTAAAATGCTTAAGGTGCAATTACTATGGACATGCTGTAAAACACTGTCATACCATAAGATGTTATGCTTATGATGGATTTGGGCATAAGGAACAAAATTGTCGAAGAATAGTAGAAGAATCAGAAAGAAATATTCCATACATTACAGGAAGTAAAAATAGTAAGACATGGATAAAACAAGGAAGCAACTTTGTGCAGTATCAAAAAGGGATCACACACACTAAAAAATGGATTAGGAAAATTCTAGAGACATGCGCCATTGAGCTTAATAATATAAGTATTTCTCAAGAAACAAAAAACTGCTACTTATATTGCTAAACTTCATAATTGTGAATGAAAATCCTTGAATTCAATATGCTATCGACTATGAATTCAAGGAAATTATAAAAATTGTAGCCAAAAAATGCTTGAAGTATGTTGAGCAAGAATGTTATCGGACAATCTACTCGAGCGGACGCAAGCATGATCTCCCTAGTTCAAGTGAATCTAGAACAAATAGGAACAGAACATAACACTACTTTCCTAGATCAATTAGAGATTGAGTCAAATACATGTCTTACCTTCAGATCTGTAGATCTATCTCCTCTTTGTAGCTCCAAACTCCACGGTTGTCAGATCCAAGCTGCAAAACCTGTCAAAGCATGTAGAAACAAAGCAAGCAGTAAAAATACATCTAAACGCTAACTGATCTAAGCACACAGTTAAGGAAGTAAGATCTAAATTCTATCAACATGAACACATTTATGGAAAGAGATTATATTACTTTCAATAAAGTAGGAAATACAAAGAAGAGTGACGATTACAACCCAATCCTTAACACTTCAATCCTCCTCCGACAAATCAAGCCAATTCCTTCAAAGGAAATGTATGCCTCCCAAGATATGGATAGGGATATTCTAGGTTAATTCCACCAACATGTAAGTGCTATAGACTTCCTCCTTTTGGAATGGAGAAGAGCTTCATATTTATAGGACCAAGAGGAGAGAGTAGGTTGAGAAATGGTGGGAGAGGACTAAGGGATCTTCCCTAGGGGTTATGGAACCGTAGGCCAGCTCACCTACAAGTTAGGGATAGAGATCCACCTCATCCACCTTCGAGAATTCGTTCAAAGGTCCCCTTTATCCACTTTAACTAACTCTAGTGCATGTTGTCTGAAGACAACTTGCGCCTAAGAGGGAAAGCGTAGGTTGCACAAGGGAAACCTGAGCGACCGGCGCAGCCTATCAGATCACAGTCTACGCCTAACCTATTTGGGCACTTTCTGCTAGAGGGAAACCTATGCCAGCCCAACTAGAACCTGTGGACAAAGGTCAACAACTTGCTCCAATTGACTCTCTTGATCAGGGAAACCTCAGGTATTATGGCACTGAGTTAACATGAGATTCATGATGATGAGATTTAGGTGTACTCTGGTGCATGTTGTATGAAGACAACTTGTTCCTGAGAGGGAACGCGAAGGTTGCAAAAGGGAAACCTGAGCCACCGACGCATCCTATCAGATAACAGTCTATGCCTGACCTAGTTGGGCGCTATTTGCTAGAGGGAAACCTGAACCGAACCAACTAGAACTTGTGGACAAAGGTCAACAACTTGCTCCTGTTGACTCTCTTGATCAAGGAAACCTCAAGGATTATGGCACTGAGTTAACATGAGAATCATGATGACGAGATTTAGGTGTAATAGAATGCCCCCCAAAGCATGAAGTTGACAGAAAAAGACAGGTGAAATGCTTTGAAAGAAGGATGGAAAGGACTTGTCGGATGGAAGATGCTGCTGTAGTACAACTGACTTTGAGATACAAGTCTCACATGACTCTCAACATGACTGCCGACCAATACAATGCAAATCCATGGTAGTAAGGACCGATTGAACACAATGATGTCTACTAGACACAATCGTAGATCCATGATGAGATGATAACACAACCATGACCAATACAAAGTGGATCTGTGTAATATAACTCAAACAATGTCCATTGCAACCTGGGTAAGATATGATTTTCCCCAGGGTCTTCAAGCCGATCCTGCAATGATACAAATCTATCCATGTGATTACAATGTTTGGGAGTCGAACATGGTAGAAACCACTTGATTATCGGTCATTGATCTATACCGTTAACAAGCGCGAGGGAAATCACCATTAATGTCAATGATCCCCAAGGTATCACAATACATATCACCGAGTGTGAATCAATGAGTTGAGGTTGAACACTCAATGAAATATTTCAATGAAGATTCAATGATGTAAACTCATATTGAGAGTGAGGTAACCTGCCATTAAGGCATGCAGGCCCAAGGTACTTGATTGGTTTCTAGATTCAATCCTCGGATGATGTGTTGAAGTCAACAAGGACGAATCCATCGAAGGAGGGTCATGATGAATCCCCCATCATCGACATGAAACTCGATAACAGATGTTTGGAGTAGATCGGACAGTAGAGTAATGTGCAAGACTGACTCAGGGTAGACCGACATAATGGAAGGTGTACTGACTGCAAATGATGAGTAGTGAACATCTCTTGGACATGGGCATCGCATGACTTGGCAGTATTGACATGACGAGAACGATACTTACCTCGAATGCAACTGATTAAGGAAGCATTCTTCGGATGACCCAAAGGAGTGACAAGACTCATGAAATCAGTAGGACTCGAAGACAAATGGATTAGTCAAGTACTGAATGCAAATGAAAATGAGTGCCATGTTCAAGAGAAACTATGTACTTCCATGAATTATTAATGTAACACAAAACATTTCCTTTTCCCCATCTTGACCGATGAGTGCCTCATTTGTTTTTTAACGAGCTTGAGGAGGGTAAACAGATGCTTGGTATAGCTCAACCTTCAGACGAGTCCAATCCCAAACATTTTACGAACCCAGGATAAGAGGGTTTCATCCCATGACGAGCCCTTCAATGTTACATTTTAACAAGTCCAAACAAGGAAAATTGATTATTTCATGTTTAGAGAGTTTGAAAGGAACTAAAGAAGAGTCCAAAATTCCTTTTTCATAAAGTTAGTCTCCTCACCTAGAAAAGGGTAAAACAATGCGAGAGAGAACTCTTCCTATCATGGTTGGCTGGAGTGCTCCTTTTTTGTAAATAGAACCCATGTTCCAAACAAGGGGTAAACTATCACCAGAAGGACGACCTTTCAAATGATTTTACAAGTGTGAAAGAATCAAGTTCGCTTGGTGATCTTTTCCTCTTTAGGGAGTCTGAAAAGAGCTTAAAGAGGACTCCATGGACAACTTTGTCATAGTTGATGACCGAGTATGACAAAGAAAAAAGTAAACTTGGCATAGTTCCTTTTCCGTAAATAGTCTAGCGAGGTCGGATAAAGTGATAAACCTATACTCGTTAGACACACCTTTTTACTCAAATTTTTAACGAGCATGACAATGGTATCAAAAGCACTCAAAGCCTTTTTCATGTTTGAACCAAAGCACGAAAAAGTAAAAACTAAGCTCAAACCACTTTTCATGTTTCAACCAAAGCACGAAAAAAGTGAAAAGTAAGCTCAATACCGTCTTACTGTTTTTAACGAGCTCGAAGACAGGTGAAAATAATGCTCATGATGTCTGCTTCATTTTTTAAGGAGCTTGTAACAAAAAATGAACTATGCTCGGGATTATTTTCATGGTTTAGCGAGCTAGAAACCCAAAAGAAAGTATGCTAAAAAATATTCCCATTGGTGGATTTTTTCCCATCATGATATCCAAAGGTTGGTACATGCTCCCAGCATGATTGCTAGAAGTAAGTGACTTAACTCAAACATGGTGTGGAGAGGCGATCGAGTTGACTTTAACATAATCTCAATACCATCTTATTGTTTTTAACGGGATCAAAGACAGGTAAAAAGAATGGTCATGATGTCTGCTTCATTTGTTAATGATTTTGTAACAGAAAATGAACTATGCTTGGGATTATTTTCATGGTTTAGCGAGCTCGAAACCCAAAAGAAGTTATGCTTGAAAATATTCCGATTGGTGTATTTTTTCCCATCATGATATCCAAAGGTTGGTACATGCTCGCAGCATGATTGCTAGAAGTAAGTGACTTAACTCCAACATGGTGTGGAGAGGCGATCGAGTTGACTTCAACATAATGTCTAGAGGTTGAAGACATGCCCCCCAAGCTTCATTTCATTCTCCTAATCTACATCTTCACTCGTTTAAACTCCTAGTTACTAATATGAATATGTTCACCAGAGACGAACGAAGATCAAATGGCATAGGAGGATGAAAAGAATGTTCAGGTACTAAGTCTATGGGAAGACTCCACTCAATGGAAAAGGATTTTGTTTCATTTTTTAACGAGCTTGACACAGGAATAGAACTCTGCTCATGACCTGTTTCATTTTTTAAAGAGCTTGACATAGAAAGGGAACTATGCTCATGAAGCTGGTTTCATTTTTATGCAAGCTTGAAACCAAAGGTAAACTATGCTTGTAGGTGTATATTCCATTTTTTAACGAGCTTGGAATCAAATACTAATCTGTGCTCATGGGAACCTGTTTCATTTTTTAACAAGCTTGACACAGAAAGGGAACTATGCTCATGGGGTTGGTTTCATTTTTATGCAAGCTTGAAACCAAAGAGAAACTATGCTTGGGATTGGTTTCATTTTTACACAAGCTTGAAACCAAAGGTAAACTATGCCTGGGACTAGTTCCTACCCAACATGATGTCCATAGGTTGGTAGTGTGCCCCATAGCATAAGAAGCTATGGTAATAACTCCAGCATGATTCCAAGAGGCTGGAGACAAGCTCCCCATCTCTAGGGGGAAGAAACCACTAAAACACATGGAACATTCAGGGAAGTTTGATGACTAGGAGTCATGCGATGAGTGGGTGTCACAAAGTAAAGCTGATCAATGGTCACCATATTCCCATGATGAGGAAAATACATTACTTGAAAGAGTGAGGACACTACAAATTTCATTGCATAAACATAGTCTCGTCCAAGGAGTACATTAAAATTTAAGGGACCTTGGACTACCATAACATTAATATAGACAATTTTCCCTCCTAAAGTGATAGGTAAATGAGGAAGGATCCCTAAAGGTCTAGTAGGCCTTCTATTAAAAGCCAATATCTGGTCAGTGACTGGCACAAGCTGAAGGGAACCTATATATTTCCAAGCAATTGAGGATAAAATACTAACATAAGCTCCCTCATCCACTATAGTGTGAAATATTTCCTTATTGGAAACTCCTACAGATATATGGAAAGGAACACTTGAAGGAAGATGAGATCCTATTAGACCATTCCAATAAAAGGAAATGACCTCAGTACTTGGAGGGAGTCCTTTGTAAATGGACAGGGTTTCCCCTAGCCTAGAACAATCTGAACTGACTAGGAAAACATCAGTGGTTTCCAATGCACTCTCAACTGGAAGACTAGAATGAGACGAAGATTTTATCATGGTGACCACTTTAGTCTGGGTATTTTCCAATAAAAGAGTGGGATCGAGTGGAGGCAATATCGAATCAACCACTTCAACTTCACTCTTTGAAGAAAGAGTGGGATCAACTAAGGATGGGGCTGGATCGACCGCTTCATCAACCAATGGGGTGTCAAGGGACAACTTATGATATTCAGTCGGAAAGTGTTTCCAAGATACAGTAATGTCTTCCAACAATTGTGAAGCTTCATCCATGCGTGAACAAAGGTAAATAAGGTGCATACCCTTGCATAACAAACTAGGATTTTTTACTTTACCTTTTTGACCCTTAACCATAGAGTCACTGGTTGATGGGGTATCATCAGTATGATGATCAGAGGCTGATGATATAGGTGGTTTGGAGGCTTTAGACCACTCTTTTAACACTTTGGAAAGACCGGGACAAACCTTGAGAAGGTGATAACCCTTACAAAGCTTGCAAGGGAACTTGGGTCTACGAGGTGTCCAAATAGGATGAGTGCCATCAGAGGCAGATGGTTGATGCTTGGTCTCTTTCTTATCCTTCTTCTTCTTTATCTTCCTTTTCATCTTCTTCTTATCCTCCTGATTACTAACACTACTGCTTTGATCAGGAGTGGAAGAAGAAACAGAAGAAGAAGCATCCAAAGAAGGGGAAGGAGCAGTGGAGAGTTAACATTTGAAACATTGGGTACAACTAGAATCACCGGATTGAATAACCATACCGGTAATCTAACTGGAGGAAAGACAAAAGGTGCCCCTTGAAAAGGGGTCTCTTGATTGGTAGTCCCAGAAGAGATTTCCATATCTAAACTCTCTAAGTCCTTATAATTATCATGCACAAGAAACGTTACTCAAACTAAAAGCAACAGGAAAACCTGTGAATAAGAGGGATGTAAAAGCCGGATCCTCATGGGTGTGTCAAGCTGTCACAACTCACAATATACTATAGGGTCCAACAGTTATACTCGGCCCAATTTTTCAGAGCACTAACCAAGGAGGATTGGGACCATACCCTTGGCCGTATAACCCGACTACCTAATAGTATGTGCATAGTAATATCCCCGAGTGTTATTCTCGGTGTATTGCGAGAACAAGATGATCAAAAGGTTTGCTCGGATGGTTCCAGGAATCCTAATGGGGTCTCTCGATATATGCAAGGTATGTGGGAGCGCCAATCCGTAATGGTGCTATCTAATGCACAACTGTACGACAAGAGCCTTCCGATATACTACTAAGTACGTGAAGTGCCTTTCGATATACCCAAGGGTACGCGAAAGAGACTTCGATATACCGGTTGGTACGTGGAAGAACTGCAGGTCCCTGGAATGCAGTGCAGGCAGATAACGACAGCTGCCATGTTTAATGATGTCGGAACACGTCACTAACCTAACACACAAGTTGCTAAAAGCTTTTAACTTAAACTAGCGCTTGATTTTATTTTGTGTGGTTAAGTGAATCCATGAAGTGAAGACTTGGAATTTAAACAAGATGCAAATTTGATCTATATGAAAATGCAAGTCTTCGTTTCTATGAAATCCTACTTAAGAAGGAGAGAGAGATATAGTTTTGTTCCCTTATGCACAACCCTATGAAAATGCAATTTTAACTCTTTTCAAAATGATAGAAAGAAGTAAAAGATGCACCCAAAACTAAAATGAAGCAATAAAAGAGATATTTTTATGAACACCAAATGCAATAATTCTAATATGTTTCCTATCTTTTTACACTCAAAAAGACACATCTAAGCTACGGAAAGAAGGATTCCAAAAACGTTTCCAATCAAATGCAAGACAAGGAAAAGCACTTAATAATCTTATCTAACTCAAATGCACACAAATATGAAACAAGCCTTCCTTCTTCTCATGAGTGTGAGACCAAGAATGTCAAATTATCAAATTAAAGCAAGAAGAATGTTTATGTTTTCCAATTTGTGAATCTATCAAAAGAGGTACAAAATCAAGCTTCTCTTTGAACTAAAGTGGAGACAAGGAAACAATATTTCCTAACAATCATTAGATAGCTCAGCATGTAAGGGAAACAAGATGCACAGCCCAAGGAAAAGAGGCTTAAAAAGACATGGATATCCCACACTTTTCAAGTCTTTTAAAACAATCCAATCACACCAAACCAAAATTTATATTAAAACCTTAATATGGGTCAAAATGACTGTAGGATACAAGATTCATGGCCCCCAAAAAATATAATCCATTTCGCTTTAAAATGTACGCAAAACACTAGTTTTGAATCAAAGGACCAAACATGGATCCAAATCTCAAAAGACCCAAAAAATGGAGGAAAATGATAGTATGATGTGCCTAGGGGTTCTGTGACTATAATATGTAGCCTACAGATCACAATCAATCAGACCAAAATCCAAAAATGGAGGAAACCTTTACTGAACACCAAGTTTAAAGGGCTGGCGCAGGCTACTGCTATGGATCAGAGCGTCTGACGCAGGTTATACACAGAGAAAGTGCGCTAGTGGCGTAGGTTGTACTTAGCAAAAGTGAGCCAGTGGCGCAGGTTGTTCATTGGGTAAGTGCGCCAAACAGATAGTGGCGCAGGGGAGACACAACCTAGGTGCATCGTTCGAATAACAAGTAGAAAAATAACAAATATCTCCAAGAAATGAAAAGTAAAAGGTCTGATATTGATCCCAACAGAGTCGAGGCAAGCCAACAAACTCTCTAATGACAAGATCTGATGATGGGAGGGGCTTAGGAGGAAAATAAATGGCTCCTGAAAGAAATCAATGAACAACACATTCAAATTGAAATCAAAACAAAGGTTTCCCTAGTATGATTGCCAGATTTGTTATCGAACAATCTACTCAAGCGGACTCAAGCATGATCTCCCTAGTTCAAGTGAATCTAGAACAAATAGGAACATAACATAGCACTACTCTCCTAGATCAATTAGAGATCGATTCAAATAGATGTATTACCTTCAGATCTATAGATCTATCTCCTCTTTGTATCTCCAAACTCCACGGTTATCAGATCCAAGCTGCAAAACCTGTCAAAGCATGTAGAAACAAAGCAAGCAGTAACAATACATCTAAATGCTAACTGATCTAAGCAAACAGTTAAGGAAGTAAGCTCTAAATGCTATCAACATGAACACATTTATGGAAAGAGATTATATGACTGTCAATAAAGTAGGAAATACAAAGAAGAGTGACGATTACAACCCAAGCCTTAACACTGCAATCCTCCTCCAACAAGTCAAGCCAATGCCTCCAAAGGAAATGTATGCCTCCCAAGAGATGGATAGGGATATTCTAGGTTAATTCCACCAGCATGTAAGTGCGATAGACTTCCTCCTTTTGGAATGGAGAAGAGCTTCATATTTATAGGACCAAGAGGATAGAGTAGGTTGAGAAAAGGTGGGAGAGGAATAAGGGATCTTCCCTAGCGGTTGGGGAACTATAGGCCAGCTCACCTATAAGTTAGGGATAAAGATCCACCTCATCCACATTCGAGAATTTGCTCGAAGGTCCCCTTTATCCACTTTAACTAACTCCGGCGCATGCTATATGAAGACAGCTTGCGCCTGAGAGGGTAAGCGCAGGATGCACAAGGGAAACCTGAGCCATCGGCGCAGCCTATCAGATGACAGTCTACACCTGACCTAGTTGGGCGCTTTCAACTAGAGGGAGACTTGCGTCATCCCAACTAGAACTTGTGGACAAAGGTCAACAACTTTCTCCAGTTGAATCTCTTGATCAACGAAACCTAAGGGATTATGGCACTGAGTTAGCATGAGACTCATGCTGACAATATTTAGGTGTAACAAAGAACACACTCATTTATATATATAAAGGTGCAGCTACTACAAAAAGGGGTACATATATTTAAAATTGGTCGTAAGTGGAAAATATTATTGTTGTATAGAATAAAGACATCAATGGATAGCCAGTCATTCTTTTAGAAGCAAAAACAAATTTGGACTATATAGTTGCACCATTTAGTGAATTACTAGTTACATTCAGATTACTAATTATGTACACAGGGAGTCTGATACAATACATTTGAATTTTCATTACTTTCAAAAGAGATACCATTATAAGAGTGAAGAGATACATATTTTTAAAAGGACCTATGTCGCAGAAATTCCATAATAACAATGGTATCCACATCTACAGTCTACAAAATTTAAGTTTTGAATCACAAAAATGTACATCCTAAAGGGAGGTAACAGTGCAAAATTCACTCATCACATTTCTAAGATGACAAGTGCAGTTCGGGGTCAATATGGTGTACCTGCTCCTCCAAGTCTGAAGTGTCTAGAATTATGCGAGCTTGTTTCAAGAGATTTGTAATGGATTTCTATTGTTCCTCCAATTGATCAACATAACTCTTCAAAAATAAAATCTCCTTTGCATGCTTTTGATTCATCTAGAATTGCATGTACCATTTCTTGAGATCAACCTCTTTGAGATTCGCTGCCCATTTCTCCACTTCGTCCTTAAGCTTGATGAATTCCATCCTTTGCACCTGGAAGATTGCATAAAGACTGCTTGTAGAAGATCCAACCTATTGTGGTTGCTCATACATTTTGACAAGGATTTGTATATGGTCAACAGTTGGACAATAGAGAAAATACTAGAAGTATAATTGGTCACCAAGAATGACAGACGGTGATCTTGATGGATGTCAAACTCATCTACTAAATTTGGTAAAATTCATTGATAGGCATTCATCATGGATGGATTATTTTTCAAGCTTGTAGGAAATATGAAAGGGAAAAAAGGGGATTGAATTGATTACTCTATATGAGTGATTTAATGATACCTTCTCTATCCTCTTAAAGGACGAAGTACGCAAGCTTGCGTCATATGAGGTGTTGCATGAATTGATATAGTTTTCAATCACATCAAGTCATTATGAATCTTGGTTGTGTCAGTAAAAAGTGCAAATCATATGAAGCTGAAGAACAGTGTGACAACACAGGAATCCAGTATAGCACAGTAATATTAATACAATTAAGGGGGATAAAATGGAACAAAGCAATTACATGGGAAGATAGAAGAGGTAATCATGAAGGATCATGCAAAGCAGGAGTAATTAGCACGGAAGGAACAATAGAATACAAGAAACAGAGCATAAGTTCATGGGAGAGCTTGCAACTTACTAGGGGGAGCATACAAATTGCATATATATTTACAAATACACTTCCAAGAGATACTTTTGAGTATCTCAGGAAAAAACTAGGCATAATTCCCACTTCACATTAATTTCAAGCATTTGTGACATGGTAGGAACTTGGCACAATGTAGTAGAAGAAACAAGAGAAAGAAATGGAATCATGAATCCATGGGGAGCATCCATTTTCCATTGATGCCAAAGGGGGAGAGATACTAGGTAGAAAGTTTTGCAGACAAGCGCTCAATCAGAGTTTGTGTAGGAAGCATGCAAAGGATCAAATTACATGAATACAAGGGGGAGCACATTGCACGTAGAAAATAAGAGCTCATACTTAGGGAGAGTTCAATTTTAATCCGTGTTGACATCAATGCCAAAGGGGGATATTGTTGAACTTTGGTGTTGGCATTGATGTCAAACAAGAATCATAATGATGTCAACCAAGAAGCATGCATCCTTGATTCTAGTTTGAAGAAATATATACAAAACAAGGTTACCTATCCACACAATATGGATGGGTTCATGTCGCACATATACTGGGATTTTGCACAATAAGAAGGAATATCAAAGTGTGCAAAAAATCCTTAGTCAGCCCAAGTGCATTGTGTTGGGTTAACTTGACTAGGAAGAAAAATGTAGCCGACATAAAGAAGCCCCTGCGTGTGGACAAATAAATATAATAAAGGAAACAAGTAGTGATATAAATAAACCAAATATTGAGGTGAAGGGGGTGTGCACACAATGGAAATGTAAATATATTATGTATTAGGGGATATTTGGTTTATTGGGGAATCAATGTATCATTGATCCATAAGGAAGAAAGAATAGAGAGCAAAGTGTGCAGAGCAGAAAAGCGGAGCATTAAACAATGCACAAAACTAGAGAAGTGTATGGATTGAAGAATTGCGCAGAATGAGAGCAGCATGATGGATTAAAGCAATACTCATAGTTGAAGCAAAGTATATAGAAAGTGCGTAGAACTGAATCAGAGTATGTAGTAAGTGGAGCAGTGCACATAACATATAGAGAAGGATAGTAGTTTTGCAGAACTGAAGTAGAGCACATAAGCGCACACAAAAGAAAGTGAAGCTGTGAATAGAACAAGTGTGAAGCTATGTGTAAATCAGAAGGCAGTGTGACAGAAGAATATCTACATCTATCTCAGGTAGGTAGGACGAGTCAACGATAGGAGATTGTAGCCTCCACTCAGTTTGGTGCCCGAACACAGCAATTTGGTGCTTGCGTAGAGGATTGGTGTCCTCATAGGTCAGTGCATGTAATAAGCAAGTTGGTACTGCTTGCGCAAAGGATTGGTGTCCTCGCAGGTTAGTGCTTGTAATCAATGAGTTGGTTCTTGCATGTGGGATTGGTGTCCCAATCATATTGGTGTCCTAATCAGATTGGTGTTTGAGTGATTTGGTGCTCACATCTTGGATATTGGTGTCTCCCATCTATTTATGCAATCAAATATTTCATATATATATACAAAGAAGTTATTTTCATATACTCTACGCACAATTGTATTTTATTGTTATGTTTTTAAATCGAAATTGATGCATACATTTTTTAAATGAAAATCCGTTCAATATGCACATGATACTGATTCCCACCCCCCTCAGTATCATTAAGAATTCTGACATGCATTTTGTTTTATCCTCATGCAATGTAAATGGTAGGTACGGTTTATGGGAATGCATTACAAATGGTGAGTTAATTTTTTAAAAAGGAACCCATTTCCAGTGTTCTCTATGTTTAAAAATATTGCACCAATGATCAAAGCCAGTGCAAGCCAAAAAGAAAAATTGTACCACACAGTTCTTATTTTTATTTTTGAAAAAATGGCAAATTCAAGGAAATTTCTAATTTTTAATCTATTAAAAATTAATTGAGAAGGTAACATAAAAAATACCTAGACTCTTTGTTCTCTCTTTCTTGGTCCATATCCTATAGATCAAGATAGTCTAAACGATGTCAAAACACATTGTCATCATCATTATAAAGCTTATTATGCTTATGTTTTATATAGTGTAACACCCCATTTTTTACCCCATAATGTAATTACGTAATTATGATGGAAATGGATAGAATCCAAACATTAATGGTCAACTGTGACCAAAATAATGTAATTATGTACATTTGATATTTAATATAACACATGACTACTATAGACCAAGAAGGATGAAGAAGAGATGAGGGGATATCATTCCACAAGGGGGAGAGTGACTATCCTAATCCTTGGATTAGAGGGGCAAAAGATGTACAACCCAAGTACCCCACTTGTCCAAATATCCTTAGAAGAGGGGGAAAAGTCTCCAACCACATGGATACCAAGTGTCTAGTTCCTACCAACCTTGGTTCCACTTGGCTAGTCTCAACCATGCATATGAATAGCGAGAGATAACAATTCTTCCATTCATTATTGATTTCTAAGATAATAATTGGATGCCAAACTTTAACTACCTAGATCAGAACCATTGTTACCTATAATAACATCACCGTACCACCATCTCCATACCGCCATTATTCTTCCATGTTGAAGCCATCATTGTTATCATACCTAGACCACCAATGGTTGTATCACCATCACCAGAACTGCGGGTTGGATCTAGATGGAGAATAGAGAATTGCGTAGCTATAGTAGGAAATCAATACCTTCTTGTGGATGGGTAGCCCCAACTCGAGGGTGGATCTATCAAAGAAGGATATGGCTTTACAGAGCCTATGACTGGGAGGAATGTCTTTGGTTTGCAGTCAGTTGGCTATATTTAATATAAGTTCATTATGTGTATTAATACATGGTATTTATTTCTAAATGTATCAATTATTGCCATCGTCTGAATTAAACATCCATAAATTATGAAATTGGTGAATGTCTTCCTGTAGGAATTTCATGTAAAGTTTTGTTTACATAATTATGGGAAATTTTACACATATTATTTATGTTGTAAATGTTTAATTATGAGTAATAGAAAAACAAATTTGATGATCGGAGTAAATCCAATTACCATATTCAGTACCCCATGGCCCCAAAGTCATCATGAGGTCACCGAGTACGTGACATATATATGATATGGATGAGGGATCAAGAGTTATCATTTAGGATACATTGGAGGTTATTTAATGCTAGAAGGTGTACGGATTATATGTGATAGGGGTTATAATGTATAAGGATTATCAATGAACAATGCTTAAATCTATTTTCATGGTTGAGTCTTCATGTGTGGTCACTACCCAATCTTCAATGCACCAATAATGTAGCTATTCCCTAATCCACATGGCACTCTTTAAGTGAGAAGCACTTTAAAAAACTAATTACATGATTTACCAAAATAATGACACAATCAATCAAGGATGCAATTGTGGACCTTGGTGCAAATATTAACACCATGCCATCAAATTATTCATATGAGGAACTCAATTAAGCTCACATATCCAATAGTTTATATTATGGATAGAGTGATAAACCATATCACATCTAGACCAATTGGTCCATTGGAGGTAGTCTAAGCAAACTACTATGGCATTAATTCCTATACTAATTTGAATTTTTTAAGTTCCCCTTTGATTCCTTTTGGGAACATATAATTTGGAAGATCATGGATACACTCCATGCACATAACAATCTACTCAAAATTTAGCAATGATTTTCCAATAGGGTTAGAGGATTGCTATCACTCCCCTAGAAAAAATAAAATAAGTGATCATGGCTAAAACATATGCTATTGAAATAAATGGAGGACATCTATCTATGGAACAACAATAATTTTTCCAAATTCTAAATCCCCAAGGATTTCTACATAAGGAGGTGTCATGTGGTGAATATTTCGACCAAGTATTATAGTCCTAGGCACATCAGAATCATGAATCCTAATTGAGGTATGTAAAATATTTTTTTTCACTTCAAATTCCAAAGCACTAAAGTGATGATACAATTGGACGAGGGGGAACATAAACCAATGAAGCACATTGAGTTCATAAAAAAACAATCGAGATTCCTCAAGGAATAATAAGAGTTTAAGGAATTCCTATTCACATTAATAAAAACAACATACCAATGGTTGATGGTGCATTTATGTAATGTGCCCTCCCATCTATCCAATGCAAGGAAGGGAACATGATACCATTCTATGGGGATTTTCATAAAACTCATCCCATTCATTAGAATCATATGAATAAATCATTTGTGTGCAGATGTAAAAGAAATCAAACATGCACAACAGAATTAAACTATCCACACACATTACTCATGCATACAGCATATCAATAGTCATCAAATTAATATAGTGCAGAAGTAAATACATAGATAGAAAAACACTTATCTTCATTTTGCAATTGTACCAAACAAATAGCTATGTCGCTGCAATGTTCCACCCAACAATAGGCCAGTTGTGTTCATCAATCTCTCAATACAACTGCCACCCCCGAGTTGGGCATGATTCTTACAAGGGAAATGGGACATTCAAGCTCATTCACAGCCACTTAATCATTGCATATGAGCCAAGCCAGTCCACAACTGGGTTTATCAGTCTACATTTGAACCATGGATGCTTGCACTCAAGCTCAAGCCAAAACAATAGATTTACCAACAGGATGGCCATGGGTTTTCCCCAAATCGTTTCCATCCAAAAACGAATTGTGGGAGGGGGAAAAACATTCACAGGGAAGAAAATGATCTCTCCCCAACTATCTAAGCATTTAACAGCAAAAACGGTCTCTATGGAACCCCAATCCGATTCCCCTTCTTCCCCACTGGTATGCAACACAAAAACGCCCTTCTACCAGCTAAGAATGAAAGAAAACACAGTAAAACATGGCTGGAAAACGCCCAGGTAGTTCCCACTCATGAGGGAGAGAAACTGCTTGATGGATAATGGCTTGGGGAGCAATTCATGGCTCTTTTCTTTTCCAAGAAGCAAAACATGATTTTACATGTAGGGTGGCTTGCCCATACTCGAATTTGGTCAGCCATACCTCTCATTCCACAAGGCATTAACTACCTCAACCAACTCTTGGGAGAAATCAATGATTGGGTACAAAGGTCAACATGGGTAGTTGAGGGTTTGATGGGTTCTCTCATTGACACTTAGCTTGACTTGATTGGATCCAAGGGTTTGAATGTTTTCCCTCCCAATTCCTTGTAAAATCATGCCCCCATCTCTTGTTGCATTGCATATCTAGTTGTGGGTATTTTATTAAAATGCGTATTTACATGATGTTTGAAATTCCAATGTGCCTGACTAGCATGTAAACCATATGCATCACTAAATCAGTGGTGGGGCCTTGGCCTTGAGCTCCTCACAATGATTTTATAACAATATTACATCATTTACATTTGAATGTAATGGGGTCAAAATGGCGACGTTACATTTCCCTCCCCCTTGGAATAACACCGTCCTTGGTGTTCCAATACTTAGGAATAAATACCCACTTTACACATGCCTAAAAATCACAAATGGTGGCAGGTTTGTCCTTCATTTCATCTCTTTACTTTGAGCTTTCAGGACCAAGTCCTTTGGCCTCCACAAATGCTCTTGTTGGCTTTGATAGTCCATCTCTGCAGGTGGGAATTGCTCGGCAGCGATTGTTGAGCCCAGAATTGGCCCTTTTTAGTCATCATTATTCATCTTTCCTGCCCTTGTCCTACACCATTTCTCATGGCAATTAGACCTATTGTCCTTACCTTATTCCCCAATTTACCAAGGTATGGCTGATCATTGTTTTATTTTATTAATACTTATGATTGTGATAATTAAAGCTGTACATCTCTCAAATTGTGCTAACATGTTGCGATTTACGAAGGTAGTTGAGACAAATGGATTGCAGGAAGATCGGGGCTGAACAAGTCATGAAGAAAGGGATGTCCGTTGCTTGTAGAAGGATCCTTGGGGCTCGAATCATCAATCAAAGCACAGCCGTGACAGGGCAACTGTAACAGAATTCACCATTTTAAGTATGTTGTTGCTCGAGTCTAGCTGTGAGCTATAAGGACCGCTACTCGTGGGTCAATTAACAACTCTCTCATGTTTGGATGTTTCTATTCTGCCACGCATTGTAACAGCTAGTTATTTAGGGCGCCTGAAGATCAGAGATCTTCATGGCTGCCCAATTATAGGATTAGATGTTACGATTTGTATGTATAAATATGGGGAGTCGCCTCGACCCAGGGGTTGAACAGCAAGCAATTAATTCATTTGTATTAGCAGCCGAGCAAAACTGTGTACTCATTCTTCTGTTAATATAAGGGGTTACTTCTGAGCTAAAGAGTGTGTTGTTCAACCAGGGTCTCTGTGTGAAGTCTGGGCTCGTCTTCCACAGAGATTGCTGAGTTAAAATAGGATTTTATCTTTCTTGTTGTGTGATGCTTTGTTCTTTCCTTTGTACGCAGCAGCAATATTTATTGTGTGGATTTTTCAATAAAAGATTATATTTCTGTGAGATTGGTGAATGTTGTAGAATAACAGTCGACTGAGTAAGGTTTGCTTTATGCATTTCAATTACTGTTATACGCAGCCGTGTTCATCTTACAGCTAAGTTGTGATCCCATGAGTCTTTACAATTTATCTTTCCTGTTGTGTGTTGCTTGATTTCCATTCTACAATTCAATTTCCTTAGAATAGTTGACTCAATCTTTTGCAATTGGATTTCTAGATTAATGTTCGGTTTATGTTTCATGATTTCCAGATTGATTAGATCAGACAAGTGATTGTTCTAGAATATGAATGAGATTTCTTTCCTACAATTGTTGATTAGATTTAATACCATTTCTTATTGATGCATGATAGAGAAGAATTGAAGTATAGTAGTTAGAAGGCAATTGGGATTGCATAGATTCTTGGGATGAACATGGATGATAGAAGATAAAAGTATTCACTTCTAATGATTTGGTGTTTAAAGCATATATTGTGCACTTATCCTTTGAGATAAAAAGACTTTCTCGGGTTGACAATAAATTTCATATGCTCTGTGTGTTTGGTAACAATTTATCTGCTTGACATTTTGGCACCGTTACCGGGGAAGGATAAAAATTAAACACTAGTCATTAGTTGCATCTGATAATTGCTTTTAGACAGTCTTTTGTTTATTGTTGAAATGATCTGCTTCGCATGAATACAAGGAGGGTAAAATGCGATCACCTCCCAACCCCCAAAACCCCACAAAGTACTAACAGTGCAGGTGGTTCGGGTCGTGGTCGAGGTCCACCGTTGGGTAGAAGAACATTCATCGACGATCTTGTTGACAGAACTAATTCAGCTATCAGGACTCGTCAACGGGAGACTCCTATCAGAAGAGGCCCTGCTGATCCTGGAGCGCCAGCATCAGGATCCACGGTGGAATATACAGGAGCAGCCGTGATTCCTGCATATACCCCTGCTAAAGAAGGAACAGTTGATTCAGCTGTTACAATTGAAGAATACGCAGCTGTTACAATTGAAGAATACGCAGCTGCTACACCTGAAGAATACGCAGCTGTTACAACTGAAGAATACGCAGCTGTTACAACTGAGGTAAGGAACGCAGGAACGAACGAAGAAGAGGATACAGAAGAAAGGATGAATAACAGACATGAGAACAAAGAGGAAGAAGCAGTGGTACAATACCATCATGAAAATAATTCCCTGCCAGAAGAAACTATGGCTACATTACAATTTCCAATACAGCAGCTAGAAGGGACAGCTCCTATGAAAAACATCTCACCATCGGTGTTGCCTCGCTTCCATGGCAAGGCGGCAGAATATCCAGATGAATTCCTTTTTGAATTCGATATCCTCTGTCGCAGCTATGATTATGTCACAGATGCCCAAAAGCTGAAGCTTTTTCCTGCCACCCTGAAGGACAATGCATTACGATGGTTCATGAGCCTTGGGGGAGGAACTGTTGCTAATTGGAATAAGATGAAGCAAGTGTTCCTGGAAAAATATCAAGAATATTGCAACACCAGGGACAAAAGAGAGGAATTATTCAAGATGGTGCAGAAGGAGGATGAAAGTTTGGAGGATTTTGTAGAGAGGCTGCTGTACAATGTGCAGAGAGCTGGGCAGACGAACATGGGGCTAGATGTGCTCAAGATAATCCTGCTTCGAGGGATCAGGGATGATTGTTTAGACATGTTAAATCTGCTAGGAAAGGGAGATATCTCTAAAGAACCTTTTGAGACAATTGTGGAATTATGTAAGAGGTACTCCAGGGGATCTTCTAGGCATAACAAGCAGGACAAACGAGATAAGCTGGAACGTGATGTCTTCGACCGAACTCAGAAGTCATCCAATGGGGGAGCTACACGTGCAGAGATAGGAAATCTTCTTGAAATTTTTAAAACAGAAATGATGAGCTCTATCTCTTCGGAGATTGATGTCCTGATCGCCAAGCAAAGACAGGTAGTGGAGGATCTCACACTAGGTGTGTTCTGTCCCCGATGTAGAAAGACTCATCCACTGAAAGAATGCCCTCTTGACAAAATACAAGTATGTCGATTGTGTGAGCTGAACCATGATATGAAAGAATGTCCCACACTTCCCCAAGTGAAGGTTGTTCTGCAGGCATCAACTCCAGAAGTGGAACCAGCCTATTTCATTGCACAGAAGAAACCCTGGCAGCCTCGAAATCAAGGTATGTCTCCAGAATCATTTCCATTTTTGAATAATTTGAACAATTGGAATAATAACATGCAAAATGTGAATACACAATTCCCTTCAAATTATGCTCAGTGGAATTCTCCTCAACGTGCGATGCAAAGTTATAACTCATGGAGTCCTTGGACATAGCCACCACATCAACCTACGTCATGGTCTCCTGGATGGAGGAACTTCCATCCTGGGAACCAGTTTCCTCAACCACCTCCACCTCAGCAGTTACCATATTCTCCTCCATATCCTCAATTTCATCAATATCCTCAATACCCACCTCAGCAGTCGCAGCTGTAGCTGCAGAATAATCATATTCCTAATATACCAATACGGCCTCAGCTGCCTGCCCAACCTAATCCTAACCCAAATAATAAAACAGTCCATCAATTGGAATCTCTCAATATGCCGGCCTACTCTCTCTCCCCTGTACCTTGTAATGATATTCGCCTACGGTCTGGGAAGATAATAGAACGTGTAATTTCAGAAGATATTCCACCTTCTATGCATGACAAAGGAGAGAGTTCCCAACATCCATTTGATCTGGTTCCTATTACTGAAGGTGCTGAGCATCCCTCAGATGGGACGGCTGAAACATTAAACGATAAATCAGGTAATACGCAGCCTACCCAGCTGGTAAGGCAACCACCATACCCTGAGAGACTAATGCTGCCAAAAATAAGGGGGCAACCTCAGTTCAATCTCCTAGGAGAGTTGAAGAATCTTTATGTTAAGATCCCCCTGTTGCAAGCTCTTCAAGACGTACCTATTTATGCTAGAACTGTTCGGGACCTGTGCACTAAAAGACCAGGAAGGAAGCCCAGAGATCCTCCCACTGTTCATGTCATAGGGAATTTATCTGCTTTAATGACAGGAAAAACCCCTGTGACCAAGTATGACGACCCTGGCAATCCTACTGTCACTGTACACATAGGACAGACGCAGATACCCAACGTGCTAGTAGATTTAGGAGCAGCGATCAATGTTATAACAATTGAGACTGTAAAGAAGCTTGGATTCACCAATATTAGACTGACCCCTACCATTTTAGAATTGGAAAACAGATCCACCATCAGACCCGAAGGGATTCTGGACGATCTTGTCATCTCAGTAGACTCATGGGAATACCCTGCCTACTTTTTGGTATTACAGCCAAAATCAAAGCTGGGGGGACACCCATTGATCCTGCGGAGGCCTTGGTTGGCCACAGCCGATGCTTGCATCAGCTATCGATCGGGGTCCATGACTATATCTGATGGTATGGAAACCAAAAACCTCACCCTGTATCCTCCAGCACGGCCGAGTCTAGAAACTGAAACTTCCCTTTGGATAGAACAGGAAGAGGAGGAGGATGTTCAGCCATTATTAACAATAGGGAAGGCCCTAACTTTCAAAAACGAAATAGAAGACGATGCCATCAGTAATTTCATTAGCGAACCTGCTTCAGTAGATAAAGAAGTTTATCAACTCCTGAACATTACCCTTGGTAAGGAAGAACAAGAACAGCTTACGGAGGAAGCACTAGTCGATGACGCAAACATAATCCCATTTTTGAAAAACTCGAGAAGCATTCCTATTGAGGTAGAGCCTGGAAGAACTTTGAACATCAACCCTGGTCTCTCCTCAGAAGAACAGATGCGCCTAACCAATCTCTTGAAGGAATGTAAGGGGGCATTCGCCTGGGAGTATACAGACATGAAGGGTATCCCTTCCAATCTGTGCACTCATCATATTTACATGAAAAAAGACTCCTGGCCTGTATGTCAACCCCAACGACGCATGAACCCCAATCTGAGGGATATAGTGAAGGAGGAAATCCAAAAACTTTTGGAAGCAAGATTTATCTACCCTATTTCAGACAGTGAGTGGGTTTCCCCACTTGTAATTGTGCCCAAGAAAAATGGTAAATGGAGAGTCTGTGTTGATTATATGGAGCTGAACAAAGCTACACAAAAGGATCATTTTCCTCTGCCCTTTATTAACCAAGTACTTGATACCCTATCAGGGAAGAATTTCTTCTCCTTCTTGGATGGGTTCAGCGGGTACAACCAAATTCAGATTGCTCCGGAGGATCAGGATAAGACCACCTTCACTTGCCCCTGGGGAACATTTGCCTACAGGGTGCTTCCCTTTGGCTTATGCAATGCACCAGCAACGTTCCAGAGAGCTGTAATTGGCATATTTTCTGAATTGGTTAATGATAGTATGGAAGTCTTTATGGATGATTTTACTCCCTATGGCAAGGATTTTGAGGAAGCACTGGAAAATTTAAAGAAAGTTTTAATTCGCTGTGAATAGGCTCGCCTCTCATTAAGCACTGAAAAATGCCATATGATGATGAGTGAGGGGGTGGTATTAGGAAATTTCATCTCTACCGATGGTATTCAAGTGGATCCTTCAAAAATTAAGGTGATAAAAAATATACCAACTCCTTCAACTCAGAAAGAGGTGCGAAGTTTTCTGGGACATGCTGGATATTACAGGAGATTTATAGAAAACTTCTCCAAACTTGCTTCTCCTTTGTTTTCATTGTTAATGAAGGACGCACAGTTTGTGTGGAGTACAGCATGCCAGACAACATTTGATAAGCTTAAAGAGAAGCTGTCCACAACCCCTATTCTAAGGGGACCTAATTGGACCATACCTTTCCACATTTCTTCAGATGCTTCTGATACTGCCATTGGAGCAGTACTAGGACAGCAGGATCGTCAAGTACCTTATGCTATCTATTATGTTAGTAAAAACTTAGCCCCTGCTGAACTAAATTATACTATCATTGAAAAAGAATTCCTAGCTATTGTTTATTCTATTAATAAGTTTCGACATTACATTACTGGGTATCCTACATTTGTGCACACTGACCACTCTGCCATTAATTATTTGATGAACAAACCTGTCACCAATGCCAGAGTAACCAGGTGGCTATTATTATTACAGGAATTTGATATTACCATTATAGATAAACCTGGAAAAGAAAATGTTGTTGCTGATTTTTTATCACGATTTACTAACAGTGATGACAGTTCGCCTGTTTAGGATTCTTTCCCAGATGAACATCTATTCGCACTCTCAGCTCATTCGCCCTGGTATGCAGACGTTGCTAATTATTTGGTTGCAAGAAAGCTTCCGCCACATATGTCTAAACGAGAGAAAAGAAAAATTATCCAGCAAAGTGCCAGGTATTGTTGGCTCAATGGTCATCTCTTTTACACAGGACCCGATCTTGAGATTAGGAGATGCGTAAGGGAAGATGATATCTTTCATATACTGAAGGCCTGTCATGATGAACCTTGTGGAGGACACTTTGCAGAAAAAAGAACAGGGCATAAAGCGCTGCGGATGGGCTACTATTGGCCGACATTGTTCAGGGACGCTAAAAGGTATGTTCAGTCCTGTGACAGCTGCCAAAGGATGGGCCAACCTAATAAGACAGATCAGATGCCTTTACAGCCCCAAGTGGTACTAGAACCGTTTGATAGATGGGCATTGGACTTTGTTGGCCCTATCAACCCTCCTTCCAGACAGAAGGTTTAAATTCTGGTGTGTACAGATTACATGACCAAGTGGATAGAAGCTGTAGCTTTGGCTAAGGCTAATGACCAGGCAGTGATTGATTTTCTGTACAGTGAAATTTTTACCCGCTTTGGGGTACCAAAGGAAGTAGTTACCGATGGGGGACCTCAATTCATCTCACACCAATTTGAATCCTTGCTCCGAAAGTATCATGTGCAGCATAGGATAGCTTCACCTTATCATCCCCAGGCCAATGGTCAGGTGGAAAGTACTAATAAAGTTATTGAAGCAATCCTTACTAAAACAGTTAAAAGCCATCGAAGGGATTGGGCTGACAGGCTTCCAGAAGCACTGTGGGCATATCGCACAACTTGGCGCAACACCACAGGGTTTTCTCCCTATGATCTGGTGTATGGAAAGAGTGCCATCTTTCCAATTGAATTTGAGATCAAGACCCTGAAAACAGCCACCGAAATGAATCTGGATGTAACAGAAGCCCAGAAGAGAAGATTGAATCAATTAAATGAACTGGATGAGAAATAGTTAGCTGCAGTAGACCAGACTGTGCTGCTTCAGCAACAGAGATCTAACTGGCATGACCGATTCATCAAAAAGAAAATCTTCCGTGAAGGAGACTGGGCACTATTATACAACTCCAGATTCAAGAAGGATTTTAAAGGAAAATTACGCACAAGATGGCTGGGTCCATATTTGGTCGACAGGGTATTTGACAACGGCACTGTTCGCCTGGTGACCATTGATGAAAACCGTATACCATTACTTGCTAACGGCCACAGACTGCGACTGTATCGTAAGCCCATTTCGAAAGATGCATTCATTTCACAAATTGCTGCTGATCCAGACTATCAATTGGCACCAGAGCAGGAACTTTTCTCTGCCTTTGACAAACCTTAAACTGAAAATCGTATTTGCTGTACATAAATAATTTCCTGCTGTAGCGTATAACTGTTGCTTTTTTTTTTTTCCTCTTTGCATTTGATCTTTTTGTTTGCTGTCATTTTTCAAAAATTTTCAGGGAAGCGCCAGGAGAACGACCAGTTTGGGCCCGTTAGACGAAAAATCTCCCTGTGCCGTCCTTGCTTTAAAAAAAAAAAAAAAAAATCCGGCAGCTGCGACATATTTCCCGGCAGCTGCAACATATTTTTCGGCGGCTGTATATCTTTTCCGGCAGCTGTATATTTTTTTTCCAGCAACCACATTATCCTTTTTCCCAGTAGCCGTAAAATCCTTTTTCCTGCTTGCCGTCAATCTTTTCCGGTAGCTGCAACATCGGCGGCTGCAACATCGGCAGCTGCAACCCCATTCCCCGCGGCTGCCACCTCATCTTCCAGCGGCTGCCACCTCATTTACCAGCCACTGCCACATCATTTCCCCGCAGCCGTAACCGTTTTCCGCAGCTGCAACATCTTTTTCCGCAGCTGCCACCTCATTTCCCCGCGGCTGCCACCTCATTTCCCGGCGACTGCCACCTCATTTCCAGCAGCCGTAATATCCCTTTTTCCGTCGGTCGTCAATCCAGCGGCTGCAACATCGGTGGCTGCAACATCGGCAGCTGCAACATTTCGCCGTTATTGTTTTCCGTCGACCTTAAAATCCTTTCTCCCATCAGCTATAAATCATCCGCGGCAGCTGCGACTTCAATCCAGCGGCTGCAACATCATGTCACAGCGCTGCAACAACTTTTCCCGCCAGCTGTAATCTTTCCCGCCACCGTAAAACGTTTCTGTGACAGCTCTAATTTTCCCCGATACGGTAAATTCTTTTTCCGGCTGCCGTGAATTCTTTTCCAGTGGCTGCAACTTCTTTCCCGGTGGCTGCAACATATTTTTTTTGACGACTGCAACATCTTTTTCGTCGGCCGTGCTATCATTTTTTGGCAACTTGCAGTGGTAACTCCCGTGTTAATAGAAGAATTGTTTCAAACATGCTAATCATGGTGCTGATTCACCTCAGTCGTGCCGGCGAACTCATCATTCCGACCCCGAGGAAGCGACAGGTTGTGTTTCACCGGCGAAAGAACTTATTGCCTTATCCGAGTCATCATGATCACACATCCGACTGTGCACGAATTCGGCTCCGTGACGTCACCAACTGCATGCTCCACCATTTTCCACAGCTTTCCGACGCACAGTTTTATGAGGTATGGCTTTCATTTATCACGTGATTAAGCATTGATATCATTTAAATGATATTGGTCGTACCTTCACTCGTACCACCATTATACCTGATTAAACCTTTCCCTCGTACGACGTAAACGCTAATAACTGCCACCTTCCCCAATTCGGCATGAAAATTTCAAACACTGTTCTGTGCTCAACTTTCCAAATTTGGCCATTCTCTCAACATTTCCGCTCAGCGATTCGTGCATCCTTTGTGCTGCAACTTCCATTCTGGGGTCCTGTAATCAGTGGAATAGCAACTTCAGCTTGCATCCAGCACCATGGGGATTCCAGTTTTCCATGAACCTTTCAATACACGAGAACTCAGGCGAAATCTTCAAGTTTTTTCCATTTTTCAAGCTGCTGGCTGGCTCGAATTCTTTGAACGGTTGGACGGATTCGATCAGGACGCAGGCCTGCAATTTGCCTTGAATCTTACCAAAACTCACTCCACGGTGTGGGGGCTGTGTATAGACGTCTCCGAGGTCATTATATCCGAGGTTACAGCCATCCCGATGGTGGGAAAACCATGGTTTAACCGACGAGTCCCTGCAACGGTTGCCCGAGAAGAATTTTTACTCCCAGGGGAGCAAGTTGAAGCATCCAGGAGAGGGATTGCACTGAACTCACTGCCATGGCCATGGGACTAGGTTGCTGTCTTCCTCAAGAAATACATTACTTGTGAAGGTAGATATCAAACTGTGTATAACTCTGAACTTCCTTTGCTTTCTCATCTCCGCCATGGCATTTTATTGAACATTCCATTTTATTTACTGCACGACTTGCGTCATATGGCGACATTTGTTCAGTTTGCGAAGCACCCACTTTCCTCTCTCACCCACCATGGCCTTATCAAGTTAATTATTGTAAGAACCCTTGCCCAACATAATATAACTTGGGAACAATTTATAACCCGACCACAGCAACCTGTTCCCTTGAGGGTCATCCCATTACAACAATTACAGGTTCCACCACAACAAGAGGACCGGAGTTCCTCCAGTGAAGTTGGGGGGAGGGATGAAATGGGAGAAGAACAACCAGGGGCACAGGTAGGACCATCCGGGGTGGGTAAAACCACAGAGGAAGAACAACCAGGGGCACAGTCAGAGCCATTCGGGGTAGATGAATCCCTAGCACAAGCAGAACCAGTGGGGGATGACACTGCATTTGAAGGAGAGCAAGGGGAAGCAAAAACAGAGCCATTAGGTGACAATGTAGATGAAACCTTCGTGGAAAACCTAGATAACAGGATAGCTCCGATAGCAGAAGGTGAAATTGGAGCAGCATCAAATGCTGCGACAATGGAACCTGAAGATGACGGAGCTAGGGCAATGGAAGAAGACATTGAGCTGGTTACAATTGAGTCTTCACCTGAGTGGGTAGGAGGAGGAGCTGTGATTGAAGAAGAACAGCATGAGGGGCAAAGAAATATTCCTTTGACCTCATTTTTGCCTCCCTATATCCCAGCTCCACAGGAGGAAACACCACAAAAGGAAAAATCACAAAAGAAAACACCACAGAAGAGAAAGAGAGCCACCAATGAATTTGATCTAACAGCACCAATTAGAAGGAAACGAACTCAATCTACCACAGCAGCAGAGGCAGCTAGGAAAAGATGGGCAACTTCAGAGACACAGGTTGAGCCCCCAATCCTTGCACCAAGACCGATGGATGCTCCACAAAGGCCAGTGGAGGAAGAACCTGGAATTGAAGGACTTCTGTATGAGAATGCAATGCTGAAAGAGGACCTCCCAGTACTTAGAATGGAGCTGGAAACTTGGAAGGAAACCTATAGAAAGTAGGGTGAAAGAAAAATGTACACACTGATAGAGGCTGCAGACCAAGTGGAGGAATCAGTTTCTGCTGGAGCTGGAGAAAAAGATGAGCGAATACTCTGCCCCACCTGTGGAGAAATCTTTGAGGAAGCAGGCCATAAAATTCTACTTAGCACTTATTCAGCACAACAGCCTGTGGCCACAGTGGGGAAAGCAGTGGAAAAAGAAGGTGCTGCCACACAAGAACCAGCACTTTTAAACATCCTTGCTGCAGCTGCCACTTCCCATGATGCAAAAATTATGGAACAGATAGGAGAAGAACATGGGATGGAGGACGCTCTGGAGATTAATAAGGAATGTATGGTAACCCCAGAATGTTTCCACGATACAGAGATTATAGAGCAGATGGGAGAAGAACTTGGAATGAAGGATGCGTTGGAGCTTATAAAGGAATATGATGAAACCTCAGAATGCTCCCAGGACACAGAAATTTTAGAAGAAGAGATACAAAGGCAGGACAGTGATAAATTGGAACAAGAAGCTGCAACACAAGAACCAGCAAACCTGAATATACTTGTCCAATTGGCCAAACAGATGGGGGAAGAACTTGGGACAGAGGAGATTCTGGAGTTTAATGATGAACTCTGGGTCGTAACCCCAGAGGACTCCCATGACACAGAACTCATAGGAGAAGAGTTGCAGCAGAAGAAGGATGAAGAGGTAAGCCAGGATGTTGCTACACAAGAACCAACACCCTTGGAAGCTGCAGCAGGAACTCCTGAATTGCAGTTAGAAGATAACCCTGGAGTGGATATCATTCCCGATATACAGTGGAGTGAAGATGAACAGGTATAGACACCATGCTCAGGTGACACTGGAATCTTGGAGGAAGGGTTGCACGATGAGAAGGATATCCTATCTCAGCAGCAGAAGGACAAAGAAGATGCTGCTACACAAGAACCAGTGTCTCCAAAATCAATAAAGGTAGCTCCTGAAGAAGGTTTAAAGGATGTTGTTCTTACACAAGAACCAGCAACTCTCTTGTTAAAACTAGATGCGCTGGAAGACACTGTCCCACAAGAACCAGTGCTTCCACCTCCTAGATATGTCATTGAGTTGGATTCAGATTGAGGGTTTCCTTTCAACTCCCCCAGGCACAGCATAATGAGACTGCAGGAAGATTCCCACTACACCAATTACATTCCCAGATACTAGCAAGTAGCAGTGGAAGGGAAACAGTGAGGTTGGAAGATACTGGGTTACTCACAGAGGCCTTTCAAAAGATAAATAAGGTGCCTGAGTTTCCTACACTTCTTCCTCTCTCCTTGGATAGAGCTCAGTACACGATTCAGATGCAGGTTGTTGCATGAGGACATGCAACAGGGTAGTTGGGGGGAGATGTTGAGCCCAGAATTGGCCCTTTTTAGTCATCATTATTCATCTTTCCTGCCCTTGTCCTACACCATTTCTCATGGCAATTAGACCTATTGTCCTTACCTTATTCCCCAATTTACCAAGGTATGGCTGATCATTGTTTTATTTTATTAATACTTATGATTGTGATAATTAAAGCTGTACATCTCTCAAATTGTGCTAACATGTTGCGATTTACGAAGGTAGTTGAGACAAATGGATTGCAGGAAGATCGGGGCTGAACAAGTCATGAAGAAAGGGATGTCCGTTGCTTGTAGAAGGATCCTTGGGGCTCGAATCATCAATCAAAGCACAGCCGTGACAGGGAAACTGTAACAGAATTCGCCATTTTAAGTATGTTGCTGCTCGAGTCTAGCTGTGAGCTATAAGGACCGCCACTCGTGGATCAATTAACAACTCTCTCATGTTTGGATGTTTCTGTTCTGCCACGCATTGTAACAACTAGTTATTTAGGGCGCCTAAAGATCAGAGATCTTCATGGCTGCCCAATTATAGGATTAGATGTTACGATTTGTATGTATAAATATGGGGAGTCGCCTCGACCCAGGGGTTGAACAGCAAGCAATTAATTCATTTGTATTAGCAGCCGAGCAAAACTGTGTACTCATTCTTCTGTTAATATAAGGGGTTACTTCTGAGCTAAAGAGTGTGTTGTTCAACCAGCGTCTCTGTGTGAAGACTGGGCCCGTCTTCCACAGAGATTGCTGAGTTAAAATAGGATTTTATCTTTCTTGTTGTGTGATGCTTTGTTCTTTCCTTTGTACGCAGCAGCAATATTTATTGTGTGGATTTTTCAGTAAAAGATTATATTTCTGTGAGATTGGTGAATGTTGTAGAATAACAGTCGACTGAGTAAGGTTTGATTTATGCATTTCAATTGCTGTTATACGCAGCTGTGTTCATCTTACAGCTAAGTTGTGATCCCATGAGTCTTTACAATTTATCTTTCCTGTTGTGTGTTGCTTGATTTCCATTCTGCAATTCAATTTCCTTAGAACAGTTGACTCAATATTTTGCAATTGGATTTCTAGATTAATGTTCGGTTTATGTTTCATGATTTCCAGATTGATTAGATCAGACAAGTGATTGTTCTAGAATACGAATGAGATTTCTTTCCTGCAATTGTTGATTAGATTTAATACCATTTCTTATTGATGCATGATAGAGAAGAATTGAAGTATAGTAGTTAGAAGGCAATTGGGATTGCATAGATTCTTGGGATGAACATGGATGATAGAAGATAAAAGTATTCACTTCTAATGATTTGGTGTTTAAAGCATATATTGTGCACTTATCCTTTGAGATAAAAAGACTTTCTCGGGTTGACAATAAATTTCATATGCTCTGTGTGTTTGGTAACAATTTATCTGCATATAGAGTGCTTGACAGCGATCTCTTTCTTTTATTTACCTTCCAATTGATCTACAAGTCTGGAATTTCGTGGATGCCATTTTTCTTGCTGTCCTGGTAACTATCTGAGGAAGATTTTCAGCCAAAACAAATAGCTTTTGGTCTGCTACCATGTTCAATGTGCACAACTGGCTCTTCACTTTTCTCACTAGCAACACTGGGTTGTGTACAACTGCAATCAATGACCTTCAATCTCTCACCTGTGAGATTTATCATGGCAATTCCTGTTAGGACAGGAATAACACAATATTAAAATTAGTCAATTATTTTCCCAATTGACTTGGAAATGTCCATGCTTGACTCATGAGACTTCGACACATTTCATGCTTTCCCAACATACACACAAACTCATTCATGTTCATACTTTCATAGGAAAATAACTAATTCAACATTAAAAATTCATTTCAAGCAATTAAACACAATCTATCTTCATTTATGACATGCACTCAACAATCCTTTGTTTTTAAGACACATCAATCAAAAAGGAAAGAGAAGAGTAAGAGTTTCCCCCTCTTAGTCTTGTTCCAATTCGGAGCCACACCATCACTTGTGGTTCTATGCTCCTTAGCCTCTTTCACTTCAATGTGAATGCTTGACTTGCCCTTTCTTGGCTATGACACTTAGTGTTTAAGGTCTGTCTAATGCTTTTCAACTAGGGAATCCTTCTCCATTGTTGCTTACAAAACCTTTGACTGCTAGGACCCACACATGTCCACTAGCACCATCTTTCATTACTGCTCATACTGAGCTCTCTTTAGGACGGTCACATGTCCACATGCATCCCTCCAGATTCTTTCATAGTCCTTGCTTCTAGCAATACCTACACTCCAACATTGAATCAATTCACATGTTTAGTGTATTTTCATAGGGTTTATCTCTAGACAAGAGTTTAAGAAATCATAATCAAATCATATACACACTTATATTCATATTAAATAAGAAAGAAGCTACAAGATAACCAAATACTTATATGTATTGGATGTCCTCACTTTATTCCACAGGCTCCTTCTTTGCTTTACAAGCATTGGATTTCCCGTGGATACAATAACGAATGTTGAGATAGCACGCGAGCTACTCCACAATCATTCGAATGGCAATTCCAGGCCAGTATGCCGACTGGTTTTATCAATATCAACATCAAGTGGTTAATGCCCCAACCAACTATTCTCTGAATTTATCAAGAATCATATACTCTCCGAATTTACCAAGAATTTTATAGCACCCGACCAGTTACTCTCTAGATTTACCAAGAATTTTTATGGTGCTCGACTAGTTACTCTCTCGTTTACCAAGAATTTATAGCTCCAACCAGTTACTCTCTGGATTTACCAAGAATTTTATAGCGCCCGACCAGTTACTCTCTGGTTTACCAAGAATTTTATAGCTCCAACCAGTTACTCTCTAGATTTACCAAGAATTTGATAGCGCCTGACTAGTTACTCTCTAGTTTACCAAGAATTTTATAGCGCCCGACCAGTTACTCTCTGGTTTACCAAGAATTTATAGTTCTTTCAGGGTCCTTGCTTTCCTGCGATGACCAAGGTTTCCAACAAAGAAACAATAGTGTATTAGCTTAGCTATTAGAAGATTTATACCTGAAATATTCATTATTCCAAACAGGAACTAAATGAAAAATGAATACTTATCTGTATTGTGCATTTTCTTTCTGGTCCACAGGGTCTTGCTTCACTTTGCAAGCATTGGGATCACTTATGGACTTGGATGTTTTTCCAGCATGCATGCTGCTCCACAACATCAAGTAGTTAATGCCCAACCAGTACACCTTCACGCCGACTCGGTTTACCAAGCATTTGTGGTGCCCAACCAGTCCCATACCTGGTTGGCCCTCTCCATTTCCGAGCCAGCACATCTGTCTGGGTCATCAACCAATGGAAGGAAACTGTGCCACCTACCATTATAGGTCAAGGCTCTATCACTCTTCCTTAGGATTTCATCATCCTTTCACACATGTCACAACCCTTCATGCGCATAACAATTCTTCATCCACACAAGGATGGCACTCCTCCCGGGAAAACCAACAGTTCCCTTTATGAACTCTATAGGTGACTTTCTTGACTGCAGGCTATCATGGCCCCATGATACCCACTCACACTACACAAAGGTTACCACTGCTCATGCAATCCTCTTGAGTACCCTTTCTTCACTTTTCCTCTTAACGTGCAACACACAATTGCATATGTATAAGTTGATAGCACAAGAAGGATAAGCAGACTCATCAGTATTGCTGCTCTAAAATTGTAACCAAATTTCATAGCATTCACTATCAAATATTGAAACACCAGGAATGCGTCCATTCCCTTAGGGTGTAGTCAATATTGACAACCCTATCATAACCCAACACCAGAAAGGTGTGCACTCCCTTTCAGATGTGAGACATGTAGGACCTAATCATACTTAAGCAATCTGGAATAATAATGAAATAATAAAACATGCTCTACATATTAAATCTAATAACCAGACATGTATATTCTGAGTTAGGGTTACAGAATACTTATCCCTTTTCAGATGTATCCTTCCTTCATTTGTGAAGAATGGGGCTCCCTTCTCTGAGTTAACAGTCCTTTGTTTTGCCACCACAATCTTTTCACGTTCCATAACCCACACATGCCTCCTTGGCATAATATTTAATGTCTCACTCACATGGTTTACCAACATGCAGTTCGGCTGAGACATTATCAACATTTACAATGGCGTTTCACCCGAAACCCATTTCCAAAGCATGGGATCCTTCCCATCTAGTTTGGATTCTGCAGGCCATCACACATGGATCATCCTCGCACACTTATCAAATAGCCAAACAGTTAGAAACATTTAACAATAACTTCAAATCTGATTGTTCCATAACCAATCAACGTCATTAATAATTAAATTCAATATGAATTTGTAATTTTGTCTACTACAGAAATTGATTTTCTTAGCAATGAGGCTACCCTCATATTGTTTGGCTCTCGTAAGTGGTATCACTCCGTCCATTATTGTTTCACCCTTGCCACCATACATGAACATCCACCTACAACATGTCCTCCTGACACAATTTTATATACGTCAAACACGGATTAGCAATTATTGTAAAATTAGTCACAGCAGATCTAATGAACAAGTAAATCAGTCACAATAGATGAAACTCAGAAAATATGGTGTAAATTGTGCAAAACCTTGCATCAGTGCTCTATATCCCAATAAGGGTGAAAATACAATACAATATTTTCACAATGAGTGAGCAATTTGAATTATCCAAGAAGGTCATTTGAATATACTGCATGGAATAGCTTGGCTCCAACTAGGAGTCCTCATCATCATCAGTGGTGGTCATCAATGCACAAGTAACTGTCAGACGGGTGTCAAACTGAGTCTAACTAAGTCTAACTAAGTGTAATAAGTGTAACTGATGGTAAGTGGCACTAATGTAGGGATGGAGGCTCAGTGGAGGGCGCATGAGGAGTTAACTGAACTCAGAACAAGTAGTCATGTCTCATCGGAGGTCAATCGGAGTGATAACAGCAGTAAGGAGTCAGTTTAGCCTCAAATTAAGGAAAGACTGGTGGCTAACTGAAGTAATCTAGACTGGTAGGTAGAAAGGAGCCCTTCTATAGTGGAAGTTGAGAAATGGGTGCATGACAGGCTAGGAGGGATGAAACTGAGTGGAAAGTAGCTCCTGAGTGCTGAGAGACTAGGGATTAGGTGCTGGAGGTACCAAACTGATGACTAGGCAGCATGCAGATGCATGCAAAGTACATATTGAATGATGAGATATCCTAACACCCCCCCTCAAGCTATACTATGATGTAAAAAATAAAATGTACGGCCCTGGTTACTGAGACCAAAGGTCACGCCAATACAATAATCCAAAAAATGCTGAAAATAAGCTAAGTGAGGAAAGAGGGAAAACCCAGTGGGAAGAAAGCCCCCCCTCAAGCTAAACATAATAATGGATCTAATATGACTCCACCATGATGGAACTCATCCCCAAAAGTGAACGGAGGTAAGAGAACCTCTTCTCAGTGAAGCACTTGATGAAGATGTCTGCAACTTGCTCATCGGTAGGGCAATATTGCAGAATGATAGTGCGATCATGCACCAACTCTTGGATGTAGTGCATATGAATATCAATGTGTTTGGTCCTCTACCGCTGAACTGGATCTGTGGAGATCTTAATAGCACTTTGATTGTCACAAAATATGACAGTCGAAGTAGTGCTACCAAAATCAAACTCGGAAAGAATACCCTGCAGCCAAACTGCTTGAATGCAGGCATTGACTGCCCCTCGATACTCTGCCTCTGCTGAAAAAAGTGCAATGGCTACCTACTTTTTGCTTGACCAGAAAATAGGCCCATGTCCAATCATGAAAACATATCCGGAAGTGGACTTCCAATCTATGCTATCACCTTCTCAATCTGAATCAGTAAAACCAATGAAATCTAGCTCAGAATCTGCAACATAATGTATGTCAAAATGTTTCGTACCTTGCACATACTGTAAGATCTGCTTGGCTTCTCTCCAATGAAGCTCATGGGGATGCTGCATATACCTTGATACAGCACTCATGGAATATGAAATATCAGGCCTTGAGTGTGTCAAGTAAAGTAGTGAACCAATCACCTGTCGATACATAGTGCAATCTACAAGCGGTGTGGAGTTTCCCTCTTCAAGACTAATTCATGAGAGGAATGGAAACAGAGCAGCCTTACATTCTACCATATTAAACTTTAATAGCAGGCCTTTAGCATACTTTTTCTGAGATAATGTAATCCCATCAAAATTTTGAGCTATCTCTATCACGTCCCCATTTTGACCCCCTACGCATTAAATCGTAAATGATGTAAATATTGATATTTAATCATGCTGAGGAGCTCAAGGCCAAGGCCCCACCATTGATTTAGCGTTTTATGTATCGGCAATTCAAAATAGATGCCTGTGGTTCTTGTGCTAGATAGGCACAATGTAAATTAAGACATCATGTAAATACGAATTTTAATGAAAAACCCACAACTAGCTATGCAATGCAACAAAGAGATGGGGGCATGATTCTACAAGGAATAGAGAGGGAAATTATTCAAACCATTGCTCCAATGGTGCTAAGCAAGATGTCAATCAATAAACCCTCAACTACCCATTCTGACTTATGCACCCAATCATTTAATTCTTCCATAAATTGGTTGAGGCAGTTAATGCCTTGGGAATGAAGAGGCATGGCAGCCAATTTCGTGCATGGGCAAGCCATCAACCTGGGGAAAACGTACTTTTGCTTCTGGGGCAAGAAAACACCCATGAAATGATGCCCAAAGCCATTCTGAACCCAGAGTCTTTCCTCCCTCACGCAGTCTGAGCTAGCTGGGATTTTCCCATCACGTTTTTTACCAATTTCCTGCATTTTTCCATAGCTGGGAGCTCGTTTTTGTGTTGCACAGTGGCTAGGAGAAAGGGAGTCATGTTTTGGGGGTTTATAGAGGTCATTTTTGCCCCTGAAATGCAGAAAAATGTTTTCTGAAAATGAATTTGCTCTCCCAAGGTTTATTCCCCATCTACCAGTTCGTTTTGGTTGCCCACGTTTTTCAACACTTGTGTTTTGTTGTAGGGTGCATCCCTGTGTTAGTTGGAAATTATGAGCAAGAATTAGGAGTGGAAGTGGACCAGAATTGGCTTGATAAACCTAGTGAGGAGGTAACCTCTCAAGAGTATCAAAAGGGCTGGTTGCTCTTCTATGCACACCTTGAAGAACACTAGAATGGAAGGTATGGCCTGAGGGACTGTGTATTAGTGAAGGGAATACTTCCTTGTTCCAGGTGTGTAGGTATTGTGGGGACCAAGTGTAGCTAGGGTTTTACCCCTAGCTTGTGCAAATGAGCACCTACTAAGGAGAATGGACTCCTTAGTAGCAGTTCAGTAAATGTAAATAATTAAGCTAAAACAGAAATTAAATTACTTCTAAAACATGCATGCAACATAAACAACAAATTTAAAGAATGACTTTTTGTATTGATATTACCTTCAATGTGAAGGTTTGCTGAAGCCCTTTGCAGTGTCCAAGAGGATGCTCCAAGCTCCAATATGCTCCTTCTCTTTCTCCAATGGTGGGAATGGGCCAAAGGTGGCTCTCAAAATGAAAGTAGTTCAATGGTGAACTAGGGTTTTGAGAGAGATTTTGGCAGAGTAAGGGTGCTTGTGATTGTGGATATGGAATAAGGGATCTCCATCACCTATTTATAGTTTTTTGGTGGTGGAGTGCTGACCCATGGTTTTGGGAAACACATAGTTTTGGGCAGCTGTATAGGGTTTTTTCCTCCTTTTCCTCATTATTTTATATTTTTTCTTCCCTTTTTAGGGGTTTTTGCTATTTTTAGAGGAAAAAGGGGGTTTTTTAGCCTTTTTGAGGCTATTTTGATGGTTTTGTGGCCTTTTGGAGGCATTTTAGGCCTTTTGGAGGCTTTTTAATGGGAGTTTTTGAGATTTTAAGGGAAATATGGTAGGAAAATGGACAAATGAGCCATATAATGTGGTAGATGAGGTAGTGAGCACTTTTTGGGTGTTAACAGATTGCCCCCAGATGTGCGAGGGCAGGAGCTCATCGTATGGCCGATGGACATCATAAGTCATGAATGGTTTTCCTGGGTGTGGAGAGAAGAGAAGAAACAAACTGAAGCCCGGAACAACGATCCCGAAAAACTGCAAGAACTAAAAGTACATGACCTCAATAATGGATGAGGAATCATCTGATCATATGGACGAGGCGGGCATTCCCATGCTCATATCAGGATAGAACATAACAATAACAATGGGGTCCAAAAAATGGGGACCTAACATATACATGACCTCAAAAACTGAATGAGGAACAATCTCAATATATGGACGAGGCTGGCATACCCATGCTCGTATCAAGATACATAAACAGAACTGTGAGGCCCGAAAAGGGGGACCTGTAAGATACATAACCACTGTGTACATCATGAGAGTCCAGAGGGGACACAAATCTGCGACATACTGCTGAGCTGATCATGTGGTAACTGAAGAACTGGTGCACCGGAATATCAACAGTGCTACCGAGTGTGGTACCAAAGGGGCTGATGAGCTGCTGGATCAGAGTGACAAGGGGTACACTCACAATGGTACACGGAACTGGAACTGATCTGGAACTGAAACTGGGTACTCAAGGAAGCATGTAAATGGATGGCTTCCGAATACAAACGCCAACGCAGCCCGGAAATCCACGGGAACATATAACTGGGTGTTCCGAAGTGCCTCACCAATGTGCTAGAGTCGGGGGAAATCCGGGGTCTTCGACTAAAAACTGATGGGGTATAATCCTACGCGATCCTCAACGATGCGATCAAGGTGCTGAAGTCGAGCATGTGAGGAACAACCACTCGGAGAGGCAATGATGACTCCTCTCAGAATGATCCATAGGCACTTACCACAGATGGTGATAAGTCCAAGGCGTAGGGACCTCTGGGCCTATCCTCTGGAATAGAGGAGCTGTCGTCGACAGAGGGATACCTCCAATTATCAAGGCAATGATGTTTCCTTGACAGAAGCGCGAGGTGGAGAACCGAAATGTGATAGTACTGATGGCAGGACTAACCAAACTGTGGGGGGACAACTGGGCAAGTAGAGTGGGTGGACTCAAACTTTCTTTGTTCAGAGTATGATAATGGGAATGATCTGGCAGCATATGAAACTGACTGAGGGGAAAGGGATCATAGCTGTAAGGGATCTGGGAGGGTAATTGGGCTGAGGAAGACTCAAGCTGGTATAAAATGGCAGGAGACTGAAGAATACTCTGAACAAAGGCGACCTGTTTGGGGGTGCTGCCGAGATGATCGATCATAGTGCCAGGAGGCACAGGAGGGTACTTCTTCATGGGTTAAGGGACTAGAATAAGTTTGTGTAAAATGATACTATCGTGTGGATTTTACGAGCCCAGGACAGTTCATGCTCGTGGTGGCTTTCAATTTTAAGGAGTCTGGAAGCGATAAGAAGACTCTGAAATGATGGAATGGTACTGTCGTGTGGATTTTACGAGCCCAGGACATTGCATGCTCGTGGTTGCTTTCAATTTTAGAGAGTCTGAAAGCAAGTAAGAAGACTCCAGGGGGTTGCTTTTTTCGTAGATTTAGTCTCCAAGGCCCAAAGAAGCATAAAAGGATGCAATGAAGAACTCTTCTAGCCGATGTGACTAGAGTATTCCTTTTTCGTAAGTAGTCTACCAGGCCTGGAAAAGGGTTAAACTTATACCAGATAGACGCCCTTTCAGGTACTTTAACGAGCATGAAAGGAAGCAAGATTGCTCGGCGATCTTTTCATTCTTTTAGGAGTCAGAAAAGAGCTTAACGGAAACTCCCTAAGTGCCTTTTTCGTAAAGGACTTGTCCGGCCCGAAAAAGGGATAAAATTATACCGAACAAAAGGAATGGCCAGGCAAGGAGGAAGTGTTCAATTGAGGACCAGTAATGATGACCAAGAACGAGGGTAGGGGGGAACACTGGTGGGCCTCCTTGCGGGGTAGATGAAATGGTGGAAAAATAACGAAACATTTGCAGTATGACAGGAGTGAATGGCTCATGTAAAAATGTGGAACAATCCGATAGCGGCCGATGTGGCACGCAAACCGAGGAAGCAAGGTGTCAGGACACAATGTTGAAATTGCACCAAGTGAGAGCGAGAAATGATCTCAAGCATCATCACGGGCTCAGAAAAATGAATCCGACGATATAAAGGGTGTCAAAAACGGGTAACGGCCGATGTGGCACGCACACCGAGGCGACGAGGGCATTTTGGAAAAATACCCAAAAAATCGGGGGGTGAGAGCGAGAAATGATCTCAAGCATCATCACCAGTTCGGAAAAATGAATCCGATCGTATAAAACATGTGAAAAATGGAGAACGGCCGATGTGGCATGCAAACCGAGGCGACTAGTGGTGTCGGGACACAATGTTGATATTGGTCCTGGTGAGAGCGAGAAATGATCTCAAGCATCGTCACGAGCGCGGAAAAATGAATCTGGCAGTGCAAATGGTGCGAAAAAATGGAGGGCATAATACTAGGTGTATCATGATGGCCCGCGGGGGCAGAATACTAGGTGTATAAAATCAAATCAAACATACAAGTGACACGTGACCTCAAAAATGGTTGAGATCACAAAGGTGAAAAAGTGAGCAGGGTTAATGACCTGCCCCCATGCTATGTGCATAGGGTTTGTGATTGTGGATCACATATGTTTGGGTTTGAACAATGGGTTCATTGACGTGCTGAGATAGATGTGATGGGGAAGGTTCAAAATGATTGATCATGCCCTCTATCCCAGGGTTGAGGTAATCTACTATGCCCCTTGACTCAGAGGTGTCAAGGTGGTGCTCTATGATAGTGGGGTCAAGACCGGGCATTTCGGTATAGGACCAGGCAAAGACATCGTGGAACTCTTGGAAGAGTTGTTTTAATTCCCCAATCTCTTGTTCACTGCAGGAGGCTCCTAAGGCAATGCATTCATTGACGCCAGGGGGGTCACAGATATCTATATGGATGACGGGTGAGATGTTGGCCATGTTACCCTCCTCGAAGGCGTCAGGAGCAGGAATAGGGTCCTTGAACCAGTCGACCTTGGTAGGGAGGAAGTCTTTGGACTCAACTGTGAATTGGATAGCTGTGCTAGAGGAGGATTCTTCTGGGATGAAATAGGAACGGTGGTGCATGTCATCCCAACGATAATCCGGGGCAGTCAGGGCCTCAAGAACTTCCTCATCAGTACGGAAAGTTTGCGTCGTCAAATCGGTTGACGAGGGAATGGTAGTGGAAGAGATCATGTAAATGGTGTTGACCTCCCCGGATGGGGGTGAGATCGGGGGGTGAATCTCTTCAATAGTAGTTGGTGCCGTCTCAAGATCTAGATTGTTCATCTCATAGAGAGCCGCTCTGTAATCCGGGAGATCAGGACAATGATGGGAGTAATGCCCGTAAACACCGCATATGGCGCAGGAGTGGTTGGTGCGTAGGGACTTGTCTTTAGGCTTAGGAGTGGGGTTTAGTTCGACAATTGGGATGTTGGGGTCATCGTCAAGCATCTGCATGTGTTTCTGTAATGCTGGTAACTGTGGGCATTGGTGGGTCGCATGGCCCAACTCGTCGCACAGCGAGCATTTCGGAGGAGCAAGAAATACTGGAGGGTTTTTTACTATCTTGGGAGGTGGTAAAGCAGTGTAAGGTTGTGGACCTTTGCCCCCAGTGGGTTTGGGAGTAGGAGGGGGAGTCGTGGAGGACGAAGGGGTAGAGACACCGGGAGGTGGCTGAGTGGTAGTAGCCATGGGTTGCACCGGTTGGAGGACGACATCTGGTGTCGGCGGGAAAACGGGAGGCGAAAGATACCATACAGGTAATCCCAAGGTTAACCCAGGGAGGCTAAAGGTAGCCATGACCGGGGCGCTTACTACTCCCAATGGAGGGACTAGGAAGGGGATCGTATGGATAGGTGTAACACCAATGTGGCTAGGTACCAATGGTGGCTTAGGCAACAAGGGTGGTTGAATGTTAGGTGGTTGGTTGTCGTGGGACAAGGTACATAAGTCAGACACTTCGGGCGTAGATGACGGCGGAGGAATGGATTGAAAGGTGGAGGTCATTGGCGCGTCTGAGTAAACTCCAGGCCCCGTAGAGGAAACAAACGAGGTGGTGGCACGAGAAACAGGTTGTTCAACCATGGGGAGAACATTTTCAGGTGCCGCGGGAGCACTGGGATCATAGTAGGTGAGCTGGTCAACCTTAACCACGCGTCCCTCATGGGGGAACATCATGGTGCGAAAAACGGAAGAGGCAACCGCCCGCATGGCATACATGTAACTGCGGCCAAGTAAAAGGTTATAATCCAATTGGGCATTGATTACCTCAATGTCAATGAGTACAGTTTTTCCACCTAACTGGACGGGGACATTGGCTAGGAGGCCTTGGGGTTGAGCCGAACGACCGTCGTAGGCGCGTAATGCAGTGGTGGACTGCTGGAGAGTGGGGGATCCCAACTTCTGCCACACGAATGTAGACATGACGCATGTGGAGGAACCTTCATCGATGATGCATCGATGGATGACAAGATTCCGAATGGAAACAGAAACTTGGAATGCTAGGGTGGAAGGCAGGCGAGGTTCAGACTAGTCTAAATCAAATGCCATCAAATTCGAATCATTTGGGTCAATCCCCCCAATGGCGGAGAGTAAGGTCTTGCGTTGGGAAGGGCAGTTCTTCAAGACCTCTAACGCAGACATGGCTGCGGGAGATTGGGCTAGGTCGTCTACAATGTTTTAGTTTGACGCAGCGCGCGCATTGGGGTTATTGTTGATACGGCGAAGTGGGAAACGAGGGGCTTTGGGAGCGCCATCTAGTGGAGGTGGAGGTATACGTAACGCCTGATCAGTGGGATGGGCGTTAGTGGGTTTATCCGTGGGAGGGGCTTCAGAGGTGGAGCTGTATTGGTTCCGACGAGTCTGGAGATTGACGTCAGTAGATGACATCATCAGCAAGTGGTGGGTACCTGAGTCAAACATGGGTTGATCAGGAGCAGCGTAAGTGATCTGTTGTTGTTGGGGCACGTTGGCTTGAGGGGGAGCCAACGGTTGAGTGTTCACTACGCCTTGGGTTGGTAAGTGGTTTTGCAGCATCAAAGGGGGTTGTTGAGGTTGGGGGGGGTTAGGCAGTGCTTGGGGAGCCGCATGCCCTTGGCGATGGGCCTCGTCAACCCAGAGTTTCCGAGCTCGCTCTAAGTGTGGGCAAGCATGTGTGTAGTGGCCGTATACCCCGCAGATAGAACAAGGGTGGTTCGTTCACAAATTGGGGTTTTTAGCCTGCTTGGGCGGGCGATCAGGGTGTTGATTAGCGGGGGCCGCATTGTTGTTGTCGGGGGGATTAGCCGGTTGACCAGCTTGGTCTGCAGGTTGGTTGTTCCCACGATTACGGCCTTTGCTGCGGTTCTGTTAGCCCTGGTTGCGTTGGTTGTTCTGGTTTTGCTGCGGATTTTGTTGGGCGTAAACTTGCCCTTGGGCAGCAGGTGGATTTTGAGGTTGCGCAGGTGCTGGAGCAGGCTGCGGTGGATGATATGCGGGTTGAGGCTAAGCAGGTGCAGCAACCTGAGGGGGTTGCTGATATGGCTGCAGAGCGAGTTGCGGGTGTGCCGCAGGGGCTGCCTGTGGAGGATAATAAGCGGGTTGGGCTTGTGAAGGCGCAGGAGCTGGGGCAGCCTGCTGATGGTAGTAAGGCTGAGGTGCGACTGGGGGAGCATAAGCAGGAGTCGCATAACCGAAGCACTGAGGTGGACATGAGGGTCCATGGTGATGTGTCATGGGAGCATACGAGGTGGTTGCTCCAGACTGTGAGGTAGCCCGCAAAAGGTCGAGGCCAGGGGAAGGACGTGTAATAGAAAATAGTTGGGGATGCGAAGAAACACGGCCAATGATACCGTCTGCAGCGTGGGATGCCCCCGGCGCATCATGCTGGGAGGACTCGCCGCGAGGGGCGTCAGGTATAATGGTATAAAGGTAACCTGACTGGGCGTAAATGAGGTCGAACTGTTGGGCCTTAAGGATGGCCTCTTCTTCAGACTCGGGTCTTTCTGATGCCACATCCTTAGCAATAACAGGGAGAAGGGATTTGAGAAACCAATCTAGGAAGATACGGTCGTCAAGTTTGATCTTGCATAAGCTACGGCGTCGACACCACTCATGGATGTGGTCCGTGATATGGGTAGCCGTGTTTTGTCTACAAGATAGGAGGATCTCAACGCCCGCGTCATAGCGAACAGGCAACTGGAAGAACTGCAGGAAGGTCGAGGCAAGGGAAGCAAAGGTGGTATGGGTCCCATGAGGTTGCTCGATATACCACTTGGCTGCAGGGCCAATGAAGGTGCGCTGTAAGAGACGGAGGCGAACAGAATCATCCACTATGGAGTTAGAGGAACACCATAGGTGAAAAGACATGATATGGTTTTGTGGGTCCTCACCGGCCTTGCCCTCGAACTTAGGGATGTCAGAGGGAAGCTTGGTAGGCATATGAGGCCACGTAGGGTCGTGTCGAATAGGATCGTTGGTCAATCTGGCCAAGTCAGGTAGGTTGAGGCTAGCCATGAATGGCAAACTGGAAGAAGGATGTGACACAGTAGTGGGTTGGACCAAGTTGGGGCCAGTGCCCCCAAGTGGAGGGACAAGATTTGGGGTAGTGCCCCGAAGTGGGGGAACTGAGGTAGTGGAGGATGGTCCAGCACCACCATGGGTAGTGTGAGCCACTGATGTAGTGGGGATAGGTATTCCCGCTACGGGAATAGGTACCGTGAGGGGAACGGTAGATGAGGGTCCCATGGAGGGCATACCCAAAACAGGTGTAGTAACTGGTGTAGTGGTGGATGTGCCACCAATGGTCCCTATAACAAAAGGAGTGGAATTCGTGCCAGCCATGGGGCTAGTAGGGGCAGTGTAAATAGGGTTCTCAGACTCTTCGTCAGAATCGAAGGTAAACTAAGGAGCGTCACTGTCTGGTGACGGAGTCCTACGTCGCTGACGAGTGGAGTCAAGTGACAAGGCTCTAGATCTGTGATGAGTGGTATCAACGGATGATGATCGGAATCTATGACGGGTGGTGTCAAGAGAACCGTGCTGTGGGGGCTCGCCCCTGAGGCGCCGAGAATGTCTCGGGGACTCAATGGTGACAGATGGTGTCAAATCTATGTGGGTTGAGGTGAGTATAAAAACAGCTCAAAAAATCCTAATGCAACTGAGTGTGCAGAAGGAGAGCTCAAAAACAAGGCACTCAGGCCAACAACCAACTCAAAACACCCACTGCAACAGCTGTGCTACAATCGGTGGAGTAACAACAAAGACGGTCAGAATACCAACAAGCAGCAGGTTTCCTAGAAATGAAAAATGGTGAACTCACTAGACCAAAGGGAGGTAAAGGAGCAGGCAAACACCTAACTAAAAGTATTCTAACTCAACTAAACATATCCTCTGCAAGGTGATGAAATCCAAGTCAGACAATATGAGTAGGAAAGCCAAGTGGCTATGATATCCCCCTACCGGGAGGGACACCGGGTAGTCAATCCTAGAAGAATGGAAACTAAGATACCCCGTTCATGACACGTCCAGAAAGGTGAATCTGTCGTTTAGTTCATTGACCGCAATACCCCTATACAGGGATATCCCGCGAACCGCGAAAGGTAGCCCTTCGGTTACTGAATGGAGTGCGGTATTCCACTCAGGCCTCCAGAACCAGTCTCCCGACTTCAACCCTCCTAAGGGAGAGGCCCTCTGATAAACTGGTCGTGACCGTGCCAAAAAGTACTAGGGGATTTTGGTTCCCTATTTGGACAACAACTATGTCTCAAGTGAAAGTGACCGAGGGGTGTTATTGGAAGCCTATCCCCCCGACCCTACCTAACTACAATGATTCTTTTGTGTTCCCCAAGTGGGGTTAGAATGTTGGTTTAATTAGGTACTTTTTAAGGCTCACTTGAATTATGTGACAGAGTGTGTGCTCGTGAGGTGATGAACCAAAAATAGAAGTGCCACAAGGAGGGCAACTTCCAACTATCAATAATACTGAAATTGAAACTTTCACTTGCAAAATTTTCTGATTTAAAAATACTGAAATTTTAAAAGAAATCTGTAAAGGAAACAGAAATTATATTGCAGAAAGGTTGTAAGGAAGTGGGACTGCAGGTAGGACAGAGGGCTGTTCAGATGCAGAAAATATTGCAGCAAAAGGGGCTGGGCTCAAAACAGGAAAAATGCAGAAATCAGACCACGGGTCTGTGGCGAATCAGAACAGGAAGACCGCGGGTTTGAGGGAAACAGAGGCGGTCAGGTCGCGGCTTTCGGGCCAACAGAGGCAGTCGGGACGCAGGAAACAGGGAAAAAGACGCAGTCGGGTCGCGGCAAAAAGGCTAATAGACGCAGTCGGGACGCCGGAAAGGGGCTGAAAGCCGCAGTCTGGACGCGGGAAAATGGCCGACAGGCGCAGTCAGATCGCAGCAAACAGGCTGATTAGCTGCGGTCGGATCACAGGTAACAAACTTGAATCCACCGGCAGGGTGTCGGAAGCAGTCTGAGAGCCGCGGGCGGGTCGCAGGTAAAGGCCTGAAAGGCGCGGTCGGGACGCGACTGCAGAGAGAAAAAACGCGGTATGCGGCGGCCGAAAGGGACAGCCGAAAGGAAAAAAATTTAAAAAACGGAAACCAGAAATTTGAAATCTAGGGGAGTCGCCAATACTGTAGCTAGGGTTTTACCCCTAGCTTGTGCAAATGAGCACCTACTAAGGAGAATGGACTCCTTAGTAGCAGTTCAGTAAATGTAAATAATTAAACTAAAACAGAAATTAAATTACTTCTAAAACATGCATGCAACATAAACAACAAATTTAAAGAATGACTTTTTGTATTGATATTACCTTCAATGTGAAGGTTTGCTGAAGCCCTTTGCAGTGTCCAAGAGGATGCTCCAAGCTCCAATATGCTCCTTCTCTTTCTCCAATGGTGGGAATGGGCCAAAGGTGGCTATCAAGGTGAAAGTAGTTCAATGGTGAACTAGGGTTTCGAGAGAGATTTTGGCAGAGTAAGGGTGCTTGTGATTGTGGATATGGAATAAGGGATCTCCATCACCTATTTATAGTTTTTTGGTGGTGGAGTGCTGACCCATGGTTTTGGGAAACACATAGTTTTGGGCAGCTGTATAGGGTTTTTTCCTCCTTTTCCTCATTATTTTATATTTTTTCTTCCCTTTTTAGGGGTTTTTGCTATTTTTAGAGGAAAAAGGGGGTTTTTTAGCCTTTTTGAGGCTATTTTGATGGTTTTGTGGCCTTTTGGAGGCATTTTAGGCCTTTTGGAGGCTTTTTAATGGGATTTTTTGGGATTTTAAGGGAAATATGGTAGGAAAATGGACAAATGAGCCATATAATGTGGTAGATGAGGTAGTGAGCACTTTTTGGGTGTTAACACCAAGCTAGATAGATCTTGCAGAGGGTGCCCATATCTCTATGGATGATCCCACTAGCTTAGCAATTGTTCCTTCCATTGCCTAACAGCCTGATAAACCCAACTGTAGCTTGGCTTGGCTGATTTGGTGTATCTTTGAGCTATGTGTGAGTCTGTTGTTCCCTGATTCCTTGTAGAGATCATGCCCAGCTCGGGGGGTGGCAGTGTGTTGAGATATTGATGATCACAACTGGCCCGTGGTTGGGTGGAACGTTGCAGTTGCATAGCCAGTTGCTTGGGACTACTTTGTTCTAAGATAAGTATTCTCTTGTGTTAACTTTGCAATTATTTATTTGATGAATATCTTGAATGTATGATGGATGTGTAATTGAAATTACTTCCGTTGTGTTTTCTTATAATTATACATTTCCATATGTCTTTTTATATTATGTGAATACTTATTTAATAAGTTCATGGGGATAGATGCCCGGTTTTAGCATCACGATCCTCTCCATCGCACTGGTATGATGGGAGGGGATGTGACAGAATGGTATCAGAGCCATAGGCTACAGCATTAGACCTCTATGGGCCAAATCTGATTACAATTACATGGGAGGTCCCTTTCCTGATCACCACAGGTCTCAGCATTGGGCCTAAACTAGCTATGTTGGATAGTTACAAAGGTAAGATCATCTCCTGCTGAGCAGCAGTCATCATAGAAAGAAGGAAAGATTTCAAAATTTTCCTAAAGAGTTTTTGAAAATTTTCTAAGTGTTCAGCGTCGAAAGGAAATTTTCTGAAGAACTCCGCGAGTTGGCCCGCAACGACGGAAGAACTCGTCGAGTTGACCCGAAATAGTGAAAATTTTCTAAGTGTTTTCGGCCTGGAAAGGAAATTTTCGGAAGGACTCAGCGAGTTGGTCCGCAACAACGGAAGAACTCGCCGAGTGGGCCCGAAACAGCGAAAATTTTCTAGGTGTTTTTTGGCGTCGAAGGGAAATTTTCGGAAGGACTCAGCGAGTTTGTCCGTAACAGCGGATGAACTCGCCGAGTTGGCCCGAAATGGAGAAACATTTCTAAGTGTTTTTTGGCGCCGAAGGGAAATTTTCGGAAGAACTCAGCGAGTTGGTCCGCAATGGCGGAAGAACTCGCCGAGTTGACCCGAAACAACGAAAATTTTCTAAGTGTTTTTCGACGTCAAAGGGAAATTTTTGGAAGAACTCAACGAGTTGGTCAGCAATGGCGGAAGAACTCGCCGAGTTGACCCGAAATAGCGAAAATTTTCTAAGTGTTCGGCATCAAAGGGAAATTTCGGAAGAACTCCACGAGTTGGCCCGAAATTGCGGAAAAACTCAGCAAGTTGGCCCGCAACGGCGGAAGGACTTGGCAAGTTGGTCCGAAAAATATCAAATTTTTCTAAGTGTTTTCAGTGGAAGAACTCAGCAAGTTGCTCCGCAACAGGTCGGAAGAACTCAGCGAGTTGCTCCGCAACAGGTTGGAATAACTCAGCGAGTTGCTCCTCAACAGGGCGGAAGAACTGGAAGAGTTTCTCCGAAATTGGAAATTTCAGTTGTTTTTCAGGTGCCGAAAATGAAAAAATTGCCATGGGACTTATGCGCCAGATTGCGCAAAATGGAAAGATTTACAAAAAAAAAAAAATGGCAAGCCCCCTTGACCCCCATCGTCCCCCTCATATGTCGTTGATTGTGAGAAAATTCTATGATTTGACAAATTGTCAATATAATATTTTCCCACGTGCATGAAAGTAATTTATGAATTTCTGAGAATATAATGCAACTAACAATTGTGTTGATGAACACATTTTGCAGAATCACAGTTACATCAGGGAAACCCTCTAGATAGTACAGTTGGAAAGTTTTGGATCTTGGTTGGGCCAAGAAAATCAACATCATGGATGATGCACAGGATCCCTATGAGCCTGAGACAGATGCCATGGGGAAGAACATACATGTTGAAAATGCTGAAACAGAATCTAATGGGAGAAGAAATCAAGAGACTCCTCCAGGTATTGCAGCCACCATGAGAAGCCTAAGGGTGGAATTGCAAAGCTGTAGAGAAGACAATGAAAGGATGATTAAAGCTCAGGAAGAACAAAATCATTTGAATGCAGCCATGCTGCAGAGTTTGACAGACATCCAAAGGCAAATAAACTCTGGGCATCAGACATCAAATCCAGAAAGGAGTGGGAGTAGTTCTAGAAGGAATTCCCGTAAGAGGGCCAGTAGCTCAAGAAGAGTTTCTACAGACAGAACATATACTCCAGAAATCTCTTCTAATGAATCACCTGACTCTGAAGAATCCATTGAGGGTTCAAGCTCTTCATCTCACAGGAGTAAGAGGAAGAAGCACTACAAGAACAATTCACCTGGGGAATTTAAGAAGGTGAAACCTCCTACATTTGATGGAGAGATAAAGTCTGGTCAAGAAGCTGAAGCTTGGCTTCTTGGAATGAGAAAGTATTTCCAAGTCCAAGACTACTCGAGAAATATGAAGGCAAGGGTAGCCATCTTCAACTTGAATGGAAGAGCATCTATATGGTGGGAACACATCAGGCAAGTGAAGAAGATCAATGAAAGGAATATTGTGTGGAAGCAGTTCAAGAAATGCTTCAAGCAAAAGTACCTCTCTGATAGGTACTATGACGATAAGATCAAAGAGTTCCATGAGCTGAGATTGGGACAATTGACCATGGAAGAATATGCAAACAAGTTCTTAGAGTTGCTGAGGTATGTCAGGTATATTCGAGATGATAAGGTGAAAATTCAACGTTTCCATAGTGGACTGCCCCAGTCATATAAAGATAGAATTGATTTTGATGAACCTAGAACTCTAGAGGAGGCCATAAGAAAGGCCAAGTATTGCTTTGATCAAAACAAAAGAAAACCAGAATTCCATAAGGCATGGAAAGATAGGAAAAATGAAAAGTTTGATCAAAGGAAGAAGGGGTTCAAGCCTCCTCAATTCTGGAATCAGCAAAGGAACCCATCACAGGTTGTGACTAAGCCAACTAGGATGATGGGAGACAATCCAAGAGATCCAAAGGAGCCAAGAGAACCACTTCAATGTTGGGGTTGTGGAGGGGAGCACATGCTTAGGAACTGTCCACATCGGAATGGGAATCCAAATCAAGTTCACAACATCCAAGGAGTTGAAACTGTGGGTCAAGTTGCAAGGACAATCCCTATAATCTATGCAGCTCTAGATGACTTCCAGGCAGATCATCAGTCAACTGTAGTTGAAGTTGAAGGTAAGATTGCTAAGCAATCTATTTCTATTTTGATTGATCCTGGATCTACTCACAGTTATGTCACTCCTAGAATTGTTGAGATTTGTGCTTTTAAGAAATTAAAGCATAGTAAATCATGGTTAGTTCAACTAGCCACTAGAACCAAGAGAAAAGTTAGTGACATTATAGAGAAATGTCCATTAGAGATGGATGAGCTATTCACTTACGCAAATCTGAATATTTTACCACTGGGTTCCTATGATATTCTCATTGGAATGGATTGGTTAGAAGCACACAGGGTTAAACTTGATTGCTACAATAAGACATTTGAATGCATGGACGAAGAAGGAAACCCAAGGGTTGTAAAAGGAATTCCAAAGGTGACTTCTGTTAGACAGGTTACAGCCATGCAGCTGAAGAAGTTCTGTAGGAAGGGATGTCAATTGTATGTAGCCCACATTTTAGAGGCAGCAGAGAATGAAACTCTTAAATTGGAGGACTATCATGTATTGCAAGAATTCAGGGATGTTTTTCCTGATGAGATTCCAGGACTCCCTCCAAAGAGATACATTGACTTTACAATTGAACTTGTGCCAGGAGCGGCACCAGTGTCTAAGACACCCTATAGGATGAGTACACCGGAATTGCTAGAATTGAAAATGCAATTACAAGAGTTGCTGGAAAAGAAATATATTAGGCCAAGTGTGTCCCTGTGGGGAGCACCTGTTCTATTTGTGAAAAAGAAAGATGGAACACTCAGGTTATGTATAGACTACAGGCAGTTGAACAAAGTCATTGTGAAGAACAAATACCCATTGCCCCGAATTGATGACCTTTTTGACCAAATGAGAGGAGCAAAGGTATTTTCAAAGATTGACTTGAGGTCTGGTTACCATCAGGTAAGAATCAAAGAAGAAGATATTCATAAGACAACCTTTAGAACGAGGTATGGACACTATGAGTTTGTAGTGGTACCATTCGGTCTCACAAATGCACCAGCTACATTCATGTGTCTCATGAATAATGTTTTTAGCAATTATTTGGACAAGTTTGTTCTTGTATTCCTAGACGACATTCTCATCTATTCTAAGAATGAAGAAGAGCATGAAGAACATTTGAGAATGACAATGCAACTACTGAGGGAGCATAAGCTCTATGCAAAGTTGAGCAAATGTGACTTTTATAAAGATAGAATTCATTATTTGGGTCACATCATCTCCGACGAAGGAATATCTGTAGACCCCGAGAAGATTGAAGCCATTATGAATTGGCCAACTCCAAGGAATGTGACTGATGTGAGATATTTTATGGGCCTTGCTAGTTACTACAGGAGGTTTATCGAAGGATTCTCCAAGGTCGCAAACCCGATCACTTCTTTGCAAAAGAAGGGGATAAAGTTTGAATGGTCACCAAGATGTGAGGAAAGTTTTCAACGGTTGAAGAATCTCTTACAAGTGCACCAATTTTGAAAATTGCAAACCCAGAAAAAGACTTTGTGGTATGTACCGATGCATGCAATCAAGGACTTGGAGGAGTTCTTATGCAAGACAACCACGTGATATGCTATGAGTCAAGAAAGTTGAAGGAGCATGAGAAGAACTATGATACTCATGATATAGAACTTGTAGCCATAGTACATGCTTTAAAGATGTGGAGGCATTACTTAATGGGAAGAAAATTTGGGTTAAGGACGGACCATTGTGGTCTGAAATACTTGTTTGATCAGCCAACTTTAAATGCTAAGCAAGCTAGATGGTTGGAATTTTTGTGTGAATTTGATTTTGAAATCAAATACATAAAAGGGAAAGAAAACAAGGTGGCTGATGCACTCAGCAGGAAGGTACATGAAATGCATGTGGCAGCACTTAGTACTTGCCAACCAGATTTGAAGCAGCAGATTGTTAACCATATTGTTGAGGATGAAGTGCACGTGCAAATAAAGGACAAATTGCAGCAGGAAGACCTTGGAAAGAAGTATGAGGGTTATAATTTGGAGGAAGACGAACTTCTTACCTATAAAAATAGAGTCTATATTCCCAATGTGGCAGATTTGAGGAGGATTGTTATGGATGAAATCCATAAAGCTCCCTACTCTGGTCACCCAGGATATTAGAAAACAATTGCTACAGCAAGAAAATATTATTTCTAGCCAGGGATGAAGAAGGATGTCACTGAATACATTTCTAAGTGCATGAAATGTCAGCAGGTGAAGGTTGAACACCAACACCCCACAGGTTTATTGTACCCAGTGCCAATTCCATAATGGAAATGGGAAATAATTTCCATGGATTTTATTACAGGATTGCCAATGACTATGAGACAACATGATTCCATCATGGTTGTGGTGGACAAGTTAACAAAGGAAGCACATTTCATACCGGTTAAGTCCACACACAAAGCCGATGCCATTGCAAATATTTTCATGAAGGAAATTTTCAGATTACATGGGTTGCCTATGGCAATAATTTCTGACAAGGATACCAAGTTCACTTCCAATTTTTGGAAAGGTCTCTTTGCAGATTTGGGTACACAGTTGAACTTTAGCACCGCGTACCATCCTCAAACAGACGGGCAAACAGAAAGAGTAAATCAGGTGCTTGAAGACATGCCTCGCATGTATGTAATGGACAAGCCATCCAAGTGGGAGGATTATCTACACCTATTAGAGTTTGCATATAGTAATGGGCAGCAAGAATCATTGGGAATGAGTCCATATGAGGCTTTGTACGACAGAAGGTGTAGGACACCAGTGACTTGGGACAATCCAGTGAACAGAATTGTACTTGGCCCAGAATTGCTTAAGGAAATGGAACAAGAGGTTGCAAAGATCCAGCAAAATTTAAAAGAAGCCTAGGATAGACACAAAATCTATGCAGATAAGCATAGGATCCATAGGGAATTCAGTGTTGGGGATCATGTGTATCTTAGAGTGAGGCCAAGGAAGGGTTCCTTGAAGCTTGGGAGTTGTGCCAAGCTATCACCTAGATATTGTGGGCCATTTGAAGTGCTTGAAAGAATAGGGCCAGTTGCATATAGATTTGCATTTCCTGCTAGCACTAAAGCTCATAATGTTTTTCATGTCTCTTTACTTAAGAAATATGTACATGATCCTAACCATGTGATTAATTGAGATGTGATCCAGGTGGAACCCGAGGGAGAGTTACAAACCGATCCATTGCGCATCCTAGACAAGAAGGTAACATTGCTCCGGAACTGATCCATCAGACAGGTAAAGGTGCAATGGAAGCACTACGGTCCTGATGAGGCTACATGGGAGCTGGAGGATGCCATGAGAGTGGCATATCCTTTTTTGTTCAGTTTTGATGAGCACTGAGGACAGTGCTGATGTAAGGGGAGGGGAATGTCATGTCCCCATTTTGACCCCCTTTGCATTAAATCATAAATGATGTAAATATTGATATTTAATCATAGTGACGAGCTCAAGGCCAAGGCCCCACCATTGATTTAGCGTTTTATGTATCAGCAATTAAAAATAGATGCCTGTGGTTCTTGTGCTAGATAGGCACAATGTAAATTAAGACATCATGTAAATATGAATTTTAATGAAAAACCCACAACTAGCTATGCAATGCAACAAAGAGATGGGGGCATGATTCTACAAGGAATAGGGAGGTAAATTATTCAAATCCTTGCTCCAATGGTGATAAGCCAGATGTCAATGAATAAACCCTCAACTACCCATTCTGACTTATGCACCCAATCATTTAATTCTTCCATAAATTGGTTGAGGCAGTTAATGCCTTGGGAATGAAGAGGCATGGCAGCCAATTTCGTGCATGGGCAAGCCATCAACCTGGGGAAAACATACTTTTGCTTCTGGGGCAAGAAAACACCCACGAAATGGTGCCCAAAGCCATTCTGAACCCAGAGTCTTTCCTCCCTCACGCAGTCTGAGCTAGCTGGGCTTTCCCCATCACGTTTTTTACCAATTTCCTACATTTTTCCATAGCAGGGAGCTCGTTTTTGTGTTGCACAGTGGCTAGGAGAAACGGAGTCATGTTTTGGGGGTTTATAGAGGTCATTTTTGCCCCTGAAATGCAGAAAAACGTTTTTTGAAAACGAATTTGTTCTCCCAGGGTTTATTCCCTATCTACCAGTTCGTTTTGGTTGCCCACGTTTTTTAGCACTTGTGTTTTGTTGTAGGGTGCATCCTTGTGTTGGTTGGAAATTTTGAGCAAGAATTAGGAGTGGAAGTGGACCAGAATTGGCTTGATAAACCTAGTGAGGAGGTAACCTCTAAAGAGTATCAAAAGGGTTGGTTGCTCTTCTATGCACACCTTGAAGAACACTAGAATGGAAGGTATGGCCTGAGGAACTGTGTATTAGTGAAGGGAATACTTCCTTGTGCCAGGTGTGTAGGTATTGTGAGGACCAAGCTAGATAGATCTTGCAGAGGGTGCCCATATCTCTATGGATGATCCCACTAGCTTAGCAATTCTTCCTTCCATTGCCTAACAGCCTGATAAACCCAATTGTAGCTTGGCTTAGCTGATTTGGTGTATCTTTGAGCTATGTGTGAGTCTATTGTTCCCTGATTCCTTGTAGAGATCATGCCCAGCTTGGGGGTGGCAGTGTGTTGAGATATGGATGATCACAACTGGCCTATGGTTGGGTGGAACGTTGCAGTTGCATAGCCAGTTGCTTGGGACTACTTTGTTATAAGATAAGTATTCTCTTGTGTTAACTTTGCAATTATTTATTTGATGAATATCTTGAATGTATGATGGATGTGTAATTGAAATTACTTCCGTTGTGTTTTCTTATAATTATACATTTCCATATGTCTTTTTATATTATGTGAATGCTTATTTAATACTTTCATGGGGATAGATGCCCGGTTTTAGCATCACGATCCTCTCCATCGCACTGGTATGATGGGATGGGACGTGACAATATCCAAGCCCAAAAATTGCTTAAGCAACCCCAAATCGCTCATGTCGAAAGCTAGATTTAAGGCAGTTTTTAGCTTGTTAATTGTAAGGAGAGTGCTACCAGTAATGAGAAGATCATCAACATATAAAACAACAATCAACAAATTACCTTTAACTTGCTGTAGGTACACATTCGAATCAAATTTGCATCTTTTTAAATTCTGAGAAAGAAGGAAGGAGTCCATCTTTGCGTACGAAGCTCTTGGGGCCTATTTCAATACATACAAAGATTTCTTCAACCTGCAAACTAGTGATGGATCTGATATGTATCCTTCTGTTTGTTTCATATATACCTCTTCATCAAGGTCTCCATGTATAAAATCACTCTTCACATCCATATGGTGCACTTCCCAGTGCTTGGATGCGGAAATGGCCAAAACTAGGCGGATGGAATGCATCTTTGCAACTGGTGCAAAGGTCTCAGTGTAGTCCACTCCTTGGACTTGGGAGAAACCTTTTTCCACCAGCCTAGATTTTTGTTTTCTAATAGAACCATCAGCAGCAACCTTCATGTGGTAGATCCACTTGCATTGAACTAATTTTCTTCCAGGTGGAAGAGAAACTAGCTCCCATGTATTGTTCTTTTGAAGAGAACTGTACTCTTCATCCATGGTGGTTTTCCATCGTGGATCTTGGTGGGCATGATAGTATGATTTGGGATCTGAACCAATCATCAAATAACATTTCTCAGATAATAATGGATCATAAAAAGAAAGATCCATACCCATTCTTTGAAAGTATGCTCGTGTTCTCCTTGGATCAGCAAGATTTCCAATGTTTGGAGCAGCAAATTGTAGAGTGTTTTGAGCCCACTTTGGTAACTGAGGAGGATCATTATGGTCGGATTTGGAACCTAATATGTCATGGCCTTCAAATTCTGATATAATATCAGAGATATAAGATCCAATTCTTTCTTCATGTTCACTTGAATCTTCTTCTTGTGGAGACTGCAGATCGACAGTGTTTTCCTCGACTAGTTTCAGATTTGGCAGCGGTTCTTCAAACTTCACACTTCGCTCTATGAATATCTTTTTGGATCTGATATTGATGAGTTTGTATGCCTTTGATTCTTCTCCATATCCTATTAGGATGCATTCAGTACTTTGTGGATCCAAATCTTTTCTCTTTTAAGAAGGAATTCTAGCCCATGCAATGGAGCCAAAAACCCTCAAATTGGACACATCCAGTTTGTGACCAAAGAATGCTTCGAAAGGTGTTTTTCCTTTCATGGATGAATGTGGAACTCGGTTCTGAATATATGCAGCAACATTAATGGCTTCAGCCCAAATATTTACAGCCAAACCTTTTGACTCAAGCATGCAGGTAGCCATCTCTTTAAGTGACCGATTCTTCCTTTCCACTACACCGTTCTGCTGGGGTGTGTAGGGAACTGTATTTTGGATCTGAATTCCACTTTTGGCACAAAGTTGTAGAAACTCAGTATTGATATATTCTCCACCATTATCAGATCTAATAGCTTTGATCTTTCTCTTAGTGGCGGTCTCAACAGAAGCCTTAAAATCCTTGAATTTTCCAAGCACTTCTGACTTGTTTTTGAGAAAAAATACCCAAGTAAAGCGGGAGAAGTCATCAATGAATGTCAGGATGTACCTCGACCCATTCATGGAAATGTTGGGAAGCGGACCATTGATATCAGAATGTATGAGACCCAAAATTGTAGAAGCTCTGCTATCTTTTCCGCGGTCGAACTTGTGCTCAGGGTGCTTCCCAACAATGCAACCGGGGCAAATTCCCTTCGAGGAATGAAGTTGCGGAAGACCTTCAACCATGGAATTATTTTGTAACAGCAGCAAATACTTGTAGTTAAGGTGTCCAAACCTTTCATGTCAAATTCTACTAACCTCGTTTCCATGAGTGAGGAGAGAAGTGAGATTTTTGAGCGGCACAAAGTGAGAAAACTCATAGTATTTTGCAGTGTGATTGGCCTTTCCGACTGCAATAAGTCTTCCACTTTCTATATCAGAAATTTCAACTTTGTTAGGGATGAATGTAACTTTCTTCAGTTCACTAGTGTGTGTCATTTGATAGACAGAAAGTAGATTTGAAGCCAAGGAAGGCACATAGAGAACATTCTGGAAGCTTCCATGCTTTACATGGATGGTACCTTTACCCTTTGAAGAAATTTTTGAGTCATCTCCCAAATGGATGGGGATGGAGCTGCTTGGATCGAATGAAGAGAAGGAGTCAATATTTGCAACCATATGATTCGAGGCACCAGAATCTATCAGTAGAGTGGTGGGTTTCGAAACAGTTTCCATGAGTGCTTGACCTCTTTCATGATCATCATTTCTATCGTTCTTCCATGCACCATCGAGAAGACATATGTTGTTCTTTTCCAGAAGGAGGTCCATCTGATCTATTGTTTTCTTCATGCATGAACTTTCAGGATGAAAGCCACGGTTGCAATAAGAACACTTAGATTTTTCTTTACCCTCTTTACCCTTTTGCTTGTTTCTTGAACCAGATGGTGCATCCGATTGCTTGCCTTTCTCTCTTTGCTTGTTAGGTTCGAATTTAGGCTTCTCTATCTTTTTCTTTCCTTTTCCATTTGAATTCTTGGATCCTTGAACAAATAGGGTTGAATCTTTGGAGTTTATGGACCCCATTTGAATCAACTTGTCATTCTCTTTGGTAACGGATTCAATGAAGGCATGCCAGGTAGGCATCTTCCAATTCGGGGTAGTTAGCCAAGCGATATTGAAAGTAGAGACAAATATTGAGAAATATTTCCCAAGATTTGTGAGAATGGAGAGGATCAATTTCTTATCCTCTTTCACAACACCAATGTTCTTCAACTGCAATGCCAAGTGCTTGAATCTTGTGAAAAACTCATTGATGGTCTCGAAATTCGCAGGACTAAGGGAAATCAATTCATTTTTCAATTGAAAATCCCTAAGCTCATCCTGCTTGCCAAAGAAATTTTCAAGTTGATCCCATATTGCTTTTGGAGTCTTCAATCCACTAAGATGGAAGTGAAGATCCTTGGAGATGGAGAGGCAAAGAAGACCATAAGCTTCATCAAGCTTATTGTAGTGTTTGGTTCTTTCCGACAATGTGCTTGGCTCCAATTCGAGGCCAATGGTGACTCCATAGAACCCTCTTGAGCGCAATATAATCTCCATATCATATTTCCATTCAAAATAATTGAAGGGAGTAAGAACGGGCTTGGAAGAAGAGTATTCCATCACAAATAGCGAGTGCACTTGATGTAGAAGAACTTGTCAAACACAAGAGAGAGAATGAAATTGATGGAGATGATAAACCTGCAAATCACAATCAAAACAAGAACAGTAAGATTGGACAATCCACCTTTTTAAAGTTGCATCACACCTGGGATTGGAGATCAAGCAAGTTGAATGGGTCCAATGTATCAAATCCAGGAATTTGGTGGAAAAATCAAGCTTCTGGAGTGGATTGGAGTGTATTTTTTTGCTTTGCATGCACATGAGCGAATGCACATGAGATCTTTCATGCCAAAACTTCAGTAGTTTTGAGCAAATTCACTCAAATCTTCATGTAGAACACCTGTAGAAAAGAGATCTTGTCCCTGCAATGGCTCTGATACCATGTAAAATTAGTCAGAGCAGATCTAATGAACAAGTAAATCGATCACAATAGATGAAACTCATAAAATATGGTGTAAATTGTGCAAAAACTTGCATCAGTGCTCTATATCCCAATAAGGGTGAAAATACAATACAATATTGTCACAATGAATGAGCAATTCGAATTATCCAAGAAAGTCATTTGAATATACTACATGGCATAGCTTGGCTCCAACTAGGAGTCCTCATCATCATCAGTGGTGGTCATCAATGCACAAGTAACTGTCAGATGGGTGTCAAACTGAGTCTAACTGAGTCTAACTAAGTGTAATAAGTGTAACTAATGGTAAGTGGCACTAATGTAGGGATGGAGGCTCAGTGGAGGGCGCATGAATAGTTAACTGAATTCAGAACAGGCAGTCATGTCTCATCAGAGGTCAATCAGAGTGATAACAACAGTAAGAAGTCAATCTAGCCTCAAATTAAGGAAAGACTGGTGGCTAACTAAAGTAAACTGGACTAGTAGGTGAGAAAGGCGCCCTTCTGCAGTGGAAGTTGAGAAATGAGTGCATGACAGGCTAGGAGGGCTGAAACTAAGTGGAAAGTAGCTCCTGAGTGCTGGGAGACTAGGGACTAGGTGCTGGAGGTACCAAACTGATGACTAGGCAGCATGCGAATGCATGCAAAGTACATACTGAATGATGAGATATCCTAACAATTATTTGCAAAATTTCAAATCTGAAATGTACAAATCCGTTTTCCTACATAAATTAGATTTGCAACCATTCTCATAAACTTAAATAAGACAATTTTCAGATTTGTTTCATGCATAAGTTACAACCATGAGAACATTCTCATAACCTTTGGCTTCTGCACATGGTAGATCTCGGTCTTTACTATGGACTTATCCTCATTGCCATACGCAAGACTTTTCTACCTGAAAACTAAAACTTCAATCAACCAAACATGTTGTGAGTATCTATGCATATAATCCTTTCATTGCCACAACAATCACTGAAGTGATCTCAGAATTATAACATTCAATAATTCCAACACTTTCAGCTGTTAATATTTGAAATGCAATGAAATATATATCTCTATATATGCATCATTATCATAATAGAATTGCAAGACATGGATACACTATCCATGCAATTTAAATAAAAACTACAATATTCATTACTTCACAACCATATTCTTTTATGCAACTCTGTCCTTTCAATAGAGCACTTTGGTAGCCCATCAACATGTCTACCTTCTTCATGCAATCATTCTCCTGCATTCATAGCAGCTCATGAAATGTTCTCAGTATTAACAATGGTTCACCATTTCATCGATTATCCAATTTCATTGAAACATATATATATCACAACCATGCATTCACACAATGCATCTCAACATGTGCACCCGCACATATGCATGCACATTCACAACATTTACCTAATATTTTGATGTGCACTCACTTAATGCATAACCCTCAATACAACCTTGCATTAATCCATGAATACTATGCATTCCAGCATACTATGGCCTAACCATGGTTGTCTCATATGGCATGTACTACCACCACATGACTATACGTCTTTACTTTCTTTGGTTGTTAAACTCATAACCAATATGCACAAATGGCATGATGTAATTTTCATATGAATGCATTGAGGTTTCTAAGAAACTATAGGGTGCAAGGCTCCTTGCCTTCACTCACCCACACCTGACCATACTTGGTAGGATTATATTCACATTCAGGCACTCAGTCTCACATGCAAACAATTCATCATAGTTTAAACATAGTTGAAGGGATCTCACCAAATCCTCTTTCAACATTCATGCAATTAAGCACAAATAACCATTACCTGCATGGCTATTATTAACATCGCTTGATGTTACCTGATCAGTTGGCCTCTTACCAATGCTACACAGTCCTTTTTCCAACCTCGTGATCATAGATTTTTTGCACCATTATTTCCTCATAAGGTTGTTGGTCATATGCAACAAGATCATCCTTATCTTTTAGCCATGCTTCGGTTGCCTTTGGTCCTACAACCAATGCGAACACAATTAATTATTAGCAACCACAATAACTATCTTGAGTGGCTCATTGCATATGTAAAACCTCACTATTTTACCAATATGCAATATCATATATATATATATACACAAACATTTTCACATGCACTATGCAATGTCTATTAGTATTCCAACTAGTGCATATTCACTTCATTTATCCAATCTCTTGCATTTTCAATCATGCTTCTATGGTCTGATTCCTACAACATTAGTTGTCATCAACCATAAGCAATATCATTAATGGGCTATTACATGTGTAACTTCACTACCTTTACCCATGTGCAACATCATGCTCATGCATAAGCAATTCACATGCACTATGCAATGACTATCTAATCATGCCCACTAATTCATATTTAATATGCTACTCTCTTGCATTTCCAGCAACCCTATGCCATAATTTTGAGTATATAAAAATCAAGAAATATAAATACAATAGCAAGAGAGGAGTTAAGGAATTCTTCCTTTCCAATTTCCTCATTGTAGCATGGAGTTTCCTCTTCCATATCATAGTTGATCCAATTTCATGGGCTCTCTATCATGCACACAAGCAATCATTAGCTATGATCTTTGCACGAATTAGCAATTCAACATATACATATGTGTATAACATTCATTCTTGCTATTTTCAAAACATGCGATTCTTATGCTATAAACAGAAACAGTTTAAGGTGAGGAATTTCTTTCTTATCAATGTTGCCTTACTTCTCCCATTGCTCTTCCGCAATGCATTATTATAGCCAATTACTCTTAGTAAGGCCTCCAGAATCTTCTATGCAATTCTTGCTCCTCATAGCAAGCATAGAGAAAGCATTTCACACTTTCAATGACTGTCTCCGAGGGACGACGGGGGTCAAGGGGGCTTGCCCTCATTTTTTTTTTTTTTGTAAATCCTTTGATTTCGCGCCATCTGGCGCATAAGTTCCATGGCAATTTTTCCATTTTCGGCACCTGAAAATCTCCCTAAAAAATTGTAGAAATTCTCTGTTTCGGTGGACTTACCGTTTCTCTTCCGACCCGTTATGGACCAACTCCCCGAGTCTCACCAGTCGACGGACTCATCTGTCTTTTCTGACCTTTTGTAGAGCAACTCACTGAGTCTCACTGGTCGGCGGATTCATCTGTCTTTTTCAACCTGTTGCGGAGCAACTCGCCGAGTTTTGCCGTTGTTTCGGACCAACTCATCGAGTTTTGTCGCCGTTTCGAACCAACTTGTCGAGTTCTGCCACTGTTTCGGACCAAATCACCGAGTTCTTCCACCATTTCGGACCAACTCGCCGAGTTTTGTCATCTTTTCAGACCAACTCGCCGAGTTTTGTCGCCGTTTCGGACCAACTCACTAATTTTTGCCACCGTTTCGAACCAACTCACCGAGTTCTGCCATCGTTTCAGACTAGCTTGCCGAGTTCTTCCTCCGAAAAACACTTAGAAAAATTTTGAAAATTTCCTTCCCTTCTTCGGGCACTTCCACAACTTCATCGGCGCAACTCAGCCAAATTCGCCGACTGTGTCATCTCCACTTAGCGAGTTTGGACGAAACGTATCATCTCAACTCCACGAGACTGGCCGAAATGCATCGGCATAACCAAACCAAAAACACTTAGAATTTTTTTTTTCAAAAATACGTGGAAAAATTTTGAAATTCCGCAAACTTTGTCGGCACAACTCAACGAGTTTCACCGTCACAGCCTTGGCGGAAAACTCAGAAACACTTAGAAAATTTTTCAAAATTTGAAATTTTCTTAATGATCAGTGTTGAGCATGAGGAATACTTACCTTTGCAACTGTGATAGGTATCCCATGAAAGCCCAAATGTTGCAACCTTTGCTCTGATACCAAAATGTAACATACCCTCCCATCTATCCAAGGCAAGAAACGGAACATGATACCATTCTATGGGGATTTTCATAAAAGTCAGCCCATTCATTAGAATCATATGAATAAATCATTTGTGTGCATATGTAAAAGAAATGAAACATGTGCAGCGGAATTAAACTATCTACACACATTACTCATGCATACAGCATATCAACAGTCATCAAATTAATATAGTGCAGAAGTAAATACATAGAGAGAAAAACACTTATCTTCATTTTTCAATTGTCCCAAACAACTAGCTATGTCGCTGCAATGTTCCACCCAACCATAGGCCAGTTGTGTTCATCAATCTCTCAACACAACTACCACCCCCGAGCTGGACATGATTCTTACAAGGAAAAGGGGACATTCAAGCTCATTCACAGCCACTTAATCATTTCATCTTAGCCAAGCCAGTCCACAATTGGGTTTATCAGGCTACATTTGAACCCTGGATGCTTGCACTCAAGCTCGAGCCAAAACAATGGATTTACCAACAGGATGGCCATGGGTTTTCCCAAAATCGTTTCCATCCAAAAATGAATTTTAGGATGGGGAAAAACATTCACAGGGAAGAAAACAATCTCTCCCCAACTATCTAAGCATTTAACAGCAAAAATGGTCTCTATGGAACCCCAATCCGATTCCCCTTCTTCCCCAGTGGTATGCAACACAAAAACGCCCTTCTACCAGCTGGGAATGAAGGAAAACACAGGAAAACATGGCTGGAAAATGCCTAGGTAGTTCCCACTCATGAGGGAGAGCAACTGCTTGATGGATAATGGCTTGGGGAGCAATTCATGGCTCTTTTCTTTCCCAAGAAGCAAAACATGATTTTCCATGCAGGGTGGCTTTCCCATACTCGAATTTGGATAGCCATACCTCTCATTCCCGAAGGCATTAACTACCTCAACCAACTCTTGGGAGAAATCAATGATTGGGTACAAAGGTCAACATGGGTAGTTGAGGGTTTGATGGGTTCTCTCATTGACACTTGGCTTGACTTGATTGGCTCCAAGGGTTTGAATGTTTTTCCTCCCAATTCCTTGTAAAATCATGCCCCCATCTCTTGTTGCATTGCATAGCTAGTTGTGGGTATTTTATTAAAATGCGTATTTACATGATGTTTGAAATTCCAATGTGCCTGACTAGCACATAAACCATATGCATCACTAAATCGATGGCGGGGCCTTGGCCTTGAGCTCCTCACCATGATTTTATAACAATATTACATCATTTACATTTGAATGTAATGGGGTCAAAATGGGGATGTTACAATTTTCTACCCTAGTTTGGTTAAAAAGGGTGATAGATTTCACCTGTGATACTCCCAAGGCATTATTATTTTATTTCTGATTTAATATTTTCTGACAATATTTTCAAAATAAAAATAAATTTGTAAGATTTATTTAAAAACTCAAAAACACTCACAAGAGGTGTGAGTGACACTTTGTACAACAAACTACTATTTTATTATTAATAAAAGAAAAACAAATTTGGAGAATTCAGTTAAATGAGGGGACACCACCATGGCACAAAGAACATGTGTAAAGCAAGCAAGGGATATTTTTACCAATCAAATCCAATCTAAAATCTCAACTACTAGACAAGATCCTAAATAATAGGGATTGAAGGATTGATTGAGATTTTATTGGGATGGCACAAAACCTAAGAAAAAACTATATATATTAGTGCATTGAGATATCATGGGATTCCAAGTTGTGCATGGAGAAAATGTCCTACGAGTTCATGTGTTGAGTGTTTCTCTCTTTCATAAGTCCATCACCGAGCTTGTTACGAAATCTGGGAGAGAGAGTCCCACGTGGAATTGTTTCTTGGCATTCTAGTGCATGATGGTGATCCATCTCGAGGGTGCATTTGGGATAATAGTGGTGTTGCTCTCTCCTATGGTTGGGAGGAGCTGATTCTCTAAGATGTGATTTGCGTTTCTCAAGTAAGTGTATTATGATTGATGGAGTAATAGTATTTTTTTACGGTTGAAATTTATTATCTTCATTCTGTAATTTTTTTGGATTAAGCCATGGAAGCATGTTCCATGTTTATTTCTTATTAATGATATTATAGGAAATTGTGAATGTTACTCAATATGATGAAACTAATCACACTATTTAAGTGTAAATATCCCTTCAAATTCTATAAGGATTATTTTAAATTCAAAATATTAAATATATCGATTGTTATGGGGTTACAGAAAATACATACTGCATATAAGTTAAATTTAAAATACTATCGATTTGATCTCAAATTTGTGGTCTCAGTTTTAAATACAGAGTAGAGGATATTTTATACTATGTGTTGAGATATTGTAACTTCAAAGAATATTATATTTGTACTTTATTATTCCGGAGATGTTTCATTCCTCTGTGAAGATCTTATTGTATATCCGAAGATGTTTATTCCTCCGTCGGAATGTGGTAACTTGGGTTATTAGACTTCCCTAGTGGGGGTCGGCCCTGTATGTGTTATGTGGGTCAAAGGGTTGTTAGACCACCCTAGTGGGGTCGGCCCATTCAGTTGTAGTGGGGTGTTTAACCCAGTGGTAAAGTTGGGACCGACCTAGTTAATATAAAGTACAAGTCGGAGATGTGTATAAATAGAGGAGGTGTGTTCCTCATTATACACACACTTCCCTCACTCAGAATGTAGCGCACTTGTGGAGGAGAGGTCTGCTATGGTGGAGGAGGAGATCATGTCTTTGGTTTGCATCTTTGTATATTGCTGGTCATCTATATTGAGGAATCTTTGCTGGGTTTTCTACCCCGTGAGGGTTTCCCAGGATAAATCTGTGTCTCTTGTGTTTATGCTGTGCTTGTTGTTTCTTCAGTGATCCTGTAAATGCTATTATTGTGAAATGGAATGTAATGCTGCTATTTTATGTCTTATCATATTAAATCTTAACATGGTATCAGAGCTAACCTGAAGGAAGGCAATGTATGGCACTTACGACACTTGCTTCACTTGCGACAATTTCAAGGTTTGGTTTTTGTATAGAAAAAACTAGTCATCGTGGAACTTTTGCTATAAATACATTTTGGCGAAGGTTCAGGATCTGAAACCTTTACAAGTCGTAGATACAATCCCCAGGTATCTTGTGTCCAAAGGGAACCCTCAGATTCGTTGTACTTTGTGAGTTATGATCAGTACAAGTTAGGGTTTCTGCCTCTTCCAGATCTCAGTCAAAATCAGGTGACCTAGGAAAAAAGGTCATAACTTGGGCTAGGAAGATCCAAATGAAATTTCGTAAATAGTGACAGGTAGTACACAGACTGCACTATCTCAGAAAATGTTTTCAGAGTCCGAAGTTGAACCAGTGACACGTGGCATGCCATACAAGTTCGCTCTCCTGGTTTATCCCATAAACAGGTCACGTTGCGACACTTGGCATAAATCTCTCTCAGAAAATCAAATTGAGGTCAGACTTATTGGGATGGAAAGATGATAGGTCAGGCTACCACAAAAAAAAATTTCAGACCCTGTGGATCGAAAAGTTTGGAGTTACAGCAGAAAAAATCAGGTACATATTTCTGTCAAAACAGAATTATTTTTGGAGCACCTTCATTCATGTCTTCCGGAATTTAGGGTTTCGGAGAAAGTTAGAATTTTTGGAATTGGAGTCCACAGCTAAATGCTACTCAGGAAAATTGAAATTTAGAGACCAATATCTAATTTTTTGGTTGGGTAGAAGACCGGGCTTGATCAAACCCCAGTTCGGGATTTTGATCGGAAAGATGAAAAAATAGGGCTTCAGCAAAAGTTGGAATTTTTGAAGTCTGTGACCACGGCTGGAAGCTCCTCAGAAAAATAAGAGTTTAGAGCCTTGGATCGAACCTTTTGATTGAGAAGAAGGGTGGGCTTCATCAAACCCTAGTTTGGGATCCTGTCTAGAAGATCCAGAAGTTTCGAAGGCAATTTTGAGGGGTCAAATTTTGGGGATTTCAAAAATTGAAGTATGCTAGTTTGATCAGCTCAGCAAGACACATCCTTCCATCCATTCAGAAGTGTGAAAGTCAAAGATTGAATTTTTAGGGTTTCTCTAGCAAACCCTAACCAAGCTCCAGATCAAGTTTCAGGGGGAGTTGAGGCTAAGGCCTTACATAAGAAGACTACAAGAAGTCTCGACAAGTATGACTTAAGGAGGTTCAGGTATGTCTTGAAATCTGATTCCTAATTAGGTTCATAATGTGTTTGTCTTCATATTATTTAGTACAATCTTGATTAATGTTAGAATTGTCTTATCACCCTAGTAACAATATGAATGCATGTGAGTGATCGAAGACATTCATTTATTAGGGCTATATGATTGTACTAATGCATTATGGTGTTGTATGAGGTTGATGTTGTCTGCTAACAAGATACAGGTACATCACGAAAGACAAATCAAGTTCCATGACCATGACAACATGAAGACAAAGACTAGTCCATAATCTTTGTTCTACTTATGAGGTATGTATGAATTTGTTATATTATGCTTAACCTATGAGATATGCAGGTTGTAGCACAGGATCTCTAAATCATTGAAGAGAACAAAGAAGATATTGTTTAGGTATGTTAGACATAACTAAGTAAGTATACTACTCCATATATGTTTTCCTATGTCAAGTTAGAATCTTACCTTGTGTTAGGATCCCTTATATAAGTATTCTTGGTATGATTGGTTATGCTTATTCATAAAGTTAGTAATCAAGGGTTTATGCATATTATGTCTCTTATCTTGATGATTTAATTAACTAGAAGAGTACTATGATCAAACAAGAATATGCATGAGTAAAAGAAGACTTCCTTGAAACCCTGAATACTAATGATCATGACTATACATATTCAAGATTATTTATAATTATAATGTTTTGATAATATTGAGAATATACTAATGAATGTATGTTTGTGTATGAGATCATGAGGATGACACTAGTGCACACTTGAGCATGCACAGTAGTACAGAATGAATAGAAGTTCAAAAGACATATATAAGATCAAGCGGGAGGCAACCACACAAACATAAAAGATAAGTATTTGAGTTGTTATTTGAAATAGTAAATGATATTGCTTGTATGCATATTTGTATTCCTAGAATATATCATGCTGAGTGTAAACATCCATAGAGCATTGAACAATATACTACTAATATGCATATGATTGGTAAGTTGGACAAACATTCCATTGTTGCTTGTCTAGAATGAAACCTCTTTGCTGACGTGCTGAGAGCTGTGCACACTCTCGATAGTATGTTCTATTAGAGATGGAAGGCATCTAGATAGCCACTGTATGCATACATGATATGGAAAAGTGTTGTGCTAAAGTATTGGTCAAGATAGTTGCATAACTATGTAAATGATATCTGTATGCATAATAGGTTATCAGGTCAACATGATTTCATGATTATGAAGTATTACTAATCATGTACTTATTTTGATATGTAGGAAAGATCATGAAGAATGATGAACACCGAACAAGTGATGGATGTTCAACAAGAAGATTTACAAATCAAACAAAATATAGAAGGCTCATGGCTAGAAGATTCTCTTAGAAAGAGGAAGAGAATCATGACAAGATGTTTGCTCCAAGTGGATAGATAAGACCATTCTCGTAATGGTGTAATTACAGAAGAAGTGTGAATTAGATTCTGTATGGGTACCAAGGATTGGTGGTCAATTGATGAGCTTAATGATCATCATGGGTGATTTGGATCTCAACCTTTGCCACAAGGTTGAATATGGCTTCTATACACAAATAACATGGATGCAAGAAGGAACTCACCACAGAGTTCGAATGATATTAAGGCTCATATCAGTAGTCCCATCTGACGAGAGATGGCACAGATAGATATGTAGAAGATCACTCAATGCAGAGTGTGAATGAATGAGAATTGACAGCTTCTTGACAAAGCTTGGGATTTACCAGAAGTAAAGTTGATCCTAACCTTTACCTTAAGGTTGTGGATGATGAACCTATCATACCATTATTGTATGAGGATGATATCTTTCTGACAAGGAATGAGAAACGGATCATGAAAAGAAAGAAGAAGATGGCTGCAAAAATGAAAATGAAAGATCTCAGATTGATGCATTACTTCCTAGGTATGAAAGTATGGCAAGATTCAGAAGGAATCTTTCTCATCCCGGGAAAGTATGTTGTGGAAATCTTGAGAAGAATTGATATGTTAAGCCATGGCCACTCTCTTAGGTTCCGAATTGAAGTTGTTAGCTGATAACTCCTCAGAGTTAGTTGATGTGACTCTGTACAGACATATTATTGGGTCGTTGATGTATCTAACAAATACCAAGCCAGATATATGCCCTGTTGTGAACACCTTGAGTTAGTATCTAGTGGAAACTAGATGTGTTCACCTGATAGTTGCAAAGCATGTGATGAGGTACCTAAAGGATACAATAAACTTTGATCTATGTTATCTTAGAGATCATGACTTCATATGGCTACACAGATGTTGATTGGGCAGAAAGTGTATCAGACAGGAAGAGCACATCGAGAGGATGTTATTGTACGGGATCAGCCATGATCTCATGGTTTATCAAGAAGCAATCTAGTGTGGCTCTCAGCACAAGTGGAATATATGGCTGCTTGCTCTGCTAAGTTATGAAGCAGTATGGCTTCAGAATTGTTTGACTTAGAGATGGACTCAACTATGATCCTATGTGACAAACAGAGTTGTACCAAAATGGCAGAGAATCCAGTGTTCCATGATAAGTCAAAGCACAAAGAGATCTGACATTTCTATATACAAGATATGGTGCAGAAAGGAATTAAAGTTCGAATTTGTAACAAGTTACCAATGTACTAACCAAACCTCTACCGATCCGATGTACTAACCAAACCTCTACCTCAAGTAAATTTTTTCGAGACAAAATTAATATAGTTTAGAAGGACCCTCCTCGAAAGGGGGAGTGATGTGATCACTTATGATGAGATTTCCCGCATCGACAGTGAGGTCGATGATGTAGATACCTATATTGGTGATGCCAACAGAGAGGTTGGTGGATGGTCCTTAGACAGGGTCTAAGGTGACAAGGGGATTGCATCATCCTTGAACACATGTTCTAAAAAGGAGCCGTAGACAGATGTCCTCAAGAATGAAGTCCTTTGTGGACATGTGAGGATTGAATCATCCTTGGATTTCAGTCCTAAAGTGAGCCATAGATAGATGTCTCCAAGAAATAAGAGGGATTGCATCATCCTTGAACACATGTTCTAAAGAGAGCCGTAGAAAGATGTCTCCGAGAAAGAAGAGGGATTGTATCATCCTTGAACACATGTTCTAAAGAGAGCCGTAGACATATGTCTTCGAGAATGAAGTCCTTGGTGGACATGTGAGGATTGGATCATCCCTGGACTTCAGTCCTAAAGAGAGCCGTAGACATGATGTCTCCAAGAATAAAGTCTTGAATGAACAGGTGGGGGATTGTATCGTCCCAGGACTTGAGTCCCAGAATTGAGCCGTAGACATATGTCTTCGAGAATAAAGTCTTGAATGAACAGGTGGGGTATTGTATCGTCCCCGGACTTTGGTCCCAGAATTGAGCCGTAGACTGGGTCTCTGAGAATGTAGTCCTGAATGAACAGGTAGGGGATTGTATCTTCCCCAGACTTTGGTCCCAGAATTGATCCGTAGACTGATGTCTCCGAGAATTGAAGATAGGACTGCATCGTCCCTGGACCTCGGTTCAAAATGTACGTGATGGGATTTCATCATCCCTAGACATGAGACTTGTCTTAAAGGTACGTGTGAGGACTGCATCGTCCATGAACTAGGTTCAAAATGTACGTGATGGGATTTCATCATCCCTAGACATGAGACTTGTCTTAAAGGTACACGTGAGGACTGCATCGTCCATGAACTGGGTTCAAAATGTACGTGATGGGATTGCATCATCCCTAGACATGAGACTTGTCTCAAAAGTACGTGTGAGGACTGCATCGTCCATGAACTGGGTTCAAAATGTACGTGATGGGATTGCATCATCCCTAAACATGAGACTTGTCTTAAAGGTACGTGTGAGGACTGCATCGTCTGTGAACTGGGTTCAAAATGTACGTGATGGGATTGCATCGTCCCTAGAAATGAGACTTGTCTTAAAGGTACGTGTGAGGACTGCATCGTCCATGAACTGGGTTCAAAATGTACGTGATGGGATTGCATCCTCCCTAGACATGAGACTTGTCTTAAAGTGATAAGGATTGATCATCCTGGAACTTGATCTAGATTGTATCATCCATGGACCTATGTCCTAAAGAGAGCGGGATTGATCATCCTGTAATATGATCGTGTGTGTTGCAGGGTATGCTGCTATGTATTGATGATGATACTTATATGTATACTTGTATTGATGAGGATACTTGTATGTATACTTGTATTGATGATGATACTTGTATTGATGATATGTATTGATGAGGATACTTGTATGTATACTTGTATTGGTGTGGATACTAATACTGATGATCTAGATGATGATGCTGCTGATCATGTTGATCTAGATGACGATGTTGTTGATCATGTAGATCGAGATGATGATCCAGATGCTGTAGATCGAGATGATCCAGATGCTGCAGATCGAGATGATCCAGATGCTGTAGATTGTGATGATCCAGATGCTGTAGATCGAGATGATCCAGATGCTGTAGATCGAGATGATCCAGATGCTGTAGACCATGATGATCCAGATGCTGTAGATCAAGATGATCCAGATGCTGTAGATCGTGATGATCCAGATGCTGTAGATCGAGCTGATCCAGATGCTGTAGATCGAGATGATCCAGATGTTGTAGATCGTGATGATCCAGATGTTGTAGAACGAGATGATCCAGATGCTGTAGATCGTGATGATCCAGATGTTGTAGATCGAGATGATCCCGATGCTGATGATCGTATGATGACGATGCTGATGATCGTGGGGATCCAGATGTTGATGTTGTTGTAGCTGTTCGAGTGCTGCAGAAGATAAAGACTCAGTACTGAAGATGTTGATGTTCCAGTATTGAAGATGTTCCAGTAACTGCTTGAGTTACTAATGATGTTGAGAAAGCTTCTAATGATTTATAGATATATCATGTGTGATGTTGATGACTCCTTGCTCGTGCAGATGATGTTATAATATCCTTCTCGTTAAGGGGGAGTGTTGAGATATTGTAACTTCAAAGAATATTATATTTGTACTTTATTATTCCGGAGATCTTTCATTCCTCCGTGAAGATCTTATTGTATATCCGGAGATGTTTATTCCTCCGTCAGAATGTGGTAACTTGGGTTATTAGACTTCCCTAGTGGGGGTCGGCCCTGTATGTGTTATGTGGGTCAAAGGGTTGTTAGACCACCCTAGTGGGGTCGGCCCAGTCAGTTGTAGTGGGGTGTTTAACCTAGTGTTAAAGTTGGGGCCGACCTAGTTAATATAAAGTACAAGTCGAAGATGTGTATAAATAGAGGAGGTGTGTTCCTCATTATATACACACTTCCCTCACTCAGAATGTAGCGCACTTGTGGAGGAGAGGTATGCTATGGTGGAGGAGGAGATCATGTCTTTGGTTTGCATCTTTGTATATTGCTGGTCATCTATATTGAGGAAGCTTTGCTGGGTTTTCTACCCCATGAGGGTTTCCCAGGATAAATCTGTGTCTCTTGTGTTTATGCTGTTCTTGTTGTTTCTTCAGTGATCCTGTATATGCTATTATTGTGAAATGGAATGTAATGCTGCTATTTTTTGTCTTAGCATATTAAATCTTAACACTATGTACTATCTCTATCATAACGAACGGTTGAGTTCTATTTCTTTGTTCCTGTTACGCTATATTTCGAAGTAGATTGTTTGAAACAATGATGGTTCACAACATTGAATAGTTTTATTATGATGTGATGACTTTTTTCCATCATTATGACAAACTCTATTGGATTTCATAGGTTTAAAACCTTTGTAAATAACACATATTTCAATAGATTTAGAAAAATTCTATTACGAGGACTTCATCAGCATTGAGTTTTTTTATAAATCTAGAAAACTTAACTTCTACAACATTGAGTTTTTTATAAATCTAGAAAACTTAACTTCTATAGTCGAATGAATTGTAGGTTGATGTCCATATTTTTGTTGAAAAATCCAATAACTATCGATGAAATGGAAAGGACTCATTAAAGCTAAATATATCAAATACAATAGTCTTGATAGACCTAATGACTCTGAAGTAGAGTTTCACATTTTTTTAACAGGAAATTTAAGATCAACTACTATGGGTCTAGAAACTAAAGTAACATGCAAAATGTTCATAGACTTTGGCATACATATAATTTGAATTACTTTTATAGTTAATTTTAAGGGTTGGTCACTGATGATTTCTCTTGGATATAAAGTCATGGTTTTTATATTTCTATAATTATAAGAAAAAGGTTTGTCGGGGTGATTTTAAAAACTCTTGATTATTTTCTAAAATTGATGAATTTAAACAAATTAAAGTAGTTTAATATTAATGAAAAAGAACTATAAAACTTTGTGCTTTCCTTTTGTCTCGGTTTTGAGCTTTGAGTTTAGCGAGATCCTATTGGAATAACTAGGTTATGATCATGGTCGGGTTGGATTTAATGAAGGTCCGATTCGTAGATATATAGCTGCATTTTGGAGATAAAACGACCAAGAAAAGAGTTGAAGCTACGCAATGATAAATCATATATTTTTCTATAGATAAAGGAAATTTTTAGAGGTAAAATTTCCAAGCAGAGAGGTGAGGTGGATCAAATTTGCATCACCAAGGATGGAATCTATGCATCCAACCAAATAGAACAAAGAAGGGATTTTTTTGAAACATAATCAATTCAACCAAATATTTAGATCACATAGAATCATAAGTTGAACATTATGAATAAATTGAAGCAATTGCACACGTTGATAAGCAAATACAATGCAAGTTGTTGTTCTCATCTTCCAAATGTGTTTGTAATTGCTAATAGAAGTCACCACTTTTTTACTCTTGTTGTTATAATTATACCCATGTTGATGAGGAGGTGGTGATGGTCATAGGCTTGGCATCATTATCATACCAACCATTACATGAACATTGTGACATGTTAATGATATAGGTTACACAAATCCTACTTCAGTTAAATATGGCGGAGGAGCATTGGGAATTTAAGATTTATAAATTTTAGAACTTGTTCATAAAACTACTCGTAGAGGGGTGTTTGAGATGATATTTGAAACAATAAACAACCAAATCATCTCAAGTTGAGACCAAATAAAAACTTATGTATTGTCTCTAAGCGAGTGTCTCTCCAAATACTAAAAACAAATCTTTCTAGACACTATAAAATGTAAATCTATGCAAATATTTTTCTCCATACTTTTTTCTCTCTAGAGACAATATGTAAAACAATGTATAAAATCCAATGGATTGCCACTATAATAAATTAACCTAAATATAATCTTCTTAGAAATAAAGTACAATATCATATTAATTTGGGTAGGACACGTAGGAATCGAACCACCAACATCCTGCAAGTAAGGCAGGTGCTCTTCCATTGAGCTAGCACCCTTTAAAGCAATAAGTGAGAGGGATTTTGTTAACACCTAGATTACACCTTCGTAATCCTAGGTGACAACTCCATCATTCACGCTTGCATAATATAGTTTGCAATAATGAGATAAATGTTTAAGTATAAGCCAATGCTTATCCACTTTTCAAGTTCACCATCACATAAGTGCCATATTGTATTTAAAGGTGAAGTGAAGTCTAGAAAGGCCAACCCATGTATCCAACAATGATAAACATTGGAATGATTATAAAATCATGTCAATACCTAATTTTTTAACACCAAATGAAGGTAGTGGAGGATCACACATCAAGCATTCTAACCAAGTATTGATAAAATATGGCCTCTAGCTGGGTGCAAAATCAAATCATAGAGAGTCATTTATTTATATTGGTTCAAACTATATGAATGGTGAAGTCCCTGCATCTGCCAAAATAAAAATTATAGTTATGGATGTTATTGATTGTTGTCATAGATTTTTTCTGTAACGTCCCCAGTTCGACCCCATTGCAATTGAAATGTAAATGATGTAATATTGTTATAAAATCATGGTGAGGAGCTCAAGGTTAAGGCTCCGCCATCGATTTATTGATGCATATGGTTTGCGTGCTAGCCAGGCACATTGGAATTTCGAACATCATGTAAATATGCATTTTAATAAAAATACCCACAACTAGCTATGCAATGCAACAAGAGATGGGGGCATCATTTTACAAGGAATTGGGAGGGAAAACATTCAAACCCTTGAGCCAATCAAGTCAAGCCAAGTGTCAATGAGAGAACCCATCAAACCCTCAACTACCCATGTTGACTTTTGTACCCAATCATTCATTCTCCCAAGAATTGGTCAAGGTAGTTAATGCCTTTGGGAATGGGAAGTATGGCTATCCAAATTCGAGTATGGGAAAGCCACCCTTCATACAAAATCATGTTTTGCTTCTTGGGCAAGTAAACAACCATGAATTGCTCCCTAAGCCATTACCCATCAACTAGTTTTTCTCTCCCACAGGTATGGAGCTACCTGGGCGTTTTTCTCCATGGATTTCATGTGTTTTCCATCATCTTTCAAGTTGGGAAGGGCGGGTTTTGCTTTGGTTACCAGTGGGGAAGAGAACAAAATGATTTGGGGGTTTCCTGGAGGTCGTATTGGCCATTGGAATGCCCATAACCTGTGGGATAAATCATTTTTCTCCATGTGGTCGAATTTGCCTTTCTCACAGTCCATTTTTGGTGTGCCCACGATTTGGGAAAGTCCATGGCCATCCTGTTTGTAAATCCCATTGCTGAAAATGTGTATCCATGCCCAGTTCTTGAGTAGCTATGTGGAAGAGAATGTTGGGGTTGAGATGGGTATCTATTGCTTTGGTTGTGCATGAGCTTGAATGTCCCCTTTTTCTTGTAAGAATCATGCCCAGCTCGGGGGTGGCAGTTGTGTTGAGAAATTGATGAACACAACTGGCCTATGGTTGGGTGGAACATTGCAGCAACATAGCTAGTTGTTTGGGATAATTGCACAATGAAGATAAGTGTTTTTCTGCCTATGCATTTACTTCTGCAATGTTTAAATTGATGACTGTTTTTGAGATGTTGTATGCATATGATATGTGTGTGTGGATGAGTTTTAATTCTGTTGTGCATACTTGCTTAATTTACATCTGCACACCTTTGGATTTATGCGTATGAATCTAATGAATGGGCCGCGTTTTATGAAAATCCCCAGAGATCGGTATCATGTTCCCTTCTTGGAATTGGATAGATGGGTGGGTATGTGACATTGTCCTTGCACTAAAGCATCATATATAGTTGATTGAGATGGTACTTTAGAGAAAATACTAATATAATTTATGATACATTTATAGTCAATCAAAAATTAAATTCTAGAGAGTTTATTGCTGCAATATAAAAGGGGTCAATAAGATTCGAAAGCCTAGTTATCAAAATTAAATTCAAAACTTTGAAATTTGAAGAATCAACAGTTTGAATCAACAAGTAATATTAATGCTACTCAAGGTTGCAACAATGTTTTATTAGATTTGAGATTGAAGAGAAGAGGAAGTTCTTTGTTCACTCTAGTTAGGAAGAGGTTAGACACACTCCTTGATGTTTTCTTGGGATGGATTCACAAGAAGGGTGCATCACCTATTTCAAGCACATAATGGCAGATTCTTGTCATTCATAATAGTAGTAGATGGGGCATCATTCAATGTTACATCGTGTTTTAAAACAAATTGGAAATGGCAATAGGTGGCACTTATACTACAATATTCAAATCCAATATTAGTAGCATGAGGGCATGTCAAAAGTGGTATACTTTACTATTCTTAGCAAGAGAGGGCCATTGATGGGGGTGCAAGTCAATATTTGGGACAAATGTATGAATATTCTTGACATCATTAATTAGCAATAGAAGGGCATTGTGTTGAATACTATTTCAAGACTCTTCTAAGCATTTGTTAATGATAGTAGTGGAAATAGTGGGGGTGGGGGGGGGGGGGGCGAGGGGGAGGATGAGCTACACTTATTTAATGACGATTATTTCACCTTTCTTTACCAAGCGTGCAAGGCACATAAATATCAATAAATTACTCATATATTCAAAGTACAAGTCTCACAACCTTTTGGGAGTTCTACTTCCTATTATTGGAAATTGAAAGAAGATAATAAAAATATTATTTAACAAAATTTTAAAAACTAACAACTTCACAGTATGTTAGAATTATGGGAGATATGTCAAGGAAATATTGAGGTGGGTAATTCTTCATATAACTTCTCAACTTGATAGATACCTCTTCTAGTGACTCATAGAGGCAAAGTAATTACTAAAAGATTGTTCAAAGACTAACAAACAAACAATAAGCCTACATGGATGGATGGTGTTTCACACAGATATGTGGAAAAAATAGGCAAAACAATTAGACACAATCTCTTGTAGATGTGTTGTGAATAGCTAGAGAGCTTTGCTATGAGACAAAAAAATCCATGTAAGTATCATCAGATTAAAAAAGTGATCAAACAATTTGTATCGATCAAGCTCCTTTCCATATTTTTTTCTCCACTTCAAGTAACCTCTACTAATTTTTAATAATAGATTCTATATCAACAAAATATTCAACCATGTTTTTATTTGTGTTTCTTTTATACACACTTGTTAATGTTGACATAGTGTGAGAAATAGACTTTCTTTCATATTTATGTCATGAACCATCTGCACGATCATTTGAGAATCTTCACTGCGTTTATGTATATTCCCAATAGCATCTTTTATTGAAGCTTATATTTTATTATTTTTTTCTAATTCAATGTTTTGCAATTTCATATCTCTAAAAAAAAATGGATATGGTTCAACATTAAGATAAATGAATGAGAGAGCCAATAATAATTCTAAAACTTCAAATATATAATTTGATTTCGCATCTACTACCGCGCTTATTACTTTAACACTTCTTCCTTCGGTCCTACAACTTCTATTATACCATCAAATATAATACACATTATCTCTAAATAAGAATTTATACCTACAGTGGCATATTCAATCACTTAGATATTTTCCGAGGTAACAAAATACCAATTAGGAATCAATATTAAAACAACAACATAGCAAAAATATATATAGAACTCAAATATAAAAAAATAATAATAATCCAAATGTTCAAACCCTATGAGGCGAAAGAGTAACTTGCAGATACTATGCATATGGAATATGGGGTTATACAACAAACAACTATATCACTGCAATTCCAAGAGTATTCGTTTTCTGAAATTATGGAATAAGTAACAATCTACCATTTTTGAATAATTCTAAATCAACTGCATGAAAATAATTGCAAACTGATACCAATAACTCTAGAACCAAAACCAAAGGAAGATTTTGTTGGAACTAATGCAAGATTGGAAGGATACAATAGAGGTAAGTATAGTGAATAAAACCAACATAAGGGGGCTGACTTGGAATTTTGACTAAAAAAAGAAATGTTTGAATAAACCGGCTTAAAAAATGGGTATTGAAGGGTAAGGAAAATAAGGAATTTGAAAGAGAACAAGGTACTAGAAACACCAAATACTAACTAATGTCAAAATTCAAGCCCAATATTAGTTGTTCTTGAATGTAACTAAATATTTATTTGGTGCCATGTTAGATATCAATGAATAACAAGAAGATGATACTCGAGGGGTCAAGGGGCCATGAACATTAGATAAGTTCATTTTTTAGCCAAAAAATTGAAACATTCTTACACTAGTCATTGCAAGGGAGGTCCATAAGGTTATAGTAAACCTTGAAGCATAAATAAACTTTATATTTGAGATCTCCATCATCCAAGGTGTGAATTTTTGAAAGTATTTCCTTGGAATTAGAATATCTATATTTTCTATGTATGAAGAATCATGGACTCGAATCACCCATAGATATTGGAGTCCCTATGCATGTATCCACACTTCTGACATCACCCATACGTTTTGAATCACTACTTGCCAGTAAAGATGGAGAAATTGCATTATTTGATGTCTTTCGTGATGTTTTATTTCCTAATGATATTTCATTATATTATAAGAAATCACTATTAAAACTAGATTGATATTCACCACATTATCATGATCTTCATAAGAATGCCCCAGATACCAGAGAAGGAAGGTACTTACCGACAGACCAGGGGGAAGAGATGGCCCCGTTCAATCATACCCAACAGAGAAAAGCTAAAGCCTGATATCGCCAGATGAACGAAAGACAGGTTCACCAGAAAGGGTTTTAGCCTTTTTGTTTTCGTATGAGCATATCAATTAAGACATGTTACCCAAAAATGACAGAAGGCCCACATTTTCCAACCACGATAATGCACTACATCGACCCAACACGGGGACGGTACAATGCGTAGCGGGGTGGGCAGAATGCTTGATTTATCGACTCAAGTTTGGCGCAGACACTTGGATCACTTCAAACATATTTTTGAAAACCTTTGTTAACACCCGAGTAAAGAGATTGTGAGATCTATCCAAAATGATTTATAGAGAGCTCAACAATAACCCCTAAGTAAGTATTTGTCTCTTCAACTTTATCCAATGCAAATTTTTTCTTCCTTGCACTACATGTTATGGTTTCTAGTGGAGCTAAATTTGAACTCAATATTGATGTAAGCAATGACATGCCACTTGAAAAAGATTTCTTAGCATCCAAATTATAAAGCCATGTTCATTGAGGATGTATCTAGGGTGCCCTCCCCATTAATAGAGGGCCCACTGAATTTGAATACAAAGGCCCACCCACGTTGGAAAATTTAGTTGTAGTCCTTGAACTTGCCATTGATATAGACATCCCCATGTATGCATCCTTACCTAAAATCTTACTCATAGGTTTTGGAGTGCTAGTTTTTTGCAAGGATGGAATTACTATATAATTTTCTTTCTAACTTGATGATTGTTTTTCTCTAAAATTGTTTATGCCCTAGGATGCTAGATGACAATGCTCACTTGATCTTTCTACAAGTGCTTTATAAGTATTTCTCGAGTCACTGAATTCTTCAAAACATATATGTTAATATCCAAATTCTCTCATACTATCAAGGTTACAACACCCATCTCCAGTGCCTTAAGAGTGTCTTCAAGCCCAAAAACATATTTTGTTGTATGAGTGGTAATCGATATATATGTGAATGTTGTTCCGGAAGTTATGTTGAAATATCAATAGTGATTTACTAGATAAACCTTACATCCTTTTAAGGATTTACATGTATATCGATTTTACTCTGGATTTAGTATTCTAAATGGAATAAATCTTTTGAAAGAGAATCGCTGAACTTCTGGATTGAATTTCCTGCGATAAACTAAGAATTATGTCGAAACTATGTTTATACTTTTTTACGAAGGAATGGATTAAAAGTTTTTCTCTGAGTATTTTGCGAAATTGTGATGAATAAGATTGATGTTTTAATCGTTGAAAATATCTAGTATGAATAAAATAGGCAAGTAGCTTGCTTATATATAATATTTTTAATATTCACAAATATACCATAAATATACATATACATTTATATAATAAAATTTAATATATATTTAAAAAACAAAAATATAAAATCTCAACAACCTTGGATATGGAAGTGTGAGAGACGGCAACTACTTATTTATAGTTATTTAGTAAGTAAACATGAAATTAAATAGTATTTTTGTTTTATAATGTTTAAATAATTAATGTTTTTTCTTTCTTTCTTTAAATTAATTTTCAAAATTTAATTCTCTATTAATAATGAGTACCCATATTATACCTACATTGAATTTATTATGAATTTCGATACACAAAATACCACTACAATGAAATTATGCTATATGCTTTTTTGTAATCGTTAAACTACAACGATCGGTTAGTTATCGCTTACTCAGCAAAATAATTACGCTATTTTCGGATTCCAATCTTGTTTTCACCAATCTTGATGGTTGAATAACATTTAATACCAACTCGGGTCGGTTGCCTTGGCACATGAACCGAGTATGTATATGAAAAGCATAATACAAAAAATGTGTACGAGGTTGCCAAAATACTTGAATAAATATACATCATGTATATGTAGTTGGAAGTATGTTTATAATTATGGTTATAGAAGAACTTAATGTGAAAAATGGTCACTCAACATAAAAATGTATTTATATATGAAAGTTGCCATGGAAATATTTTTATAGATATTTATGTTTCGTGACCTTACACCTTGGTGATTTTATAGAAAAAAATCATGTAGGAGTACATGAAAACTATTGTATTCTATGTGGACTTTAAGTCTAATTTATAAAGTATATTAGTGATGATAGATTTATGAAATCCATAGATGATGTTGGTTTAGGAAATTTGTAATCTTAAATATTATATATATATATATATATATATATATAGATAAAACAAAGATTGAAGTATTTTTCTCTCATGAATTGGAAATATGTTATTTTTATAAAGTGCAATAGAAGTTTTTAAATTTTCCAAATTTTGGGTATAATTGGGGTTGTTTCATCACTTACAATAGCTTTGAAGAAGGAAAAGGATAACCTCAAATTATTTGTTAGCTTATGAAAATTAAATTAGGTAACTTTAATACAATTTATAAATCAAAAGATGATATAGTTTGTCACCTCAAAGAGAACTCATTGGTCTTACAGCTATGCTCAACTAGTTGGGAGATACAAGTGAGGATGATAGGGATTTGCAATTTAGGTTTATAAGGGATGTGATTAAAAAAAGAGGTGTTTACTTGAGGTTTTTAATAATATGATAGTTTTCTTTAGTTTTCATTGGTGAGTTCTAATATTTTATCCTTCGTGCGTTATTGGAGGATCGAAAAAATTTTGGTAGAATTTATGCTTGCCAACACAGTGTTATAAAAAATATTCACGTTAATGCTATTGATTGATATAAATTAAGTAAAAAATTAAAACTAAAAAAATGAAAATTTCGGCAACATAACTACTACTGATCAATAAAATTTAAAATAAAATACATTAACTTTTATTTAATTGTAGAAGTAATTAATATCATGATACATAGTTGGTGGATAGATCGAACCACCATGAAGCCCACCACAACAAACCCTACAATAGGACTCCCTCCCAGATTTCCGGAAGTTATGTTGAAATATCAATAGCGATTTACTAGATAAACCTTACATCCTTTTAAGGATTCGCTTGTATATCGATTTTACTCTGGGTTTAGTATTCTAAATGGAATAAATCTTTTGAAAGAGAATCGCTGAACTTCTTGATTGAATTTCCTGCGATAAACTAAGAATTATGTGGAAACTATGTTTCTACTTCTTTACGAATGAACAGATTAAAAGTTTTTCTCTAAGTATTTTGCAAAATTGTGATGAATAAGATTTGATGTTTTAATCATTGAAAATATCTAGTATGCGAAATTGTGATGAATAAGATTGATGTTTTAATCGTTGAAAATATCTAGTATGAATAAAATAGGCAAGTAGCTTGCTTATATATAATATTTTTAATATTCACAAATATACCATAAATATACATATACATTTATATAATAAAATTTAGCATATATTTAAAAAACAAAAATATAAAATCTCAACAACCTCCGATATGGAAGTGAAAGACGGCAACTACTTATTTATAGTTATTTTAGTAACTAAACATGAAATTTCAGGAATGGTATTTTTGTTTTATAATGTTTAAATAATTAATATTTTTTTCTTTCTTTTTTTCAATTAGTTTTTAAAATTTAATTCTCCACTAATAATCCGTACCCATATTATACCTACATTAAATTTATTCTAAATTTCAATACACAAAATACCAATACAATGAAATTATGCTATATGCTTTTTTGTAATCGTTAAACTACAACGATCGGTTAGTTATCGCTTACTCAGCAAAATAAGTACGCTATTTTCGGATTCCAATCTTGTTTTCATTGATCTTGATGGTTGAATAACATTTAATACCAACTCGGGTCGGTTGCCTTGGCACATGAACCGAGTCGCTTCTCTAAGCAGTCGATTCCTTAGGAGGACGGGCCCCGAGTCATGTCTTAGTCACCATGTTTCTTAGTTTTCTATCGCGACTTTGGAAAACTATGGATTGTAATTTTATGTATATAAAAAGCATAATACAAAAAATGTGTACGAGGTTGCCAAAATACTTGAATAAATATACATCATGTATATGTAGTTGGAAGTATGTTTATAATTATGGTTATAGAAGAACTTAATGTGAAAAATGGTCACTCAACATAAAAATGTATTTATATATGAAAGTTGCCATGGAAATATTTTTATAGATATTTATGTTTCGTGACCTTACACCTTGGTGATTTTAGAGAAAAAAATCATGTAGGAGTACATGAAAATGAAAACTATTGTGTTCTATGTGGACCTTAAGTCTAATTTATAAAGTATACTAGTGATGATAAATTTATGAAATCCATAAATGATGTTGGTTTAGGAAATTTGCAATTTTAAATATTATATATATATATATATATATAACAAAGATTGAAGTATTTTTCTTTCGGGAATTGGAAATATGTTATTTTTAAAATGTGCAATAGAAGTTTTTAAATTTTCCAAATTTTGGGTATAATTGGGGTTGTTTCATCACTTACAATAGCTTTGAAGAAGTAAAAGGATAACCTCAAATTATTTGTCAGCTTATGAAAATTAAACTAGGTAACTTTAATACAATTTATAAATCAAAAGATGATATAGTTTGTCACCTCAAAGAGAACTCATTGGTCTTACAGCTATGCTCAACTAGTTGGGAGATACAAGTGAGGATGATAGGGATTTGCAATTTAGGTTTATAAGGGATGTGATTAAAAAAAGAGGTGTTTACTTGAGGTTTTTAATAACATGATAGTTTTCTTTAGTTTTCATTGGTGAGTTCTAATATTTTATCCTTCATGCGTTATTGGGGGATCGAAAAAATTTTGGTAGAATTTATGCTTGCCAACACAGTGTTAAAAAAAATATTCACGTTAATGCTATTGATTGATATAAATTAAGTAAAAAATTAAAACTAAAAAAATGAAAATTTCGGAACATAACTACTACTGATCAATAAAATTTAAAATAAAATACATTAAATTTTATTTAATTGTAGAAGTAATTAATATCATGATACATAGTTGGTGGATAGATCAAACCATAATGAAGCCCACCACAACAAACCCTATTCCCGTGAAGGGGATAGTAGGAGTTGCCAAGGCCAAACAACCACTGCTAAAGAACGAGCCATTGACCATCATTATTGTCGAAATTGAAGAACTAAAGCAGTCATCGGTTAAACCCTTTGGAATGAAGGTAGTGCTTGACATTGATTTAGAAATTTTGCTTGAGAAAGAAACCCTAATGCTGAACTGTTTGGCCAAGTTGTAGTTTCCTTTCTTCAATCCATGAAGAAGAAATCAGCTTTCATCCTAATATCTCTCTCTTCAACCTTTGAATGCTATGCCCTAGATATTTTTTGAGGGTTTGAACCAAGTCTACACCCTATGCAGATCCAACCTAGGATAAATGGTGCCAAGCAACAAAAAGATGAGGATTTGGTTGAGGATTCTAAAACCATTCCAGATCTATCTCTCTTCTCTATCTCCATGAGATCCCTTTTAGGGACCTCACTTTGTCTTAGAGTGTGCTCTTCTAATTCATTTCCCTCATTCAAATACTTGATCCAAATATTAATAGGACTCCCTCCCAGATTTCAGTGGCTCGGCTTCATGAGGGATGGAAACTTTAAGATGGACTCTTCCTCAGTGACTATGACATTGCTTAGAATGCCACAATTTCCTTGGTTTCAATACTATAAGGAGGATCAAAATATTACTTCACTCAATCTTCCTCTCAGCCTCACTCTTTTAAGGATGTTGTGAAGACAAGGACCTTGGTTTCTGTGGCCAAAGAGATTTCTTGTTCACTCTTCATAGTGGAACAATTAGAAGATACTCCGAAAATAGAGGTATATTATCCTTGGTTCTATTCCCATGAAAAAACCTACACATGACATGCTCTAATCTATCGCTTCATTAATGGGCTCTCTCCCTCCACAACTATACTATGATAATGGATGAATCAAACATGGACCTCAAACTAGGAACTCTTCCTCAATTCCAAGGGCTATTTCATAGCCATTATTAATAAGGTAGAGTATTGTCAAAAAGTCTTTGAGTAAGAGCCCTGGTTTTGGGGACATTTAGGCCTTTACTTCAAGCATTGGTTCCAAAAATTTAACCCTTTGACGATGATGACCATGATGACTCCTGACTATGTAATATTTACAAATCTACGCCTTCACTTTTGGCCTCCAATTTTTTCCGCCTCCATTTGAAACTCCTTAGGCCACTTCATTAAAATTGATACTGACATGATTTTGAAAATTATTCACATTTGAATGCATCTATGTTGATCTTGATCTTAGCCATGGGATTTCGACTGTCGGACAATATCCTCATCGATTGGAAATGTGGTGTTTTCTCGTAGCTAGTTGATTACGAGAATACCACTTTCTGTTAGAGATATTGTCATCAAAATGGACACCTTCAAGAAGCTTGTCCTTCTTTTCAATATTTCATTCATCCCTCTTGTGTCAAGAAAATAACTAAGGCTTGGTACGAGTCAAAGAGAAACATGCATAATTCCCCCCCCAAGAAATATTTCCAGCGACCTCAAAAGGACTCTTCAACCAATTCACTTCCTTTAGCTTCAAGGAAACCTCCTTCATCCTTTGTCCAACCTTCAGACTCTGCTAGAACACCTCAATCTCCACCTTTAGCTCAACCCTCCCAAGCCCTCCCTAATGATGACAAAATGATTGATATGGATTTAGTTACTACATCTCTCTTAGGTGGTCAGAAACGTACACATGAATCGAACAACTTAGATAGTGATAAAGATACAACCATTTCTAATGACAATTTGATTTCTAGGATTTCTTCCGAAAATTTGGCCCTAGTTTCGAAAACATCCACTCTTGACAATTCCTCGGGTTGGATTGGTGTTCGTAAGGAAAAAGGAAGAAAGGAACCTATGAGGTCAACTCAATGACTTCACCTCTTGTTGGTATTTTAGTCTTATGATTCCCATATCATGTCTCTTTGTTTGTTGTCTAGTCTTAGCTTCATCTTGGTTTCTAAGCCTTTTTGGGTTCCTCCTTGTTCTCCTCTATTCACATCAGCTGATGTGTTTTTTTGCAAATCAAATCCCATAGACGTAAGGAGACCAAGGAAAATTTTAGGGGCTAATCTTAGCCCATGGGATAAATTTAGGGGTTTTAATTTTTTAGTGGGCTATTTTTTAATTAAACCACCATTTGCTATGATTAACCTAATTTTTATGTATTTATTTTTAATAAATGACACATTAGCCCAATAAAATATATAAAAAGAACTCTAAATCTAGCCATTTCGCCAGATTTGATTCGATTTGGAGCTCCCATAGCTCCCACTCCCTCTATTTAACCCAAAAAGCCCGTAAAAGAATCCCGCTCCCTCTATATAGCCCAAAATCTGTAGAGAGAAAAATAAAGAGATAACTCAAAACACTTTATATATTTAATATAAGTAATATATTTAATATAAATAAATAAAGAGAGAGGATAACTCAAAAACACTTTATTTATTTATAAATATATCATGTATATATACTCAAATACATCCGTGGCCGGAATTGCAAAGAGTTGAAACCGTCGTGGCATTGTCACTCCATATGATTCACTCATCCAGAGCCTCCCGGATTTCATCTCTCCATTGCAAACTCCAATCGAAGAGGCGAGTGCAAGGCCTACTACCTCAAGAGCCAAAGCCGTTCCCGGGCACCCTCTGCTGCCTGATCCGAAGGGATTGAGTTCAAAATTCTGACCTCTGACATCCATATTTCTTTCTCTGCCACCCGTCTCGAAAGCAGGTTCTCTTCCGATCAATATTACATGTTTTTATATCCATGCATGCCCGAATTCCATAGCGCATTTATGGAATTATAGGTAAAAATGCAAAGAAGATCGAGACAAACAAATCAATGAGTTGATGATGTCGAAGGTGTATCAAGATTGCTACGATGTTGAAACAAGGGCATGCAAGTTGTACGTTTATTATCAACGTTTGCGTAAAAGACGTTGCCATATACCAGAGACCTTATAATGAAATGCACGTCTCTTACGATTGTTGTGTCAAACAAATTAGCTGCTGCTTCTTATCCATCCGATTGTTATGTCAAACGAATGAAAAGTTGGAACTATTCAACATTTTGAGTGAGATATAATATTTTTTTTTAGGCGAGGGGAAATGGAAGGATGGTAAAGACGCCGATCTCTATTTGTCAAATATTGTTACAGCCCAAGGATATCGAACAAAGTTTAGATATGTTTTTTCAATGTATATTACTTGATTATCAATTTGTAAAACAGTGCATGAGTGTTTGAAACAACAACCAAGTGAATTCAACAAAAAAATATTGGGAATTTGACTAAAAAATTCAATTCATAATAAACAAATTATGGCATGGATGAGCAACACTACTCAATGTGTATCATTGTGGTGAAAGCTACTCCTTACGAATACTATGGGCATAACCAAAGCAATTCTACTCTTTGCTTGCATAGCCAATGCTGCATTGAAATCTTGATAATCGTTCATAAAGTTTGTAATTCTTGTATAGTAGTAAGTCAAATTTCAGATATTCCCAAAGGGTAGAAAGAAGTCTGAAAATTGAATGTGAGAGTACAACCCCCTTATGATGTCTGCACCTCCCCAATGAGCATAGAGCTAGCTAGAAGAAGTGCAAATCACATGCATATACTTGCAAATTAAGACAATCATAGACATGAAGTAATTATTAAGAAAATCATAGACATGAAGTAATTATTAAGAGAATACAAATGAAGTAAGAGAGTGTATGCAACAAAAAAAGACAAAGACAAGAATAAAATATGCAATGAGAGATAAGATGAGCTACTACTCAAATTATTATTAATCAAAAGAGGCCATACAACTCTTCCTTATGTAGATCTCACAAGCTCTATTTATAGGAGAGAAGTGTAGTTGAGTTCACAATAAACGCAAGTTGTTACTATAGTATCAACAACTACTAACTATTGATACCAACTTAGATAGTGGATGACTGAGTCGGTTGGATTGTTGTAAACTTCGGATTGATGGTTGCAGGTTGTACGCCAAGATTATGTTCTCCACACTCCCCCTTAAGCATGACTTACTATCTTTCTTGAACTAATGATGCACACACTTTTTCTCATGTGTACAAACCTCTCTTTTGCTAATGGATTTGTGAAAATATCTACAACTTGATCTTTATAATTGCAAAATTCATGATATATTTCACCGTTATTGATAAGTTTTCTTACATGATATGATATCTAGTATCAACGTGCTTTGTCTTTTTGTGAAAACATGATTTATCAAAATAATTTTTTGTTTCTCTTTTCTGATCTTACATCAAATCTGACATAATTCTTCTCGTCCACACTATTTGACATGTTGTTGCTACATATTCTTCTTCTGTTGTTGAAAGAGTAACAATGGGTTGATTTTTAGAAACCCGTGAGATTGCTCCTGAACCAAGATGAAAAATGTATCAAGATGTGCTTTTTCTGTCAATGTTGCATACAAAATACTATCTATGTAACCAACTAATTTATGAAATCATCTAATCTTGAATACAAAATCCCATAATCTCTTGTTCCACTAACATATCTTAAAATTGACATACTTGGTTCTAAAGCATGATCCTTTAATAAAGCAGGTGGATACAACCCAAGCATGCCAAATATTCCTTACGGAAGCTCTATGTGGTGGCCTAGAAGACCGTGCATGGACCATGAGCCCTATATGGAATTGGTAACAACTTAGAGCCTCAATTTAAGTCTGTGTTCATAACAACCATCCTTAGTGTTACAAATAATGATATGGCCACCATATTCCTCTTGCAGGTTAAAAATTTCCTATGTAGGGATTATCTAATAGCTAAGGCCATACACATTCCCTATGAGCCATAGAGAAAAATATTGGTGTAAGAATTTTGCTTTTGGCATTGGACCTCGGAAATGAGAACCACATTTAGCATCCCAGAGCTTTAAATGAGCACCATATCCCTCTCACATGCCAAAGTATGGTGGCTTGAGGCCCCACACATGGCCCATGAGACTCAAGGAAAATTTTTATGTCCAAACAACCTATATTGGCACCAAACCATGTCTTAGGTGCTAAAACTAATCTCTAATGTGGAAAACCTCAAAATCACCACCATTTTGCACTTGTGTGATGAGATTTCCTACTAATTTCCTATGTGGTTATTGTGGCCCTGCGCATGGCACATGAGCTTTACAAAACAATGTTATGGATCAAGACATTGAATTTCAACCCTAAAACATCTTATAATCCCCAAAGACCATCCATGGTGTGATGAACCTTGAAATAAACACCACATCTCACTCATATGCCAAAGATTCCCTTTGTAGGACTTGTAGGATTCATAATAGAGAAACATATCAGAAGTATTACAGGAAAATGCTGCTTAGTTACAAATTCAAGGCCACTGTAAATCCAATGGAACTCTCTTGAGGAAATAATATCAATGAATCCAATATTTAGAGTTGGATCACATTTATCACAAACCATGTCCAAGGTTGCACTCATGAAAGCAAGAGTGTAGTCTATAACACTTCATGTCTATAGATTGTTGATGTAGAATGAATCTAAAAATAGAAAACTAGAGTCAATACGGGTTCAAATTTATGAGAACCATGTCAATTAGTATGTAAGTTATTGACATGTTCCCTATCCTTGTAAGTTGAGTACATTATGTCTCTGTGCAATTACCAAGTTCTTTTTGATAGGGTTTAACATTTAGACTAATTGAAATCCAGAATGGACTAGAGATTGAAATACTTTATAGACCGGAATTCAATGTTGTGTGTAATGTAAATATGGGGAGTTTGCGTCCATAAATGTGACTGCATATTTTACCGATTCATGTTAAAAAATCAACATGTTTGTGAATTAGTTGAAGTCTTATGAGCGTCTTTTGTTGACTCAAGGTAGGAAAGAAGGTTTATGCTTGGACTGTGGATGATATTGAATCCATGCAATGTATGTACCTATAGCATCATCACATTATTCCTAAATCACTTCAAAAAATGATGGAATATATCATAAACCAATGTATGGGTGTTGGATTCTAATTGAAAGTGGAAATTTGAGCCTGGGCCATGCAGCTATTAGGGATAGGAAATATGAAGAATAAATATAACATGGCATTTGAGTTCAGTATCTTCTTGTAGAAGTCAATGTGAATCACAACCATTCTGGTTCTAAAACTCTACTTGTCAAAAAGCAATTTAAGAATGTCTCTAGAGGATAAAGTTTTTATAAGCTTCAATATATTTTCTGAAAAAGAACTATATATTAACATGAAGATGCTTGTATCCATGAATTTACATTAGAAATTTCTAGAAGAGGAAGTGTCAATTTCCTTCAATGAATTGTCTCATAAAGATCTAAATATTGTTTGGAAGATGCTTGGATTTGTTTATCTCAAGTTTCAACACATGATTGAAGGTCAAGGATGCAATGCCTAAGAAACCTTGTTTTGTAGCCATCTATGATATCAAAATTTTGATTTAGGTATGAAAAAGGAACCCATTATTTACAACTATTTACTATTTTTCAATTTTGTGTACCCCTTTTAGATGTATGTTGTATTGAAATTACATGTAATGTTTGGATGCTTCCCCTTCAACTTTTGCAATTTGTTTTTCCAATGCCTCTTATAAAGTGAATGGTGTTATATATTGCAAAACATTTCCAAGACGATATGTTGTATGTAGGCACAATTCAACAAAAATGAACTTGAATCATAGAAATTATGTGTCCCTTGGAACAATCTTCAACAACATGATTGTCTTGTACTGCAGGAGGAAATTCTCATCCTTAATATGAGGTCTGGAATATGATGTTCTTATTTTCTAAGATTGTATTGAACAAATTCATACTGAATAATATTGCTCTGTATTTCCACTTTTGGTTTCTATATTGCATGCATTGATTCGTTTAATTGAAAGCAAGTTTCTTGTGATGAGCTCTCTTCAAGGCATTTGGGATGATTTATAAGGTAAAATCACACTACAATTGTCATATGGTCTACATTAGAATACTATTTCTTTTGTCCATGTGAACTGTCTCACCCAGTTGACAAGCTGCATGAGGCATCTAGATCTTGACAAATTCCTTCAGGAAAGAAAATGAAGAAATTATTGTTTCTAGTTTAGACTCCACAACATATCTTCAAATTTCAACTCTATTGCACTGATGTATATCCAAGGTACATGAAAGGTATAAATGCCATCCTCTAAGTGGGAAATTGACAAGTGACAATTGTGCATAAAATGGTATTTTTAGGATATCAAAATGTATGTAAAGCACCTAAATTGTAAACTCTATTCGTAGTGTGTTAAAATAATTCCAAATCATACTTCCTACTCCTATAATTAATCTACAAAATTATACCTTACGCCTGCATCAATTCAAATCTCGTTTCTTTCTATGAAACTGAGAAGGATTGTGTTAAGATTAGAGCATTCATTTTTTCATTGAAAAAGTGAAGAGTGCTATAATAAAGTAAAGTGCATTTATCTCCATAGATTAACTTGAACAACTGGAACCTTAACTGGTATCCTATAAGCTATAAACTAATAGAACATACAACTACTAATAAACAAAATATCTCCTATGCCTCTCTGCAATGAAAAGATCAAAGTAGGGTATGGTCGTTTCATATTGGTAAGCTACGCAATAAGGAAAGAAAAGAGAAGTTCAATGTTGTTCAGTTGGAACCAAGAAGAACCATTTATCTAGTCACCTATGTTCAGTAGGATTTTTAAGTACGAACCAAAACTATTATATTAATTAGTAAAGGGTGCCCTCAAGCGCTGGGTAGACTTCCCCTCTGACTTCAATATATGGGATGGGGCAATATTACAATATTAAACTTCTTGTGTAATATCTGAAAATATATGGGATGGGGCAAGCTTTTTATTTTAGATGAAATTATTGTTTCCTATGCTTAGTAAAGCTTTTATATAAAGGAAACAGTGTTGAATTCCACCATAATGCTTTCTTGGAGATTTATAGTTTTATGCTAGATTTAAAACATAAATCATTTTTTTTATCATAAAAACATTGTCTCTTTGTTGGAAATTAGGACTATAGAGAAAGTGACAAATATGAGTCCAGACAATATGCATTGATATGCAAGAAAAGTGTAGCACACAAAAAATGTGGAATGAGATTCATACTGTATTGTGCTCTTTGTGTTTGATTGATAGAGTGATAGTGCTCTTTGTGATTTTTTGATAGTGAGCAATATATTTGTGAAGTATAAATGCTTTTATGATTCATTGACATATTTTATTATACATTTTGTTATAAGCTTTGTGATTGTGTTGATATATTTGTTATAACCTTTGTGATTGTGTTGATATATTCATTGGTTGACAATGAAAAAATGTCATTTGGTTAATGCTATGTTAACTAATCATTGTTAAATGATTTCTTACTTATTATTTTATTACATTGCACCTTCTTATCATTTTTATTATTATTGTAGTATATTTTCTTATCATTTTTATCTAGTAATATTTTATTACAAAACCTAGTTGAGGAAGGAGGAAACATGGAATAGGGATATCTAATTTCACTACCTTAGAGTTTGATAGTAGGGAAAAGTTCTGAGCCCCTAACCCATAGCACACTCTGATCCCCTAACCCTAGATATCATTTCCAATGTTCAACAAGTAGCACACTATAAAGTCTAACAATCTAAGTTAAAGTTACCGACTAAACACTTTTTCCATAAATGAGGTGTTGGTTGGATCTTATAATAGCATGGAGAGCTAAATGAGGATTGAGGTCTTGGTGGGTTCTCATATTAACATCGATTCTATTTATCGCAGTGATGAAAAATTCATTTTTTTTTTCAAGAATATTTCTAGAGTATGGTGAATTTCTATGTACTGTGATAGTTGGAGTGAGGTACCAAACTACCACCAAAACATGGCTTGTTATGTGATGATTTATTAATATTTATATCCTATTTAGTATATTTTTTATATGGTTTCTTATTACTATATATGGTTTTAAACTTTATCAAAAAATTCACCAAGACTTTACAATATTTTATAATTTAGTAAAAGATTTTCCAAGTCTTTAAAGGTTTTATAATTTAGTGAAAGATTCGCCAAGACTTTACAATGTGTTATAATTTAGTAAAGGATTCGCCAAGATTTTAAAAGATTATATATTTCAATGAGAGATTCACCAAAAAATTATATATACATAACATAACATTGATAAAACACCCTGTATATTTTTCTATTTATCATGGGGATTCGGCCAATTATTATACATAGAAATTTAGGGGGGGTTCTTAAAATTTTCCCTGGAGGAGACACTTAGAAATTTAGCCTTGTTAAGAGTTGGTGTGGCCCAATCTAGATGTGATACTCTAGTGATTTTGATTGCTTAGATTCCCCTGGGTTGTGGTTTCTTACACCAAAGGCTAGTCCAGCAAGTCACAAACATACTAGCAAAAAATAAAATTTTATTTAACTATATAAATAAATGGTAATTACATTTTATGGGAAAACTTGTAAATTTTGACAACACAACAATTTTTCAGGGACAAAGTATAAAAACAAATCAAAATTTCATTTTTAATCTATTAAACTGCAAAAACAATAGAAGACCAACCTCTTGGGGTTTATTCCATCGAGTTTATGGGTGGTTGATGAAATTCAATGGGAATTGATGGGGTTGCTACACAACTTGGTCGAGTTTTTTTGTGTATCTAAATAAATTCTTGGTCGAGGGTTCCTATGGAAAAGAGCACATGGTTCTGTGTTTTTTATAATATATAAAAACAAACAGTTCGATCAAGCTATTTAATGTTTGGATCACAATTCACTAGCCAAGAGCTTGATTTGTTTATCTCAACTACACTTATAGGAGAGAAGTGTAGTTGAGTTCACAATAAACGCAAGTTGTTACTATAGTATCAACAACTACTAACTATTGATACCAACTTAGATAGTGGATGACTGAGTTGGTTGGGTGGTTGATGAAATTGCATTATAATTTCTATATAATATTGCAATTGATTATAAATGAATTATTCAATAAGACAAACCTTTTTCCAAGCTGGTTTTAGGATTCTAGTAGCATCTTTCAAATTTATAAGATTCTACTTGCTAAGTGATTGTCTCATCTTTCATATCAAGGATTCCAATGTGTTTATAAAAGTATTTAGTAGTGTAGGAACTCTACATCAATTGTAACACTCTACATTTATTGGATTTTATTATGAATAATTATTATATGCCTATTTTACTAATTTGTATCATGTAACAAGGCATCTGAGGTGTTACCATAAAATCTTATCTATATGCTATAACCCATCTCAAATGCAAACAAAGGAATTTTATATGTGATATTTGTTGGAACATTATATCCATATAGACATTGGTTATGCATGCATGCATGCACTCCATGCATTAGTCATGCATTATGTGCATTAGTCATGCATTCCATGCATTGCTAATTGAGTCTCCTAGCACCTAGACTATGTTGTTGACTGCCTAGTGCTTAATTTTTTTCATCATTGGAATCCTTATTCACTCAAAGTGCCTTATCCCTATCATTTAGGATCTAATGTTCCTTCATGTATAATTTTAGGATTTAATTGAGTCAGTTCCATGATTTAAGGTGCCTTGTCTCCTTGATCACCTACTTAAATGACCCTTCTACCTAGATTCACCGAGTTTGAGTGAAATAACACCCTTTTGACCACTAGAAGTCATCTCATGCACCTCATTGGGTTCTCCTTTCCTAATTTCTATCCTAGTGGCTCAATCATGTGCCAACCACCTTCAATTAACTAGCCATTCATCATTAGTTGCCACTAGTTCTTGTCGGGAGATGGATCCAATGCTAAATAATCTTGTCTCTTCAGTTGAATTCGAATCCCATCAAAGGTTCATGAATTATCTTGCATGTAATCTTATTTAATTTCCCACATCTCGTGGATGAATAACATGAAATTTTTTTACACTCAAAACTCTCTTTTCTCGATGATATTCTTCTCTATTTTTCTGTAGATTTGTGTTAAACTTGTCAGGATAGTTTTATGTTGTACATCCACATGTGTGAAGAATTTCACATGGTATGAGAGTGGGCCATATATATAGTTAATCTCAGATACTTCCATTGATGCACCATAAGCTATGGAGTTTCCACAAAATTCCTTGGGGAAATTACCTTGAATCCATTGGAGTCTACCCAGGCGTGAAAGACTCCCAAATGTGCTCAATGTTGAAGTAGAGATTGAGTGAGATGATATTAAACTTTCTTCCAAAGTGTTTTATTGTAGGTTGCAAGTCTCGGGCTCATTAGGAGAATGATTGTTGAATATGGAGCAGTCCCAACATATTCTCCTTACTCCATTTAATTACTTTGATTGGAAAGTAGAGATGGTGATCCTTCTGAGAAGCAAAGGCCTTTATAGAGTCACCATGGGCATTGAGAATGAACCAAACTCAGCAGTTGAGAAGGCCAAGTGGTACAAGAGAATGGATGAAGCGTATGGTATACTATGCATCAATACTTGCGGATATATTCTTTTTCACCTCAATGGTTTGACCACTCCAATCATGTTTGGATCAAATTCAAAAAACTGTTTGGAAAGACAAATGAGATGAGAGGCCATCAGTTGCAAAATGAAATGCTTACTCTAATCCCTAGCAATTTTGACTCCCTATAGAAATTCTTCACAAAATTAAAATCCTTGGTACTTCAGCTCAAGAAATGTGGAATTGAGAAGAAAGAGGAACAATTGGTTCTATCCATACTTTCAAATTTGGGCTCAGACTACTCAGTCTTTGTGTCTACTTTTCATGCAACCAAGTTGGCAGTGAAAAATTGGAAGATGCCTTCCTTGGTAGATTTCATGGAGGCCCTCACCAAGGAGCAAGACAAATTGGTTCAAATGGGTACCATCAATAAATCAAAGGACTAGGTGCTTGATGCAAGTGATTCCAATAAATCCAAAGGGAAGAAGCATTTCAAATATAAGAACCTGTCAGATGATGAGGGTTCCAATTCAACTGATGAAGGTTCCAATTTCATGATGAAGAACAAGAAAGGGGGATCCAAGTGATCTTATTGCCACAAAGGTTTCCATTTTGAGAAATATTTTATGAAGAATAAATTGGACATCATGACTCAATTGCTCGAAAGTCATAACATTGATGTTCCTGATCTCACAAGAAACAAAGAACTAGAAAAGCCTGTTGCTCACCAAGAACATTATCTTAGTGATACTCATGAAGGTAATAATTTTTATGATTTGAGTGATAGATTAAAACCACTTTATTATTCTTCTAATTTAGATTCACATCATGATATCTAAGAATCATAAATATCCATCCCTTCCTTGGAAGAATTTCCAGTCAGTCCACCGAAAAAACCTCTCAATCATTGTGTTTTTTCACATGTTTCTGACCTGCCTTCCAGAAACTCCTTCCAATCCCATTCGAATAATTCCTATCAGATGTACGATTATGATTAAGAATTTGATAAGAAATTTTTATGGCCCACACATTCATCCTTCCCACCATTAGATTAAGAAAAGAATCCTCAACCCCCAAGTGTGCCAGTTGACAAACTCATGGTTTCTGAAACTGTGTCACTTATTTCAGTTGCATTCTAGTCTTTCAAATATTTCAGTGGTTGGGATGCCATCACATTGGATCTGTTGGGGATATTACACATATTTGGACCTGATTTCACCTTTTTTGGTTCGAATTTCAAGGTTACATAGTCTAAAGACCTTGCAAGTTCACTCGATGATCAATATAATTTTGTTGCACAACCATTTCTTTTCGTGATCCTACTTGCTCATGGAGACACTTCACCATTGATGTTTGTTGCTCCATATGATTACTAATTTGCTGTTTCAAAGCCTCAAAATATCCATTATGAAGTTATGAAGGTGATCAATCAGTTTGAGAAGAAGATACATGGCTACATTGTCCATTCTGCAGCTACACAAGTTCCTGATCATGTTGAGTTCATTGATGTTTTTTGGTTAGGAGATGACAGAACATATCTCTTTTACATATTTGATTATTTTATTAGACTTTATTATGTATGTGTTCAGACCAAGAAGCATTAATTTGATGCTCCTCCATCAGCATAAGTTGAGTTCAAAGGGACTCGTACACTTGTTTTTTGTCTACACTGGATTAAAATTTTGTGCATGATTAAGGAATCTACAACATCTTCACCAAGTCTCTCACCAAGAAGTAGTATATTCATCTCATTCAAGTGAATAAGAACGCATTGTGAAGACATTTATCTTTGTATCATGTCCTTTTCTGAGGGGAGGTTTTGTTCCCATTGGGTTTTCCTTTTTTCCTCGGTTAATAAGGACACATCAATTTTGTAAAGGGTAACCTTAGCCTTTGTTGTTAGGCCCTATTTTGATTTATTTTTATAATTCAGGATTAAGGGGGGGGGGTTGGAACATTCTATCCATCTAGACCTTGGTTATGTATTCCATGCTTTAGTCATGCATTCCATGCATTGGTAAATGATTCTCCTAGCACCCACACTATGTTGTTGACCTCCTAGTGCTAAATGTTTGTCATCATTGGCCTCCTTATCCACTCAAAGCGCATTATACCTATCATTTAGGATATCATGTGCCTTCATGTGATTTTAGAAGTTAATAGAGTCGATTCCATGATTTAAGGTGCCTTGTCTCATTGATCACCTAGTTAATTGTCCCTTCTACCTAGATTCATTGATTTTTAGTGCAGTAGCACCCTTTTGACCAATATAAGTCATATAATGCACCTACTTGGGTTATCCTTCCGTAATTTATATCCTAGTGGCTCAATCATGCGCCAAGCACCTTCAGGTAATTGGCCATTCATCATTAGTTTCTAGTAGTTCTTGTCGAGAGATGGATCCAGTGCTAACTAAGCCCGTCTCTTCAGTTGAATTCGAATGCCATCAGAGGATCATTAATTCTCTTGCATGTAATAATATTTAACTACCCACACCTTGTGGATGAATAACATGAAATTTGTTTACACTTGGAACTCTCTTTTCTCTATGATATTCTTCTCTTTTTTTGTAGATCTGTGTTAAACTTGTGAGGATAGTTTTATTACTAGAGATCCACCTGTGTGAAGTATTTCACAATATTAGCAATATGATAGACAACCTTTGTATTAGTGATGACTTGACGCTATTTATTGGAAAATAAAATTATGCTAGCCTTGGTTGAATTTAGTGAAACCTAATTCTAAATATATCACCATGTATCAATTTTAGAGAGGGGAAAGGATTTGTTCAATAGTTCTGAAGGGATGAATGGAATGAAAATCAACTTTTTTTAGTGTGAAACATATTTAAAACATTATTCTATAGCACTTCAAGGAATTAAAAATCAATAATGTGTCCTCATTATCTATGAGTGTCTTAAAGATCATATGTCAAGTCTCAATTAATTAAGCACATCTACATCATCTTCCTCATTGTTTCCAATATCTCCTTCCAATGGCCGTTGAAAATCACATCACAATTAAAAAAATTAAAAAAATGGAAACTTTGAAAGAAATAGGTACACGTACATCTAAATGCATAATATGAGAGTTGTGAACAATGAGAAAAAAATATAGAAAAATAATAAAATACAGAGGATATTCCTATACTAAGATGGAGTCCCTACTTCTTGATGACACATTGATCACAATAAAAAAATAACCTAAGCAAACAATTTAAAAAACAGAGTACATACAAAGGACAAAGATAGTGGGGTTTGAAACTTCTTTCTACCTTACTAAAATGGAATCATTTGCCTCTCTTCTCACAATATCTGCAAGTCCCTTGAAAAACCAAGTTTCCATGAAGCTCACACCAACAAAGTTCCATCAATTGAAGGGATTATCTATTTGTTTGAAAAATAAGATCATGGGTAGTAATTGGACAATCAATTAAAATCCTACAAATAGTGGCAAGGGGAGACCCAGAACTATCATAATGAAGTTTACCTAAAACGTGAGAGGGGGCACTTATTAGACCTTTCTAGTGAACATAAACTAATTTCATCTCCTCCAATTCCCCAATGATGATAGCATTGTCCTTTATGGATTCAACAAATGGAATACCCTCTCTTATGTACTCTAGTTAGATTTTTCCATGAGTTTTCAGCCCTCTAGGGTTCTCCTTAAGAGAATTGTAGCCTTTCCATCCTAAATTCCTACCAAACATTTTTGGAGATTACAGTATAGGAAATCATAACCACAATATAATACTTCGTAAGTCCTAGTAGTACATTGCTTCAACGAAAATATACTTTACAATCAAGACGCAAGCAGTATTTATGTAGACAACCCTTGAATAAGTAAATTGAAATCCTCCGATGACATGATTTACCATTGTAATGGTTTGAAATTGTTATAACTGGGAATTTAAAATATAATACGTGGAACAAAAAAGCCAACTTCCTTTTTTCAGGAGGTAAAGTGATAAATTACCCCAAAAAGTGATTGCTCTACATAACCTATAGTTATGATATTCCATGCAAAAGGGATGGTCCTGCAAAACCGACACAAGGTAAGAAAAAAGTATTAAATAGTAAATACAAAATAATATACCATCAAACATTTTAATGTTTTTTCAATTTTATTCCCAACGTGCCACCCATACAAAAAAATATATGTATAATAGTTAAATGAAATATATTATGAAAGGCATCATCTATTCGATTCCGTGGTTGAGGTAAAATTCAAGAAGAGGTAAAATGGAGGAAGAAGGAAATGTTTGATGCCTAATAAAGGATAGAAAATGGTATGAATGAAAAAGAAGCATGGAATATTAGTTGAAGATTCAAGATACAAACTCTCAAGATGGTAGGTTATGCCATTTCCAGTATTATCATTGTAATTAACTTTTAAGTGATGTTGCGATCTTTGATTCTAATGTAGTTCATGATTCTCATATGATAGTGTCATATGTAATTATTGGATGGCATAAATACAACTAATTGCAAAAGAAAAGAAGGTAAATAAGAAAATGCAATAATATTTTATGAGGTCCTCGTCACATCCATAGATAAAAGATCACAAACCACTAAAAACTAGTTTGTGCAATACTACAATTATGGAATTGCTAAATAAAGGCATAAATTCATAATAGGGAATAAATATATGTACACTAATTCATATATATTGAAACAAGGATTGATTATTAACATTAAATTTGAAGTCTTATAATTTTCTCAAGACATATCCAAAGTATGGATTCTGGGCTATTTCCACTCAAAAGAAATGGATATATTTGTACTTTCCAAGGAAAAAAATAGTGTTGAATTTTGTGTCATGTTTGAGAAGTTATGGCTTTCCAAATAAAATATTCTCTAGTGAGATCATGGAACCCCGAAAAATTACATATTAGGCAAGTTGGAATACCTACAATTAATGTAGGTTGGCCTCATATCATATTAGGTCTTTGACCTTATCAAGGACCTTTGGAAATATAAACATGGAGGCCGCCAATTTCTCCATCATTTAATGCATCTTCTTCATGATAATTATGGCTATTAATAGCAGAAATTGTAGGTCAAAATTCACCTTTTATGGCAGATGTTGGAGTGGGATCAAGAAGGGACCAGTTTTGGTGAACACACACAAAGATTTGGATTGCACACATGAAGCAAATGGGTGGAAGAGTGCAAAATAGAGAGTAGTTAGGGTTTTGGTCTGTTAGGCATATTTTCGGTCTATTTGTGGGATTTGGCCACCGACTAGAAAAACTATAAATAGGTAGTAGATAAATAGATAGAGATAGAATAGGTGGAAAGAGGACATAAGAGAGAGAAAGAAGAGAACTAATATGATATTATTTTTTCTGGGGTTTCTATCGCGGAGTGCATAGGATATGTATGGTTATGGATGACTGATAATTTAATGAATATCTTTTGGAGACCCTATTTGTGCACTGTTGAATGCTTTTGAATATGATGTTAATAATGTTAGTTCTAATTATGGATGGTGTTTTTGAATGACATATCTAAATATGTTTATGTTTAATATGTTGTTAGATATATGATGTATGTGCATAGAAATTATACAGTTGCCTCCTGACCCTTCATGTCATTAGAAACCTGGTTCCTATAGCCCCTTTTGGATGCCTCAGGAAAGACTTCATATGTTTAATAGGTGATTCCGTATGGGCTGGCATCTAGGGGCTTTGTTAGTATTTTCATGTTAGAACTCAATTATGTCGTCTGCATGCCAATAAATAGTTTCGTTACCGGGACTTGGAGCGGGTATTGAAGGGGATGTGGAGGCCAACTAGACAAGATAGATTAGTGGCTAGATGATAAAGAACTTAATTTTGCGTGAGAGAAAAACCCTAATCTAGGATTAAGTGAAGAGGACTGGTTGGTAGGTATGTATTTTAAGAGTTCCATGAAATAATTTTCTATGAGTTCCCTACAGTACTAACGGTTTTCCTATTGAGATTGATGGTTGCAAATCCAAGATATAATCCTACGATTCTGAGAAATTGGACCCCTAAAGAGATCCGGCGATTGAAAAATATGAGTAACCCTATCTCACGTGCAGTTGATTTTTGGATAGATTGTGTATTGGAAGGGTACATTGTTGAGTTTTCCATAAGTGGGACAAGATGCCATTGTGATGCAGAGAGAAAATTCCTGAATAGACCACATGGACGATATATTGGTCAAATAGCTACTTGGATTAAGATGTTATTGTGCAACAAAGGTTGCATGATGATGGAATCTTAGCACTAATTGTTTTCACACACCAAGGAACTGGGGGATCTAGGGAAGGGTTTGAGAGTATGGGAGAAAAGATGATGGTGGAAAAAATGAGTTGAAGATGTCGAAAGGGAGGGAAATTACGAAATACATAGAAGTTGGATTTATGTGCAGTGGAAAAATATTTAGGAGAGATAGGAAGAGGACTACAACTTAGAGAGAGGAGCAGTATAGTGAGTTCAAAGAAAGTGATTACTGCACATAGTACCTAAATGAAGGGAAATTGTATGCAGAAGGAAGGGATTATTATCTTAATCGAAAGAGGAAGGGATCCCTACTCTTATATGTATTTGTGTGGAACCTATGACCTTGAGTGCATCTCCATCGTAAGAGGTAAGACCTAGTTCAATAACTAAAGTAGTGTTAGTTAGTGCAAACATTAGTGGTAGTAGTAGTCAAAAGGGACAAGGTAGTGTAAGTGGTCAGACAAATCCTACACAGCCAAACATAACATCAAGAAAGATGTCAGGTCCGACACTTAGGATGCCTATATTCTATGGGAATGGAAAAAAAGATCCAAAGAAATGTTTGTTTCTATGTAATAATATCTAGGAAGTAAAGTAGGTCCAAGACGAAGCTAAAAAGATAGCGTAGTTGGGCACTACATTCCAGGAGCGGGAATTACATTGGTATAAGAAGTATCAAAATTCTATACCACAGGGACAAGTTAGGACCCTCACATAGATATGTGATGCATTCAAAATAGAGTTCTAGAATCCTATGTCTAAGTCGTAGTGTATTACAAAACTGAAGGAAATTAAACAAATGACAAATGAAACTGTATGGAGCTTTGATCAAAGATTCAAGAGATTCTTAGATAATATTCCTTTCGAATTCCATCCGAAGCAACATAAAGAATGGTTTATTGTTTCATTATTACCACACATTCCTCAACCATTGGCACAACAGGAACTCGTGACACATAGGGATGTGCTGGATATAGCAATGAAATTGGAAGCTTCTCCCGCAGTAGACACTAATTCAGGTATGGCTCAAGTCCAATCACAATCATAGGAGTTGACATCGTAGATATAAGAGATTACGAAAAGGGAGGTAGAAGCATGAAGGAGTATGGTGTACTACTTGCCATACAGAATATCATCACAAGGGAGAATTCCCCATGGTCACATACTATTTTGTAGTAGGTCAACATAATCCATTGGTTCCAGGACCACGAGGACGAACCTGGTGTGATATCTGCAAGGTTTGGGGCCATCTGAGAAATAATTGTCCGAAGATGAAGACGTACCATACTACACCTCATAATTTATTCTGCAATTTTTGTAGATCGGTAAGGCATGATGAAAAGGATTGTCATGCACTAGACATGATGAGGGAAATAAATTTAGACTTATACGGAGTCCAAGCAGACCCTCGAATAATAGAAGGATAATTGAAGTATAGTGCACCAGCTAGAAGAGGAGGGTATATTTTGGGTGGAAGAGGAGAATTCTGAGGACGTGGAAGAGGAGGATTTGGGGGCTGTGGCCAAGGACAGGGACCTGCAATCTGTTATAATTGTGTCTAGGAAGGTCATTTTGCACGAGAATGTACGGACCCCTATTCTACCTGTTCATATTATCGTGTGATAAACCATATGATAGAGGAGTGTCCATAATGAATATCTAGATGGAAGGAGCGGAGGAACAAGAATCAGAATCCGAACTAACACAAAAATGTATAGATGATAGCTGCAGAACCTCGGGATGAGAAAAATAAGGTATCCATAGTTACGGATGGAGGAGTCAAAACTAGAGTGGATGTGATAAGTGCGAAGAAGAAGAAAATACCTCTGGTTATAAAGGTAGCAACATCTCAACCAAAATTTGATCCTAGGAGGGAAAAGGAAATTATGTTTATGCGTGATATGAACTGCAAAAATTAGAGCAGGGTGAGTCTTGTAAATTTTCTGTGTTTTGCAGCTTGCTGGTTTATGTCAACATTTTAGTCTCTTTCATCCCCATCTAGTTTTTCATAGGATGGAAATTACTTATGAAAAATTCTCAGACAATTAAACATGTTGAAAAATCACTTTAACAGGCAGAAAAATTAATTTAACATGCACACCATTGAAAAATTTAGACTCAGAATTTTCGGCCAATAGCCTTGAAAAAGCCCCCACGGGGAAAACCAGTCAGAGAGAGAGAGATTTTATTTCTTTAGTAAAATTATAGGACAGCGTTACAGTGAGAAATACAACTTATCTCCACCATTAAGTGCACTCGTAGACTGCCTCGTAGAATGTGTTGAAGATGGCTTGAAAACTATGCAAATATTATTCTCGAAACTTGTACTGAGAGAAAGGACAGAAATCCGTACACCTTGATTTCTATGCAGTCCTTTATCTCGAAATTTGTGCTGTACTATCCCTCAATTTATTTGTAGAAAATAATCTCAAAGTCTATGCAAAAATGCATCCTCGATTTCTATGCCAATGAGTACCTCAAAAAATGTGTAGGAAGGTACATAATCCACACTGTATGGTCTCGATTTCTGTGCAGCCTGTCTTGGGATTTGTGCCCTAAACCTATCTCGAAATCCATGCTGAAAATCTTGGTTTCTATGCCCAAAATACCTCCTCAAAAATAGTGCCAATGCTTTCAGGATTTGTGCCCAGATTCTCCTTGAAAAGTGTGCAGGTTATCTCGAAACCTGTGCCCATAAATACCTTGAAACACATGCCCAGTTTACTGCTCAATGGTCCACCTAGGGATGCATGCTATACTAAAGAAATGCTACCTTGGAATCTGTACTATGCATTAAATACTCAGCAGGCAGCCTTGAAATTCGTGCAAGTTCTCTCTTGCTCTCTCTTTCTCTTCTCTTCACTTGAATCTCTCAAAAGTGACTGTGATTTGCCTCCCTTTCTCTTTTTGTTCAAACCCTAGGGTTTTCTAAATCTAATGGCTGAGATTAGATTAGATCGACGGTTGAAATTAAATGCTCCTATTTATTTCTCATAAATATTAATTTCACTCACCCACTTAAATTTATCAAAAAGTGACTTTATGGTTATAAAGTCTCATTAAATGCTTTTCACAAGTCATTTAATGTGAGGGTCACTTTTTCCCCCTTCTAAGTGACTTAGGCAAAAAATACTAGGGGAACACTTCCCTAGGTACAAAAACTAACACTCCCTCTTACCGAGGAAGGTGTTCTACACCACTCCCAACTTGTCTTTGAAGAAGAAAAACTTGCCCCTCCCCAAAGATTTCGTCAGGATATCTGCTACCTACTCATCAGTGGAAATATACTGCAACTCAACTGTTCCTCTATGAATGTTGTCACGGATGAAATGGTAACTGATCTCAATATGCTTTGACCTGTCATGGAACACTGGATTCTTAGAGAGTTGAATGCAACTCTGATTGTCACAATAGATCACCATAGTTCTAAGCTCCTGATCAAATAAGTCTACCAACAGCTTGCGAAGCCACAGTGCTTCACAAGTAGCCTGAATGGCTTCCATATACTCAGCCTCGATGAAACTCAATGCAATGGACTTCTGTTTCTAATTGAACCACGACACTACTGCCGAGCCCAAAATGAAACAACAACCGGAAGTGCTCTTCCGATCCCTCACACTGCCTGCCCAGTCTGAATCTATGAAACCAACCAAACTGACTCCACCCGAACCCTTGTAATCCAAACCATAGTCCACTGTACCTGCAAGATATCTCAACACATGTTTTGTGGTAGTCCAGTGTACAATCCTAGGCTCCACCATGAACTGGCTAAGAGTGTTCACCGCTAAACACAGGTCTGGCCTGGTGTTGATCAGATACATCAACAACCCAATGAGCTGACGGTAAAGTGTAGGATCCACCAACTTACCCTAAGAAGCATGAAGTTACTTCCAATTGGTGATCATAGGTGTAGACATTGGCCTGCAATCCTCCATCCAAAATCAATTTAGAATATCAATAGAATACTTCCCCTGTCCCAGGAAAATATGTCCAGGCTCCTGCCAAACCTCCATCCCCAGATAGTAATGCATCAACCCAATTTCAGTCATCTCATACTTAGTAGCAAGGTCTCTCTTGCAATGTGCAATGAGACACTCCTCTCCAGTGATAAACAAGTCATCAACATATAACAAAAGAATGAGAGGATCCCCACCAACAACAATGTAGTAAAGGTTGGGATCAGCCTCACTCTTCTAAAAACCCGTCGAAGTCAAGTATGCAACGATCCTGGAGTACCAAGCTCTAGGAGCTTGCTTCAGTCCATACAAGGCTTTCCTCAGCCTGTACACATGAGAATCTATCCCATGAATCTCGAATCCCTGTGGCTGCTCTAAGTACACCTCCTCCTGCAGAAGACCATTGAGAAATGCGGTCTTCACATCCATCTGGTGGATATTCCAACCCATCTCTGCTGCTATAGAAATCACTGCTCTGATGGAAGAATACCAAGAAACTGGCGCAAATGTCTCATCATAACCAACTCCCTCAACCTGTGAAAACCCCCATGCCACAAACCGAGCCTTGTACTTCTCCACACTGCCATACGCAGCATGCTTCACCTTGTAGATCCACTTGGAAGTCACAACAAACTTCCCCTCTAGTCTTGGCACTATATCCCAAGCATCATTCTTCATGGTGGAATGGTACTCTTCCATCATAGCATCTCTCCAAACCTAATGTTGAGAAGCCTCCTCAAATGTGGAAGGCTCTGAATCACGAAGACTCGCAACAAGAGCTATACCCAATCTATCTGGCATCACTACTATCCTGATCTCCTCCCGAGGTCTACCAAATGCCTTTGCCTCCTTCAAGGTATCCTGAAGCCATTTAGGCTTCCTCTTCCTTGAAGGCTCCTCCCATACTAGTCTATCCTCATCTAAGTAACTGCCAAAAGCAGAAGGTCCAATAACCCGAGGACCAGTGAATTATGAACCAGTCCTTGGAGAACCTATAACCTGAGAACCAGAACCTGAACTTGTTCCTGAACCTGTCCCTAAAGTACCTGTCAACTGAACCAATAAACCTATAGGAGCTGTTCCTGTACTCTGTGATCCAGTCACTCCAGAAACCCGTGGACCTGAGATGTGTATCGAAGAAGCCTAAGTCACCTGAAGTGTGGAAGCCGGTGGCTTCCCTGCTCTATCTCTCTGGACTTCCTGAAGGCTCTCTCCTCATCAAACTTCACCTCCCGCCTAACACCAACCTTCTTCAGGACAGGAAGGTAAATCCGGTAAGCCTTCGAAGTCTCATCATATCCCACAAAGATGCCTCTCTCTGCAGTGGGATCAAACTTCATCCTCTTCTCAGAAGGGACATGAGAGTAAGTCAAAGAACCAAATATGCGAAAATGACTCACCTCAGGCTTCTTTCCTGTGTACATCTCCTCAAGAGTCTTCCTGCCCAAAGCACGATGAGGAATTCTGTTCTGTAGATAAACTGCAGTGATGCATGCCTCTGCCCATAGAAAGAACGATAAACCCTGATAATGGAGCATTGCTCTCGCTGCTCCCACAATTGACCTGTTCTTCCTCGCTGCTACTCCATTCTGCTCAGGAGAGTACGGAACTGTCAGTTGTCTCTGTATACCCTCATGTGTGCAAAATCCATCGAACTCCTTGGAGGTATACTCACCCCCATTGTTCGATCTCAACATCTGAATCTTCCTCCTTGTCTGCTTCTCCACAAGGGCTTTGAACCCTTGGAAGACACTCAATACTAAGGGTGACTTCTTGCTCCTCAAGAAGTAGATCCAGGTCTTCCTGGAGTAGTCATCAATGAAGGTGATATAGTACTCAAATCCAGTCAAAGAGACTAATGACATAGGACCACAAATATCAGAATGGATCAAGTCAAGTACTCTTCCTGCTCTGGTGTCACTGCTTGGAAAAGCAGTTTTGGTGTACTTTCCCAAAGCACACCCCCTGCACACATCACTCTGCTCAGTGATGAACTCGTGTAAACCTATAACCATGCTCCTCAACAATCTCAGAGCTGGGTGATGTAAGTGGGCCATCCTCCGATGCCATAGCTCACAAAGCTCATTGCTGTTGCTGTGTGCTAGAGCGTGTTGCGGCTGAAACAAGAGCTTGTATAGCTTTCCACATCTAACCCCAATGTCTATGGAGGTATATAATCATGTAGTCCTGGGGAATACATGCACTCATCCATCCAAGAAACAAACCCCAAGACCCCTATCCTCAATGGTGGAAACTGATACAAGGTTCTTCTTCACCCCAGGGACAAATAACACATCTCTCAGAGTCATGGGACTCATAGACTCCCTCTAAAATGTAATGGTCCCTCGACCAAATGCTCTAACAATGGTGTCATCGCCTAGTACAAACTCCACATCTGTACCTATCTTTGAAAGCTCGGAGAACATCTCTCGAGCACCTTTCATGTGCTCAAGGCTCCGTTGTCAATATACCAAGTGCCAGTGGTGGATGCACTCATCTGATGGCCTGTCAATAAGGAATACTCCATCTCCATATCCACATCAGTGCTGGTAACTAAAGAGGCTCTCTCTTTCTCTCAATATGTCCAGCACATAGAGAAAAATCTCTCTGAAATCTGTCTCCAAAGTCATCAACCTCCGCTGAAGCTGCAGTCTGCTGTCCCCACTTCTTCTTGTTTGGACACTATGAAGCATAGTGCCCAAATTCTTGACATGCATAACACTTGATTTTACTCAAGTCCTTCTTCTGCCCACCCTGCTATTGCTACTGCTGCTTGGACCCACCCTTCTTGGGACCCTTCTTCTTCTTCTTCCCCTTTTCTGTCAAAGCCACATTCTCCTCATCTTCCCTACCCTGTGATGAACTACCCTATACGAGACCTCTCCTGGTATCCTCCTGCACAAATTCATCCCATAGTCTCTCCCATGAAGGTAGGTTCTCTCTGCCCACTATAGCCTGCAAAAATGCACCCCAGGGCCTGGAAGCCTCATTCACTACTGTACGCAAAAGCTCAGTAGCAGTGACCACCTACCCAACTACTGTTAGCTCATCTATAACTGCAGATATCCTGGTAAGGTAAGCTGTCAGTCCCTCTCCACCATTCATCTTTATACTTTGCGGTTTCTCCTTGAGAACCATCTTCCGGTTCTCATTGGTACCCTCGTACAAACTGGTCAAAGCACTCCACATCAAATGTGCCCTAGCTTTTCCTGAAATGTGAGGGATGATATGATCTTTAACTGCATCAAGGATTATTCTTCTAGCTTTATAGTCTGTTTGTGTCAGAAATTGTTACTAAGGCTAGGGTAACAAGCCAACACAATCTCAAGAATAAAATCAATCCAAACTAGGTTTTTAGGGTTTTGTTTTGTAGGTTTTGGTAAGAAAACTTCAAGAGCATAAGGGAATACATTCAACAAATAAGTAAAAACTAATTCACATACATATCTCCATGAAGATGCATATATATCTCAGAAATTCACCAAAAGATTGCAATGAAGTTCATTCAATAAAAGACAAGCACCACTGGAAATTATACCTAAAACCAGAAATGAAATTGTCAATCAAGAAACTGTATAAGTTTAAAATGAAGCCAACACATATCAGAAGTGGAATAAGGAGTCATATATTCATAGTTTCATCAAAAATGCAATATGAGAGTTTGCAATACTTAGCAGTGAACAAGTCTGGATGAGAACACAGTTTGCAGACCTCCTCTAGCTCTCCAAAATTTCGAACCCCTACAATGTCTTTTCTCCCTCTCTAAATAGTTTTTCATCCCCCAAAAACAGTTAGGGTATCTCCTACTAATCCTCCATCGAATGACTAGATTAGGAAAAATAACATTTACATTTTTACAAATTACAAATTTGCTAAAAATAGCAAATCCTTAACAAAAAGCTTTAAATGAACCTAACTGCCCTAGATCTCTTTCGATGCCTCCACTAGCAAAGCTATGCCATCTGGACTTGAAGATCTTTTCTTCATTCTTTTGTGCTTTTGCTCCAGCTCAGCTATCCTTTTGTGTAGGTGTTCATTTTCATGTTGCAAGGTTTGAACTGTCTTTTCTAATTCTGAGCAATTCCTGTCAGCAACCCTTTTTCTTCTGAGTGCCACTTTTGCATCAATCATCAACTCCTGAAAATTATCATGAGTATCTTGAAGATCTTCTCTCAATCTCCTATTTGCCAACATTAGACCATCATTAACTTCTTGCATGTAGTTCATTTGATGCTTGTACTGTTTGACCACCTTCTTCAAATTCTCCCTGTCAGAATTAACCAATTTTTCTATTGCAGCATCCTGATCTTCACTTGGTTTCCAAAACATATTAAACTTCTTAAACATTAATTCCTCTGTCAATGGCTTTACAGCAATATCTTCAATGATAGGGTTTGAAACAACTGTTTCCTGTGCTGATTTAATCTCTTCTGTTAACAATTTTTCAGAATTGTTTTCAACAATGGATTTAGAACTCTCTTCACCTGTTACCTGTACAGACCCAAAATCCTCTTTTTTAACTGAATGCAATTCATTTTTCTTTGACTTCTCCTCCATGGATTCTTCATCAGAGATGTTCACCTTATCAGTCTTCAATTTCGGATTCAACAACTTTTTCATATTTAATCTTAATTTGTTTTTAGACCTAGTTTTAGGTCTCCATAAAGAAGCTATCTCTCCCATCATTTTTAGTGTCTTCCCTTGATATTGGATAGATGCTAACTCGACCACTTCTAGCTTTTTGATCTTCTTTTTAGGCTTGGTAGTTTTGTCCTCTATAGCTTGATTTTCTTTAATCTCAGCTTTAACCTTGATCTCAGGAATAAACTGCTCTTCCTCTAACATATAGCCCTCATCATCTGAGAGGACTGTGATAGGGCTTTTGGGCTGATTCTGGACTTCCTCTTTTGCTACAGGAATAACCTTGATATCAATTTTCCTCTCTTCTTGAACCACTGTTATAGATGATGACTTCTTTTCAAGAATTTCCTTTTCCTTTTTGTCATCGAATAATGAAAATTTGACTTTACTGTGCTGTGGAATTTCCTGAGGCTGACTGTCAGTCTGTCCTTCATCTGCTACCTGCTTTGTTTCCTTTTTAGCTTTAATGCCATGTTTGTTTGCAGGTTTAGCTGAATACCCCAACTTTTGTACCATTACTTTTCCCTTATCAGTTTGCCTTTTGGGTTGTTGGTCTTCTCCTTTAGAATGAATCCCTGACCAAAACAAAAAGAAGTCCCAAGTTTTTTCCTCCTGTTGCAACACTGCAGAGATGATTAACTTGATGAGACCATGATGAAACAATGATTGAGAGGTATGATCATCCTGCTGTTTAATTTTGCTAGACATTTTCTGCAAGCTTTTGAAGAAAAAGAATGGCAAATTCATTTTAGACACCCTTGCCATGTGCTGCAAGAACCTGAGATGGTATTTGAACACTAATGAGTACCTCCCTTCACAAGTTATATAGCTCTGAAGAATCCTTATAGGTTCAATCCATTCCCTCTTGAAATTATGAATGATAATACCTTTGTTCCAGTCAGGAACAACATTGGGCAATAAGTATCTTTGAGGATCAAACTCAAAAGGAGACTTCTTAAACCAGAGCTCGCCCTCATTATCAATTTCAGTGGCTTCTGAAATTAAATCTACAGTCAATTTGAATCTCAGAGGATCCATTATGATCATCTCATTCTTAAGTCCTTTGGCAAAATTGCAGGATACTTGGGCATTAAAGCCATCTATCTTCTTGAAGAATTTCAACCATCCTGCCTGTTGGAACAGTTCTGCACAATCTGGAAGTTTTTGGATCCATGTCAAGTCTGTGGGTTCAGCCCTATTAACCTTACCACTTTTACTGTTTTTTCCCATCTCTTTCTTTTCAAGGAACTGGCACAGTCTAGTTTTAAGTTTCAGAAGTGTCTTATAAGCTGTTTTCTGGGCAAATAGTACTGCAAGCTATAACAATTTCAATGATATTTAAATCCCTCCACAAATCTACAAACCTTCCTGTGTAACACCTGTATCAAGCTAGCAGACTTCCCTCTGTGTAAACAAAACTGAGTTCTACAGGCAATTCTGTGAGTTTTTTCGATGCCCTATTCTGATTAGGTCATAAAAGAAACAGTCATGCAAATTCCTCCTATTATGCTTCAGCTAACTATTTCAGTGATGAATTCTTCATCCTTTCATCCTCTTACATCCTTCTCAGCAACCAATTTTTTCAGAAGAACACGCAGCAGCAAAAACCCAAATTCTCCAGCTATGAGGGTTATACGTAATACCTGTCAATTACTCCTCCATCGTGGCGTAATGTCTTCAATTTGGGGTGTTAATACTGTTCTTCTTCGAGCACAGGTGTCCTCCTAACAATTCTTTGGCTGCAGGTGAACGAATTCAAAAGCCCTAATTTCTGCTGGCGCCAGAATCACAACTGTCTCCTTCCACAGTAACGTAATCCAACGTTCAACAATGAAGTCTCCTCCTCAAACACTAACTCCTTAGTGATGATGCGTGTGACGAGGGAAACTTGACAGCTAAACTCGGAATTGGCTGGTCTCTGTGCAACTGAACCCGCATAACCTGTGATGATGCCCTTGTCTCTTCTTCGTGATTATCAACCAACTAACATCATGCTCAAAATGCTGCATACACGTGTTAAACACTTCACACAATGCGATTAGATACTCACACTCTTCATGATGATTGAAATCAGATCGAGAATTTACAAAAAACTCATGCCACGATATTCCTGTAGCGCACTCTGTGTTAAACTTTGGTGTAGCGCTACAAGAATATCTTTTAACCAACATTTAGCAATTTTCTAACTTTTTTGCCAACTTGTCGGAGATTTTGGCAGCTATTTGGTTTAGGACACTAGTTTAGCTACTCTCTAAAGTCATTATTGATTCTCCTTTTGAATATATAACTCACATTGACCCACTTTCAATATAAAAATGACCAAAATCAAATGAAATCTGAAAGGACTGGGCTCAAACTTTATTCAAGCATTCATAAGATTCTTAAGAAGGCAAAAAAACCAAAACTGAAAACCAACAATTAACTAAGGTAAACTCAAAAATCAAACCAAAATTTGGAGAGAAAAAACTAAAAATGCAGAAAAATTTACTGACTTAACATCTGGCTCCAGCCGCGGGATGAAGTCCTCCCTGTGAGGCTTCAAGAACCTGTAGACTAGTGCCTTCAGTCTTCCATTGGGCTATGGAGTCTTTATTCAATCTCACTCACACCGGTATATACAATGAAAAGTGACCATGATCTTCATTTAACTGTAGAAATGCTTGAGGAATCGCCCATTAACAGGGCTGAGCAATTCCTCTCCTTCCAAAGACTGCAATATGAAAGTATTATTTTCCAAAACCTTAGCTATGAGAAAAGGGCCAAACCATAAATTATCAAATTTTCCATGTTTCCCCTTCTGTTCCTTTCTTGCATCCCATCTTAAAACCATCTCACCTTCTGAAAAAATATGATCTTTGATATTTTTGTCAAACCTGGTTTTAACTTTAGCTCTATACAGCTGGGCTTCTTTGTCTACTTTCTCTCTGTTCTGCTGTAACTCAATCATTTCAAAAATTCTCCTTTGCAAATCATCTGGTTCCTCTTGAGAATTTTGGAGGAACTTCATTACTGGGATTCCCAATTGTACTGGAAATACTGCTTCTGTTCCATAAACCAGCTGAAAAGGTGAAGTTCCAATGGCTTGTTTTACAGTAATCCTATCTGCCCATAATGCATATTTCAACATTGAATCCCAGGATTTTTTATTTTGTTTGAGCAATTTTTTGATGCACTGAATAATATTTTTGTTGGATGATTCAGCCTGACCATTTCCCTGAGGATAATAGGGAGTTGAGTGTTTTAGAATAATACCATTTTTCTCACAAAAGGCCACCATTGCCTTGGATTTGAATGCTTTGGCATTATCAGTAATCAATCTTTGTGGACAACCAAACCTGCTCAGAATATTATTTTCTATGAAATCCATAATTACCTTATCTGTGGCATTCCTTGTGGGGATAGCCTCTACCCACTTTGTAAAGAAATCTGTGGCAGTCAAAATCCAATGATGCTGGCCTGAAGATGCTGGGTTTATTTCTCCGATAAAATCCAGTCCCCACTGCTGAAAAGGGGCATTAACTATAATAGGCTTCAAAGGTAAAGACAACAACTTCTGTTTACCTACAAACTTTTGACAAGGTATGCAAGCTCTTACAGTTTGATAAACATCTGTGAAGAGTGAAGGCCAATAGTAACCAGCTCTTAAAATTTTATAAGCTGTTGTTTTCCAGTATTTATGTCCTCCACAAGCTCCTTCATGTGATTCAGAAATCACTTCCTTTATTTCACCTTGGTCTAAACACCTTAATAATATTCCTGCTGGATCTTTCCAAAACAATTGACCTTCTATCAGGCAGTATTTAGTAGTTTTCAGTTTCAAGGACCTGGCAGCTTTTCTGTCTAAATGTTCTGGACATTGCAAAAATAACAGAAAATGGACAATGTCAGCATACCAATCTGAAGATGAATAAGAATCCATGATTCTTTCTTTTTCCAGGATTACTTGATTTTCTTCAGGTGCTGATTCTTCTGTCATAGCATGTAACCCTAATGCCTGACAATTTGAGTCAACTAGCAGTTTGTCCAATCCTTGTCCTTTGACCAGCTTAGTAGGTCTGATTTCCACTTCATATTCCATAATTTTGGCAATCCACCTTCCCCTCTTTCCTTCACTATCAGGCTGTGTCAAAACATCCTTCACTGCAGCATTTGGAACAAATGAAACAACCTTGGAGTGTAAAATATAAATTCTGAAAATTTTTAAAGCCTTTACCAGGGCATAGGCTTGTTTTTCCAAAATACTGTATTTCAGCTCGGAATCTCTAAGTGTTTTGTTAAAAAAGGCAATTGGTTGTTCCAATCCTTCTTCATTCTTCTGAAGTAATACAGCAGCAATAGTGTCTTCTAAGGCAAAAGAAAATGTAAGAAATTCTTTGTCAAAATTTGGACTCACCAGAACAGGTGCTTCAGTTAGAGCCACTTTAATCTTTTCAAAAGCTGTCTTTGCTTCCATAGTCCACTTGACTTCTTGATCCTTTTTTAACATGCCTGTAATTTGCTTAATGGTCTCAGCAAAATTAGGAATAAACCATCGCAGAAAATTTATTTTGCCAATAAATGATTGCACATCCTTTTTACTCCTGGGCAAGCTAATTTTCAGTATTGCTTTGACTCTCTCAGGGTCAATCCTGATACCATCAGCTGATACCAAGTGACCAAGCAACTTACCTTCCTGTACAGCAAAATGTGATTTTTTAGGGTTCAAGGATAAGCCAAATTTTCTGCACTTTATGAAGGTTTGTTCCAAATGTTTCAAATGTTCATCATCAGACTTGGAGAAGACTGTAATATCATCCAGATAAATAACCACAAACTTATCTTTTTCACCCACGAATGCAATATCCATGGCTCTCTGAAAGGTTGCTCCAGCATTCATCAAGCCAAAAGGCATCTTGTCATACATAAATGTCCCCCAGGGGGTTGTAAAAGCTGTTTTTTCTTTATCATCAGGGTGCATAGCAATCTGATTATACCCTGAGAAGCCATCTAGCATTGAAATCCTTTGAGCTCCAACCACCTGCTGCAAAACCTGTTCAATCTTGGGGAGAGGATAATTGTCTTTTAATGATGATCGATTCAAATTTCTGAAGTCAACACATAATCGAATCTCTCCATTCTTCTTTCTAACAGGAACCAAATTTGCCACCCAAGAAGAATATCTAAGAGGCACTATTATTTTTGCATCCAACAACTTCTTTAATTCTTTTTCAATAACAGGGAAAAGTGCTGGATTGATTCTTCTTAATTTCTGCCTGAAAGGTTTAACATTAGGTTTCAAAGGAACTTTATGCTGAATAACTGCTGTGTCATAGGTTTTCAGCTCCTTGTAAGACCAAGCAAATGTATCTATATATTTTCTCAACAGCCTAATATATCTACTCCTTTGCTCAGCTGTTAGGTTTTTAGATAATTTTACCATTCTGGGCTGTTCTGCTGAGCCAAGATTATAATCCTCTACATTGTCTTCTGAAGATTGCATTACTGGTCTGGAAGGTGTATCATCTTTAGTGAATATTCTTTCTAAAGGTACTAGACCTTTTGGAATGAAATTACTCTTCAATTCAATAATCTTATGCCCAGCAATCTCTTCTGCAGTAAATTCATCTAACTGTTCATCCCCTTCATCTATCTCTTGATCAATTTGATTGTTTGAAAATTCATCTACCAGCTCGAGAAATTTTTTTATTTCAATGTCATCTTCAAAAACCCTCCAATGTTTCACATTATCTGGAACACATGGCCTATATCTCACTTCTATTGGATACCTTAATTGAGTGGTTTTTGGAATTCTAAAATGTGTGGCAGCCAGGGCTAAAGAATCTGCAGTTTCATTATGATTTCTGGGAATATGAGTGATATTAAATGCTATAAAATAATTTTCAAGCATATCCCATACCTCATTTCGATATACTTTCAACAAACCCTGCTTTACTTGATATTTGTTCTTTACTTGTTGAACAATTAGTTCGGAGTCGCCAAATGCAGAAATCTGTTGAATTCCTAAATCCTTTGCAGCCTTCAATCCCAATAGCAGGGCCTCATACTCGGCAGTATTATTGGTGGTAGCAAATTCTAACTTATACATAAGTTTCACCATTTCACCTCCAGGAGAAATCAATAAAACTCCAGCTCCAGCACCTTCTTTACATGAAGACCCATCAAAATACAACTGCCACAATACATCCTGCTCTTCTTGACTGTGTTTTACAGGCTGATCTTTTTGTACTTGTAACACACCAGCAGAATTCTCTTCTTCACTAAACTGTAGTATGCATGAACCAAGGTCTTTATCCACAGAATACATTGGGTGATTTGTAGGGTTTTTCTCATCTGTGACTATGTAAGCCAACTGTAACTCTCTATAAAGTCTCCTATTTTCCCCACCAAAAACAGGAATAGTTGCATAAGAGACGTCCATCTGTAATGTTCCTCCAACTTTCTTAGCCCATGACCTAGACAGAAGTAAGCCAAATTTTGGTGTGATGTCAGCTACCACAACATCCATTATTACACTTTTCATGGGTAACTGAGTAAGATTGACAACCATATCTTTTATCACTCCTAGACATTTTACAGCTCGGGAGTCAAAAGCATATAGATCATGGTAAGGCTTAGTGACATTAAGGCCCAGGGCTTCCATCACAGATTTTGGCATCAAATTATGGGATGCTCCTAAATCTAGCAGACAGTTATGAATCATCTGCTCATGCACAGTCAGAGTTATATAAAATGGAGGAGAAGCACCAACTTCACTTTCAGTCTTCTCAGCTAAAGCTGATCCAATAAAAATTCTAGGGTTTTCTTCCTGAAGGTTCACTGTATCTGAAACTGGCTGATTATTTGGCATATTCATTACCTTCAGAACTGTATTCTTGTATGATGGATTTTTTATAAGCTCAGAAAATGGCACAGGAATTTTGAGTTTTCCTAATTCATTTTCCAAACTAAAATGTTGACCTGACTTGTTTACCTCTTCAATTTCTGTATTTTTCTTAGGTTTTTCTGCAGGTTGCTTCTTTTCTGCTACAGGATCAACAGTTGGTTTATCAAGAATAACTGGAGCAGGAACAGCAGCTTTCTTCTTAGGAGCTTGAACTACTTGTTTCGGTCCAGTTCTGAGATTAATAACTCTCTTAACTCCATTCTGATTGGTAGCAACATTTACAGCAGTTTTTTCACATTCCAAATCATCTTCAATCTCATATAAATCAGCATCATAATATTCAAAATTTAGAAAATCTTCTTCAGTAACAAAGCCTGTAAACATTTTATCTCCAATGTGGTTCATGTCCTGATCAGTCTCAGTTTCTTCAAAAAGCAGCTGCTGATCAATTTCTTCCTCATCAACCAGATTATTTTGAAAAGGTGGGGGCACTTTTTGATCTTCATTTTCTCTCCTTTCTTGCTGAATGTCATTATTTCTTCGCTCCCTTGGCATGAATCTAGGTGCAAATTGTCTTCTAAACTGATTTTGGTTATTTGGATTCCTCTGAGCTTCTGGAGCAGGTTTAGCAGAATTCTTTTCAAGCTCTAGTTTATTCAACTTTGGAGTAAGGATCTTAACCATTTTGGCCATCTCATCTATCTTGGCCTCAGCAGATTGAGAAGCAGAACCTGCTGTGACAGCTTCTTTCTTTCCCTTTCTTTCATACAACTGCTGAGATGTTTCATTCTTAAGTCTATTTGAGGCTAACAAATTAGACTCTACCTCTAGGGATGCATCTTGCATGTTCAGCAGGGTGATAGGTCTTCTCTCTATGAGTAACAAAGAAAATTCATGATCAAAAGCATTTGCATAAGTCAACTTGGCTGATGTTTCAGTGGGTTTAATTTCTGCTGGAATTCTACTGTACATCTTATTAAACCTCTTGGAAAAATCTGCAACAGTCTCATCTTTCTTTCTTCTGAGAGCTCCAAATTCAGTTATGTAGTATGTGTGATCTTTCGTATCTCCCCATTGTCTCATGAAAAGCTCATGGAGTTCTTCAATAATAGTAATGGAGTTAGCAGGCAAATCCCTAAACCATTTTCTTACATCCCCATCTAGACTCTGAACAAAAACCCTCATCCACACATCTTTAATTTCAATATTCTGATTGTCAGCATAACTCATAAAAGCCTCCCAATGTTCCTCAGCAGTATTTCCCCCTTGGCCATTAAATCTAGGCATATATTTCTGATAATCACCTCCGGGCAAAGCATGTAGAGACTGAGGTAAAACTAATGGTGCATACCTAGCTGCTACCATTCTGTCCATCATATCCATAGGTGGATTTTGAGCTGCCATTGTGGACTGAAGCTTAGACTGAAGTTTCAAATTAGGATTTGAAAAGGAAGGAATTTGACTGGACCCTTTTTGAAAGGTATTCTTTCCTAGTTTCAACTGAAATATTGGTATTTTATCAGGAGAAGAGGTTTTAGCCTTCAAGAAACTTTTAGGATTAGTGAAAACCTGAAAACTGCTCTCAGAGAGGATAGGTTTTATACACGGTGAAATGTCAGCTGGGTCTAGTAATTCACCCAACTGATGAGGATCACAGAAAGTTAGCAAAGATTTAGATTTTCTGAGTTTGTTTGCTATTTTCAAAATCTGCTCAGGGTCTGTCACACCCAGATTTAATGGAGAAACAGGCTTATTCCTGGTTCCAATCCCTTTAGAAGCCAGTGTGACTTTTTTGGTGAAAATAGCCTTCAAAAATGCTGGTTCAAGTTCACCTCTTAAACCAGGAAAATGATGAGTATCCCAGGGAAGATATGCTTCAGCTTCGTCCCCGGCAACGGCGCCAAAGATGTTTGTGTCAGAAATTGTTACTAAGGCTAGGGTAACAAGCCAACACAATCTCAAGAATAAAATCAATCCAAACTAGGTTTTTAGGGTTTTGTTTTGTAGGTTTTGGTAAGAAAACTTCAAGAGCATAAGGGAATACATTCAACAAATAAGTAAAAACTAATTCACATACATATCTCCATGAAGATGCATATATATCTCAGAAATTCACCAAAAGATTGCAATGAAGTTCATTCAATAAAAGACAAGCACCACTGGAAATTATACCTAAAACCAGAAATGAAATTGTCAATCAAGAAACTGTATAAGTTTAAAATGAAGCCAACACATATCAGAAGTGGAATAAGGAGTCATATATTCATAGTTTCATCAAAAATGCAATATGAGAGTTTGCAATACTTAGCAGTGAACAAGTCTAGATGAGAACACAGTTTGCAGACCTCCTCTAGCTCTCCAAAATTTCGAACCCCTACAATGTCTTTTCTCCCTCTCTAAATAGTTTTTCATCCCCCAAAAACAGTTAGGGTATCTCCTACTAATCCTCCATCGAATGACTAGATTAGGCAAAATAACATTTACATTTTTACAAATTACAAATTTGCTAAAAATAGCAAATCCTTAACAAAAAGCTTTAAATGAACCTAACTGCCCTAGATCTCTTTCGATGCCTCCACTAGCAAAGCTATGCCATCTGGACTTGAAGATCTTTTCTTCATTCTTTTGTGCTTTTGCTCCAACTCAGCTATCCTTTTGTGTAGGTGTTCATTTTCATGTTGCAAGGTTTGAACTGTCTTTTCTAATTCTGAGCAATTCCTGTCAGCAACCCTTTTTCTTCTGAGTGCCTCTTTTGCATCAATCACCAACTCCTGAAAATTATCATGAGTATCTTGAAGATCTTCTCTCAATCTCCTATTTGCCAACATTAGACCATCATTAACTTCTTGCATGTAGTTCATTTGATGCTTGTACTGTTTGACCACCTTCTTCAAATTCTCCCTGTCAAAATTAACCAGTTTTTCTATTGCAGCATCCTGATCTTCACTTGGTTTCCAAAACATATTAAACTTCTTAAACATTAATTCCTCTGTCAATGGCTTTACAGCAATATCTTCAATGATAGGGTTTGAAACAACTGTTTCCTGTGCTGATTTAATCTCTTCTGTTAACAATTTTTCAGAATTGTTTTCAACAATGGATTTAGAACTCTCTTCACCTGTTACCTGTACAGACCCAAAATCCTCTTTTTTAACTGAATGCAATTCATTTTTCTTTGACTGCTCCTCCATGGATTCTTCATCAGAGATGTTCACCTTATCAGTCTTCAATTTCGGATTCAACAACTTTTTCATATTTAATCTTAATTTGTTTTTAGACCTAGTTTTAGGTCTCCATAAAGAAGTTGTCTCTCCCATCATTTTTAGTGTCTTCCCTTGATATTGGATAGATGCTAACTCGACCACTTCTAGCTTTTTGATCTTCTTTTTAGGCTTGGTAGTTTTGTCCTCTATAGCTTGATTTTCTTTAATCTCAGCTTTAACCTTGATCTCAGGAATAAACTGCTCTTCCTCTAACATATAGCCCTCATCATCTGAGAGGACTGTGATAGGGCTTTTGGGCCGATTCTGGACTTCCTCTTTTGCTATAGGAATAACCTTGATATCAATTTTCCTCTCTTCTTGAACCACTGTTATAGATGATGACTTCTTTTCAAGAATTTCCTTTTCCTTTTTGTCATCGAATAATGAAAATTTGACTTTACTGTGCTGTGGAATTTCCTGAGGCTGACTGTCAGTCTGTCCTTCATCTGCTACCTGCTTTGTTTCCTTTTTAGCTTTAATGCCATGTTTGTTTGCAGGTTTAGCTGAATACCCCAACTTTTGTACCATTACTTTTCCCTTATCAGTTTGCCTTTTGGGTTGTTGGTCTTCTCCTTTAGAATGAATCCCTGACCAAAACAAAAAGAAGTCCCAAGTTTTTTCCTCCTGTTGCAACACTGTAGAGATGATTAACTTGATGAGACCATGATGAAACAATGATTGAGAAGTATGATCATCCTGCTGTTTAATTTTGCTAGACATTTTCTGCAAGCTTTTGAAGAAAAAGAATGGCAAATTCATTTTAGACACCCCTGCCATGTGCTGCAAGAACCTGAGATGGTATTTGAACACTAATGAGTACCTCCCTTCACAAGTTATATAGCTCTGAAGAATCCTTATAGGTTCAATCCATTCCCTCTTGAAATTATGAATGATAATACCTTTGTTCCAGTCAGGAACAACATTGGGCAATAAGTATCTTTGAGGATCAAACTCAAAAGGAGACTTCTTAAACCAGAGCTCGCCCTCATTATCAATTTCAGTGGCTTCTGAAATTAAATCTACAGTCAATTTGAATCTCAGAGGATCCATTATGATCATCTCATTCTTAAGTCCTTTGGAAAAATTGCAGGATACTTGGGCATTAAAGCCATCTATCTTCTTGAAGAATTTCAACCATCCTGCCTGTTGGAACAGTTCTGCACAATCTGGAAGTTTTTGGATCCATGTCAAGTCTGTGGGTTTAGCCCTATTAACCTTACCACTTTTACTGTTTTTTCCCATCTCTTTCTTTTCAAGGAACTGGCACAGTCTAGTTTTAAGTTTCAGAAGTGTCTTATAAGCTGTTTTCTGGGCAAATAGTACTGCAATATATAACAATTTCAATGATATTTAAATCCCCTGCACAAATCTACAAACCTTCCTGTGTAACACCTGTATCAAGCTAGCAGACTTCCCTCTGTGTAAACAAAACTGAGTTCTACAGGCAATTATGTGAGTTTTTTCGATGCCCTATTCTGATTAGGTCATAAAAGAAACAGTCATGCAAATTCCTCCTATTATGCTTCAGCTAACTATTTCAGTGATGAATTCTTCATCCTTTCATCCTCTTACATCCTTCTCAGCAACCAATTTTTTCAGAAGAACACGCAGCAGCAAAAACCCAAATTCTCCAGCTATGAGGGTTATACGTAATACCTGTCAATTAATCCTCCATCGTGGCGTAATGTCTTCAATTTGGGGTGTTAATACTGTTCTTCTTCGAGCACAGGTGTCCTCCTAACAATTCTTTGCCTGCAGGTGAACGAATTCAAAATCCCTAATTTCTGCTGGCGCCAGAATCACAGCTGTCTCCTTCCACAGTAACGTAATCCAACGTTCAACAATGAAGTCTCCTCCTCAAACACTAACTCCTTAGTGATGATGCGTGTGACGAGGGAAACTTGACAGCTAAACTTGGAATTGGTTGGTCTCTGTGCAACTGAACCCGCATAACCTGTGATGATGCCCTTGTCTCTTCTTCGTGATTATCAACCAACTAACATCATGCTCAAAATGCTGCATACACGTGTTAAACACTTCACACAATGCGATTAGATACTCACACTCTTCATGATGATTGAAATCAGATCGAGAATTTACAAAAAACTCATGCCACGATATTCCTGTAGCGCACTCTGTGTTAAACTTTGGTGTAGCGCTACAAGAATATCTTTTAACCAACATTTAGCAATTTTCTAACTTTTTTGCCAACTTGTCGGAGATTTTGGCAGCTATTTGGTTTAGGACACTAGTTTAGCTACTCTCTAAAGTCATTATTGATTCTCCTTTTGAATATATAACTCACATTGACCCACTTTCAATATAAAAATGACCAAAATCAAATGAAATCTGAAAGGACTGGGCTCAAACTTTATTCAAGCATTCATAAGATTCTTAAGAAGGCAAAAAAACCAAAACTGAAAACCAACAATTAACTAAGGTAAACTCAAAAAACAAACCAAAATTTGGAGAGAAAAAACTAAAAATGCAGAAAAATTTACTGACTTAACATCTGGCTCCAGCTGCGGGATGAAGTCCTCCCTGTGAGGCTTCAAGAACCTGTAGACTAGTGCCTTCAGTCTTCCATTGGGCTATGGAGTCTTTATTCAATCTCATTCACACCGGTATATACAATGAAAAGTGACCATGATCTTCATTTAACTGTAGAAATGCTTGAGGAATCGCCCATTAACAGGGCTGAGCAATTCCTCTCCTTCCAAAGACTGCAATATGAAAGTATTATTTTCCAAAACCTTAGCTATGAGAAAAGGGCCAAACCATAAATTATCAAATTTTCCATGTTTCCCCTTCTGTTCCTTTCTTGCATCCCATCTTAAAACCATCTCACCTTCTGAAAAAATATGATCTTTGATATTTTTGTCAAACCTGGTTTTAACTTTAGCTCTATACAGCTGGGCTTCTTTGTCTACTTTCTCTCTGTTCTGCTGTAACTCAATCATTTCAAAAATTCTCCTTTGCAAATCATCTGGTTCCTCTTGAGAATTTTGGAGGAACTTCATTACTGGGATTCCCAATTGTACTGGAAATACTGCTTCTGTTCCATAAACCAGCTGAAAAGGTGAAGTTCCAATGGCTTGTTTTACAGTAATCCTATCTGCCCATAATGCATATTTCAACATTGAATCCCAGGATTTTTTATTTTGTTTGAGCAATTTTTTGATGCACTGAATAATATTTTTGTTGGATGATTCAGCCTGACCATTTCCCTGAGGATAATAGGGAGTTGAGTGTTTTAGCATAATACCATTTTTCTCACAAAAGGCCACCATTGCCTTGGATTTGAATGCTTTGGCATTATCAGTAATCAATCTTTGTGGACAACCAAACCTGCTCAGAATATTATTTTCTATGAAATCCATAATTACCTTATCTGTGGCATTCCTTGTGGGGATAGCCTCTACCCACTTTGTAAAGAAATCTGTGGCAGTCAAAATCCAATGATGCTGGCCTGAAGATGCTGGGTTTATTTCTCCGATAAAATCCAGTCCCCACTGCTGAAAATGGGCATTAACTATAATAGGCTTCAAAGGTAAAGACAACAACTTCTGTTTACCTGCAAACTTTTGACAAGGTATGCAAGCTCTTACAGTTTGATAAACATCTGTGAAGAGTGAAGGCCAATAGTAACCAGCTCTTAAAATTTTATAAGCTGTTGTTTTCCAGTATTTATGTCCTCCACAAGCTCCTTCATGTGATTCAGAAATCACTTCCTTTATTTCACCTTGGTCTAAACACCTTAATAATATTCCTGCTGGATCTTACCAAAACAATTGACCTTCTATCAGGCAGTATTTAGTAGTTTTCAGTTTCAAGGACCTGGCAGCTTTTCTGTCTAAATGTTCTGGACATTGCAAAAATAACAGAAAATGGACAATGTCAGCATACCAATCTGAAGATGAATAAGAATCCATGATTCTTTCTTTTTCCAGGATTACTTGATTTTCTTCAGGTGCTGATTCTTCTCTCATAGCATGTAACCCTAATGCCTGACAATTTGAGTCAGCCAGCAGTTTGGCCAATCCTTGTCTTTTGACCAACTTAGTAGGTCTGATTTCCACTTCATATTCCATAATTTTGGCAATCCACCTTCCCCTCTTTCCTTCACTATCAGGCTGTGTCAAAACATCCTTCACTGCAGCATTTGGAACAAATGAAACAACCTTGGAGTGTAAAATATAAATTCTGAAAATTTTTAAAGCCTTTACCAGGGCATAGGCTTGTCTTTCCAAAATACTGTATTTCAGCTCGGAATCTCTAAGTGTTTTGCTAAAAAAGGCAATTGGTTGTTCCAATCCTTCTTCATTCTTCTGAAGTAATACAGCAGCAATAGTGTCTTCTGAGGCAAAAGAAAATGTAAGAAATTCTTTGTCAAAATTTGGACTCACCAGAACAGGTGCTTCAGTTAGAGGCACTTTAATCTTTTCAAAAGTTGTCTTTGCTTCCATAGTCCACTTGACTTCTTGATCCTTTTTTAACATGCCTGTAATTTGCTTAATGGTCTCAGCAAAATTAGGAATAAACCATCGCAGAAAATTTATTTTGCCAATAAATGATTGCACATCCTTTTTACTCCTGGGCAAGCTAATTTTCAGTATTGCTTTGACTCTCTCAGGGTCAATCCTGATACCATCAGCTGATACCAAGTGACCAAGCAGCTTACCTTCCTGTACAACAAAATGTGATTTTTTAGGGTTCAAGGATAAGCCAAATTTTCTGCACTTTATGAAGGTTTGTTCCAAATGTTTCAAATGTTCATCATCAGACTTGGAGAAGACTATAATATCATCCAGATAAATAACCACAAACTTATCTTTTTCACCCACGAATGCAATATCCATGGCTCTCTGAAAGGTTGCTCCAGCATTCATCAAGCCAAAAGGCATCTTGTCATACATAAATGTCCCCCAGGGGGTTGTAAAAGCTGTTTTTTCTTTATCATCAGGGTGCATAGCAATCTGATTATACCCTGAGAAGCCATCTAGCATTGAAATCCTTTGAGCTCCAACCACCTGCTGCAAAACCTGTTCAATCTTGGGGAGAGGATAATTGTCTTTTAATGATGATCGATTCAAATTTCTGAAGTCAACACATAATCGAATCTCTCCATTCTTCTTTCTAACAGGAACCAAATTTGCCACCCAAGAAGAATATCTAAGAGGCACTATTATTTTTGCATCCAACAACTTCTTTAATTCTTTTTCAATAACAGGGAAAAGTGCTGGATTGATTCTTCTTAATTTCTGCCTGAAAGGTTTAACATTAGGTTTCAAAGGAACTTTATGCTGAATAACTGCTGTGTCATAGGTTTTCAGCTCCTTGTAAGACCAAGCAAATGTATCTATATATTTTCTCAACAGCCTAATATATCTACTCCTTTGCTCAGCTGTTAGGTTTTTAGATAATTTTACCATTCTGGGCTGTTCTGCTGAGCCAAGATTATAATCCTCTACATTGTCTTCTGAAGATTGCATTACTGGTCTGGAAGGTGTATCATCTTTAGTGAATATTCTTTCTAAAGGTACTAGACCTTTTGGAATGAAATTACTCTTCAATTCAATAATCTTATGCCCAGCAATCTCTTCTGCAGTAAATTCATCTAACTGTTCATCCCCTTCATCTATCTCTTGATCAATTTGATTGTTTGAAAATTCATCTACCAGCTCGAGAATTTTTTTTATTTCAATGTCATCTTCAAAAACCCTCCAATGTTTCACATTATCTGGAACACATGGCCTATATCTCACTTCTATTGGATACCTTAATTGAGTGGTTTTTGGAATTCTAAAATGTGTGGCAGCCATGGCTAAAGAATCTGCAGTTTCATTATGATTTCTGGGAATATGAGTGATATTAAATGCTATAAAATAATTTTCAAGCATATCCCATACCTCATTTCGATATACTTTCAACAAACCCTGCTTTACTTGATATTTGTTCTTTACTTGTTGAACAATTAGTTCGGAGTCGCCAAATGCAGAAATCTGTTGAATTCCTAAATCCTTTGCAGCCTTCAATCCCAATAGCAGGGCCTCATACTCGGCAGTATTATTGGTGGTAGCAAATTCTAACTTATACATAAGTTTCACCATTTCACCTCCAGGAGAAATCAATAAAACTCCAGCTCCAGCACCTTCTTTACATGAAGACCCATCAAAATACAACTGCCACAATACATCCTGCTCTTCTTGACTGTGTTTTACAGGCTGATCTTTTTGTACTTGTAACACACCAGCAGAATTCTCTTCTTCACTAAACTGTAGTATGCATGAACCAAGGTCTTTATCCACAGAATACATTGGGTGATTTGTAGGGTTTTTCTCATCTGTGACTATGTAAGCCAACTGTAACTCTCTATAAAGTCTCCTATTTTCCCCACCAAAAACAAGAATAGTTGCATAAGAGACGTCCATCTGTAATGTTCCTCCAACTTTCTTAGCCCATGACCTAGACAGAAGTAAGCCAAATTTTGGTGTGATGTCAGCTACCACAACATCCATTATTACACTTTTCATGGGTAACTGAGTAAGATTGACAACCATATCTTTTATCACTCCTAGACATTTTACAGCTCGGGAGTCAAAAGCATATAGATCATGGTAAGGCTTAGTGACATTAAGGCCCAGGGCTTCCATCACAGATTTTGGCATCAAATTATGGGATGCTCCTGAATCTAGCAGACAGTTATGAATCATCTGCTCATGCACAGTCAGAGTTATATAAAATGGAGGAGAAGCACCAACTTCACTTTCAGTCTTCTCAGCTAAAGCTGATCCAATAAAAATTCTAGGGTTTTCTTCCTGAAGGTTCACTGTATATGAAACTGGCTGATTATTTGGCATATTCATTACCTTCAGAACTGTATTCTTGTATGATGGATTTTTTATAAGCTCAGAAAATGGCACAGGAATTTTGAGTTTTCCTAATTCATTTTCCAAACTAAAATGTTGACCTGACTTGTTTACCTCTTCAATTTCTGTATTTTTCTTAGGTTTTTCTGCAGGTTGCTTCTTTTCTGCTACAGGATCAACAGTTGGTTTATCAAGAATAACTGGAGCAGGAACAGCAGCTTTCTTCTTAGGAGCTTGAACTACTTGTTTCGGTCCAGTTCTGAGATTAATAACTCTCTTAACTCCATTCTGATTGGTAGCAACATTTACAGCAGTTTTTTCACATTCCAAATCATCTTCAATCTCATATAAATCAGCATCATAATATTCAGAATTTAGAAAATCTTCTTCAGTAACAAAGCCTGTAAACATTTTATCTCCAATGTGGTTCATGTCCTGATCAGTCTCAGTTTCTTCAAAAAGCAGCTGCTGATCAATTTCTTCCTCATCAACCAGATTATTTTGAAAAGGTGGGGGCACTTTTTGATCTTCATTTTCTCTCCTTTCTTGCTGAATGTCATTATTTCTTCGCTCCCTTGGCATGAATCTAGGTGCAAATTGTCTTCTGAACGTACACCTTGATTTTTGTGTATTCCTTTATCTTGAAATTCATGCTGTACTATCCCTCGATTAATGTGCAGAAAATAATCTCGAAGTATGTGCAAAAATGCAGCCTCGATTTCTGTGCCAGTGAGTACCTCGAAAACTATGCAGGAAGGTATAGAATTTGCACTGTATGGTCTCGATTTTTGTGCAGCCTATCTTGGGATTTGTTCACTAAACATTTCTCGAAATCCATGCTAAAAATATTGGTTTCTGTGCACAAAATACCTCCTCGAAAACAATTCCAATTCTCTCAGGATTTGTGCCCAGATTCTCCTCGAAAAGTGTGCAGGTTGTCTTGAAACCCGTGCCCAGGAATATCTTCAAACATGTGCCCAGTTTACTGCTCAATGGTCCACCTCGATATGCATGCTATACTAAAGAAATTCTACCTGGGAACCCTTACTATGCATTTAATACTCAGCAGGAAGCCTCGAAATGCGTGCCAACTGAAACTTGCTTCAATGCCTCCTTGAAATTCATGCCGGTGCTCTCTTGCTCTCTCTTTCTTTTCTCTTCACTTGAATCTCTCAAAAGTGAATGTGATTTGCCTCCCTTTTTCTTTTTGTTTAAACTCTAGGGTTTTCTAAATCTAATGGATGAGATTACATTAGATCGATGGTTGAAATTAAATGCTCCTATTTATTTCTCATAAATATTAATTTCACTCACCCACTTAAATTTCTCAAAAAGTGACTTTATGGTTATAAAGTCTCATTGCATGCTTTTCAAAAGTCATTTAATGTGACGGTCACGTTTTCCCCCTTCTAAGTGACTTAGGCAAAAAGTCACAAGGGGAACACTTCCCTAGGTACAAAAACTAACAAGTCTTCTATGCCAAAGATTTAGGATGGTTGTCTTGTCTATGATATGCCTCCTATATAAAATTATGCCATTTCAAGACAATCAAAGAAAAAGGTAAGTAGTGTAGAAAGTTTCTTGAAGAATTGCCTGGAATTAGTTAAAGATGGATCAATTGCAAACACTACGCGTATTATAATAGACCAATGTGCAAAAGAAAGGCAAGGTTTTAAAGCAGTAAATAATATTCAGTGTAGAAGAAGAACTAGTAAGGAATTGATATGAAGTGCACAAGTAGGAGAATATGACATGGATTATGTTATATTAGACTTGGGATCAAATGTGAATGTTTTTCCATAGCAAACTTGGGAATCTATGGGCAAGCCTAAGATGTTTGGTCTCTAGTGCAGTTATGACTGGCCATTCAGGTTAAAATATATCTTATTGGGAGGCTTGAAGAAGTAATAGTTGATATCGATGGCATGTGAAACCTAGCATATTATGAGATTATTGAAATAGAAGATAATAACATACCATATCTAACATTACAAGGGTCATATTGGGATTTCGATAACCAAGTAGGTATCAATTTGAAAAGAAGACAAATGGTGTTTGAATCTGGAGATTTGAGAGTAGTTTCCCCATTAGATTGAAATGAATCCAGATGTTATGTGGACCCTGTGACCAATAGTTTTGAGGCTGGAGAGATCGATCAACTATACAACATGACTGCGGAGATGGACGATTATGTGGATCCAACAACAAATGGTGTATTAAGTTGGCACAATATTGCCTCTTTTGAATCTGAATTAGAGGAAGCTTCAGAGGATTGGCATCAAAGGACACATGAAGTATCTACCCAGAGATGTCTCGGCCTGGCACAATCATTGAACTGGATTGGTACTGAGGAATGTGAACCACCTAGTTTTGATGGATTAACGAGGTTAAGTTCTTTTATAGTGAAGTTTGAACTATATATCCTAAAGAAGAAAATAATTTCGACACTAGATGTTGCACTCAGAGCGACCCCTGGCAGATGGTGGGGTAGGCATAAAAGTAAAGTTAAAGACTGGAAACACTACAAGATATTGGTGCAGATCATATTTGACTATGAGATACATCAACTATGCCAAAGTATAATTGGTTGAGTAATCCTAAAGACCATATTACTAGTTGTGTTAAGGAATGGATGTCTATACCTTAGCAGGAATGAGTACACATGTTTATTCACACATTAGATGTTTTCCCCAAGAATTGGTACATAGAATTGGAAGTGCGCAAAGGAACAATAGAGTGGGAAGAGTTGTTGCAGAACATTGTAGTCACATTTGGCTTTGAAAGATGAAAATCTGAATGTTGATGTAGCATTATAAGTAATTAATCATAAAAGTTTCCCTATAAATGAGTCAGAATCCTATTTGAAGATGCATCCTATAGTCACAGATATGCCTGAATTGCTAGCTGTTATAACATAGCCAAATAAAATGAAGATGATGAAGATCCAAGAAATATAAAGATCCTAGAGACAGAGGGGTGATGTGCAGTAGAAGTTCCTACCTTAGAAGTCCCAGATTATGCCTAGCCATTGAAAACACACAAGGTCAACATTGGGACAGAAGAAAAGCCCAAGTATGCACGCATAGGATATTATTGGAATGAAGAAACAGTCCAAATGATCACTAATATTTTATCAGAGTATCAAGATTTGTTTCCCACCATGTTTTCTGAGATAAAGGGAATTGCTAGAAAATTAGGAGAAATGAAGATTCCATTAAAATCGGATGAAAATCCAGTTAAGCAAAGACCTTATAGACTGAATAAAAAATAAAAATAAAAGGCAAAAGCAAAACTTGATCGAATGTTGGAAGTTGAAATTATAGAATGTAACATCCCATATTTTTGTAAAAATTTAAATTTTTTATTAACGACAATGTTAGCTTAATTTATGATAATTTATAATTGCGGAAGATAACAATTGCTGAATGTAACAATGTTAACTAACAACTGTTTGTACTAAACACCAATATATTTCTAAAGAAACTAATGCGACAGTGAAAACTTAATTACATTTGTAACTTCTACCATTAAGGTAGTCAAATGCATGGTTAGATTAGACTTTTGATGTGACACTTTTTAAAGCAATGCAATGTATGAAATATGTAATAATGAAATGCCGGGTTAGAAGTCTGATGTGATACTATTTCTTTGAGACGATACTGACAGTTTGCTTCTTTGCTGCCCAAGGGAGTCCTATGAGGGACTCCGAAGCTTACTTAGCTGTAATGCTAAAACATTGGACCTATTCTATGTGCAGACAATAGGTAAGAAGTTTCATGATTGCAATAAATTCCAATTCGCGTGAGTTCAGCTTCATCGTATGAAAATAAAGTAGAATCAATAGAGACTGTTGCAAATGTAAAAGCATACAGGTACGGTTCACGTGCTTACTCTTCAACTTTCCAAGGTTCATGTTGTATCAACTTAATAAACATCGTCACTGTAGTCGTCATTATACTAGCTGGTTCTGTTGTCATCATTGTGCTAGATGGTTCTATTGTCATCATTGTGCTAGCTGGTTTTGGCGTCGTCATTGTATTAGTATTACTAGGATAGTACAATACCAATGTATCGCATGAATAAAGTGGATAGGAATTCAGAGGACTTATTGTTCCAAAAATACCAAACTATATGTGATAGCATAATTGTATGCGAGTTCTATACAACACTTTTAATTAACTTCAAAATCTTATGGTTCACCATTCCTATTCACTACTATAATTATTTAGCTCTTAAGTAATAAAAAATAGTCCTTCCCAAAGACTAGGCATTTGTAAAAATTGAATAATAAACATTTACACACATAGATTAACTATTTTGCAAATTAAAACTTTGAACTATTTAACTATTATTCCATATTGTGGTCTATTCAAGTCCTATATATATAGTTATGTAACTATATCGATTTCTTGGTTTATTACTGACATTATATAATTATATCGAAACTTAAGGTAATAAAAAGCAAACATTTGATTATCACTAAACTATATAAATAGTTTGTAATTGTCATCATATTGTATTACGGCGAAACTATAATAATATAGGGCAACAATAACATGAAGTCTTTGGATATTATTTCTAATACTATGGCGAATTTAAGAAGTTATAATAACATGGTTAATGCAGGGTTTAGTCACATCGAGAGAGATGACAGGCATTTAAATTGAAACATGACAGGTTGCTGGTTCAATTAATGGCGCCGGTCTTGAGATGCAGTAGAGATCATGCATTGATCTTGCATTAAAGGCTCAGTGCCATATCCCTGCCGAGTTGGATGTCCATTGATCCATGTAGACATGAATGTCTCCAAACTTGTCTATGTGTACGAATAATGCACCACGCGTTAGTTGTGCATGCTCCACTGTGTGCCATGGTGGTGTTGTCAACCTGTAAGATAGGTTTGGTATTTAATGTTGACGTCGTTTGTACCAAAGCTTAGCTTGCTGGCAGTGTGGAGACCATCGATGGTGATGAACCTAAACCGTCGAATGAAAACCCTAACATCTATCGTGGAAAAGAGTTAAGACTTGGAAAAGTGATTCATTGTGCTATTGTTTCGGCTGGGTTGGACGACAGGCTGCCAAAGTCTAGGTAGGAAGTTTGCAAGGGTTTCGAACCCGATACGTTCTAAAGAAGTTGACGTTGCAGGTTTTCTTACTGTGATGATGAAGTGGTTTTGAAGGGATAGGTTCTCTGGTTCGAAGGTTATAGTTTTATGCTTTAATATCTCTGAGACAAGCAAGAGTGAAAAAGAGAGAAAATACAGAGTTTAGGCGAGGATAATGGCTCCTTGGTGTCGTTCGTGACAATGTTCTCGTCAAGCTATGGAGGTAAACTTTTCATTTAGCAAAGGTATTTGCATTTCAAAATTCGGTTTATGAAAATATCAGATATCTAACTCTGGTTTAATGTCAGTTGCAGGGTGTAAACAGAACGTCTGGCTAGGGTATGGAGAAAGGAAAACCACGCACTCTTACACCAGTAAGCTCAAGGTCTTCCATACCCTCGTAGTGTCCTTCGTCTATGCCGTGGCTCTGTCATTGAAGATTGTTTGGGAAAATCTACGAAAATGTTTGTTAACAGTGATACCTAGGTACTATATTTTTGCAAACTTAGCTATTTGTCGACTGGAGATATAGCTCGTCGATTTTAAATATTCGGGCTCTTCTGCCTATAGAAAAATTTGGGATAAACCCTGTGTAACTTCGTTTCTTTTTTTTAAAACATATTATAAACGTTTCTCGAGCTTCGTCTTTGTTTTTGAAGTTATTCTGTGGTTATGTTGAGGTTTTATGAGATTCGACTTGTTTTTCGCATTCGTTTGTGACCGTAAGATAGAGAGCCGAGGGCTTGATCTGTGTGTAAGAATAATACTCCTTTTTGTAATACATTGTATGTTTAAAACGTTGTATAGATATCTGGTTTGTTCGCCTGGAAACTATAAGTTGATGTTGTAAATCATCTTCATGCTAAAGGTTACTACAATATCCTTTGAGCTAGATTAGGGTTTTGAAGTTATCGTTGATGATAAGGTTCTGTGTATAATTTAACTTCCACCTTAAGAGGGAATATATGCTAAGCCCTTCGCATAAGTCTGTATGGTTTGTTCTAATACTGTAGATTGATAATGTGTAACCTTATTTGTTGATGTTGGCAATTTAAGTAGAGTAGAAGTTTTGAGTTGATAACTCAATAATATTTTACAAGGAGAACGAATAGGGTCAAACCCTAATTCATGTTTTGTTGAAGATGATAATCTGATCATTTGTTAAAGTTACTGGATCGATTTCGATCTCAGGTTTTGAAAAGAATGTAAAGTTTTGTTATGAAAATAATAAAAGAGAAAATATGAATCTAGTTAGGGTTTTTATTTTGATACAAAACTCAGATTTACAATAATCTCAACAATGTTAGCAGAATACACGATGATAATAGTTGTGTTCGGTAAATTCCTATCTTTTATTAAATTTCTAGATAATACAACCGTACTATAGAAAATGAAAGCAATATGAGTGCATAGTGCAGAAGTTCGTGAAGACTGTGTAAACTATAATTCTATCTATAAATTAATTTCCTATACATAAAATGCTGGTGTAGTAATTGTAATGAAACTGTGTGTGAGTGAAATATATGCATGTGAAATCTGTGTGAAAAACTATTGTTTTCCAGCTTATTATAAAGAATATTTTATTCAATGTTAGCAGTCTTAAACCCATGTACAGTGTGTAATTCATCTACCTTTCATGGACATAATGTATGTGTTTTGTAGGATGATTGCATAAGAAGTATTTAATTGACTGATTATTATAAAAATGAGGAAATATTATATATATTAAATATTATACAGACCTCCTACAATTATTTAACTTAAGAATAGAAAACTGATGCATACCAGATTATTATCTAGCTATTGAATTCAATGGCACATTTTGCCTATCTTCTCTTCTATTTTAATTTGCATATCTCTACTAGAGTACGATGCTGCCAAATAGCATGTGGAAAAATGGGGATATTGATTTATCAATTCATCTTCGCCATTAAAATTAAACATTCAGACTTAGAACAATTCTAGGATTAGATTTTTCTTTCAAAAACAGAAACACAGAAAATACTGTTTAAACATAACAGAAATTAAATAAGTAAGAAATTGTAGAACCTGAATAAAAGATGTAGGGCAACAAACAACTCAAGAAGACTGTTCCACCCAACCAAACTCCTGAAAACAGTCAAATACTATCTTAGGATCCCCGAGCCTGTTCGTTGAACCACCAGGAGGAAAAAGCTTCAGGAATATGGACTTCTTCTTGTTGTAGTAATCTTCTGAATCTTCAATAGGTAGCAGTCTAAAAGACTTGCTCCTACAACTCTGTCTCTCTTCAATAATAATCAAAAACTCAGTTTTCAATCACCACTAACCTCCCTTTTTCGAATCTCTCTTGAAATCACCTGATTTGCAAGAGGAAAACATTCTGCAGAAATGTTGATTAAGGGCTGCCTGCCCAATTCGAATTTGCCTTTATAGGCTGCCTAGGCCTTTTCAGATGTTACTGGGTCGTTAAATGAGCTTCCTGCTCACTCCCTCCGCCTGGGGGATAATTCCCTATTTAAGGGGAAGTTGTCCCATAACCAACAGTTAGTGGTGTGATGTAACTGCTGCCATGTGTCCCATACCTTCCAACAGCTTCCATTCCTCCTAGGGGGTTAGTGAACACCAATTCTACAGTCCTCCTGAGTGTTTGTCTCCTAATTAATTTATTTAAATAATAATATTCAGTAATTACATTCATCCATGATCAAAACTGATCATAATTACAAAACTTGTAATTAAATTTAACATAAAGTATTTTTGCAAATAAATAATAATGTTCAGAAATTTGGGTAGGTGACATAGAACCTATCATAGAATCTAAATGGATCATCCCTATGGTTGTACAAGATAAGGAGACTGGAGGAATAAGAATTTGTGTTGATTTGCGCAAACTAAATGATTCTTGTCTGCATGATCCTTTTTCGACACCTTTTACAGACGAAGTACTAGAGAATGTGGGGGGACAAGAAGCATATTCATTCACAGATGGATTTTTTGGGTATCACCATATTAATATAGCCAAAGAAGATAGAAACAAAACTACCTTTGCAACAGAATGGGGTTACTTTCAATACACCATGCTGCCATTTGGTTTAAATAATGTGCTGGCTGTATTTTCAAGAATTATTGTCATGGATTTAAAGGATTTTATAAATAAATTTTTAGAGGTATACTTGATGATTGGATAGTCTTTATCTTGTTGAAGGATCACACCGAACTTCTACACCTGATGTTAGATACGTGTCGATAGTATCATATTTCTCTAAATTTGAAGACATGTATTTTTTGTGTGCCATTTGGAATCTTACTGGGACATGTAGTATGTAATCAAGGATTGTTGGTAGACCCTACAAAGATAGTTATAATAGTAAATTTACCACCACCTACATCTCTATCACAATTGAGAGCAACATTGGGACATATTCGATATTATAGAAAATTCATCACGGGATATGCACAGATCATGACACCTATGGAAAAGATGTTGAAGAAAGAAGTCAAGTTCAATTGGAATGAAGAAATATAACAAATCTTGGATATCTTAAAATAGAGGCTAGTAAGTGCACCAATATTAGTTTTTCTAGATTGGAAGAAGGCATTTCATGTGCATGTAGATGCATCATCTATTGCCTTAGGCACGGTATTGGCTCAAAGAGGGGAAGGAAATTTAGACCATCTGATTGCATTTGAAAGTAGTAAAATTTCAAATGTAGAGCAAAATTACATTACTACAGAGAACGAAGGGTCGAACATGGTTTATGTGCTACAAAAGTATATACACTATCTACTAGGATGGCATTTTAGAATGTATACAGACCATTCTGCACTAAAATACTTATTCACTAAGCCAGTTTTTTTGGGGGGGTATTTGTAGATGGTTGATACTATTCCAGAAGTATGAATTTGAAGTAATAGTGAAACCAATAAAGATGAATGTCGTTCCAGACCATTTGTTGTGGTTGACTTTAGGAGAAGATGCTAGGACATTGGATGATAACTTGTATGATGCCCACCTATTTGCAGTACATATGGTAGATGAATATTTCATAGAAATTGCGTAGTTTCTGAGCACTAGGTCTGCTTCATCAGAATATATCATTGCACACAAGAAACAACTAGTGGTAAAAGCAATCGATTATCAACTAATTGAAGGAAACTTGTATAAGTTGGGCACATATGGGATTTTCAGAAGATGTGTAATAGAACATGAAAGGCCTATTATATTGGCAGAATCTCATGGAGTTGGCGGTGGACACTATGAAGTAAAAGCAACATCACAAAAGATATTGCACGGAGGACTCCAGTGGTGCACAATGCATAGGGATGAAAAGGGATACTGTCAAGCCTATGATGTTTTTCAAAGACTTGGAAAACCATCAAGAAGAGATGAGATTCCATTAGTCTCATGGATTACTTTACAACCTTTTGAGAAGTGGGTAATAAAATTTATTGGGCCTATTAATCCCTGTTGGAGTGGGATCAAGAAGGGACCAGTTTTGGACAACACGTGCAAATATGTGGAACACACACATGAAGAAAATGGGTGGAAGAGCACAAAAGAGGGAAAGTAGTTAGGGTTTTGGTCTGTTAGGCATACTTATTGTCTATTTGTGAGATTTCCCCCCCACTAGAAAAGCTATAAATAGGTATTTGATAGATAGATAGATATATAATAGGTGGAAAGAGGGAATGCATACAAGCGCGCGCGTGCACGCGAGAGAGAGAGAGAGAGAGAGAGAGAGAGAGAGAGAGAGAGAATATTACAGGAACTTGTGAAAACATAGCAATTTCCCTCTGTATGAAGGTTGAATCTCATTTATTGTTGATTTCACTTCTTCAAAAGGAACTTTATGTTGTTTTCACCTATTTCTTTGAGGATAAGTTCAATTTTAAGTTAGGAAGATAATAATGCACACAAAATATATAATAGTGTTTTTATCTGAATTACTAAACACCTACATATTCCCTAACCTATGCAAAACTTGGCCAATTTCCACTTCATATGGCATAATAAGATCTTAAAATCATAAAAAAAGAAGACAAAAATCCAATAAATAATTATTAACTAAATGATACTACAAACTAGAACTTGAAAAAAAAGGTTTCATAAAACTCTCCATTTCAATCTTAAACCTATAAAGGCTAATATAAAGCAATCAATGCATTTAACATGGAACTTCTATTTGTTGTAATTCAAAAATAATGAAGCCTAAAACAATAGAACAATAAACACTATCAACAACCAAATCAATCAGCTTAGATTTCTAGCTAACCTAAGAAATGCATCAACATGTTTTGCAACATGGTAGGGTATTGAAAACAATATAGCAACAAACCCTGAGATGTTCTAATGAAACATAGATTCATATTCATTCTCATCTAACACTTTCCACAAAAATAACCCTAACAATATTGGGCCTAACAACCTTTAAAATTAGGTGTCAGATCTGGTCCATGATTACTAAGAATTAAGTTACTCCCATGACATCTGAAAGGCACCAATTTGCAAAGATGTTCTAAGGTAGATATTAATCAAAATTTCCAATTTCACAAGGTACAAACAACATTAGAATTACCAGAATCCTAAAACATCACAGGGGTAACCAAATTCTTTAATATTTTAGTAAAATAAGTCCAACATATAAGATAAAGGATGATCAAATAATCCTTGTGTTTTAGCTAATAGAAAATAACATTATAGTTTTGAAAAATAATTTGCATGATCTACATGTAAGTATTTATATAAACTTTAAAGGTATTTACCATGCTCTATAAAAATTCATTTAAAACATGAGCATAAACATTATATGGCATTTTACTAAAATTGGCACTTCTTATTTGGTCAATATCTTATATGGTTTATATAGAAGTATTTATCTAAAGGTATTATTGGCCATGTAAAAAAATTTATTTAAAGCCTAAACATTAAGATTCTATGGAATTTTGATATTACTCACATTGTAAAATATTATTTGGTCAAACAACTAAGGTACCCACTTAAATCTTAGAGTTAACTAACTAATATCTATTAACTGACATATTGGTTCAGTGAACTGGATGGCACATGTCCTAATGTAATGTTATTGGAATTTCAAATGGTTTACCTATACTATTGTGCTAGAATTTCATATATTTATTCATAAACTATTTTGAAATAGAGTTTTAGGAATTTCCCTTCAAAGGAACCTAATTAGACCAAACCTTAGCAACTATGGAAAAAAATTGTCCATCTTTAGGAAGGAAATTATATGTATGCATGTCATCATATAGTAATGGGATACTTCCTCCTATCTAGTACTTTGAGAGTCATCAACCCACATAATAAGGTGAACTAAAATGAATATATGGTTTAGGAGAGCCCCTTGAGAATGAGTATAACAATAGAGCCATAATTTCAAGGAACTAGAGCTAAATAATAAATTTCCAAAGGGAAACGTTGTGTAATAGCATATCCAAACACAAGTACGGCCGCAAGACCTTTAGAGAATCGTGTGAAACCTATGAACATGGTCCAACACCTTGACATCAAGTAAAAAATGGAATAAATGCATTAGGAACTTGATAAAGATAACACCAGAAACAAGATGTACACAAACAATGACAATCATCTACAAATTTTTAAATATATAAACATACAACAAGGCAAATTACAGAGTTTTAAATACCAACACTTACAATTAAGAAAATATATGTGTGAAGCATATCCAAATTACTAAGTCATCTAATATTACTTTGACATAAGGAATATCACTACCTCCCACTCAGTTAAAAAGTATCCAATGCCCAATTACTTTCAATGTATGATAATGTATTAAACAATGCAAGAAGGAACAAAATATATAGAAGTTAAGGGGCAATTAAAGCATAATAATGGTATTTTATAAGAAAAGAGATTTGGAATGAGATGATTTATGTTGTATATCTAAGTACACAACTAAAAACTTCGATGATAAATAACATAACTTACAAATAAAATAGATGTTTCTAGCCTGAGCATATTTCTCTTCTAATATACCCAAACTTAGGAAACAATACATGTTAGAAACATACTCGATTACTCCCCACTCTCAAATACTATTTCCAAGAGATGGTAACACAAAAATGAAGTCTTCAAGTTGTGGATTACTGTAAGCAAGCTAGGGAAAAAAACTAGTCCAACTTGCAGAAATTTTTAGAGACCATGTACACATTATGGATAGACTCTATGGTTGTCAAAATTTAGAACTTGGAAAGGTAGAATATATCTTCCTACATCCGAAGGCCTATGAATATACGCAATATTCAACTCCTACAATGATACACAGCTCCACTCAACTATGATTAAGTTGAATTTCTATAGCTTGTATAAACCAAAAGCTGCACATTGTGGAAAAGCACTATTTTTAATGAATCACTTAGGATGATTCAAAAAGTAGATGAAATATTTTTAAAGCTTAAAAAAGATTACTTGTTCAATGTAAATTAATAGAGGAGGTCAACAATCAAGACCACCAACATTTATGTACATAGAGGGGGTGATTCCCTTGATTAAATGTCAATCCCATTCCATCGTACATGATAATCCAGTGGAAACGTTGCAATCCTTAAATCCTGAAAAAAGTTAAGCTTGTTGAATTTTAAATGGGATCTAAAATTATACTTTTTGCAGATGAAGTTTGATGAGGTTGGAACCACTCTCAAACTTCCTCAAATAATTATGTTAAATAATTAAGAAAAAGGATATAAAATGAAAGATAAGGAGAATATCATAATATGATGATATCCTTATCTTTTATTTTCTATCCTTCTACATTAAGAATTTAATATTCACAGTAATTAATAGGGTGTAGGGTTAGTTTTAGGGTTTTGTTTTTTTAATTTTCATGGTCAAAATCATGGTCCCATGTGTGATAGACAGGCCTATATGAAACCAACCAATTCCATATGAAACCAGCTGGTTTAGGGATTTGGGGCTAGTTCCGTACAAAACAAGCCATTTCTATTTTAGGTCATGATTTGTATTGATTAGGCCTATAAACTAGTCAAACTAGCCCAGGTTTTGGAAAAACTGGTCAATTTTTTAGAACACTGTTGACTGCCTGTGAGTACTCTTTGACAACAAGTTGTGCCTCATACCTTTAAAGAAATCCATCAGATTTATACTTGACATTGAAAACTGTTTGCATCCAACTCTCTTTCAGAATTGAAGAAGAGCATGTACTATCTAAGTATTCTTGCTTGTGATGATTCAAAATGGATGCACAGTAAAAAGTCTAATGGTTCATCGATAAACTCAATGCAATAAAACAACGAGAAAAATGAAAAGTTTGACTATTGAATTTAATATTGTGGCTATAAAGTTGAAGACAAGGGTGGAGGATGTGGTTGACAGTGTGAAAGGATCCATGCTAGTTCAACTAGCCATCACTTGCCTCTGAAGCACTACATTTCCAATGTAACCAAAAAATAATTAAGAATTAAAGAAGAAGACACAAACAAAAAGAAACTCTTATTTGATCATGGATAGCAAAAGATAGACATAAAGGAAGAGTGTTGCAGTTGGGGAACTTAAATACATGGGGATTCCTACCCCCCAACTGCTTTGAGCAAGAAAACATTTTAGATAAAATCCTACACATCAATAAAAAAGGGGTTCCTTGGCATAGAAGAGAGTGAATTCATAAAAAAATACTGTGATTGTAACCTGTAATGTTCCAGATAGCCAAAACACCATTATAATTCTACAATTGTTAAGAATTAAAGAGTGGGCATCGCCATTCAATGCTAAATTTTTTCCTTTGAGTTTTCTACAAGGTATTCTTTGTGTATATTATGTTAAATTGGTTGTATGGTTAATGTTTTCATAGTCTAAATGGTTTAGATATAGAACAAAAAGAAACATAACACGCAACTTCCACTAAGTTCTTTATAATGAAGGATGCAAGTAAAGAATTCTGACCTGTATGATTTAGAGATTGGACTTGATTCAATTCTCAACTTCGTCATTCTATGCAAGAGGCATAGGACACCTGCGAAAGAGTTGACAAGAAGAGAGAACAAGATAATTGCAACCTACAAGAATTTATGTTGACAGACAAGGAGGAAAACAACAATAATAAAGAGGTCAATAATTGTGGGAACAGAAATGTATTGTTGTATTATTAAATAAAAGAGATAAAAGTTACAACCAAGTGTCTTGGCGTTGCAAGCTTTCACTCGAAAACACTTTTCCTCGATTCCGTCACCTTGTTCCAAGAGAATGATAAAAAAATATTTGACTCTATAGCACAATCACTCCAGCATCTAGCCATAGTAGACTCCTCCTTCTTACCCATGGGGCTAAGCTTTATTTTATAGGGGATAAGAGGAGAAGAATATGGAAAGATCCCAATAGGTTAGGAGTCGACTGAGATCCACCCTAATAGGAGGGGATATCCATCCACGAGGGATTCTACCTAGAAGCTCCTTAAAGCTTCTCTTTATCGATTCTAATGGACAGTGTTGCACCCTGCATGATATCAACCTGCGACATATTAAGGTGTCATAGTATGTACAACAAGAGAAATGCGAAAATGTCACATGTTGCTTGAGAGAAACCCGCGACAACAAAAAGTGTCGCAAGTTCTCCTTCAACAACCTGCGACACTATTGGAAAAGAGGTCATTTAGAAGGGAAAATCAATGGTTCTCATCTCTCTGACAAGTTTGAACACAATTTATTTAGGGTTTATGCCAAGGTACAGGTTCTATGACAAAAATTCCATGAAACACTACTTGTCAAGAGAGTTGATTGTGATGAAGAGGTTAAGGCCACTGTAGAAAATATTGTTAGAGCATCCTTCTTTGTAAATGTTGCATACTAGTTGTCTCATACATTTCATTTTTCTATAACATCAATTTGATAATAGAAACCTCAGAGAAATGTACATTGACTTCATTGTACAAGAATGATCAAGCAAAAAATGTCAATTGAGTGTAGTTCAGGTGGTTGGGAGGAATGTTGTTATCCTCTCTACTAGGGTTCAAATCTCACTTTGTGACACTTTCTCCTTTGGAGTTAACTTTGACTATGTAATAAATGGATGTATTTTTTTGTGGGTACTAGTTAAAAAAAAAAATCCCATGCGGGGGCAGAGAAAGTGGTAAAGTTGAAAAGTTGTAAATGGAAGGTCTCAGGTTCAAATCCCCCCCCAAAATTACCCGTGCACCATGGTTTAGGATCTTTGGATGCACCTAGGGGTATATTAGTAGCAGGATTGGATCCTTGGACCCCGTGTCATGCGAGTACCAGCCCTGTCCCAATTGTTGATTCCCCTAGTACAAAAACAAAGCAAAAAAAAACAATCAAACAAAATACCACAAAAATATGAAATATTTTGACCGAAGAAAAAAAGGAAACATTGCTTGCACAATATCAAGATGTTCACTTTTGTCTGACTTGCTAAACATGGTATATTATTTCTTTTTCAGTTTTTGAGAAATTTATAAGTCCTAAGAATACAATTACTCAAATCAATTAGTAATATACTTATTATTTAGTACCCAACAATGAATTAAACTAGTCCTAGTAGTTTGATTAGCTACAAGAAATTCATTCAATTCATTTTACTTAGATTGGTTATATATACCATGAAATATTGATCTGCTTCAAAAATCAAGAAAATACAAGTCCCTAAGAACTTTTTTGGTCCAAAAGGAGGGCAATCATATCAAAATCAAAATCAAAATAACAATGGAAAAATAGATAAGTAAAAAAGTTGTAGGAGACTGAGGTAAAATTATCTCATTTTAGGGCATACCACAAACTAAAAAATGTTCCCCAACAATCATAGAAACGAATTGATGTTTAGGTATAATCAAATTAACCAACATATGATGTTAATTTTCTCTTGTCCACATAGAAGAAAGAAAAAGTTGTAGTAAAAATTACAAATGCATTGAGTCATCGACAAATGGATTTTATGCCACATGAAATCCATGAATGTTGTATAGCCAAGCAACATGTACAATAAGAAAACCATAATTAGCTAGAATGAAGTGACAACTAATTTCATGAATCTAATGGATATAATAAAAATGAAAAGAATTTATCTGTCTACCTCATTAAGTGCAGTAATTATGATAGCCCCAACATTCTCTTAAGAAAGAATTCCCCTCAAATCATCTAATTTTTGTTTGATAGAACACCATATCCATTCCAAAGTATGCAAATAAGTGATTCTTCATGCAATGACCTGTCATTCCAAGAATCCAAAATTAATCTACCAAGTTTTTCTCTAGTTAAATGAGCTTTTTCCCCTTCTTAAAAATGCTTGCTTCCATCTATGTGCAGTTTCTACTGAAATACACCATGGATCCACAACTATTGCTACATTGTTATTCAAATTATATCTCCAAAATGAAACACTTACATTAGTCCATGCATCCTAAGTATAAATACTTGTTTTTAATAGAGATCCTCCAGGCTCTCATTTATCCATTGCAGAAGATGTGGACCTCATAATATATATAATAAATAACAGAACATGGAGATTGAACTCAAACTACGATGACAACAAAGATGCCAATGCCACACTAAGTGAAGACACTACATAGATTCAAACCATAGTAGCTATGTCACTAACATAAAAAACTTGATATTTCATATATATTCTTTTATTTTTTAACCTAAAATTATTACTACAATTCATTTTTCTGTTTTCTAAAATGAATCTAATTAAACAAACCATTGAATTGGAATAAATGGAACATAATCTAAGGAACTAAAAATGGATATATATGATAGAATAGAATAGAATATGTTTATTAATATCCTTAGAAGGGCCCTGTAGGAACTAAGTAAAAAATTATGAAGCTTAGCTACCTACACTTACACTATGTATATTGTGTCAATACTCATCTTTTGAAGTTTGAAAACAAATTAAATATAACTACCTAGTTTTTTTTGAAGTTCTAAAATACCTTACACATAATTACCTACTTGTTTAGAGGGAAAATTAACAACCTATGTAAACTATTCAAATATTCAAGCTTTATTAAGAGTTTCTTCTTACTTTCTTGTATACAAGTTAGGTAACATGTTAATGAACCCATCTAAAAATGCATGATGTTAAACCTAAATTACTTGTTTAGTTTTTTCCATTTCAGACTCCATTGGTGGTTGCAACAATATGACCTCCTTTTTGACATTTTCATGTACAATAGTTTCCTTTTCTTCCACCAGCTCCTACAGGAACATGACCAATAGGAAAATATGATACATAGACATGACAAGGTAAGACATATATAAATTGTTAATTTTATCATAGAGAATAACAACATCATAACCCAATAACACCAACAACCCTATGGTTAGCATCATCATAGGAAGGTGACTTCCTTGGCAATAAATACAAGGGAAGGAATTAAATTTGCAACCATGGATAGCACTAGAAAAAAATAAAAATATTGTCATCATATCGCATAATAGAAATATATGAGCTCATCTAAAAATTCTCGACGTTAAACATGAGTTGCTTGTTTAGTTTCACCATTTTGGACTCCATTTTGGGTTTCAACACCATGCCTTTCCTTTGTGGCATTTTCATGTACAATAGTTGCCTTTTCTTCCATTTCCTATAGGAACATGCCCAATAGGAAAATATGATACATAGAAATGAAAGGTAAGGCATATATAAATTGTTAATTTTACCATAGAGAATAAAAACATCATAACGTAATAACACCAACAACCCTATGGCTAGAATCATCATATGAAGTGATGGCCCTGACAATAAATACAAGGGAAGGAATTAAATATGCAATCATGGACTGCAGTATAAAAATAGAAAGATATTGTCATCATATGGCATAATAGCAATAAACAAGTTAGGGTGTCTACCTTTAAAATTAATAATCTTTAAACCGAGGTTACATGCAATATACATAACTACCATTTCTTGTCCTCCTCAAAACTGATCTTTTACAATTGACCCTCTAGACCTTGGAAAGGTCTCCACTAGGAACCACACTAAGGGGTTAATAATTGATACTGGACTTGAACCGGGTGGGACATTGGGCCATGAATTGAATGGTCCTCTTCATCTTAACAATGGACACTACCATGTTCACATACTTAGGCACAATTCCCCCTCTATACATGAGGAAAAATGACTTGTACTTTCCATGGCGGGGATCACATTTCGCCACCATATGGTTCGAAGTTATTGTTTGTGCTCTAGGCCACCAACAACTACTCATGGTATGTCATCTTCATTGAAATCGTAGAAGCATAGGAACAAAGCATGAAATGGACGTGGGGAAACAACACCAACTTGATCTCAAACTCAGTCACATCAACATTCAGAGCACCATCAAAACATGGGGAAGTAGTCAAGGAATATATGACCTGAAATGTCATAAGGAAACCATCAAAACCCAAGACAACATAATCCATCAAATGAAACTCCAAACTAAATTAAACTGCAATTTGACTGAGATATAAGTCTATTAAGGTTAGTGTATGTGGGCCTCTCTATGTATAGGGAACAACATAAAATTTCATAAATGACCTCATAATCCAACATCATAGCCACAACAATATGCTCTAATAGTGAGTCTCTTGACACCACACTGTTGTAGGGCTCAACTACACATGTGGATATTTGTGGAGAGGGGTAGAAAGTTAAATCCAACTTATTTATTTCCATAATCACAATAAATCCTCTCTACCAGAAGGGAAACTGGGACACATTTGGTACTTCCTCCCATAGCATGGAATACTAGGAAACCCTACAGGCCTGTGTAGTTATCTGACAACTTCCAGATTTGATCTAGGAACAGATCCACAATTTACATACCAACTGTAAAAGAAAAAAATGATTTATTTAATGAAGGGTACTCGAACGAAGATGAAACCCAGAAGTGTTGCAATGGGAGCATGTGAGAGGTAAAAATAAAAGGCACACATGCACTCCCAACATCGAGCATGTGCTTTTGGTCTAGTGATTGTTGAACCTCCACTAATGGATCAATGTTGGCACAAAAGTGACGTGTTAATAACGCACACACATTATTAATGTGCACACATTATTAAAAATGCATTCACGTTAAAAACACGTGCCCTTTTAAGAATGTACAGGTGCTTTTAAAAATTTGAGCGTGCTTTTATTACATAAATGAACAAAATTAGTAATTTGGCCATAAATTTTGATCTTGAACTTGGATTTTAATCTCCTTATACTGTTGGGAATTTATTTTTGCGACCACAACTTTGTATTTTTATATTTTTCATGATTCAACATCATTTGTTTCCTATTTTCAAAAAAATAAATATATGACTATTTTTTCATTTTCCTCTCTCATGCATAGTCAAGGGAGGGAGGGATACTAAGAGAGAGATAGAGAAGGAGTGAGGAGAGAGAGATATATATGAAGAGAGAGGTATATAGAGAGAGGGGGTTAGAGAGAGAGAGAGAGAGAGAGAGAGGGAGAGAGTGATAGAGAGGGAGTGACAAGAGAGAGAGAGAGAGATGAAGAGAGAGAAGGATACAGAGAGAGGTGGAGAGAGAGAGAGAGAGAGAGAGAGAGAGAGAGAGCATGATGGATGGTGGGAGCGATATGGAGGAATGGAGAGGAAGAGAGAAATAGAGATGGTTAGAGAGTGGGGTATAAATGGGTAGAGATAGAGGTGAAGGGAGGGATTGTGAGAGACAGTGGAGGAGGGTGGAAGATAGCGAGACAAAGAGATAAAAATAAAGAGAGGGAGGGGAGGAGTGAGGTAGCAAAGAAGGGAGGGTGGAAAATAGAGTGACGGAGGGAATGAGAGGGAGGGATTGAGTCTTGGAGAGAGAGAGAAAGAGAGAGAGAGAGGGAACAAAGAGGGGGAAAGTTACGGAGTGAGAGAGAGAAAATAATGGGGAGAGATAGAGGGGGGTGGAGAGAGAGAGAGAGAGAGAGAGAGAGAGAGAGAGAGAGAGAGGTAAAGAAGGACCAAGGTGGGGGTTAGAAAGAGGTTGATGCAAGAACAGAGGTAGGGAGAAACAGAGGATGAGGGAGAGCACGAAATAGACATATGGGGGAGAATATTGAGGGAGGGAAGGAGGAAGGGAGTGTAGAAGACATATTGAGGTATGGAGGGAGTTAGAGGGATGAAGAGAGAGAGGAGGGAGGAATAAGGTGGGGTTAAGAGATATACCAATGTAATAAGAGAGGGAGAGAGAAGGAGTAAGGGAGGGTGGAATAGAGATTGAGGTAGGGAAGGAGTTAGAGGGATGGGGAGAGAGATAAATAGAGATCAAGGGGGTTGGAGGGAGGCAAGGGGAAAATTGATGGAGGGAGAGAGTGGAGGGGTGGGAGTGAGGGAGAGAGATTTAGAGGGAGGGAGTGAGGGGGATGGAGGAAGGGATATAGGGGGGGATGGATATAGGGATGGAGGGAGGGAATGAGCATGAGAATGTGTGTGTGTGTGTGTGTGAGAGAGAGAGAGAGAGAGAGAGATATGAAAGGTGGGTGAGTTCGAGAGAAAGGGAGGGAGGAAGAGAGAGGAAGTGTGAGAGGAGGTGGGAGAAATATGGAGAGAGGGATGGAAAGAGAGGGAGAGAGCGGGAAGGGGTGGGAGAAATATGGAGAGAGGGATGGAGGGAAGGAAAGAGTTGGATATATTAGAGAGAGAAATATATTGGGGGTTAGGGACTTAGAGAGAGAGAGATTGGCGAGTAGGGGTTTAGAGAGATAGATATATAGGGTTAAGTGTTTAGAGAGAGAGGGAGAGATATTGGGGGTTAGGGGTTTAGAGAGAGATATTAGGGGTTAGGCGCTTAGAGAGAGAGAGAGAGAGAGAGAGATTGGGGGTTAGTGGTTTAGAGAGAGAGAGAGATAAGGGAGGGAGGGAGAGAGAGGGAGGGAGGGAGAGAGGGGGGAGGGAGGGAGAGATATTAATAGTTAGGGGTTAAGAGAGAGAGAGAGATATTGGGGATTAGGGGTTTAGAGCGAGAGAGGGTTTGGAGATTCTGGTTTTACAAAGAGAGAGATTGGGGATTAGAGGTTTAGAGAGAGATGGAGATAGAAAGAGAGATATTGGTGGTCAGGGGTTTAGAGAGAGAGAGAGGGAGAGAGGGAGAGAGATTGGGGAGGGAAGGAGGGATATAGAGGGAGGAAGGGAGAGATATTGGTAGTTAGGGTTTGAGAGATAGAGAGAGAGAGAGAATAGGGAGGGAGGGAGGGAGAGAGAGGGAGGGAGGGAGAGATATTGGTAGTTAGGGGTTCAGAGAGAGAGAGAATAGGGGTTAGGGGTTTAGAGAGATATATTAGGGGTAGGGATTTAGAGAGAGATATTGGGGGCTAAGGGTTTAGAGAGAGAGAGAGACAAAGAGGCATAGATAGATAAAGAGAGATTGGGGTTTAGGGGTTTATAGAGAGAGATATTGGAGGTTTGGTTTTATAGAGAGAGAGATTGGGGGTTAGGGGTTTAGAGAGAGAGATATTGGAGGTTAGGGGTTTTTTGAACTTTGGTTGTCATTGATTTCAACTGATTAAGTTTTTTTTCATTGATGTCAACTGATGTCAAAGAGGATGTCAAGTAATCTCAAATATGATTCAGTAATCCTATGGAAGTTTGAAAAAGTATATGAAAGGTACTTTGAAGAAGTATATGCACAAGCAAGATTAAGAACGTATATGGATGCTGGTATGAAGAAGTATATCCAAAAGTTGCATCTAGACTGAAGAAGTATATTCAGAGGTACATCATGCATGTCTAGTTTCAATAAATAGATAAGGAATAAATTCAGTAAATGTGGTACATGAAACAGGTCTCAAGTCCATTAAGTCATAGTCCTTCAAGGTACAAGCTAAAGTGTTGGTTGGATAGAAGCTTGAAGAGTGTGCCTACAATTCAAGGTGTTGATTGGACAAGGTTCAAGAATGCGCAAGAAAGAAAAGGAAATGATTGGAAAAGGTTGGGGAATGCGCAAGAAAGTTAAGAGTTGATTGGACAAGGATCGGTAGTGTGCAAGCAGCATGGAACAAGAAATGGATGAGCAGTTTTGCAATTCCTGAAAGCGCTCAACTCAAACCAATCGGAGGATACTTTCATTTGTTGAAGCGCACACAAGTACCAATAAGGGTGTGGTTGTTGAAGTTAGAATATGTGAAAATTCCACAGGAAATGGTACATCAAAGGGGCAAGACGACACCACAAGGGCTAAAGTTCCACTATGCCAAGGACCATGTATGTGAAATTTTCACAAAGCAATGGTACATCAAAGGCACAAGACTACACCACAAGGGTTAAATGAGTACCACTAAGTCAAGGACCATGTATGCACAATATTGTGTTTTCATTAATTATTTATTGTAGGTTCTTCACATAATGTAAATGTTAATATTGCAATAAAATACTGAAGAAACTGGCTATGGAGGAAATGTTAAATTTTCTGAATTTACTTCAATATGATCTAGGATCTTAACTGAGAGAACAACATGTACAACATATCTACAGCATATCAATCATGGAGACAATAATGCAAGCACACAAGAGACACAAAGATTTACTTGGGGAAAACCATAAAGGTGAAAAACCCCAATAACTTCCTCAGAGATAGATAGAGCAATGATACAACCAACCAATAGAGATAACCATAACCTAGCAGCAATCCTCCTCCTCCATAAGTGCGCCTCTCCTCCTTGAGAGCATGTGTGAGAAGTGAGTGAGTAAATAGAGTGCCTCCCGCACTCTATTTATACTTGACTTGACTTACCTTTTTACCTAACTCATGTCGGCTCTAACTTAACCACATAACATAATGCTGAGTGGGCCGACCCCCAATAGGGTGGTCTAATAACCCTTTGACCCACATGGCCGACCCCCAATAGGGTGGTCTAATAACCCTTTGACCCACATGACTTATACAGGGCCGACCCCAAACAAGGTGGTCTAATAACCCATCAAGTATAAGTTACGACACTTACAATATAAATGACGACACTTCCTTATAGAGGAATAATACCATCTCTATAGGAATACAATATACATATATGTGAAATACATTCTAAAGTTACATATACATCAACACTCCCTCTTAACTAGGAAGGTATTTCTCATCACAGTTCTTCTAGCACAAGTCATCTTCTCTGGATCATCGTCACTGGATAATCGTCATCGAGTCATCATCATCATCGCCACTGCTGCTGCTATCTCAATCAATCTCTGAATCTACTCGTCATAGGAAGTTCTACAGAGCCAGTCCTTTTTCATACTGGATGTAGGCCCACCACCTACAGGTCTTCGTCATCACTGGCCATACTGTGGAATCCTCAGGACTTTTACGTGCGTCACAAAACCTCGAAAGAGCATCCCAGGCTGTTACGAGCACACAGCTCTACCTATAGGATCTCCCAGGGCGCTATTACATGTGACCCCACCACAAAACCTCGCAAGAGCATCTCAGGATGTTACGGGTACACAACTCCGACCTGAAATCTCCCAGGGCGCTATTATATGTGGTCCACCACAAAACCTCGTAAGAGCATCTACCAGATATCCCAGGGCGCTATTACATGCCATAGGCAAAACCTCGTAAGACTATCTGCAGATCTCCTAGGGCGTTATTACATGTGGTCATGGCAAAACCTCGCAAGAGCATCCCAGGACTGATTACGGGCACACAGCCCAACCTATCGGATCTCCCAGGGCGCTATTATATGCCATAGGACAAAACCTCGCAAGAGCATCTGCCAGATATCCCAGGGCGCTATTACATGCCATAGGAAAAACCTCGTAAGACTATCTGCAGATCTCCCAGGGCGCTATTATATGTCCTCCCAGAGCAAAACCTCGAAAGAGCATTTGCCAGATGTCCCAGGGCACCGATATTACATGCCATAGGCAAAACCTCGAAAGACCATCTGCAAATCTCCCAGGGCGCTATTACATGCTCATCTGCACAACTTGATCCACGGCCAGAGAGTATCAACCTAATACTCACCATACATCATCCTGATGTATCCATGATCATCCTGATCATCAACACTGCAACGTCCTGCTGCATGTCATCTGGAGCAACATCCTGAAGCTCGTCATCCATGATCATCCTGATCATCACTGCAACATCCTGCTGCATATCATCTGGAGCAACATCCTGAAGCTCGTCATCCATGATCATCCTGATCATCACTGCAACATCCTGCTGCATACCAAGTATCTACCTGATACATATCGTCATACATGATCCTCCTGATCATCAATGCATCTACCTGATGCATACCAAGTATCTACCTGATACATATCATCATACATGATCCTCCTGATCATCAATGTATCCACCTGATACAAATACAAATACATGATACATATCACCATACATGATCCACCTGATCATACAATGTACCCACCTGATACATATACAGATACATGGTCCAAGCATCCAACATGATGCATATACAAAATACATACACATGATCCAACTGATCATATCCAGCATCTACATGATGCATACATACATACAAAAATGATCCAACTGATCATATCCAGCATCCAACATGATGCGTACATACATACAAAAATGATCCAACTGATCATATCCAGTAGAAACCTGAACATCATCCTGATGCTCATCATCCAGTGCTTACATCCACAGCCATGTGAAGGATCCTCCTTCCAACATGCTTGGAATGGCTTCAGCAAATGTGTCCATCACTTCTTCCTCGAAGTGTCCTCGATTTGAAGAATGCCAAGCCTCTCTCTGAAGTACTCGAACTTCACCCTGGCTAGTGGCTTTGTCAACACATCTGCAATCTGCTCGTCCGTCGCAACATACAGGAGCTTCACAGCTCCTTTCTGCACCATATCCCTGATATAGTGATATTTGATCTCTATGTGTTTCGACCTGTCATGAAACACTGGGTTCTCGGACAGCTTCACACAACTCTGGTTATCACAAGAGATACCAGTAGCCTCCAACGGGAGATCAAATAACTCAGACAGTAGCTTCCATAGCCATACTGCCTCACACCTGATCCCATACTGAAGCAACACCCATATGTGCTCTTCCTATCTGCAGCACTGCCAGCCCAATCTGAATCAACATAACCCTGCAGGTTAAACTTTTGATTCGCCTCATATTTGAGCCCATAATCCACTGTACCCTTCAGGTACCTCAGAACATGCTTTACAGCAACCAGGTGAACACTCCTCGGATCCGTCAGGAACTGGCTCAATGTGTTCACAGCAAAGCAAATGTCTGGTCTCGTGTTCGTCAGGTACATCAAGGACCCAATAATCTGACGATACATAGAAACATCAACTGGCTCAGATGAAGCATCACAAAGAAGCTTCAGATTCGATGCCATAGGTGTGGTCATGGCCTTGCAATCCATCATCCTGAACCTCTTCAGGATCTCTACTGCATACTTCCCTTGTCCAAGGAAGATTCCTTCTGCACTCTGCCACACCTCCATGCCAAAACCAAATAGTGCATCATCCCCAAGTTCTTCATCTCGAACTCGATAGTAAGCTTCCGCTACGTGTCAGCAATCAATCTATCTTCACCATACCAAGTTCTGCACATATATGATTTCCTATCATGTGTCTCAGAACCAAGTGGCTGCTCCACATACACTTCTTCTTCAACTACACTATTCAAGAAAGCTGTCTTGAATCCATCTGGTGTATCTTCTATTTCATCACTTTTATATTTCTCAATGCTGCCATCTGCAACATGCTTGAACTGATAGTTCCATTTGGAAGTCATAGCAAACTTCCCTTCATGTCTTGGGATTACATCCCAAACATCATTCTTCATGATCGACGGATCATGGCATTCCATTTCTTCATCCCAGATCATGGGAACTTCAATATCTTCAATATCTTCAATAGATATCTTTGTTGCTATAACAAATGTTGTAGTTCTTCTTTTGTAGGAGATGTCATACGATCTTTCCTACACAACAAGTTAAATTGCATGATTAGAAACATCTCATAGTTTTCAGAACAAATTCTTACACATAACGAAATATGTCATACAATCATGCAATTATCTTAGCCAATGCTTCAATACAACATTTATCCATATTCCGTAACTTTCTAGATGCCTTCCAATCTCTACCAGAACATTGTTAAGAGTGTGCACAACTCCCAACATGTCAGCAAAGAGGTTTCATTCTAGATAAGTAGCAATGGAATGTTGTACAATGCCATAGGCCACTTACCCATGTATATTAGTAGTATACTGTTCATCAATGCAACTATTATAATATGCAAAATACATATCCTAAGTCTAGGAACATGAGCATATACATCATTGAACAATTTTATTTAAACAAACATATATGCAAGAAATGATAATAAAAATACTTATCTTTGTTTGTTCGTTGGGTGGACTCCCTCTGAGTCTTTGCTTCCTTGCAGGAGTTGTTGGAGTCCTAATCTGAAGTAGCTTCTTCTACACCTTTCTGTTGTGGAATGTAGAAAGATGGTCAACTCCCTCTGAATATCTGCATCCTTGTAGAGACTACTGAAATGTGCTCCTTTTCTTTCTTGTAGGAACAACTGGAGTGTGCTCCTTTGCTTTCTTGCAGGAGCAACTGGAGTGTGCTCCCTCTTGATCTTTGCTTCCTGGATTACCTGTCCTTGAACTTACATTCATCCTTGGTCCCTATGCATGCTTATTAGTATCATGATTGTGTTATCTTTGTGATCTCATATAAAATCATACATTCATTAGTATACTATTAAAACACAATAATCTCAAGCATGTATAGTCATGATCATTTCAAACAGAAATAATAAGCAATAGCATTCAAGGTTTATGTAGGATTCTTATGGTTAGTCAAATCATAAGAAACATAACATGTCTAAACCTGTAATTACTCAAACCTATGACTCTTCAGGTTAGTTGAATCATCAATCAAGATAAGAGATATAAAATGCATAAAACCTGTGATTATTCAAACCTATACCATCATGATTCTTCTGGTTAGTCATATCATCAATTATGGTAAGAAACATAATATGCATACAATCATGATTATTCAAACTTATGACTTCATGAATAATCATTATCAACAACACAACAGTATAAGATCCTAAACCAAGGTAGGATTCTAGCTTGATATAGGAAAAACATACCTGGATTATCATGTTAGCTAGTTATGTCTAACATACCCGTATAATGTCTTTTGGTTCTCTTCAGTGACTTGTGCTAGTAACCTACATGTCTCATAAGTTAACCATTATAAAACCAAGTTATACATACATCGTGAATGGATCTTGTATGAGATCCATGACAATGGATGAATCTTTGTCCTCATGTTATCATGATCATATGTTCTTGGACCAGAACATGATCTGTCTTTCTTGGTGTACCTTTCATGTTAGTAGACAACATAAACCTCATACAACACCATAATGCATTAGTACAATCATAAGTGTCAACACCCTAACCAATGAATATCTTCTATCATGCATTCATAATTTTGTTAAGGTGATACAACAAATCTAAAATCAAAATTGTACTAACCGTAATAACATGAAGACAAACATACCATAAACTTAATCATGGACAAATATCGAAACATACCTCGATGAGTCATACCTGTTGAGATCGCTTGTAATCTTCTTATGTAAGGCCTTAGCCTCATCTCCCTCTGAAACAGGAACTTCTTCACTCATGCAGATGATCAATCCATCTTCTTCTGGGATTAACCCAATCCACTTGATTTGCAAGTATTGGACCTGGAGCTGGATATGGGTTTGTCAGAGAAACCCCAAAAATTCAAACTTTGAATTTCAACCTTCTGACAGGATAGAAATATGTGTCTTGATGAGCTGATCAATTTGGTATATTCAAAATTTGAAGACTGCAAAGTTTCACTCCTCAATTTTGCCTTTGAAACTTCCGGATTCACTGGATGTGACCCTGAACTGGGGTTTGATGAAGCCCACTCTTCTTCCCAATCAAAATGTTTGATCCAAAGCTCTAAGCTTCTATTTTTCTGAGGAGCTTCCAGCCGTGGTCACAGATTTCAAAAATTCCCATTTTTACAGAAGCCCTAATTTTCCATTTTTCTGATCAAAGTCCCGAACTAGGGTCTGATCAAACCCGGCCTTCTACCCAGCCAAAAATTCTGATCTTGGTCTCTAAATTTCTATTTTGATGAGTAGCATCCAGCCGTGGTCTCCGATTACAAAAATTCCAACTTTCTTCAAAGCCCTAAATTCTGGAAGCCATGAATGAAGGTACCAAAAAATAATTCTGTTTTGACAGAAATATGTACCTGATTGTTTCTGGTGTAACTCCGAAATTTTTGATCCACAGGGTCTGAAAAAAGTTTTCTGAGATAGCCTGACCTGTTAGCTTTCCATCCTGACATGTCTGACCTCAATTGGATGTTCTGAGAGAGATTTATGCCAAATGTCGCAACGTGACCTGTTTTGGAAAAATACAGGAGAGAAAACTTGTACGTCGTGCCACGTGTCACTGTTTGACCTTCGGCCTCTGAAAAAGTTTTCTGAGATATCTCTGCCTGTTATCTTTCCATCCTGACAGGTCTTACCTCAATTGGATTCTCTGAGAGAGAGATATGCCAAGTGTCGCAACGTGACCTGTTTATGGGATAATACAGGAGAGCGAACTTGTACGGCGTGCCACGTGTCACTGATTGACCTTCGGCCTCTGAAAAAGTTTTTTTGAGATAGATCTATCTGAGTAATACCTGTCACTTTTCACGAAATTTCATTTGGAGTTTCCTAGCCCAAGTTATGACCTTTTTCCCAAGGTCACCTGATTTTGACTCAGATCTGGAAGAGGCAGAAACCCTATATTGTACAGATCATAAATCACAAAGTAAACCGAATTAGAGGTTTTCCTTTGGACACAAGGTACCTGGAGATTTTAGCTTCGACCTGTAACAATTTCAGATCCGAAAAATTTTCCAAAACGGATTTATAGCGAAAGTTCTACGATGACTGGTTTTTGCTATATCAAGCCCTAACATCGTAAATGCAACAAGTGTCATACATGCCATATCATGCCTTCTTTCAGGCTAGCTCTGATACCATGTTAAATTTTCTGAATTTACTTCAATATGATCTAGGATCTTAACTGAGAGAACAACATGTACAGCATATCTACAGCATATCAATCATGGAGACAATAATGCAAGCACACAAGAGACACAAAGATTTACTTGGGGAAAACCATAAAGGTGAAAAACCCCAGTAACTTCCTCAGAGATAGATAGAGCAATGATACAACCAACCAATAGAGATAACCATAACCTAGAAGCAATCCTCCTCCTCCATAAGTGCGCCTCTCCTCCTTGAGAGCATGTGTGAGAAGTGAGTGAGTAAATAGAGTGCCTCCCGCACTCTATTTATACTTGACTTGACTTGCCTTTTTACCTAACTCATGTCGGCTCTAACTTAACCACATAACATAATGCTGAGTGGGCCGACCCCCAATAGGGTGGTCTAATAACCCTTTGACCCACATGGCCGACCCCCAATAGGGTGGTCTAATAACCCTTTGACCCACATGACTTATACAGGGCCGACCCCAAACAAGGTGGTCTAATAACCCATCAAGTATAAGTTACGACACTTACAATATAAATGACGACACTTCCTTATAGAGGAATAATACCATCTCTATAGGAATACAATATACATATATGTGAAATACATTCCGAAGTTACATATACATCAACAGGAAACCAATAAGAGAGGGCCATGTGTATACACTAGGTAGAGGTGAGGGGGTTGTGGGATTGAACCTTGGACTACCAAATGTCATCCTTAGAACCCATTTGACCTTCCTTGCTGAGATTTATTTCTGCTGCAGAAGGTGGTTAAAGAAACTGTTTATTGAGGTCGATGGAGTGTGGGAAAACCCTGAAATTTAGGATGGCAGGATATGGGGATCTGTTTTCATTGACCTGCACATCACTCTAACCCTGGGAATTCGTATTCCTCGATCCCCATTCCATTAGGAAGAATAGAGAGCCGAGCAGCTAAGGAAAGAAAGGAAAACATGATTTCTGAGAAACCCAATTTTTGAGTGCAGAATCCACCCATAAATTTGTGTGGAAATATTAATCCAGCAGGGGATCTGTTGGTCTATACCCTAGGGAAATTTGCAGTGTGTAATATGTTCAAAAACCCATGAAGAAGACCCTGATTTGATGGTCGAGAAACCAACTGCGGGATAGATTCGATTTGGCCATAGAAAGTGAACAAAAACCCAAGTGGAAAGGACAGAGAAAGGATAGGACAGAAGGTAGGGTTGATTGATAAACCCATTGAAGACTAGAGTCTCAAGATACTAGCAGCTTAGACCTTTCTATGCCCACCCTGAAGAGCACTAGAGGGAAGGTATGGCCTGAGGGACTGTGTAGTAGTGAAGGGAATAATTCCTTGTGTTGGGAGTAGTAGGTATTGTGGGTTCCAAGACTGTCTAAGTGTGAATTGAGAGGCTTGTAGCTATAAGAGTGAGCTCATTGGACTAGCATACTCCTCCACTAATCCTTACATGCTTGATAAACCCAACTGAGTGTTGGATTAGCATGTGTGTTTGGGAGAAGCCATGGCTGTGAGTGAGCCTGTTTATCCCTCCTTAGTGGATACACATCCTAGCTCAGGGTTGGTCTCTCAGATGAAAGAGTATAGGATGGACATAGACCTGTGGTTGGGTGGAACGTTGCTCTCACATAGCCAGTTGCTTGGACTGTTTATCTTATAAGATAAGTGTTCTCTAGGGTGTTAAATGATGCTAATTTCCTATGTTGTGTTCCCTTGTTATTTCAAGCTAATTGAATGAAATGGTAATAGGTAAGTAATCAAAAGGAATTCTGTGTATGAGCCTAACCATGAGGATGATTCATTTTTTGTTGTATTATCATTTTGCTTGTGTTAATATGTTGTACTCTTACATGTTTTCGATGCATTAACCAAGATTGAATTCCACTATGTTTGTTTCTATGCATTGCAAACCTCCTTAGAGGGTTTGTACTTCATCATATGAGCTTGGGGGATAATTTAGACACCCTGTGATGTTTCCATGCCTCCTCTGTGGTCAGATGAAGGGAGGGACCTTGGCAGGGTGATTCTAGGGCTTGACAGTGGGATAAAGAGGTTTTTATGGACTTCGAGGAAGATTTTTGGTTGGAAAAGAGGCAAGGTTAGATTCCTCAGTTGTGGCAAGGGTCCACACCATTGCATAGATTTATCCAAGCACTTTCCAACAGTATCGATATTTCCAAAAATGGTCTAAATATGAAGAAGTTATCAGGTTGGGAAGTTGGAAGAACACGGGTATGGCCAGCTCCCAACCTTCTGAATCCGCACTGTGGAATGCGGAAGTCAAGGATGCATTTCTGCAATGCCAGGAATTTTGGCATCCTGAATTTATGACTCCCACATCGTGGATGCGGAGTGTGAAAGTCGGCGACGTGTTTTCTTGACGCAATATGTTTAGTGTCCTAACTTTCTGACTCCCGCATCGCGGATGCGGAGTGCGGAAGTCGGAGGCATTCTTTCATCATAATAGTGAAGTTGGCATTCTAACTTTCTGAATCCCACATTGTGGATTAAGAGTGCGCAAGTCAGAGGCGCGTCTTCGTCGAAATGGTGGAGTTGGCATTCCGGATTTCTGACTCCCGCATCACGGATGCAGAATGCCGAATTCAGAGGCACATTTTCATGAAAATGGTGGATTGGTGTTCTGACTTTCCGACTCCCGCATCGCGGATGCATAGTTTGGAAGTTGAAGGCACATTTTCATTGAAATGGTGGATTGGTGTTCCGATTTTCCGACTCCCTCATCACGGATGTAGAGTGCAGAAGTCGGAGGCATAAATTGTTGAGCTTTTGTAATTGAGCATTCCTACTTTCAGACTACCGCACTGTGGAATGCGGAAGTTGGAGTTGTATTTTGTTAGACATTGGGTATTTTAGAGCTCCGAATTTCTGACCCCCACGCTGTAGAATGCGAAATTCAGAGTTGTGTTTTTTTCGACGCTATGATTTGATCGTTCTCCCCTTCCGACTTTTGACCTACGGATCACGGATTGCGGAATTGCGGACCAAATATAATTGCGGCTGTGTAAAAAGATCAAAGTTATGGATAATTTTTGAAAACAAAAATATCAGGCTTGTTCCCCCATCACTCAAAGGGCACTGATGGGATTGGGGACGTGACAGGGATATTAGATCTTCTTCCCCTTATTTTAAATACTATCCTCAATGTTATTACTCTTCTTCCATTGGTTCTAGAAATAAATATGGATACTTTTCTTGCATGTCTTTCTTCAATAGCCATGTCGCTTCCTCAAGGCTAAAGTGCTTCTATTGCACCTTTACTTGAGCGATGAATCTATTCCAAAGTGTTATTTATTTCCGTTCTAGAATGCGCATAGCTTCCACCTGGAACTCGCTTTCTCGTTCCACCTGTAACATATTCCAGTCAATGATGTGAGTAGGATCACGGATATATTTTTTTAATAAATAAATGTATAAAACATTATGAATTCTTAAATGTGCCAGTAGTTTAAGTCGGTAATCTATTGGTCGAATTCTTTCCAGAACTTGGAAAGGTTCGCAAAACCATGGTGCTAATTTTTTTGTAGTTCCCAACCAGAGTGAACTCTTTCTTGGATTAACTCGAAGGTACATGTGGTCTCCGACTGCAAACTCCTTATGCTTCCTTTTTAAGTCTACGTAAATTTTCTAGTGGTCTTGTGCCTCCTTTAGATTCTTCTATACTTTGTGTACAATCTGTTCGGTGTCATGTAATAATTCTGGTCCTACCATAAGGCGGTCCATTGGACTATCCCAACTAATTAGGGTAGTATACTTTTTGTTGTATAGAAATTCAAATGGGCTCATCTTTGATGAGGCTTGGTATCCATTATTGAAGATATGTCAAGGATGTACGTCATGGAATACCGCATGAATCATCCCCATAAATCCTCATTAGTATTTGGAGGAGATGGGTGTAAATAAATTCTTCCTTGTGCTTTGTTCAACAAACAATCTGTATAACACCTCAACCCACCTGGTTAATTTGTCATTTAAATCATTCTCAAACATTCTAGAAAAGAGTTACATTGAATTAATCATTTCCTTTAGGGATATAATACTCCCACCACAATAATCAACTCAAAGGAGTGAGTATGATGAATGATTCTCATAACCAATTTACTCATCTACAAAAACTATTCACTTCTAAAGTTCTCCTACAAATTCAATGTGACTTCATACCCTCATATAAGCATAATGATTATATAAAATATTCCTTACAAACTTAGGTACATGACACATAAATTCTTGATCTATATCCAACATAAGTGAGTAATACAACCTACCCCCTCTTCATGCTTCAAGAGTGGGGATAAAGTAATATTATCTAGTTACATTAGTTAAACATATGCGACAATGGTTATCTATAATTATCCTTTATATCCATGTATAAGTTCTTTGTGCAAATACCATGAGTCATTAATTTCACTATACATGCAACATCCATTCACCTATCCTATTCAAACATCAATAACATCTAAACATCCTTACTCATCTAACCTTGCACAATTTCATGTAAATGAAAGGCATTTGAGCTTTACACAATGTTCATCAGTAGTAAGTTAAGTATGCATAAACCCAAATCACTATATACCTCGATATGGCCATTAGTGTCATCAAATGGAACCACATACCTAAAAATGGAATCAAAATCATTACAATATATATAAATTTAGCATCTTCAAACAACAATACCAAAATGAAGAATACCCATCTGAAGATAATTGTCTAACGCGACTCAAAGTTTGACTGCGACTTTCCTCCTGACCTTTTGGCACTCTGTTCGGTGTATATTTCTGCCACCAAGTGGCCACCCCCAAGTTGGCAATGAATCCACTAGGGTAGAGATTTTTTTTATCTAGACTCTCTTGCTTTCGAATCTTATGGGACTTAGACCAATCTGTAGGTTTTTACCTCGCATTAATAATCTATTACGATTACTCAAAATTGTGCCATTCATTCATCAGTTACACACCTTAAGTATATTATAAGGCTTGAGCAAAGGGTAGCATCCCTTTATATATATATATATATATAAAGGTTGTACCCTTGACCCATTCTATCATAAAATTGGAGAATGCCAACATCTTTCCCTAACATGGTTTCTTGCAACGATATATATATAAATTTATCCACCACTATAGACTATATATACTACTGTTGTCAAAGATATGAGTAGTTAATATATTATATTATAGTGATAATACACATGTTCATTATTTATGTTCCAGAGATAAAACATAAAAATGCAACGAATCAGATTCTCGTCTAGTTTCTAACACCCAACAACATTGGGGAGGTCAATTATCTAAACAGAGGTCACCCTATACTTATATGTCAACAATGAACAAAATCAAGGACTTAAAATTTTAGGTATTACTCCTTATTCCTTGTTTGTAGTGTACAAGAGATCAAGGTTTAGATCTACAGAGGTCGCCCTACTTCATCCATTATACAAGCACATAATAATACTTAAGGAAAAAATCTGATAGATAGCTAGATCCAAAACTCTAGCTCACACCTAAATGCATTCCTTCTACACAATGAACTCACAATGACTCACAGTGATGAGCTTTCAGCTCTCATGACTCCCTGTATCACATTTTTAAGCATACACATAAGATATCCAAAGAAAGAGATCGACCGCTACGGATCCATCCTTGTTGAGATCAAAGTACAATTTATAATGCAACAATCTGTAAATCACTTGCAATTAGTAATAATAGCACAGTAAGATGGGATCAATCATTGTTATTAAATAATATTGATATAAAATTTGAGATCAGGCTCCTAGAGCCATCCTACCCCTGCAACGAACATTAAGCGTGGCTTTGTCACTGAAAAAGGGACTTGGCAACATAAAGACCAGTACAATTCCAAAGGTGTTGCACCAAGTGCAATTGAAATATGTAAATCCAAGGTCTGTTCCCTCTTCATATTGACGGAGGAAGACTAAGTAAAAAGTACATATTCTACACAAATCCCTCTAGGGATTCCTCCTTCCTAACCATTCCAAATGTTTACATACTTCACGAACTAAGATTAATGTAATTTTTTTTTTCCAAATATTAACTTCTTGTTTAGATTGCTCAACAGCATGAAGGCTTAAGCCATTTCCCCACCACTTACACCCAATAAGTATATTTAAGACTTTAGTCTAAGGGTAGCATCCATTATTTTTTTCTTATTCTTTTCTCACTTCTTTTTAATAAATGCCAACATCCTTGTAATATATATTCATATATTAACACCACCATTTTCGAAGCCAAAGAACTACGTCCTTGCTAACTTTGGATATGCAAACATTATAACATATCCTATAACCAAGCTATAATAAGATGTTTAAATTTATCACTCACTCCTGAGTGGTCATTTATTATTTCCATTGGTCATGGACCATGGACATAGTCCTGAAAGGTTAGACATGACATTTATTGTTTCTTTCAATATGAATGAAATTTTGTCAATAACTATTATAAAGGATCAGTACATTTGCAACTCAACCCTCAAGGAATATAAGATAACTCCTTCATAGGTTTATTTCTCATAGGAGGGGGAACTATACTAATTTATTAAGGTTTTTCAATAGCTTACCAGGCCTCAAAGAATTCTCATTTATAAATTGTTTCCTACATTTGATATCCCTTAGTTTATGGTCACACCATGCCATATCAGATAAGAATTTAATTCGTGAAATCATCATAATTTAGATTGCATATAATATACTCAACTCCCAATATAGTTTGACTATTTCATGGTACTATTCTTTTTACTTCACACACAATTACTTCGCATGAAATACAACTTAATGCACATACATATTATGTTTCATTTATCTAGATATAGTTATTCAACTGAATATAATTACTTATCCTTTTATAGGATCAATTATACACAGTATCCTTACACTTTTATTATGGTCTGTAGTATTTTTATGTCATGATGAGTCTACAATATTTTGTATAATTTCAATTTGTAATGGCTATTCTATTCAACCATTCATGACATCTTCTATTAAATTTTCATAACGTCGTAATATTATGATCCTATCGTCTAGACACCCTTATCTACAATAACTCTAAACCACATATGTACTTCTTGTAAAATACACTTTTAATCCGAACTTCATTAGTTAGTTTATAAACATAATGCTTCGGAAATAAAACAGAGAAAAGTGCTTACTTGTAAAATACACTTTTAATCCGAACTTCATTAGTCAGTTTACGAACATAATGCTTCGAAAATAAAACAGAGAAAAGTAGTTGTAAACTCACCAAACACTTTTTCATAGAATTCAATCTTCCTTTCTCATTGGTTACCCCTTGGATAACTTTGAGGATTACTTTCCTAAATTCATTCCTTTGTCCATCCCTCATATGCGCATATAACTTAAATCAAATTGTTAGTTCAAACATCTTCATATTTCTTACCTCATGTTAATCCCATATAGGCCCAAGTGCTGTAACTTCAGCTCTGATACCATATGTAACATACCCATTTTTCCAAGCTAGAATGTTCAGGAAAAAGGGGTATAAATTTTTTCCCTTTAAATATCCAATACAAAATTACATTAGTCTCATCATTACACATAATTGTTAATCATGGTACAAACAACCAATATGTTTAACCATCATACTTATAGATAGGCACATGCCTAAAACATTTTATCCCTATGTAGAATAAATATGTAAAATAAGTCAATTGACAACATAAAGCCATTGTCCAATATACTAGTAAAAATCCCTTAGCCATAACTTACAACAATTTCCTCCTGTATGAGATATTCAATTACCTTATGATAGATGATCTTATCCAATTTAGCATCAGTTCCTTAGAATCATTCCAATAGGTTTACCACATATTTAGGAGTCTATGAAAGTATCGAATTCCCTTATCATCATTCATTAGAACAAGTGAAATGGTATGATACAATCCTATTTCCAGATTCCTACCTCCTAATTGCTATATTAAAGTGCAAAAATCCTAAGTGAGATAATATAAAGACATGGTAGGGTTCACACTTATCATCACAGTTATAACTTCTTTTCATAAAGCATCAAATCCTATATTCTAAATATTTAATCATTCTAATGAGTATGTTCTTGTCACCCAGTGATATTAATCGAGCAATATGAAAATGATATTTATCAATTATAATAATCTCTTTCAAACCATGAAACACTAAGTATACATTTGAGACTACCACTAGCCAATATAAATCATTTCAAAGAATTACTCCTTTAGTCTATACACATTTTTTCTTAAATCAACCCAATGTATACATACATCTTTCACCACATAAACCACATCATTATTAACGTCAATCTCATGAATAACTGAATACAAATATGCCCTCGAAACACAATCTACAACAAAAAATAACATTCCATCAAAACATGTGATAGGTTTCCGCATTCCTGACCTCCGCATTGCAGACTGCGGATTGCAGGACCTTCAATTATAAGGATGAGTTTCACATTGTTTCCGCATTCCTGAATTCCACATCGTGGATTTTAGGTTGCGAGACTTCAACTTAGAAGGGTAAGTTTCAACTGTATCCGTATTCCCGATTTCCGCATCGTGGATTTCGGGTTGCGGGACTTCAATTATAAGGCAAAGTTTTCAACTCTCTCCGCATTCCCGATTTCCACATCATGTATTTTTGGTTATGGGACTTTAATTATAAGGAGGAGTTTTCAACTGTCTCTGCATTCCCGATATCCCCATTGCGGATTTTGGGTTGCGGGACTTCAATTATCAGACAGAGTTTTCAACTATCTCTGCAATCCTGATTTCCGCATCGTGAATTTTGGGTTGCGGGACTTCAATTATAAGGCGGACTTTTAAATTGTCTCTGCATTCTCGATTTCCGCATCATGTATTTCGGGTTACGGGACTTCAATTATAAGGTGGAGTTTTCAACTATCTCTGCATTCCCGATTTCCGCATCACGGATTTCGGGTTGTGGGACTTCAATTATAAGGCATATTTTTCAACTTTGTTCAAGTGGTTCTCTTTATCAGAGATTGCATCGCCCAGCAAGACAATCAAGTAATGAGGATCGATTCCCTTCTAGGGGAAGGCCATTTTCCTCTCGGCTTTGTAGCCACAACTCATATCAAAACAACGAATAACTTAGGGTTGACTACTTTCCATAGGAAGGTTGCTTCTAACGAAAGTCTATGTGTGTATAATCAATTAATTTTCATTGAGATCGCTATTCATAAATGAAATTATAAGTAGAGACCGCAATTGTAAACCCTGCCCAAAAAAAACTCTAAAATGTAATCAGGGTTTCATATCTTTATGATGCGATGACCAATGAGCAGATATAAACTTCAATTGTACTCAAATGCAAAGAAATCGCATCTCTTTGATTCTATGAGAAGATCTAAAATAATGAGCAGAGATCAAGCTTCAAAATGTAAACAAATGCAGAGAAATCGCGTCTCTGTAGTGCTATGAGCAGATCTAAAATAATGAGCAGAAATTAAGCTTCGAAATGCAATCAAATGCAAAGAAAATAATGTCTCTACAATGCAATGAGTAGATATAAAATAATGAGCAGAAGTCAAGCTTCAAAATGCAATCAAATGCAAATAAAATTATGTCTCTACAATGCTATGAGTAGATCTAAAATAATGAGTAGAATATACTAATAAGAGGAATTCTGAAAAATTACACCATGTTTAAATCATGTAAATTCAAATTAACATGGAAAATAGATCCATCCGCAACTTTAAATAATTTCAATGAATCCAATGAAATTTCAATAACCATGGATCCTAACAATAATTTGATGTCGAATGAGGTAGGAGAAGCCATGCTCCTTTGAACCGTAGATCTAGAGTTGTCGCCTGACACATTCTAATCTCCCCCACTCCAAATCGTGCATCCAAAGAGTGGAAACTAGTTAACCTCTGTCAAGTTTCAATTCCACTTGTTTCCTAACACCATTGTGCTCACACAGGAAATAATTATTTTTCCTAACACTATTGTGCTCACACTACAAATCATTCTTTTGCCTAACACCATTGTGCTCACATAGAAAAACATTTCTTCTCCATGACACACTAAGCAGCGTCGTACCATCTTTGAGATATAGAGAATAAAATGATTCTATGGAGGAAACCATGTGGTTGGAGCTCCTGAATCTATGAGGAGGGCTTGTGATTTTGAAAATACAGCCTTTAGTGCATGGAATCTCTCATGACCATCAGACTCACTACCAGAATCAGTCTCTCTTGCACCTTTTGGGATGGTAATATTGTGATGTTCAAGAAGCTTGGTCATCTGGTCTATCTTCTTCTGCATGCAATATCTCTCTAGGTGGTTTCGTTTCTTGCAATAGGAACACTTGGATTTCTCAAATCCCTTATGTTTGTCCTTCTTGGAGATGGAGGCTCCTTCATATGGACTTGACTTGGCATTATGCTTGGGTTCAGATTGCCTCTTATCCTTTCCTTTGTGCTTCCCCTTCCCATTCACACATTTTGTTTTTCCAGCCAGAAGAGCTTGATATTTGGAGGCCTTCAAGGCGCCCATATGGATCAGCTTATATTTTTCTTGGGTGAGAGATTCAGTGAAAAAATCTAAGGAGGGAATCTTCCAACCAGAGATTGACATTCGCCCATAATGGAAGGTAGAGACAAAGATAGAGAACTCAGGACCTAGCTTGATTAGAATGGATAGCACCAGCTACTCATCCTTCTTCTCAATGCCACATTGCTTGCGTTGCATAACCAAAGATTTGAAATTTGAAAAGAACTGCTGAATGGTCTCAAAATTGCTCGGTTGTAGAGAAATCAATGCATTTTCTAGAATATGGCCTCTTAGCTCATCTTGTTTGCCGAAGAGGGTATATAAATTCAACCATAACTCTCTTGGAGTCTTCAATCCTTTGATGTGGAAGAGTAGATCTCTGGAAATATGAATACACGTGAAACCAAATGCTTCATCCAATCTATTCATATACTTGGTTTTCTCCACAGCTGATGTTGGTTCGGGATCCTTCCCCATTGTCACCCTGTACAATGATTTTTTTTGCAATACCATCTGCATATCATCCCTCCAATAAAGATAATTGAAGGGTGTCAGGATCCTGGGAGAGAGAGGAGAGTTCAAATTTTCCATTACAACTGTTGGGGTGAATACAAGGTGAAACTGTTGCTATTGTAGAAAAAATGCTGCAACTATAGAAAATTGATGTAACTGCTGTTGCACTAAAAATATTTGAATAACCTGCAAAAAAATATCAATAAGGAGTTAGAATACTACTGAGCACTACTTTAGGACAGTAGGAACTTTTATCTGGATCCTTCACACCTAGCTAGACCTCATTGGATTTATCGAATGTGTAGGACCCCTCCTTTAGGGTCCCCTTGAACTGAACCTGAAACTTTAAAAACTTCATACAAACAAATTAGCCATTATAGTTATTGGAAAAATAAAATAAAAGAGTGAATAAATTAACAAAAATAAGCAAACCTTAACCTGTCAACCCGATCCAGCTGGTCCATTGTTGTCTGCGTCTTCCGTAGGACCCCTCCAGCAAAGCTCGTTTAACCATAGGCGAAGCAACCGTTAGCTTCGCCACCCAACCATAGGCTCATGCTTTCAGTCGCATGGCCTCCCCCGAGCTTTGGGTCGTAGAGCTCACACAAGTATTTCAGAAATTCAGCTTGGGCTTCCCTTCCCACCAGGATTTCTAAGCCAAACCCTTAGATAGCAGCAAGTCTTTGAGGTATTCGAAAATTACGACAATCGTCCAAATTATGGCCCTTTACCCATTCCCTAAGCCTTCCTTATAAAGGAAAATCTCATGCGACACGTGTCGCTTCATGCATAATTAAATATTTTTAATTAACTATTTAATCAAAACACTCACCCATCCAAGTGTCAGTTTCTCTGGGAAGTGCACCTACACCCCTAAGTTTGCTCTAGTTTGTCCCCCAGATATTTTAATCAACTCCTAGCTTTTAGTTGACTAGGTGTCTAATCTATTTTGCTCCTAAATAATAATTTCTATTATTTTAAATGCTCAACAAAATAACTATTCATGTGCAAATGTCTAAGCTATTGTTATGCATTTGCTAAGTAATAATCTAGAGTTATTCTCCTAAGTTTTTATGCAGTTTAATTTAACAATCAAACTCACTAGGATCACGGTGCCGCATCGTTGGGCTCCTGGTTCCTTAACTTTAATTCTTTGACATGTCACCACTCCGTCGAGTCCAGTCATCCATGGTTTCCATTTCTTGGCATGGTACCGCATCGTTGGGTCCTTGCGTCCATTCTTTCATTTCTCGACAGGGTACCGCATCGTCGGGCCCTTCTGCCACCATCTTTCCGTTTTGACTTGCGGGAACTCTTGTAGGGATTTTAGGAATCGTTACCATCCATCCTCCGTCTACATGCTATCTAGGGACTAATGGCGCTGAGGAGTGAGTCCGTTCTCACTGCGCGCCCCTCAACTCGTACGTGACCAGCTCCGTCGTGGCCCACCTCGTACGCCCTCACGCATTCCTCTTGAGCAAGCGGATCAATGCTTATCTGCTCATGCGTGGTATTCTTGTCGGAAGTCGACATCGTCGTCGCTTCCCTTGTGTGTGATTTACCCGTACTCTACGACCCTCCATGTTCCTTTGTGTGTCCGTTGGTGAACCGTCTCACTTGTTTCTACACACACTTCTCACAACAAATTATTAGTAGCACTGTTCTCAACAATCATCATCTGGTTTCTAACTCTAGCATTGTTAAACATTTATGATTTATTGAAACTGCTCATTCATCTTATTAAGTATACATTTCGTCGCCAAATACATAATCACCATACAGCTAGTCGTTAAGCATTATCCATCAACATAATTTTCCATAGTCATAGCTAATCGTTTAACATATGCAATTATTCATTTACCTCAACAGTTCAGATACACATACTCAAAAATAAGGTCAAAAGGTTATTTAATTAATGTTTCAATCAGCCTGGTCACTCAGCATGTGCCCTCAATGTCTACACAAGTCTAGGGGCACTACATACACCCCTACTTATTTAGAACTTCGTCCCAAAGTTCAGAATAAAATGGAAAGCTACGACGCATCTCAGTTGCGTCCTCCCAAGTCGCATAGCTAGGACTGTAACTGTCCTACTGCACTTTGACTTGATCAATCAAGGCTAAGCATTTAAGCAAGAACTGATTAATCAATTAACCCAGTCCACACATATAATTCAATTCATTAATTTATTTATCAACTATAGTCATGCACATCATCAGGTGATTCTCCCTTATTAAGACACATCCTAACTCGAAGGGCCACTTTATTGAAGTCTGTTACGCCGGGTCACTCGACAGGTGCTCTTAAAGTCCATAGTAATTTTAGGGGCATTACATACACCCCCTCTTGTATAGAACTTCGTCCCGAAGTTAGTTTTGTTCTCGTACTTCCGACACTAGGCTTAACTTTTAATTTCCTATTCTCACGTTCTTGCCATTTTCTTCTATTTCTTTTAAGCAATCATGGCCATGTTCTAATAATTAGTTTTCCAAATCTTCTAGTATGGTTATAATACATTCTCAATCGTAATTTTGTGCAATGCAACTCCAATAATGCCCTCATAATTGTCAATACCACACTAGATTTTGTATGTCTTCTAGTCATGTGCAAAGATCCATAATATCCAAATTGACTACAAGTTATAAGGCACCAATGGCCATACCACAGTTACTCAATCATCCCTTCGCACAATGAATCCGAACAAGAATGCAAATCTGTTGGCTATCCCTTCCTCCAATATGAAAAGGTGAACGTCATACCATATTTGGTAAAATAATGACGGCAAATTATAATCACCGGTTAACAAATCTAGAGCGGTTACAAAATATTCCAAAATCCAATTCCCAAAATACTACATCCAAAGCCCTACTTGTTTTTAATAGTGTTGGTTCTCAATTTGACAGGATTCCAAGCATCAATGCTTAGCAACTTAGTCGAACATATTAAACTTTAGCCATTAGTCTTTTCATCTGTAAGTTCATGTCCAGGTCAATGAGCTTATCACATCCTTACCTTCTTTCATCAATTCCGTTGTCATAGGACTACTTCGACAGACACATCAAGTCGTACCGTGTGTGTTTTATCAACCCCATAGAGTCTCATCTCGTGGGCTAGTTGTCGTTTCATCAAGTTTGATTATGACCTAAGGTTAGTTTCATTGCGTTCGGTTTATTATGATAATCGTCTCCATACTTATTTTTACGAAACATTGTCTTCATTTGACCATTTCGATACCATGGTTAAATTTCAAGTTCGTAGTAGCTAGTAGATTTTTTTTTTTTTTTAAATTAAAGTTAGACTACATACTCCATTAGCCGTCAAACTGGAGTATGCATATTGCCGGAAGTTTAATTAATTTCACATTACTTCTCAAGAAGCATATGTGTAAATTTAAGGAATTCTTTATGCCGACCTGTAAGGTAATCGGCCCTGAACCACCGGTTCTTGTTTCCACGTGTCCGACAGGTACTAAGCGTTAAGTAGCCAAGTCGTTACGCTCGCTGGAGTCCTCAATAACCGCTCTCCTTCCACTTGTAGGTGTTTGCTCAAATCTGGAATCAATTCCGATTAGTGTGGTGGAAGGGAGGATCACACGCTTCAACAGAATTTTACACAGGCAGTGATAATCTCCACGTAGGATACACCCGGTTACTTCCAATGTGGTAAAAACGCAGTCATAAATAGATCTCTTACTCATTTCTGTATCGATTTACTCCAAACATAAAGGTAATTTATATTAATATAAGGGTGACCGCGGAAAGAAAGGTGTTGATCTCTAGAACTCTAATTCCAGATCGGAATTGGATTCCTTCACACTGCGACAGGGTAGTGGCAATTTATATTGAATCACCAAGAAATTCGTTTTGTAAGTCGGGAGATGTCAATAAACATGCAAATAGTTACACAGAAGAATTTTAAAACTAAATTACAATTCATTTCATAATTATGGAGATGTCTGGAACATAATCTGGAAATGTCATTAGACAAGCGAGGAGATACACAGAGGAATATAATTCTGGAAACTTCACCAATTGTTCAACATAGATATTACAGAGACTTTTTTTTTTTTAAATTCGATCTACAAGTTCAGGGAACGCAAACAAAAAGAACTTAAGATCAGGGTTACAGACACTTAATTTTCTGGAACGTCATTGCTTTTTTTTTTTTTTTTTTTTTACATAGATTTTTGCAGAGACTTCAAGATAAACCATATAAAAAATAAAAAAAAACACAGAGATTGAAGTGAACAATTACGGATCTGAAACACCATCTTGATTCGAAAGGGATACCAAATGTAGGGACCTCCATTTCGGGTTTCCCAAAAAGACTTCCACGGAATTTGAAAATATAAGTATAAGATATAGAAGCCACGGATCTAGTTCTATCTATTGAAGTACATGAATGTCAATAAATATAACTATATACCTAGATTTATTCAATTCCCATTTTAGCTTCCTCAATTTCCTTGTTCTAAATTTCCCAATTGAATTCCTCAATACTTGAGCACATACTCCTATGTATAATTTAATTTAGAATCTTCCACCCAACAATGATGTACATACTTATACTTACTATACATACATTCTTGTCAACCATCAAGTTTAAACATATATCTATGTATACATATAATAGTACGTGAAATAAACATTTTTTTTTAAATTTCAAATAGTTAAAACTCATTTTCCTCATAAAGATTAACATAATCCTCCCTCATCATGTTAATATATTTTCAATGTCACTTTATCCTTACTATCATGGACTAAATGAACACTCTTTGGTACAACCAAACATATACATTTATATGTATTAATATCATAGCTATCATTCTTACTTATGATTATAAACATTTTACAAGGATTCACTTGTGATATAAAAAGTGTAGTTATAAAAATCAGTTTTTGTCATAATTCCCAACCATAATCAATGGGTATATATATATATATAAACTTTACCCAATACTATTTTAAAACCCCATAAAACTATGTTTGATTTATGTCCACGACCTTACTATAATTTAATATATCTAAAGTCACTTAATTCATTTACGTTTAAATACTGCCATAAGAAGGGCCTTCCCTTTAATATAAGGATATGGATCTTGAGTTTCCACTTCTAATTATAACATTCCTTCATCTCTATATAATATACAACTTCTTTATTATCATTATATATATATATATTTTTTAAGTAATTAATATAGATATTCTTCTTCCTTTCAATATGCATAAGATTCATTTTACTTTAAAACTTTCTCTTCTTTTAATATCTATATATCACTACATGCATATCAATTCGTTTGAAGAGAAAATCCTTATCAATTTAATTCATATATCCATTCATTTCAATAAAGAAGGTATGTATTATTTAAATTTGTATATTATTTCACTTCAAAAGATAATATATATATAAATATATATGTTAAGTCATTTTCCACATGCAAGTACATCACGTTTACCATCTACTCTTCTCGATATCTATGTGATTAAGATACATACTTATAAAATTAATTAAATACTCATTATCCTTTTTACATACAACATACAATATATGTTGATATATGTCATTCGCTTATTCTTTGAATCCTATGCCATCACGAGATGTATATAAAGACTAAACTTTTTTTTTTGTTAAAGATTTAACAAACTCTTTTTTCTATCTTTTCACTTACAAATACATCACATCCTCTTCAAATTTTATAAAAGTCGTTAACTAATACCGATACATAATTTGGGTAGCCGATGCAAGTAGTAAAGAATCCTAAGAATTTGTGGGACTTATTAAAGTAAATCGGCCGAATCGACGTGTAACATAAGCAATTTAACATGAATCTTAACATTCATATATATATATACCTATGCGAATCTTAAAGTGAGTTTATAGGTGCTCGGCGCTTGGTAGTCAATACGTCGGTTGACAGGTCGTTGTCTATTGATAAATTGTCAATGCCGATTTTCCGGGATAGAGGTTCCACGAAAGCAAGCTGTCAACTGACGGGATTAAGAGTACTACTCCTTAGCTTTAGAATCCAACGAAGTCCCAGCTTATCTTTATTAATTTCTAATTCATAAAGTGATAGTGTAAGTAATTGAGTTTAGGTTCTACGGTCCGTGGATGAATTAGGCGGTTCCAGAATTAAATGGCCGTGATTTGGGCAATGGACAGAATAGAAATTCGATCGTAAAATATAAACAGAGATTTTCGGTGAGGACAAGATCATGCCTCCATAATAGATATAAGCATACATTATGTACTACAGGGAAAAACAATCAAACGCCGAGAATGCAATCTCTTTGTTAAGATACGTGTGTGATAGGTCAACGCCAATGTCGAACAAGGCGATTACTACAGCGATGCAGCGGAGATTTAAGCAAATAAGAAAACAGTAAACAGAGATTCATTTTCTCTGAGAAATTATGACCTTGGGATCGGCTTCCCGGCCGTCCCATCCCATGATGACTGTTACGATAAAAGAAATACAGAATAAGAATAATGCAGTCAGTACTGCTTTTTGGAATCATAATTTAGAAAGGAGATAGAAACCATGCCAAAATAGAGTCAGCGTTAGCCCACACCCATCAATAAATCTCTGTATAATTTTTAAAAGAATACCATGCCAACGCAGAGCTGGCATTACCTATACGCAAAATAAATCTCTATGCAAATCGTTATCCTCGGGTCGAATTTTAGTATACCAAATCAGAGAAAGCACACGAGGTAACACAAGAGTAATAAAACTATGCCCAAAGATAATACTCTGATGTTTTCCCTTCGAGATCAAGGAGCTATATCCATCCAACGTTTAAGGATAACAATGAATAACAGAAAGAGTTTAAACAAGAAGTATTGTTCCCTCCGATCTGGATGCAGATCGCATACACAGACGAATATAACCCAAATAAAGGATTATACCAACCATAACCAGAAAAATAAATCAACACATGATGAAATACACATAATACACAATACGTTCTCTATCCAATGCGAGCTCGGTCCACATTCCCTATAAAGAACAGAGACCTTCGGTGTATACATGTCTCGAGTAGTGACGGCCTCCCCATTGGAGCTGCGACCTCTGTTATTGATCAACACCGAGATCTTCTTTGGTTCCAAATGGAAGGCCCGACGCCACTGAGCGTGTTGACAAGTCGACGGGTCTTCTCTTTTGGTGAATGCTGGAAGGTTTACCTCGATGGAGCAGGGTTGAGCTCTGGTCAACCTCCTTCAAGCTTCAATTCTTAGCAGACGAGGGCCGAGCCCCCTTCGTTCTCCACAGATACATTCACTTGCAAATTATCAGATGCCGCCTCTTTTTCCCCCCTTTTCTATAATTATATATAACGATCACTCTTATTTTTATCTCCGGAAATTTAGCGTCAGCATTCAAGCAAGCGTGTAATATAGACATTCAACAATCGCCAAATCTGAACATGAGCTTAAGTGAATGATCGGCGTTTAACAGTCAATAAAATGAGGTGGCCGTAGATGCAGTTGGCGAATCCGGATTTCCTGGGAAATGAGCAGATTGAGGATTGACCCCAAATTTTTAACCGAGATTTCTCCCTTAATCCATTCTCGTGTACAGTTTGAGAGGGACGTTTCAGGGGCCCAAGAGCATAACATCAACAATTAGTGTTGCACAGATCAAATTAGCAGCCAGAGGAGGGTATATGATTGTTAAAATTTCAGAGACGAGTATATAAATATTAGATTTACAGAGATCTAGGATCTATTACCGGCGATCTAAGATGAGCACGGTAGTAAATTTTACTGAGTAAATAATCCTTAAAAGTAGAGATCATTAGGAATACAAAATACAGAGATTAAATTTAGAGCGAAAATCCACGAAGATGACACTGAACCTCTGCGTAATTCTCATTGTATGGGAATTCTGATAAAAAAAAGAAAAAAAAGAAAAAGAAAAAGGATTAAACCTACCAACGCTGTTGGAGACAGCGTCTCACCTTCAAACTGTTCTATACATAAATTCATCACAGAGATAAAGATCTGACTCAAATCGTACTCCGGATTCGAAATGGAAGGGTTTACACCATTGTAACAACACCCTGATCTATAGATTTTTATACGTAATAATAAAGGGGATTGCAAAATAAAGCAACACAGAGGTGTGCATCGATTCGAATCGCACTCCAGAATTGAATGGGAAAGGAAGGCTAATGCCATAGCAAAGCGTTCAATCTAGATTCGTAGGTAATAACAAACAGAACCTCGAATGGATATTTTAAAATCATGAACAGGGGTAAGTCCCTAGATTAGATCGAATCTCATAGCTAAAATTTCAAACATAGATAAGCTTTCGACCTAGATTCATAAACAGGACTTTCCAATAGATAGTTTTAAAATCGAAAGTACAGGGATCTACTTTTCTAGTAGTTATAGCGATTTTCCTTGAATATAGATTACAGGTAGAGGTTCTAAAATGGAAAGTACAGGGATTTTTTTTTTCAATAATATACTTGCATTTCTCATACGAATACAACAGTAAATATAGAAATATAACCTGTCCCAATGGCTGATCCAGCTGCCGTCGAGTATTGTTGATCCAACTTTTGCCGTCAATCCTCTTCAATCCTTCTCAATTTTTTTTAGCGCGGACCACTAATAAAAATATGAGTCCGGTGCCCTCAAGGCTCGACCGGCTCTGATACCAAATGTAGGACCCCTCCTTTAGGGTCCCCTTGAACTGAACCTGGAACTTTAAAAACTTCATACAAACAAATTAGCCATTATAGTTATTGGAAAAATAAAATAAAAAAGTGAATAAATTAACAAAAATAAGCAAACCTTAACCTGTCAACCCGATCCAGCTGGTCCATTGTTGTCTGCGTCTTCCGTAGGACCCCTCCAGCAAAGCTCGTTTAACCATAGGCGAAGCAACCGTTAGCTTCGCCACCCAACCATAGGCTCATGCTTTCAGTCGCATGGCCTCCCCCGAGCTTTGGGTCGTAGAGCTCACACAAGTATTTCAGAAATTCAGCTTGGGCTTCCCTTCCCACCAGGATTTCTAAGCCAAACCCTTAGATAGCAGCAAGTCTTTGAGGTATTCGAAAATTACGACAATCGTCCAAATTATGGCCCTTTACCCATTCCCTGAGCCTTCCTTATAAAGGAAAATCTCATGCGACACGTGTCGCTTCATGCATAATTAAATATTTTTAATTAACTATTTAATCAAAACACTCACCCATCCAAGTGTCAGTTTCTCTGGGAAGTGCACCTACACCCCTAAGTTTGCTCTAGTTTGTCCCCCAGATATTTTAATCAACTCCTAGCTTTTAGTTGACTAGGTGTCTAATCTATTTTGCTCCTAAATAATAATTTCTATTATTTTAAATGCTCAACAAAATAACTATTCATGTGCAAATGTCTAAGCTATTGTTATGCATTTGCTAAGTAATAATCTAGAGTTATTCTCCTAAGTTTTTATGCAGTTTAATTTAACAATCAAACTCACTAGGATCACGGTGCCGCATCGTTGGGCTCCTGGTTCCTTAACTTTAATTCTTTGACATGTCACCACTCCGTCGGGTCCAGTCATCCATGGTTTCCATTTCTTGGCATGGTACCGCATCGTTGGGTCCTTGCGTCCATTCTTTCATTTCTCGACAGGGTACCGCATCGTCGGGCCCTTCTGCCACCATCTTTCCGTTTTGACTTGCGGGAACTCTTGTAGGGATTTTAGGAATCGTTACCATCCATCCTCCGTCTACATGCTATCTAGGGACTAATGGCGCTGAGGAGTGAGTCCGTTCTCACTGCGCGCCCCTCAACTCGTACGTGACCAGCTCCGTCGTGGCCCACCTCGTACGCCCTCACGCATTCCTCTTGAGCAAGCGGATCAATGCTTATCTGCTCATGCGTGGTATTCTTGTCGGAAGTCGACATCGTCGTCGCTTCCCTTGTGTGTGATTTACCCGTACTCTACGACCCTCCATGTTCCTTTGTGTGTCCGTTGGTGAACCGTCTCACTTGTTTCTACACACACTTCTCACAACAAATTATTAGTAGCACTGTTCTCAACAATCATCATCTGGTTTCTAACTCTAGCATTGTTAAACATTTATGATTTATTGAAACTGCTCATTCATCTTATTAAGTATACATTTCGTCGCCAAATACATAATCACCATATAGCTAGTTGTTAAGCATTATCCATCAACATAATTTTCCATAGTCATAGCTAATCGTTTAACATATGCAATTATTCATTTACCTAAACAGTTCAGATACACATACTCAAAAATAAGGTCAAAAGGTTATTTAATTAATGTTTCAATCAGCCTGGTCACTCAGCATGTGCCCTCAATGTCTACACAAGTCTAGGGGCACTACATACACCCCTACTTATTTAGAACTTCGTCCCAAAGTTCAGAATAAAATGGAAAGCTACGACGCATCTCAGTTGCGTCCTCCCAAGTCGCATAGCTAGGACTGTAACTGTCCTACTGCACTTTGACTTGATCAATCAAGGCTAAGCATTTAAGCAAGAACTGATTAATCAATTAACCCAGTCCACACATATAATTCAATTCATTAATTTATTTATCAACTATAGTCATGCACATCATCAGGTGATTCTCCCTTATTAAGACACATCCTAACTCGAAGGGCCACTTTATTGAAGTCTGTTACGCCGGGTCACTCGACAGGTGCTCTTAAAGTCCATAGTCATTTTAGGGGCATTACAGAATGAATTCAATGCAATGGCACCAGGATTTGCTATGGAAATATAGAGGCTTCTAGTGCACTACCAAAAGCAACTGCTCACCCTGTTCTCTCTATGGCTCTGATGCCATGTGAAATTATAAGTCACAACATATCTAAGAAGCTGAGGATACCTCAGAAAGAAAGAATGAGAAGAAAATTTGAATAAGAGTGAAAACTGCAGTAAAAAATAGCAAAAGAATAATAATGCAGCAGAACTCAGATAGGAGCAGAATAATGCCACATGTTCCAATAATCAGTATAATAAACAATGATGTTACAATGGAGAGAATTTTAATCATGCAGGAGAAATCAAACCTCAGTTGGTCTAGCATAGGGATTATCACCACTCGAGTGCTTCGGAAGACTCAAAGTCAACTGAATTGAACCTAAGCTCAACTAACTGAAGTTACAATCAGTTAACTGACTAAGGAGGGCGCACTAGTGAGTCTTTCATGCATAAAAGTAAAAAAAGGGCACATGAATCCACAATTAGTGGCATCCAAAGATCTAACCCCCCACAAGAATCAGATAACTCAGGTGATTGCACTGGAACACTTAGTAGGTTCCTATAAAATAGGGAACTGACTGAACTGGTTCTAAAATTATGCATGCAGGGCTCATAAGGTGGTAGATGGATCCTGGATGACATCTGCACACCACTAGGGGGAAAATGACATCATCAACAACTAGGAAAAATAAATAATGCTAGGTAGGACAAGGATGGAGTATTGAAATATCCTAACAAGTTATAACTATTTTCCATAAATAAAAATTATATATTATGGAAGGTAATCCGATTGTCTACGTTTCATCTGTTTACACCACAATCTAAAAAGTTGTGTAGGTACCTTTAAAAATTCATTTTAATGATCGGATTTATGTTTTTCAGGAATTCCATTACAACTAACGCGTCATAAGTGGGTATCATTACCTTGCACCATCCCTGAATTGCTGGTTGAAGTGACCAAGATGAAATAAAAATGGTTAACAAAGGGTGCTATTGACTTACTAGTATAATGGCCACGAGCGAAGTTGTTAGCCGCATCTTTTTTACCACTGATGAGTTGCTCTGGGTGAAACATTTGTTGATACATGCTGATTTGAACTTCTTCTATCATATTTTTCTATAGATATAGAAAAAATACATGAGGAATGTACTTACAGGAACCTATCTCATTGAAAATGGTGTTGAATGCATCACCCCCCACGCCAACTTTCTTGTTTCTCGACATTTGATCATCAGTGTGCATGAAAACACATGACAGGTCAAACCCAAATAAATTGTAACTCATGACAAAGACTATTTAAAATACTAAAGGAAGATACAAAAAATATGCCCAACTGAGCTTAAAATATGCCTAATATGAAAAAATTAATACCATCATGGATCCATCTTAAACCCTAAGGGATCAAATTTATTGAGGTGTAAATTTTTTCTAAATGTGTAAAAAAATTATTTTTTGTAGATGTGTAAAACAATTTTGATAAAAAAATTACATCTGAAGAAATTGGATTTCTCTCGGTGCTTTATAGATCTGGGTTTAAGATGAATCTATGTTGTTAAATAGATCAATAGACTCAAACACGTTACATAGGAATCCATGCCTCCAACTTTGCCTTCATGTTTTGTGATTTCAACATTATTTTTTGCAACATCCATTTAATGAAATATTTGATATAAGTATTTAAATCATTAAATTTTTAGGAAAACTTAATGACATAATCACCTATTTAATATAAATATTTATATTATTAAATATAAATTATTATAAAGACATGAAACAATCCATTAACTAAACTAAAATCATTCAAATCATTAAATTATTAAAAATGTAAAATATGAAGAGATACGTGAACCCAACTAAAAAGCTTTTCACAATAAATATATATATATATATATATATATATATATATAATCTCCATTGGATAGGCTATGCTCTTGCTTCCTTACTAGTAGAAGATAAAGAACATACATGAGCAAAAGGCTTGAGGCATGAGGGTTATAATTGGTTAGTTAAAAGAAAATGTTATGTGAATCTTTCTCATAACACAAATGTTAAGGTTTAATTAAATTTAAAAATAGTAATTTAATAGAATTTAAAAATTAATAAAATAAATAAAGTGAATTATTATAATAAAATAATAGTCGCAAAGTGACTTTGATAAAAATGAAAACTAAATAAAAATTGTATATATTATATTACATTTATGTAAAATATTTCCTAAACTCTGATGTCACTTTATACAAAAAAAAAAAGAATACAACATGATATGGAACATAAATAGACATGACTCTTGAAAGGTAATGGCCAATGAGACTAATATCTATGTTTCATAAATAATATCTATGTTTCATAAATAGATCTGATCCATAAAAGGTAATGACAATCTGATTGAGTCACCGGATCAAACAAAGTAGCTCGAATATATATTTCCTTAATACCCACTAAGAAAGGTGAGATATCCAAAGAACTCAATAGTAACACATCGAGTCATTGATGTGAAATTTGCATGGCTTTCACAATGATAGTATTCTCAAATAATTAAACAACCCATTTAATTAAATAACAAAATAAAAAAACTGTTACAACATTACAATGCACGAGCATATGGATAAAAGAATTCTCATTTACTGAGTCTTCCATGCAAGGCTTGCCCAACAAAGAAACGATTTCAAGAATCAAAATATTCATGAGAAACATAAGAGATCAACAATTATTATTATGCACATAATACTTATTTTTGACCTCTCTCCTTCATGCAAAAACTAACAAACATTCAAACAAAACAAAATTGAAATGAACAATGTATCCAAAAACTAATCACTCCATGATATGCAACGACTTCATCCAAATTTACACTTTTGTAGAGTTGCTTTCAATTGAAGAATTCTCAGAGGAGTTCCATATACCTTTGGAACCTCCTACCAATACAACTTCATCAATCCGCTCTTTACTTATCTTGACATCTACACATTGTTTCACAATTTGTATGTAGTTTTCAAACCAGTCAACAATGAGAGCTTCGAAATTGGATTTGATAATATTTATATGCAAATCTTCTTGTTCATAGAGAGAGTCCATGTCAATCATCGTTTTTATAGCACAAGATAGAATTTTTTTTTGCCCCTCTCGCATTCTGACCAGAGTCTGCAAAGGGATTTCGCACTTGTGGTCAAGTCCACTCTCTTTCTATTTTATAACTATGTTTGCAAAGGGATTTCGCACTTGTGGTCAAGTCCACTCTCTTTCTATTTTATAACTATGTTTTAAGTGTTGAATGCAGCACCCTAAAGTATATCCCCTCCAATAGCCTTCACCTCAAATTTACCACTGTCAATAGTTAGAATAGAGAAGTAAAAAATTAGGATTGTTTTTTCATTGCACTCTATGTTCAACTCATAAGCTATAGCTACAATTGTGGGTTCATTTATAATTTGTCTGACCTTAAGGCCCACAATGACAACAACATCTTTGGTATCTTTCCTTTGAGAATCACATAAAGTAAGGAGGCACTGTGATGTCAGCATTCTTAACATCATATTTGAGATATGCCAAATTTAAACATTGTTAAAATGGGGTTTTGAAACATAACAAGAACAACCAAAATCTTACTATTGGGATGAATATGACGTGGATCATGAAACTATCCATCATTGATAACCTCCAAGTTCTTCTTGGTATCATTAAGGAGATCAAGATTCACAAGGATTCCAACCTTCATATAATCGAATATCAATGTCTGGTGTTCCAATCCCTGTTATTGAGATTGAGTGAAAGGAGGTCTGGCTCCATGCATTCACATCAAACCTGTTTTGCTTGAAGTGACCCCACTGCATATACTTACTTTTTCTAGTTCTACACATAGTTGGAAACATGGGAAGTGTTAACTTCAAGAATGATCCAAGAAGGGAACTCTAGAACATAGTTGGTCTCACATTACCATTCCTAGTTGTTTCCTACCATACCAAAATTTTGCTTATTTTGGTTATGAAACCCTAAAACACCAAACAAACCCCACGTGTTTCTGGGAAATAATTCTAATTCAGTGGTAATTTACTTAAACATATATAAATGGGTGTTGAGCTGCCATTGTTGATATTGAGGAAGAACAACAACCTATAGAAAATGGAAATGGATTTGTTGAGAACATGTAATTGGGTTCAGATCTTATTGAAGCATGCTACGTGACTTTCATCAAAACTACAACAAGTGGATTCTTTAAATGCCTAGGAATTTGTGTGAATGGGTAGGATGCTATGAGAAATACTATGCAATTTTTTAAACCAACGAGTACACTAGAAGTGCCAAAACACTAGAAAATATAGCCTACACGATGGGAGCTAACGATTAATATTCTGTGAGAAATACTATGTAATTTTTGAAATCGATGACAACACTGGAAGAGACAAAACACTAGAAAATATAGCGTACAGGATGGCAGCAAATGAGTGTGCATTTGTAAAACCTGGCCAACCCTACCAGCGTTCGTTGAGGGCTTCAAGAAATTGGCCATTCAAAGTTGATCATGTTTAATACCATCCATCAAATTCATTTACTCCTGTAAAAGGCTTCACGAATATGACCATTCAAGAATTTTTTTTTTAATACCATCCATCAAATTTGTTTACTACTGTAAAAGGCTTGCCTTGCAATGGCATGTCAATAACATCCAACTGCGGAGTTCTGACATGAGGAGATACAATCGAACATTAATTGTTCTGTGTACATACAATCAAATCCAAATTCTTTGTTTATTAAAAAAACGACATCCCAATTTAACCACACAATGTTTAAACGATTTAGCAAAATTGCTATCAAGTTATCATCATATTTACCCTTTTCAAACATGGAATATAAACATAACATAAAGATGCATCCATAGAGTTAATTAGCTCTGAAAAAAGTTAAATCAATGAATATCACATAAAAAAAATTAAACTCATACGTTACCAGTAATAAATCTGACTATGAAAAAGTGAAATAGCTAAATATAAGAGAGAAACATATGTTGTAATGAGAGAGACAAGGGAAAAAAATGTTGAAAACAGATAAAATGGAGAAAAATGCAACCAACTAGGAGAGAAATTATGCATGAACTACCATACCTGGTGTCTTTCAAATGTTCTAAATAGGGAAAATTGAAACAATCATCCATTTTTTTATGAGTGTGAACGTTTTTCATGCTCCTTGTCCACATTGCCTCTAGTATCATTCTTTACACCAAATGCACCAAGTTTCACCAACTCAACAATCTTTGCCCAAGAATGTCGATGCCAAAATATCTTGCTACTGAGTAAACTCAGTGATTTTCATAACACACCAATCACAAAAAACGCTAACAAAGATCACTTGCAGAACATGCCGAGCAAAACACTAAGTAAGCATGCTCGATAGCATTGGATAGACGATCATGTCATCTGTCTTCTCTGGTTTGACATAGTTCTGCTGGGTATTTCTCTAGTATCATAGGCTACCGCTAGTTATTTGTTGAGCCAACCAATAGACCCAAAGAGGCCACTGGAGCTGGTGTTTTTATAACGACAATGCTCGGTTGGTCCAAATCTCAGATAGTCCTTAGGGCCTCAATATTGTAGCCAAGCATAGGTTGGAGTTCAGATTTAACCAAGCGGGTATTGAGATTAAGCCTTGAAAGGGTTCTGCGGGTTCGGGAAAGCTGGGGATTGTGAACTTCACACATGGATTTTTGGTGAATATCATAGCGTTTGTGAACATGTTGGTTTTCTATATGGCTTCTATGGGAAAAATATGGGTCATGGCATCCAAGCTCAAGGACGGGCATGGAACTTCCAAATTGAAGGGTGAGTGGAATGGGGTTAGGGTTTGGCCCCTACAACCAATTGTTAAGGGAAAGCAAAAGAAAACTACCTATGAAAGGGTTTCCATGTGGAACAGAAGAGAAAATAGTAATGGAGGTAGAATTCATGGGGATTTGAATTAGAAAAATTAGGGGCTAAGCTCTTAGGATATTGTGCCTAAGAACATAAGGCGAGAAGAAAACCATGGAACTGAAAGGGGAAATTGTTTTAGAAAACATGGGTTTTACTGAAACAAAAACCTAAAGAAACCCAAATCCCCTTTACCTCAACAAGCCCAACCTATCAAGTGCATCACTTGTCTTCAATTTCCTCATGCTTACACTACCCAGAATTTTGTATCTCTCATGCAATCCTTAGTTAACATTTCCTGAGTATTTACCTTTTCTCCCATCCTTTTCATCTCAAACTAATGTCTCAAAACGCCCATGGGAAAGTACTAGTGTTAAGTTTCTCTTCTAGTATAAGTTTCTAATATAACTTTTACTATTATTGAAAACAATTTTTTTTAATAATACCCATAAAATGAATGGAAAATGAAAATTTAAAATTTTTATTTGTAATTAGACAAAATTATTAAACATAAAAATTTACATTACAAACAACCATTTTTACAATTTCATAATTACAATTTTATAAAATTCTTCATCTTGCATCACAAAAAAACTAAACAAATTCAAATCTTATAAGCTTCTTTATTTTAGTCTCTATGTTTTGAAACTTGTTGATCCCTCTCTACATCCCTACCTTCACTCTTCAAACAGCGAATTTCATGATTTCCCGTGTCGATTTAAGCTCTGGACAGGGTGGTAAAAACTCAGATTCGCTTCAGTTCAAATCTCTTACGTCCCAGACATCGAAGAGGTCTGAGGTCCAGACTTCAACACATTTAAACCACGTTTATTGCATGAAATGATACATATAAAATATACCGAGCCTATCTATATATCTATATATTTTCTTAGTTCATAGGAAGACGAAACATTCCATCGTAAAATTGCCAAAAATTGAATAAAATATTTGCAAATACAGGGCATTAAAAGCTAGGGGAATCTGTCAAAAAATGGCCAGAGACGGAATACAATATTTGCACGTTGATAATAACGAGTATGTGCAGTGGCATTGGAAGACAGGGGAATAATTAACAAACACTATCTATTGAATTAATGAAAGAATGAATACATAATTACAATACATGTGTGGCTCATTATATAGAGCTCACTGGTTGTTATAAGATCTAACTTATTCCAATGATAGGAAAGTAGGTTGAGCAAATGTCTCAACCACACACACCAATCTAGGATCACACAACTCACGTGGATTGATTCTACTTCATAATAGATAAGTAGGAATTATCTATTCCAACAGGAATCCATCTAAAAATGACCAGAGACGGAATAAAATATTTGCATGTGCAGTGGCATTGGAAGACGGGGAAATCCGTCACAAGATTGCCAAAGAGGGGTTCAAATACTTGCAAGTTCATACTGGTTATAATGAGCAGAAAAATGTTGCTTCTGTTTAAATGACAGTCTATCTCGGGCAGGTAAAGAAATTGCAAGAAGATCACCGACCAAAAACACATGAATATAAGCATGTGTTATGCGTATTAAACTAAACTAGCAATTGCACCTTGGGGTGCAACAAAATAACCTTGTATTGAAAGGAAAGACAGGAGATGAAGAACAATGAAACTTTGTTATCTATCAAACCCATGTATGTATTAAATCTTTCACAATAGCTACCACCTATAGAACCATAACATATTGAGGGGGTGGAATTAGTAATTATAATTTTCACACTTCCTAGCATTGCAATACCATTTATCCAAGGTATTCTAGTAGATCATAAAGGATAAAAAAAGTTTACAAATTATATCAATTTTATTCAAAATCAAGGAAAAAAAATCAAAGAGAGGCAAGCTCCTAGCCCTTCAAGTTCATCACAAATATAATTTGAGACAGGCTATAAATTAATATAATCTGAGATAGGCTAGAAATTGCAAAAATAATCCTGGGTAACTGAAAACCAATATGCCAATAATAAGGCATAACTACAAAATAGAAAAAGTAAACAATTTAATAAATAATATAACTCAGGCATTTAACACATTAGCAAGAGAACCTTCAATAAATTTTATTGGCTTCCATATGTAGATTGGCCCAGTTGTCTGATATGAGATGGGGTTGAGCAATAGTTCGGTCACTTCTATCATGATCAATTGGCACACAGTTGATTTTGTAATCGAGGGACTTTGAAGCAGCTTTTGGTGAGTGAACTTGTTTTAAATGGTGCTTCCGACTTCAGCTTTTGGCCTTCTCAAGTGTTGCTTTTGGTAATTCAGGTGGTTTCTACTTCATACTATTAGGGTAATCAAATCCTTCTTGGTTTCCCTCATTAGCATTCTTTATCATAAAAAACAAAAACATTCTAAGCTTTGTATGGGAACGATGATCCTGATGCATCCACATAAAGTTTCAACACCTATGCAATGCTACGTGGAAGTAATATAAATGAAAATTGAACTTCCATACAGGATTATAAATATGAGTACAAATGGAACTAAGAAATCCTTAAATTGGCATAATTGTTATAACTCAGATTATGATATGCTTATTATTAGCTAAAATGGACTAAAGAAATATTTGGACTAACCTGTCGCATCTGATTGTGGAGTGAGATTAGAATTAAATTATAGACTAACTCTAGTTGTGTTTATGGCCAAAAATCCTAACATCGATAGTAGGGATTCTCCCCAATGAATAATCCCAATTAGATCATTCACTGTTTGGTATAGGGAATCCATCCGGTTAACTGTCCGGATACCGTAGGTATGTTTGTTTAATTTATGTACTGATTACGGCCCAACCCACCATTTATATTTTATGTTTAAAGTATGATTATGCAAGTACTTCTAATCTAACTAATGCATCTAACCTAAAATTGATAGGCAAAAGACTCACAAGTGATGCATAGGTTCTTATTGGGAGCGGTCCAAGTACAACAATTTTTATGGAGGAATTACAGTTAGGCGAGGCCTAATGTCATCCAGTTTTGGGGGAAACAACTCCGCAATTATCGGGAGGAGTGTATGGAGCACAGTAAAAGGGAAAGGACAGAGCATGCCCCTTAGTAAAGGCAAAGTACTAAGGATGGCCATAGGTCGTTGAAGCAGTTAAGAGATAAACCCCGGACTTATAGCTACAGGAGTAGAAGTAAAGAAGCAGAATGGTGCAAAGGATGCACCACTGTAGTGTCAGAGCCGCGCAGTCAGAACTGCAATGTCAGAAGAGGCGTCACAGTCAGAAGAAGCGACGCAAAAGGAAAACAGAGCTATGAAAGAGTTAAAGCGAAGTGTGGGTGACAGGAGAACTACACCATTTTGGGTTTAAGAGTACTATAGGAGTTGGCCCATAGTTATTGTAAAGATGTGACCTTCGGGAACATCTATATAAAGGGAAATTTTGTATAAGGAAGGGTTAGACTTATGATAGATTTTTTTAGACTGATGTTAGATCTAGACCGAGGGAGAGAGATCTAAAGAAAGTAAAAGACTTTGCAGCTGGGTGCACATAGATCTACTGTAGAGAAGAGTCTACATCTAAGTGCGCAGACTGGAACTGTTAACCCTTCCAAAGTAATATAAAGAATAGTTCTTGTGTATGTAGCTCCCATATGGGGGATGAACCACGTAAATCCTTGTGTTTTATGTATGACTGTATGATGTGGTTTGTGCTTATGTTATGTTATGCTTATGTATTTGATTCCATATGTAAGTCGATGAGAATCGTTATGTTAAGTAGTCTTAGAAAAACAGGATCGCAGAGCAATAACAATAAATAGAAATGCAAATATAATCACACATACACATTACAAGAGAGACACAGATATATCGTGGTTCACCCAACTTGGGCTACGTCCACACTGAATTTGCCAGTCCTTATTATTACCGTCCAGCAAGGTGAAGGGATACAACCTGCAGCACAACCGCTGCACTTCTTCTTCTCTTTTTCACAGTCTCTCTCCTGATCTCAGAGATCTTTACAATGCATAAAACCTAATACATCATCCTCCCTAGCCGTATTACAATGTATTTATTTTATAAGGGAAATACAATGGGAAAATACCACGGGATACCCAAAACCATGGGCCCGCAAAACAGCTGGCGAAAATAGCCCCAAAAATTTTCTTCGGGGGCGATGCCCCCCCCACACCCCCCCCGCTGGTGTGACTGTACAGTCCACCTACATATCATATAAAACTGGGGTACAAACACGGCTGATACAATATCATCTATGAGACTAGAAGATCTGGCTCCACAACCAACAAGTAGGAAGAACACATGTGTATGAAGACGCAAAGTAATAATGAATGTAATGAATGCGTAGTTCTATAGATAGAGATAACAACGATTCAGCGATGCATGTAACTGTTGGTCACTGTGGAGTACGAAATCACGTACTCGTATGTTATGTTAAGTAGAAGCGAAGTTAGAAGGACTTCGCAAGGGTCAGTATTCCACACCCGCACATCGCCAAGGTTGTAGAAACCTGATTATGTAACCACCCATCTTCACCTCGGGAAAGACTTCAGCCTGTTCACGGGTTGATTCCTAAAGGGTCGGTGAAAAGGGGTTTTGTTGTTGCTGCGAAGTAACTTTTCCAAACCCGGGTCAGTCAAGAACGTAGAGCATCCCAACAAATGGTTTTATTCTCGTGCTAGAACTCGCGATGTGTTATGTTGATGTGGAATCCCTAGAAGTGAACCACCAAAGGGTTTTGTTGTCATGCGAGAGATGGTGATGTGCTATGTTAATTTGGAATCTAGAGAGAAAATAAATACAGAACTGGGTGAGCAAGAGAGAAAGTGAGTTTGTGAAGAAAGAAAACAAACATCCATGCCTTACTAGAGAACAATGCTTACAAAGGTATATATTCACTAACGTGCACAAAAGTTTCTTCACATCTTTTGCTAACGAGCTATATGAGTGGATATCAAGGCTAGAAAAACATAAAACTTACTTTCAAGGTGGACAACCTATAGTTTGGAATCCAGAGTTGATGGAGAGGTTAAAAGGGACTGATAACCAAATTTCAAGAGCATTAGACTTTTGGTTGGATACCATATTGGAAGGCTATGTTACAGAGTTTGCTATGGACACTTTGAAGTCTTACAACACAACAGAAGGATATTTCTTCCAAGAATTTAGAGGTAAGTACCTGAAAAAATTGAGTTTACGCATTAAAATGCTATTAGCAGAAAAAGATATCTTAAGAATGCAATCATATTCCTAGGGTTTGAGTCTGTAATGTTTAGTAACACAAATAGTGAAACAGAGGAAGATATTGGTATTTTGCATTATAGTGGAAAAATATATAAAGTTAACACTAGAAAGAGGTCTCGTAAGTCAGAACCTTGCACATTCCTAGAAAATGAGTTAATAAGTGATAGAAATCCATCTCAAGTTGATTATGAAAGTGAAACAAAACCTAGATACATTGGCTATCAACCTATCACCCCGCAGAAAGTTACATTTGAAGAAATAAATATTACTAGTCCACAGAACACTAGTAGTAGTAATACTGCAGGACCAGGTAATCAGAATCAATCAAGTAGTGGTATACCTCCATCATCGCAGTACACTACACCTCCTAGAAGAAGAATCGAAAATGATATAAAGCTACCTGTTTTTAAAGTAACTAGTTTAGAGGATCCAGAGCAACATTGGTTTCTCTGTGAATTCGTCTGGAACGTTAAGAAAGTACAAGATGATGCTACAAAGCAAGATCAGTTAGTTACCACATTTAGAGATAAATCCTTAACATGGTTCATGAAATATTCTGTTGGATAGAATAGAACATTAGCGTAGATCATAACTGCGCTGATTAGAGAATTTAATAAACCTAAGTTAGAATCTCAGTGCATTACAGAGCTAAAAGAAATCAACAGAAACATAATGAGACTGTATGGGAGTTTGATAAAAAATTTAAAGCCTTTCTAGATCAAGTTAGTTTTGATATAGCACCGCAACAGCATAATGAATGGTTCATAGTTGCGTTGTTGCCACACATTAAGTTGCCATTGATGCAATAGAAGGTCATCGCAAAAAAAAGCATTGGAAATTGTGATGAAGCTAGAAGCTTCTCCTATTGGAGAAACTAGCACATGAATGGCATAGATACAGACACAGTTAGAAAACCTAACATTACATCTACAAGACGTAGATAAAATAAAATAGATAAGAGAAGAGGCTTCGTGTACTAAAAGTAAAGGAGAAGGACATTCCAAGGAACACTTACCTGTATTCAGAGATTACATCGCTAGTGGAGCACCGAACCCATTAAATCAACCTCAAGGACCATGGTGTGAGATTTTTCGATGTAGAGGACATCGCCCAGAGGGATGTTACCAACTTCAGAAGTATGTACAGACACCAAAGAACCTGCACTGCACATTTTGTAAGTCAATTTGCCATGATGATACCAACTGCAAAGAATATGACCTTATGATAGAAATAAAACATGATGTCTACAGAGTCCAAGTAGAAACACAGAACAATAATGAAAATGCAAAGTATGATCAAGGAACATACATAGGACATCGTAAATTTAGAGGAATAGGACGTAAAACTGGCCAAGCCTGAGGAAGAGGTCGGTTTTTTTTGCTCTAACTGTGCTCAACCAGGACATTTAGCAAGAGACTTTCAAAACCCATGCACTACTTGTAGGTATTGTAAATAATTTAACCATGTCATTGAAGCATGTCCTATTTTCCAAGGAAAAATGCAAGAGAGAAGACCACAAGGACAGAATCAGAAGCCTCAACTTATGATGACTACATAAACAGACTGAAGCCTATTGATGGGATTGGGGTAAGAAAAGCACTTGGAAAAATGCCTACATTCGACCCTAATCAAGAGAAAAAGGTATTCATGGAAGCAAGAAAGGGATTTCAGGACTCAGAACCTTTTCCCACAAGGGATTAGTTTCGAAGTAATCATACATCTATATTAGATATGTAGATCTCGTATGATGGATCACAAACTTCACTAGAACAGACAAGTCCTATCACACATTTTTTACAGAGCTGCATAAAACTGCTACGACATGAAAACGCCTTAGGGGATTTGCAAAACATATTGGGACACTACGAATAGTGTAGTACAATGAATGATGCACATAGGGTAGTTCATCCGATCGAGAACCATAGAAGGATAGGAAGAGAAATGAGTCTGAATGCGTAGATTGGATATTTTGAAATGGACCAGGTCATTCTTGACCTAGGTTCAAAGGTAAACGTGCTAACAAAACAAACATGGGAACAAATGGGGAAGCCAAAGCTATCATGGTCGCACATAAGTTGAGATTATCCAACCAAGAAAAGTTTATACCTTTTTGGATATTGTCATACATTCTTATTGACATCGATGGAGTGCGAAGTAAAGCAAACTTCGAAGTCATTAAGATCATAGATGACAGTAATCCTTATCTTTCATTATTTGGGATTGACTGAGCAATTGATAAACACACGATCATCAACTTGAAGAAAAAACAAATGATATTTAAAGGACCAAATATTAGGGTCATCGCACCCCTGGATCCTTCACATGTACCTAGGTATGTTGAACCAGTACGAGAAGAATGCAGAGCTCAAGAACTTGATAATATATACAAGATGAAAGTGAATCAAATGGGTTACATCAATACTACAGCCGATGGAACATTGAGCTGGAGATACGATAGTTTTTGCGTATCAGAATCAGACGCAGGAATGGAGAACTGACAGAGTAGAATGCATGAAGTATCAGCGAGGAAATGGGAGAAAATAACAAAGTAACTTCGTTGTATTGGAATAAAGGTAATTCCAATTCCTACTTATGATGGTTTGGGTAATATCAATGCATTCCTTCATGAATATTTAGCATCAGTTTCAGATGAACATAAGCTAGCAGCTTTGGATTTAGCAATGCACGCTACACCTGCTAGGTGGCGGGATGCACATAAAGAGAACCTGAAAACATGGAAAGAATGAAAGCAATTAATGGAAATCAGATTCACTGAACAAACTGATGTTGCACAAGAAAAATACAATGGAGAGGCTAAACCTAGAGAAAATGTAGAGTCTTGCTTAAGAGCATGGATGCATATACCAAAAACATATTGGGTTCATATGTTTGTGCACACATTGGTTCAAATACCAAAGAATTGGTATACAAAAGCAGAACTTCGCAAAGGCACAATAGATTGGCACGTAATGATAAACGAATTTCAATCCACTTTCATTTTGAGGATGATTGTCTGAGTGTCAATGAGGATTTACAGATCATAAAAAAGCTATTCAATGATATCCATTTACCTGTAAAAAAGAAACCAAAGTGGGAAAAACAATTGGAACATGCCCTGGAATGTTATAACTGCACGCTAGACAAAGATGAAGATGAAGACCTACGCAATGTGAATATACCTGAATCAAAAGGAAATCATGAAGTCCAAGGTCCTGATTTACAAATACCAGAGGTGAGCACTCCTATTAAGACTAGAAAATTCAATATTGGTACCAATGAAGAACCAAAGTTTGATTCTATTGGGGATTGCTGAGATGAAGAAATAGTAGAACAGATCGCAGACCTACTGCGCGATTACTAGGATCTATTTCCTACCAATTTTTTCTGAAATGAAAGGCATTTTAGGTGACTTGGGAGTTATGAAAATATCTCTCAAGCTTGATGTGAATCCTATTAAGCAAATACCCTATAGATTGAACCCAAGATATAAAGAAAGATTGAAAGCATAAATTGACAAAATGCTTGAATCAGGAATCATTGAACCAGTAGAAGAATCAGAATGGATAAGTCCCATGGTAATTCAAGACAATAAAGCTAAAGGTGAAATTAGAATTTGTGTGGATCACAAAAAAGTGAATGGTGCATCTTTGCATGACCCATTCCCTACTCCATTCACAGATGAATTGCTAGATAATGTAGGAGTAAATGAGGCATACTCCTTCACTGTGTATTTTCTAGCTACCATCAGATCATAATTAATAAACAAGATAGACACATGACTACATTTGCTACTGAATGGGGATCATTTCAGTACATTGTTATGCCTTTTGGATTGAAGAACGCACCTGCTATTTTTTCAAGAGTGGTTGTAGCTGCATTCAAGGATTTTATTCATAAATTCTTAGAAAAATATTTCGATGACTGGACAGTATTTAGCCTTTTGAAGAAACACCATGTGAACTTAAGGATGATGTTAGAGAGGTGTAGACAGTATCAGATTTCCTTGAAATTGGATAAGTGTGTCTTTTGTGTTACTTATGGTATTTTATTGGGACACATAGTATGTAAGCAAGGATTGATGGTTGATCCAAATAAGATAGCAATCATAGTAAACCTTCCAGCACCTAACTCAGTTAAGAAGCTATGAAATACATAGGGAAACATGGGTTATTATAGAAAATTCATCAAAGGATATGCGCAGATCACTGCGCCTATGGAGAAGTTAATTAAGAAAGAAGAGAAATATAATTGGACTGAAGATTACCAAAAAGGGTTGGACACATTAAAAGAAAAAATGGTTACAGTGCCTATTCTCATCTTTCTTGATTGGAATAAGCAATTTCATGTACATGTAGATGATTTCTCTAAAGCACTTGGCATTGTGTTAGCACAACCAAGTGAGGGAGGCATTGATCATCCCATTGCATTTTCAAGCAGAAAGCTATCTTCAACAGAAAAGAATTATACCACAACAGAAAGGGAAGGCTTAGCCATGGTGTACGCATTGCAGAATTTTAGACACTATTTTCTAGGTTCGAACATCCCTATGTTCATGGACCATTCAACTTTGAAGTATTTGATCAATAAACCAGTGTTAGGTGGGAGAATATGCAGATGTCATGCTAGAACTCGCGATGTATTATGTTGATGTGGAATCCCTAGAAGTGAACCAATGAAGGGTTCCATTGTCATGCGAGAGCTGGTGATGTGCTATGTTAATGTGGAATCCAGAGAGAAAAGAAATAGAGAACTGGGTGAGCGAGATAGAAAGTGAGTTTGTGAAGAAAGATAAGAAACATCCATGCCTTACTAGAGAACAATGGTTACAGAGGTATATATTCACTGACGTGCACAAAATTTTCTTCAGATCTTTTGCTAACGATCTATATCAATGGATATGAAGGCTAGCAAAACATAAAACTTACTTCTAGGGTGGACAACCTATAGTTTGGAATCCAAAAGTTGATGAAGAGGCTAAAAGGGACTGATAACCAAATTTAAAGAGCAGTAGACTTTTGGTTGGATACCATACTGGAAGGCTACATTACAGAGTTTGCTATGAACACTTTGAAGTCTTACAGCACAGCAAAGGGATATTTCCTCCAAGAATTTAGAGGTAACTACCTGAAAAACTTGAGTTTACGCATTAAAATGCTATTAGCAGAAAAAGATGTCATAAGAATACAATCAGATTCCTAGGGTTTGAGTCTATAATGTTCAGTAACACAGATAGTGAAATAGACGTAGATATTGGTATTTTGCATTATAGTGGAAACATATATAAAGCTAACACTAGAAAGAGGTATCGTAAGTCAGAACCTTGTACATTCCTAGAAACTGAGTTAGGAAGTGATAGAAATCCATGTCAAGTTGATTCCGAAAGTGAAACAGAACCTAGATACATTGGCTATCAACCTATCACCCCGTAGACAGTTACATTTGAATAAATAAATATTACTAGTCCACATAACACTATTAGTAGTAATACTGCAGGAGCAGGTAATCAGAATCAATCAAGTAGGGGTATACCTCCATCATCCCAGAACACTACACTCCTAGAAGAAGAATGGAAAATGATATAAAGATACCTATCTTTAAAGTAACTAGTTTTGAGGATCCAGAGCAACATTGGTTTCTTTGTGAATTCGTCTGGAACGTTAAGATAGTACAAGATGAATCCTTAACATGGTTCATGAAATATTCTGTTGGACAGAATAGAACATTAGCGGAGATCAGAACTGCACTGATTAGAGAATTTAATAAACCTAAGTTAGAATCTCACTGCATTACAGAGCTAAAAGAAATAAAACAGAAACCTAATGAGACTGTATGGGAGTTTGATCAGAAATTTAAAGCCTTTATAGATCAAGTTAGTTTTGATATAGCACTGCAACAACATAATGAATGGTTCATAGTTGCGTTGTTGCCACACATTAGGTTACCATTGATGCAATAGAAGGTATCATCGCAGACAAAAGCATTGGAAATTGTGATGAAGCTAGAAGCTTCTCCTATTGGAGAAACTAGCACAGGAATGGCACAGATACAGACACAGTTAGAAAACCTGACATTACATCTACAAGACGTAGATAAAAGAAAATAGATTAGAGAAGAGGCTTGGTGTACTAAAAGTAAAGGCCAAGGACATTCCAAGGAACACTTACCTGTATTCAAATATTACATCGCTAGTGGAGCACCGAACCCATTAAATCAACCTCAAGGACCATGGTGTGAGATTTGTCGATGTAGAGGACATCGCCTAGAGGGATGTTACCTACTTCAGAAGTATGTACAGACACCAAAGAACCTGTATTGCACATTTTCTAAGTCAGCTTGCCATGATGATACCAACTGCAAAGAATATGACCTTATGATAGAAAGAAAACAGGATGTCTACAGAGTCCAAGGATAAACACAGAACAATAATGAAAATGCATAGTATGATCAAGGAATATACATAGGACGTGGTAAATTTAGAGGAAGAAGATGTAAAACTGGCCAAGGATGAGGAAGAGGTCAGTTTTTTTGCTCTAACTGTGCTCAACCAGGACATTTAGCAAGAGACTTTCAAAACCCATTCACTACTTGTAAGTATTGTAAGTCATTTGACCATGTCCTTGAAGCATGTCCTATTTTGCAAGGAAAAATGCAAGAGAGAAGACCACAAGGACATAATCAGAAGCCTCGACTTATGATGACTACATAAACAGACTGCCTATTGATGGGATTGGGGTAAGAAAAGCACTTGGAAAAATGCCTACATTCGACCCTAATCAAGAGAAAAAGATATTCATGGAAGCAAGAAAGGGATTCCAGAACTCAGAACCTTTTCCCACAACGGATTAGTTGTGAAGTAATCATATATCTATATTAGATATGCCGATATCATATGATGGATTACAAACTTCACTAGAATAGACAAGTCCTATCACACATTCTTTACAGAGCTGCATAAAGTTGCTACGACATGAAAATGCCTTAGGGGATTTGCAGAACATATTGGGACATTACGAACAGCGTAGTACAGTGAATGATGCACATAGGGTAGTTCATCCGATTGAGAACCATAGAAGGATAGGAATAGAAATGAGTCTGAATTCATAGATTGGATATTTTGAAATGGACCAGGTCATTCTTGACCTAGGTTCAGAGGTAAATGTGCTAACAAAACAAACATGGGAACAAATGGGGAAGCCAAAGTTATCATGGTCGCCTATAAGTTGAGATTATCCAACCAAGAAAAGGTTATACCTTTTTGGATATTGTCAAACGTTCTTATTGACATCGATGGAGTGTGAAGTAAAGCAAACTTCGAAGTTATTGAGATCATAGATGATAGTAATCCTTATCCTGCATTATTGGGGATTGACTGGGAAATTGATAACGTCAAAATCATCAACTTGAAGAAAAAACAGATCATATTTGAAGGACCAAATATTAGGGTCATCACATCCCTGGATCCTTCAAAAGTACCTAGGTATGTTGAACCAGTAGGAGACGAATGCAGAGCTCAAGAACTTGATAATATATACATGATGAAAGTGAATCAAGTGGGTTACATCAATCCTATAGCCAATGGAACATTGAGCTGGAGATACGACGGTTTTTGCGTATCAGAATCAGACGCAGAAATGGAGAACTGATAGAGTAGAATACATGAAGTATCAGCAAGGCGATGGGAGAAGATAACAAAGTAACTTCATTGTATTGGAACAAAGGTAATTCCAATTCCTACTTATGATGGTTTGGGTAATATCAATGAATTCCTTCATGAATATTTAGCTTCAGTTTCAGATGAACATAAGCTAGCATCTTTGGATTTAGCAATGTGCGCTACACTTGCTAGGTGGCGGGATGCACATAAAGAGAACCTGAAAACATGGAAAGAATGAAAGCAATTAATGGAAATTAGATTCACTGAACAGATTGAGGTTGCACAAGAAATATACAATGGACAGACTAATCCTAGAGAACATGTAGAGTCTTGCTTAAGAGCATGGATGCATATACCACAAACATATTGGGTTCATATGTTTGTGCACACATTGGGTCAAATACCAAAGAATTGGTATACAGAAGCAGTACTTCGCAAAGGCACAATAGATTGGCACGTAATGATAAACGAATTTCAATCCACTTTCAGTTTTGAGGATGATTGTCCGAGTGTCAATGAGGATTTACCGATCATAAAAAAGTTATTCAATGATATCCCTTTACCTGTCAAAAAGAAACTAAAGTGGGAAAAACAATTGGAAAATGCCCTGGAATGTTATAACTTCACGCTAGACAAAGACGAAGATGAAGACCCACGTGATGTAAATATACCTGAATCAAAAGGAAATCATGATGTCCAAGGACCTGATTTACAGATACCAGAGGTGAGCACTCCTATTAAGACTAGAAAATTCAATATTGGTACCAATGAAGAACCAAAGTTTGCTTCTATTGTGGATTACTGAGATGAAGAAATAGTAGAACAAATCGCAGACCTACTGCGCGATTACTAGGATCTGTTTCCTACCAATTTTTTCTGAAATGAAAGGCATTTTAGGTGACTTGGGAGTTATGAAAATACCTCTCAAGATTTATGTGAAGCCTATTAAGCAAAGACCCTATAGATTGAACCCAAGATATAAAGAAAGAGTGAAAGCATAAATTGACAAAATGCTTGAATCAAGAATCATTGAACCGGTAGAAGAATCAGAATGGATAAGTCCCATGGTAATTCAAGAAAATAAAGCTAAAGGTGAAATTAGAATTTGTGTGGATCATAGAAAATTGAATGGTGCATCTTTGCATGACCCATTCCCTACTCCATTCACAAATGAATTGCTAGATAATGTAGGAGGAAATGAGGCATACACCTTCACTGTGGATTTTCTAGCTACCATCAGATCAGAATTACTAAAGAAGATAGACACAAGACTACATTTGCTACTAAATGGGGATTGTTTCAGTACATTGTTATGCCTTTTGGATTGAAGAACGCAACTGCTATTTTTTCAGTAGTGGTTGTAGCTGCATTCAAGGATTTTATTCATAAATTCTTAGAAAAATATTTCGATGACTGGACAGTATTTGGCCTTTAGAAGAACCACCATGTGAACTTAAGGATGATGTTAGAGAGGTGTAGACAGTATCAGATTTCCTTGAACCTGAATAAGTGTGCCTTTTGTGTTACTTATGGTATTTTATTGGGACACATGGTATGTAAGCAAGGATTGATGGTTGATCCAACAAAGATAACAATCATAGTAAACCTTCTAGCACCTAACTCTGTTAAGAAGCTATGCACTACATTGGGAAACACAGGATATTATAGAAAATTCATCAAAGGATATGCACAGATCACTGCGCCTATGGAGAAGTTATTGAAGAAATAAGAGAAATATAATTGGATGGAAGATTGCCAAAAAGGGTTGGACACATTAAAAGAAAAAATGGTTACAATGCCTATTCTCGTCTTTCCTGACTGGAATAAGCATTTTCATGTACATTGAGATGCTTTATCTATAGCACTTGGCATTTTGTTAGCACAACCAGGTGAGGGAGGCATTGATCATCCCATTGCATTTTCAAGAAGAAATCTATCTTCAACATAAAGTAATTATACCACAAAAGAAAGGGAAGGCTTAGCCATGGTGTACGCATTGCAGAATTTTAGACACTATTTTCTAGGTTCGTACTTCCCTGTGTTCACGAACCATTCAAATTTGAATTATTTGGTCAATAAACCAGTTCTAGGGGGAAGAATATGCAGATGTCATGCTAGAACGTGCGATGTGTTATGCTTATGTGGAATCCCTAGAAGTGAACCAACGAAGGGTTCCGTTGTCATGCAAGAGCTGGTGATGTTCTATGTTAATGTGGAATCCGGAGAGGAAAGAAATACAGAACTAGGTGAGCAAGACAGAAAGTGAGTCTGTGAAGAAAGAAAACAAACATCCATGCCTTACCAGAGAACAATGGTTACAAAGGTATATATTCACTAACGTCCACAAAATTTTCTTCACATCTTTTGCTAACGAGCTATATCAGTGAATATCAAGGCTAGTAGAACATAAAACTTACTTTCAGGGTCGACAACCTATAGTTTGGAATCCAGAGTTGATGAAGAGGCTAAAAGGGACTGATAACCAAATTTCAAGAGCAGTGAATATCAAGGCTAGCAAAACATAAAACTTACTTTCAGGGTGGACAACCTATAGTTTGGAATCCAGAGTTGATGAAGAGGCTAAAAGGGACTGATAACCAAATTTCAAGAGCAGTAGACTTTTGGTTGGATACCATACTCAAAGGCTACATTACAAAGTTTGCTATGGACACTTTGAAGTCTTATAGTGCAACAGATGGATATTTCTCCCAAGAATTTAGAGGTAAGTACCTGAAAAACTTGAGTTTATGCATCAAAATGCTATTAGCAGAAAAATATGTCTTAAGAATGCAATCAGATTCCTAGGGTTTGATTCTGTAATGTGCAGTAACACAGATAGTGAAACAGACGAAGATATTGGTATTTTGCATTATAGTGGAATAATATATAAAGCTAACACTAGAAAGAGGTCTCGTAAGTCAAAACCTTGCACATTCCTAGAAACTAAGTTAGGAAGTGATAGAAATCGATCTCAAGTTGATTCCGAAAGTGAATCAGAACCTAGATACATTGGCTAGGTAATACTGCAAGAGCAGGTAACTAGTAGTAGTAGTTTAGGAAATGTTCGTTACAATAGATATTACAACTTACTTCATTGCGTTAGTAGAATTCCACAGAATGATAAATAGATTAGAACTAAAAGGAAAATAACTATAACAAAACAACACATCCACACAAATAACACAAGATATACCCTACAAAAACCCACCATGGGGAAAAACCTAGCCATCAGTGAGGACTATGGCTTGCTCTTTTCTACTCCAATATGCAATGCAAATACAAAGGAAGTGGTACTCACTATGTAGTTACCTCTAATAATGTGGCCTACATAACTACTACATGATCTCCTACTTCTTCTGTTATGATCTAATATACACTCCCTTATTGTTTCTCAGTTATGAAACAATACAATGACATCATCAAAATGGAACACCTTCTCTTAATGGCATGGTATTTAACATAGCTTGATAGTCGCCTATGGTTAATTTTAGGGTTTTTACATGCCACAACTATAAATTAGGCTTAGGGTTTTGGACACTCTAGAATGTTATTGAAAGTCCACGTGTGACTAGCTTAGATGTGCGGATAGTGAGAGTTGACATGGAATCTACTTGGTACCATGGTGGTCAGCTAATGAAGTCCATTTACAAGAGGCATAACTTCCTCATACAAACTTTGATTGAGCCAATCCTTGAATCGTTGGAAAGGCATCGAAGTGTAGAACAATGTTGATGGGGTTGGGATCTATGATCCCAAAATTTTTACCCCCAAAAGCATAATTTAAGACCTCAAATGAGCCTAGAAGTTTCTATACCCCAAATATGCAAAGTAAGACCTACCCCTAAAATGGGCTCTATAAGCCAAGTCATCCAATTGTTCCACCTAGAAAGCACCGAAGTAGATGGAAATTTTTATATGATCCGGTTTGGATCACATAAAGTGAAAAAATCCAATTTCTAAGAGAACTTCCTCATCACAAAATTAGTTAGTAACCAAGTTGAAATGAAACATGGTTTAAATGTACAACAATAGGGGTGTATAGTTGTAGGTGGTTTCTATTTGAAGAGAAAGGGATACTTCTAAGGTATGATTTGACCCAAGTGAGGAAAAAATGAATGCTTTTCTCTCTCACACATTTTGGGTACTTCCAATAAAGCCTTAAAATGTACGTCTTAAGGGGGGTGGGCCCTTTGTTCCAACTATAAAACCTTTGGAAGTTTCAGGTAGCTAAGGGCCAACGAAATAAGTCACTTCCAATCCCTTAAAATGTTATTTCATTTCTTTTGGGTAAATAATTGAGTTTTCATGGACAACCCTTATAAATTAAACCTGAATTGAGTAGTCCACCAACTAAAACATATCTAAAATCAGAGGCTCCAAAGTAACTGAGAATAGTTTACAAGTTGTCGAGATAATATGTGCTTCCCATAAGTTGTTATATAAGAAAATATAAGTGGAAATAAACATTACGAATTATATAATAGTCCATGATCTATAATTTTCATGCCCACAAATACCAAGAGAAACAAGAAACGAGAAAATAGTCCACAATCATTCATAGTTCTACAAGTGCATAAACACATTTTCTAATAACAAAGTCTTTATTAACATATCAAGATAGACTACAATGCAAGGGTTAGAATTAATAGTTTACCTTAAGACTCTTGGCCTTCCAACTTCCCAACTCTTGAACTACCTTTGACTGTCCATCCTTTCACAAGTTTTGTCTTTGTCCTCATGTTGACTTTTCAACCTTATCGTGAGAATAGTATTAAATTAACGTGTTATTCACAAATTTAATTCATTTGTCATTTTAAAAGATAGGTTCCACACCATATACTTGATCAAAATCCAATTGAATGAGGAAAAACATAGAAGTTATTCATCTTGCATTACATTGAAAAATAAAAACAATCAACCTCTTGTTCACTTATCATAACAATGCATTCTATGCCTAAGTATGATAAAGGGTTTTCCCACTTAAAAACATTGTTGATTAGCTAAAAAAATACCGCCATTGAACTATTAATACGAGCAACCATGGATTTAAACCTAACAAATCATTTTATGTGATGCATGCATTTCAAAACATAGATTTCACCTGACAACTTCCAGGCATCAAATAGTGGTCCTCCACAATCTTCTTTACCCCCATATTATGAGAGAAATAATTTGTGATAACAATTAGCTTGAGACATCTTCTAGCTTCTACATATCCTAACTATAAAAAAATCTTAGCAGTAAAATCATAATTTAAATGTTTCTCCACATTGCCCACAAATTTCCGAATTTCAACAGCTAGAATGAACTTTAGTGTAGTGCCCCTGCTAGGAACTGGGTCTCTATTGGTATTATCATTTAAATACCATATCCTTGTAATTATGTTCTCTGGAAAAATTCAACCGTATATGTCTCTATTATCTAAATGTTTACATGTCTCGGCAATTTAAATAAACATAAACTTGAATCTTCATTACAGCTCTGTTATTTTAACATGCATAATTTGAAAATAAAAGAAAAATACCTTTTATTCAAGCTAGCTCAGTAAAATACCTAGACCTGTAGATTTGTAGTGGGGTAAGAAGATTCCTGAAGTGGGTTCTGTAGGTTACCTTAGCAACCCAAAATGATGTGTCCACCCTGCCGATCACCTATTATCGTGCTGGCCCTAGGAAATCAACGGATTTCCTAGTCCCCGAGCCCACAGACCGATAATCCCGACAGCAGCTTCCCATCGAACCTTTCCATGGTAATCTTTTTGCTGAGTTAACCCCCTCCTCAGTCTTTTCATTTGATTTTCCCACCTCCTCAAAGCTTCGAGTTAACCCCCTCCTCGGCATTCCTCCTTTTTCACAAAATAAACCTCACAGTTCTCCCACAAAATCCCCCTTACTCCTTTGTGAAAACTCCTCTTTATAGAAAATCCTTTCCTCCATAAATTCAACCTTCCTTATCACTCCACCGCCCTAACTGTCGTGGTCTTTGGAAGTACAATCATTAATGCATCCCCTTTTTTAGGGTAAAAAGGTGGAATATATATATTATTTTTAAATCACCCAGTTTTCTCGAGTCGTGGAATAATTCATTCAAACAAACCTTTTAATTTATTTGGAATGATTCTGACTAATTAATCAAATGGATAATTTATTTTATTAATTATTCAATCCACTATGCTTTTATAATAAAAGGTTTATTATTTTATTATTGATTAAATAATAACAATATCAACAATAATAATTAATAGTAATAGTAATTCAATAAATTGTGAATAGTAATTAAAATGTTTATTTGTTTAATCAATAAGTGTCAACATAGTACTTCTATGTATAGTTAATGAAATATACTTAACGGTTTATTTAATCATGATCAACAATTATCTAGCACACTCTTCTAGTATTACTATTCATCTATCATACTTCATATTGACGACACCTTCATTTGAGGGTACTTACAAGTAACGACTCTTATCTTAATTATTCATTACAATGTTCACATATAAGATTAATTAACTTATTGTATACATTAGAACTTGATAATCTTTTACTAATTAAATCACTCATTAAATACTTAATGGAGTTATCTAGGATAACTTATAACATTGTTAAATCTTGATAAGTAGGTTGTAAACCAATATTATTGCGCATGTGCATAATGTGCATGCGTGGCCAGCGTATGCACAAGACAGACATGTACTATAAACATATGTCATACATATATCCTATGCATAACAGCTAACTAACACTAATAATACTTTATGCAAACTGAACAAGTATACATTCATCACAATATTATTATAACGTCATCGGTTATTTTATCAGTTAACCTTTGAGATTTCATTTCGTCATTTTTAGGAGTACATTTGATCAATCATTCAGGTGCAAGGAAAGCTACCTACTACCACTAAATCCAGGTCAATGAATACCCAACCCTCAACAGTACTAACTATCATATCCTCCCATCTTTAACCTACTGCCACATCCTCCCTATCCCTCCTCTGCTAGTATAAAAGTGGATGTCGGACTCATCGACCTGACCACATAGAACTTGAGAGCGATAGCGTCGGCTGAACAGCGGACCTATCCTCTCCTAGCAGGCATCCGACCATCGTCATCACACATACATGGGGAGCGTGTCTCAGCACGGCCCTCCCACGATCTCGGGTATCATAGGAATATAGGGTGGGAAACACATCCATCCCTCTCAACATACTGGGCCTACGCCCTTATCAAATCATACTCTGCTGCTCTCTAGATTATCGGTCCATGTTATCGTTTCATCAATTTCGGTTGCTAAGGTTTACTGCATGGATAGGTTCTTCTCCGTATATCAGATCAAGTATCCGGCTATCCCATAGCCCTCGTGTCCTGTAGGTTAGTATTTTGCAAGATACACCTTTTATAACAAGCATTTCCATTCGATCACCAATTGATCCATATCATCAACATCATTCATTTCACGTCACAATTTTATCGTATCATAGATATGCATGGAATATACAGTTCTATCAATTTCATCATAGGATGGCATCCACGTACAACACCATATATTTCACATTTCATCAATGAAACGCTAAAACATATATTTTCACCATAAAAGCAATGAATCTCATGATAATCATAACTTAATAACTGCATGAATATAGTAACATCATAAACATAGTAACAACATATCATCATGTCTATTATGCCGAAAACATAGTTCACTCTGTCTAGCTGAGTCAAACAGATAACAAGCGATAAAGTGAAAGGTGTCTAACTCATAAACATGCCTAGTCAAAATATGGGGCGTTACATACACCCACCCTTCAGGAAACTTCGTCCCGAAGTTATGGTCATAATAATGCAGGGAAATTCTTGACACATACTCTCTTCATTCATGCAAGTAGCAGGTGTTGGCCATACTTGTCCTACTTAGCTTTGACTTGACCGAATATGTCAGTATTATCCTATGGCTTTGCTTCCTTATCCCTTATTGTGTATTCTAATAATTAAAGAAACATTTAGATTAATCTTTCTATTGAATCTCTAGAATCCCTAAGGTTATAATCAAGTGTTATCTGCCTTAGTATTCTACTTCTTACCGTTTAGCAACATCCTTCAAGTTGTAACATCTAGAGAGGTTTACTCATCACCAAGCTCATATTGATCCAACTTAGCATGAAATAATCAACAATTTTTTTTTTTTTTTTAAAAGGAGAGCTGAGAGTTCATAATCTTTAATTATTCAACAAGCGACTACAAGGATCTTTAAGATTTGCATACCTCTCCTAGGAGATGAAGATCCCTGTTATTGTTCGGATATCCACATCATCTATTTCGGGATACATCATCTATTTCAGGATCTTGCATGATCTATTTCAGGATATGATCTATTTCAGGATTCTGCATGCACAGGCATGCATCCCAGTCACCAGTTTGATGCCTCCAGCACCTTATCCACCTTCTTCTAGCACCCGGGAGCCACCTACCACAGAGTTTTAGCCCTCCTAAGCTGAAAGGCGCCCACTTCTCACCTACTGCCAGAGAAGGGCACACTTGTTCACCTACCACTGCAGTTCCACTTCAGTTACATTCAGTTAGCTCCGATTCTCCCTGATTTGAGGCTAGTTTCACTCCCGACTGACTGTATCACTTCCGTTTGACCTCCAGTTTGATTAGGTGACTTGTTCTGACTTCAGTTAGCCTCCCATGCGCCCCCACTGAGCCTCCAGATCCTATATCAGTGCTACACACTTCAGTTAAATTTATTATACTCAGTTAGACTCAGATTGACACCTCGATGACTGGTTGTTGTGATTGATGAGCACCACCGATGATTTATGAGGACTCCTAGACAGAGTCAAGCTACTCCATTCAGTGATTCGAATGACCTTCTTAGGCAATTCGAATTGCTCAGTCATTGTGACAGTTTGTATTGTAATTCATTCACCCTTTCTGGGATAGAGAGCACTGCTGCATGTTTTGCACAGTTTTGCACCATATTTTCTATGTTCATCTGTTGTGATTGATTTACTTGTTCATTAGATCTGCTGTGACTAATTTTACATGGTATCAGAGCCATTGCAGGGACAAGATCTCTTTTCTACAGGTGTTTATACAAGAAGATTTGACTGAATTGCTAAAAATTGCAAAAAGTTTGGCATGAGATATCTCAAGGGCATTCGCTCCTGTGCATGCAAAGCTTGAAAAATATTCCAATACCACTCCAGAAGCTTGAGTTACCACATAATTCCTGGATCTGATACATTGGACCCATTCAACATTGCTTGAAATCCAATCCCAGGTGTGATGCAACTCTCAAAGGGTGGATTGTTCGACCTTATTGTGGTTGTTTTGATGTGATTTGCAGGTTTATTGTCTCCTCCAATTGCACTCGCTACCTTCTGCATGCAAGCCTTTCTACAGCAATTGCATTCGCTATAGTCTGCATGCAAGCTTCCTCTTCATCAGTTGACTCAATCCTTGCAATGGAATACTCTTCTTCAAAGCCTATCCTCACCCCATTCAATTATTTTGATTGGAAAGATGATATGGAGATCATATTACGTTCAAAAGGTTACTACCGAGTCACTCTTGGTCTTGAATTGGAGCCAAACAATGTAGCAGAAAGAACTAAACACTACAACAAGCTTGATGAAGCTTACGGTCTTCTTTGTCTCTCCATCTCCAAGGATCTTCACTTCCATCTCAGTGGATTGAAGACTCCAAAATCCATATGGGAGCAACTTGAGACACTATTCGGCAAGCAGGATGAGCTTAGGGCTTTTCAATTAGAGAATGAATTGATTGGCCTTAATCCTGAGAATTTCGAGACCATCAATGAATTCTTCACAAAATTCAAGAACTTGAACTTGCAATTGAAGAACAGTGGTGTTATCAAAGAGGATAAACAGTTGATCCTCTCCATTCTAAGCAAGCTTGGGAAAGATTATTCGGTATTTGTCTCTACTTTCAATTCCGGTCGGCTAACTACCCCGAATTGGAAGATGCCTACCTTGAATGCCTTCATTGAGTCCGTTACGAAAGAGCATGACAAGTTGATTCAAATGGGGTCCATAAGCTCCAAAGATTCAGCCCTATTTGTTCAAGGACCCAAGATCTCGAATGGTAAAGGAAAGCTAAAGAAGGAGAAGCCCAAATTCGAGCCTCACAAGCAAAAAGACAAAGGCAAGCAAACGGATGCACCATCCAGTTCGAAATCCAAGCAAAAGGGCAAAGAAGGTAACCAAAAATCTAAATGTACTTATTGTAGCCGTGGCTTTCATCCCGAAAGTTCATGTATGAAGAAGACTATAGATCAAATGGCCCTCCTTTTGGAAAAGAACAACATAACCCTTCCTGACGGTGCAAGGAAGAAGGATCGGAATGATGATCATGAAAGAGGACAAGCACTCATGGCAACGGTTTCGAAGCCCTCAACTCTCTTGATAGATTCGGGTGCATCAAATCATATGGCTGCAAACATTGATTCTTTTTCCTCATTCGATCCAAACAGCTCCATCCCCATCCATTTGGGAGATGACTCAAAAATTTCTTCAAAGGGAAAAGGTACGATTCATGTAGAACATGGATGCTTTCAGAATGTTCTCTATGTGCCTTCCTTAGCTTCGAATCTCCTTTCTGTGTATCAAATGACACATACTGGTGATCCAAAGAAAGTCACATTCAGCCCTAATACAGTTTTAATTTCTGATATCAAAAGTGGAAGACTAGTTGCGGTTGGAAAGGCAAACCACACTGCTAAATGTTATGAGTTTTCGCACTTTATTCCGCTTGCAAAGCCCACTGCTCTTCGCACACATGGTAATGAGGTTAGTAGGATTTGGAATGAAATATTTGGACATCTAAATTATAAGTATTTGCTGCTGCTATCAAATAAATCCATGGTAGATGGGATTCCACAACTCCGTTCCTCGAAGGGAATATGCACCGGTTGCATTATTGGGAAGCACCCCGAGCACAGATTTGACCGCGGCAAGGCTAGCAGAGCCTCTACTATTTTGGGATTGATCCATTCTGATATCAGTGGTCCGCTTCCCCATATGTCATTAAATGGTTCAAGGTATGTTTTGACATTTATTGACGATTTTTCCCGCTTTACATGGGTATTCTTTCTCAAAAACAAGTCAGAAGTGCTTGGAAAATTCAAGGATTTTAAGGCTTCTGTCGAGACCACCACTGAGAGCAAGATCAAAGCTCTTAGATCTGATAATGGTGGGGAATATATCAAGTCCGAGTTGCTGCAACTTTGTGCCCAAAGCAGAATCAAGATCCAACATACAGTTCCCTACACACCCCAGCAGAACGGTGTAGCGGAAAGGAAAAACCGGTCACTGAAAGAGATGGCTACATGCATGATTGAATCAAAAGGTTTGGCTGCAAATATTTGGGCTGAAGCAATCAATGTTTCTGCATATATACAGAACCGAGTTCCACATTCATCCGTGAAAGGTATGACTCCTTTCGAAGCATTCTTTGGTCACAAACCGGATGTGTCAAATTTGAGAGTTTTTGGCTCTACTGCATGGGCTAGAATTCCTTCTGAGAAGAGACGAGCTTTGGATCCACAAAGTATCGAGTGCATATTGATAGGATATGGGGAAGAATCAAAAGCATATAAACTCATGGATATCAGATCTAAAAAGATATTCATAGAGCGCAGTGTGCGGTTTGAAGAACCGCTTCAAGAATTGCAACTAGTTGAGGAGAAAACTGCCGATTCACCGCCTTCACCAGAAGAAGATTCGAGCAGCGATAATGAAGGTATGAGTTCTGATATTTCTGATATTGTAGCAGAATATGATGATCATGACATATCAGGTTCGGAATCCGACCATTCAGATCCCCCTCAGTTACCAAAGTGGGCCCAAAACACTCTACAATCTGCTGGTTCTAGTCTTGGAAATCCTGCTGATCCGAGACAAACAAGAGGAGACTTTCAAAGGGCAGGTATGGCTCTTTCTATTGCTGATCCATTTCTTCCTGAGATTTTTTATTTGATGGCTGGTTCAGATCCCCAATCATACTATTCATCCCATCGAGATCCGAGATGGAAAAGTGCCATGGATGAAGAGTACAGTTCTCTTCAAAAGAACAATACATGGGAGCTAGTTTCTCTTCCACCTGGAAGAAAATTAGTGAAGTGTAAATGGGTCTACCGTACTAAAGTTGCTGCTGATGGCACTATCAGCAAATATAAAGCAAGGTTGGTGGCAAAATGTTTTTCCCAAGTCCAAGGAGTGGACTACACAGAGACCTTTGCACCGGTTGCAAAGATGGATTCCATCCGCCTTGTTTTAGCTATTGCCGCATCCAAGCACTGGGAAGTGCACCATATGGATGTGAAGAGTGCATTTTTACATGGAGACCTTGCTGAAGAGGTCTATATGCAGCATCCAGAGGGTTATACATCAGATCCATCATTGGTTTGTAGATTGAAGAAATCTTTGTACGGGTTAAAACAGGCCCCAAGAGCTTGGTACGCAAAGATGGACTCCTTCCTTCTTTCTCAGAATTTCCAAAGATGCAAATCTGATCCGAATTTCTATCTTCAGCGAGTTAAAGGTAATTTGTTGGTTATTGTACTTTATGTTGATGATCTGCTTATTACTGGTAGCACAATTACTTCAATAAACAAGCTAAAATCTGCCTTAAATCTAGCCTTTGACATGAGCGATTTGGGCTTGCTGAGTCACTTTTTGGGCTTGGAGATAGCTCAAAATTTCGATGGGATCACTATATCTCAGCAAAAATATGCTTCTGACCTGTTATTGAAGTTTAATATGGCTGAATGTAAGGCAGCCCCGTTCCCATTCCTCTCAGGAATCAGTCTTGAGGAGGGAGATTCCACACCACTTGCAGATTGCAGTATGTATCGGCAGTTGATTGGTTCACTACTTTATTTGACACATTCACGGCCTGATATCTCATATGCCGTGAGTGCCGTGTCAAGATATCAGCAGCAGCCACATGAGCTTCATTGGCGAGCAGCCAAGCGGATCTTGCAGTATGTGCAAGGTACGATACAGTTTGGCATACATTATGCTGCAGATTCTGAGCTAGATTTCATTGGTTTTACTGATTTAGATTGGGCAGGTGATAGCATTGATCGGAAGTCCACTTCCGGTTATGTTTTCATGATTGGTCATGGTGCTATTTGCTGGTCCAGCAAAAAGCAAGCAGCCATTGCACTTTCTTCAGCAGAGGCAGAGTATCGAGGGGCAGTCAATGCCTGCATTCAGGCAGTTTGGTTGCAGGGTATTCTTTCCGAGTTTGGTTTTGGTGGCACTACTTCGACTGTCCTATTTTGTGACAATAAAAGTGCTATCAAGATCTCCACAGATCCAGTTCAGCGGCAGAGGACCAAACACATTGAGATTCATATGCATTACATTCGACAGTTGGTGCACGACCGCACCATCATTCTGCAATATTGCCCTACTGATGAGCAAATTGCAGACATCTTCACCAAGAGCTTCACTGAGAAGAAGTTCTCTTACCTCCGTTCACTGTTGGGGGTGAGTTCCATCATGGTGGAGACAGATTGATTCATTATTATGCTTTAGCTTTAGGGGGGGCTTTCTTCCCACTGGGTTTTCCCTCTTTCCTCACTTAGTTTATTTTTAGCATTTTTTTGGATTATTGTATTGGTGTGACCTTTGGTCTTAGTTACCAGGGCCCCACAATATTTTAGTTGGCACATCATAGTCTAGCTTGAGGGGGGGTGTTCGGATATCCACATCATCTATTTCGGGATACATCATCTATTTCAGGATCTTGCATGATCTATTTCAGGATATGATCTATTTCAGGATTCTGCATGCACAGGCATGCATCCCAGTCACCAGTTTGATGCCTCCAGCACCTTATCCACCTTCTTCTAGCACCCGGGAGCCACCTACCACAGATTTTTAGCCCTCCTAAGCTGAAAGGCGCCCACTTCTCACCTACTGCCAGAGAAGGGCGCACTTGTTCACCTACCACTGCAGTTCCACTTCAGTTACATTCAGTTAGCTCTGATTCTCCCTGATTTGAGGCTAGTTTCACTCCCGACTGACTGTATCACTTCCGTTTGACCTCCAGTTTGATTAGGTGACTTGTTCTGACTTCAGTTAGCCTCCCATGCGCCCCCACTGAGCCTCCAGATCCTATATCAGTGCTACACACTTCAGTTACATTTATTATACTCAGTTAGACTCAGATTGACACCTGGATGACTGGTTGTTGTGATTGATGAGCACCACCGATGATTTATGAGGAATCCTAGACAGAGTCAAGCTACTCCATTCAGTGATTCGAATGACCTTCTTAGGCAATTCGAATTGCTCAGTCATTGTGACAGTTTGTATTGTAATTCATTCACCCTTTCTGGGATAGAGAGCACTGCTGCATGTTTTGCACAGTTTTGCACCATATTTTCTATGTTCATCTGTTGTGATTGATTTACTTGTTCATTAGATCTGCTGTGACTAATTTTACAGTTATATCGTCCAAAGGTCAAACATTCTTATTACTTCAGTGTTAATAAGCAATTTGCATCCTTGATAACCATAAGTATTGTAACAATTATTAAATTAGGAGAACTATTACTGTTTAAAAGGTTTTCATGGCTATTTATTATCAAATGCAATTGTTATTGCGTTTATTTAATATTCTCATTTTCAAACCAATATAATTTGTCGGGGAACCATTACTTCTTCAATTCCTTAAGAATATCATAGTTGGTTTTGTTCCCACCCTTACCATCGCAAGGGTGGTTACTAGTATTTATCCTAGTATGCCATTGTAATTGTACATCTTTACTCTTCCTACCCACACGGGCAACCCTTATGTACTTTGTAAAGGCCTTAGTCTAAGCCTACAAGTTGAACGAGAACATCATTACGTAATATGTTCAATCATATTAGGACTTCATAACAGTCGCTTTAATTGAGTTAAGTTGAGGACTGTGTTGAGATTCTTATGACTCTTTTATTATTACACGAGATCATCACTGTATTTGGTACGATTAATCCAAAAAATTTCTCAAAAACCCTGTTGCACTGTTACCCAATATTTAACTTATTTTGTCTAAGCCGTGTTTCCCCCTTAATAAAATAGTCTTTTAATAAGCTTTATATGCAATTCCCCGGTTTAAGTACATGGTGTTTTCCATAATGGGATTCAAAAGGATACCTATCCTTGTATCCAACAATTTATTTCCTTCCATTATCTTATCTAAATAGTATGTAATGTATTTTTTTTGTCGTAATCTCGTATGGAAGGGATTCTATTGTATGGTGCTTGTTTGTTGATCATCTTAATAAAAAAAAACAATATGCTTATCTTAGTTAAAAATAAGATGTTTAGGAACAATGCAATTTATTACATGCTAAAGCGATTGTTTCAGAAGCTCCATTTCATCCCTATTAGTTTAGAAGTCTACTTTATATAATTGGTGACTAGCATACCTTTGTCGATAATATGAAAATCGATTTGTTGAGATGATATATGGATATTTGACAGACCCACTTCAAGTATGTACAATGTTGCTTCATATTCGATCCATCTCCAACAAGTTTTCAACATTGAAAACAATCACCACTTTACCAATAAAAACATTATAGATAAATCAATTGTATTTTACAACTTATCATTACTATTTACATCATGACTATAATTTCCTTTAGTATGTTTGGTTTTTGTTATGATAAATTTTTAAGTGATAATATATTTATACATTTTAAAATTAATTTTTTTGATTGATTATTGTTTCCTTGTGATTAATTTTTTTTTTTTTTTGCAATTAAAGCTACAAGTCATGTCATTAGGATGAAAATGAAACCTTATGTGATCTATAAAAACTAGAAGACAAATAACTATTTAATGTAAATACAATAAGTTTATAATAATAATCTTATTATTGTGTACTCAAATACTACTTTACCAAATAAAATAAAAAACATTCTAAATAAAGCAATTGTTTATCATTGCTATTTACAATACAATTATAATTTCCTTTACTAAAGAAAATCTTGAGCTATATGTTTGCTTTCATTCATAGCTTTTTTTTTGAAGTAATAATATATTTTTCAACCCCCTTTTTTTTTTAAATAAAAAAAAATACTTTTTAATTCATTATTATTTTTTTTTTTCCAATATGATAAAATAAACCTGTTAATAAAATATCTAGATAATATTTTATTATATTGTTATATTTATTTATTGTAAATATTTTTGTAAAATACATTTTTAAGTAAATTTTAGAAATAACATAATGTTGATAAGTTTTTTTTTTATTATTATTTTATTTTATAACATTAAGATTTTGACTTATATCACAATACCTCCAACTTTACAAATTAATCTTTCTAATTAAGATTTTGTATTATATTTATTGAATAGACGTGGTAAATACTCATCTATCTCAATCATTGAATATGAATTAAAATATATCAATAGAATTATGTATTTTAATTAATTAGTGGTTGACATGCGTGGCAGCCCCATTCGTTCTTGGCATTAGGTCATCTAAAATGCTCTTGGGCATACTATGAGGAGCACCACAAGGAGAGGTAGGCTCTCGTCCATGGCGCTCGGAGTGGGGAGGCAATGTGGAGCCTCTTGGCTTGGCTCCTGGTCGCTTTACAAGCCCTCGGTGCTGGGAGCGTTACCTTTTATTGATGTGCGCATGTAACAAAGGAATGGGCGCTGGTCTTGGACGATGTGTAGGGCCCTTCTGACTGGGCGCTTAGTCCCATGGTGAAGTTCCGGGCGCTGGGTGCTGGGCGCCTATTACCTTTGCAATGGGGCCCTTTAACGTATGACATGGCTCTATGAGGTCGTAGACGTAGTGATGGGGGAGGAAATCAACGGCTCACGGTGAACCCCGCGCTGTTAACATGCTCGGGAGATAAAGGAAGAGACGGTTGCGGTAAGAATACCAGCCTCGTACGTGTCGTCCACCCAGCTCGTCCGCATGCTCGATAAGTAGTATAAGAAACCACCGATGGCCCATGCGGACCCGCCCTTAGGGAATGTTATAAAAAGGCGAGCTAGCTCCTTTCCGGCAACCCATTTAGGAAATATTGCGGGAGGGACTAAGCACAGTGCAGCAGTCAATAATGCGAGCAGGACTAAGCACCTACATGCTAACCCTGCAGGTGGCTACAACGTTTGCTTGGAAGCCGTGATATCCATCTGCGTCAGGCTGGCTTGTCTGCGACTTCAAAGTTTAGGGTTCGGTGTTGGAGCCACCGGCAATAGAAACGCTGAGATTTGACAGACTCAGCGTCTACACGGCCGTCGTTGAAGGGTTTTGCAGGGCAATGGAGCTCGACGACGCCAAGAGAATTTTCGAGAAAAAGAAGGACAATGGCGTCGTGCTGAATGCTTTCAACCATTGAGTATTGATTCAGGGTTTGGGCAGACGGAAGGCTTGGGGAAGCCGTCGATTACAGCCTCGAAATGCTTGACCAAGGTTGGCGTTCTAATGTTGCAACTTCGGTTTCGATCACCGGCGGATTTTGTAAGGAGCAGAGATATAACAATAATAATTAACAATTAATCAGTTTAAGGAAAAAGTTTTATTGCAGACAAGGTTGGAATAACTCAATTGGTTAGATCATGTAGCTATGATGTGGTCGGAGGTTCAATCCCTCCTTCTAGCGGCTGTAGTTTTCAATTCGGAAAAAAAATGGGTTTTATTGCAGACGAGAGGGCCATCCACAGTTTTCCTTCGCTCCCGATATTGGCTAGCAGGCTAGAAGAAGCTAAGGAATCTGTAGAGAGTTCTACTGGGCAAGAGATAAAGATTTTCAGTGCAGATGTGCGGAAATTTCGAAGAGATGAAGAAAGTGATGGACGAAGCTGGGCCTGTTGATGTATTGATTCGCAATCAGGGCGTTTTACCCCACAAGAGTTTGAGTTGCAGCCTGTGGATACCATGCATTCTATGGTGGATATCAATTTGATGGGCACCATTCATCTGATCAAAGCTGCACTTCCTTACGTGAAAAGGAGCAGAAACGGGCCGCCGGCTTCCATTGCTTTGATGTCGTTCCAGGCTGGCCAGGTGGGTGTGTATGTATCCGCATATGATCTCTGTATATGAAAACATAGGCAATTTGTTTTTTTTTTTGAAATTATGCCATCGCTGCACACTAGGTCTGGGGACAAATCTGTTAACTTCTGTGATTTTATAAAAAAAAAAAATTCTCACTGTTGTATATGTATCGGCACATAATTTCTACATATGAAAACAAAAGTAATATATTCTCGTCCATGGAGTTATAACTGCTATTTCTCTATTGTTCATAGAAATCCGCATTTGCCATTCTTGGCGTTAACTCAAGATTTCAGTTAATTGATTTATGACCCTGTTGCCTTATCTGGAGGAAGGGCCCATTCTGAGACTTTATATTGATCCCACAGTAAATTTTAATTGGTTCTTAAACCCTGCTTTTATCCATTTCAGCGTGGGTTTCCAGACTCTACAGTAGTTTTAAATTTTTTTCTTAAAATCCTGCGTTTCAGATCATGGCATTGATTCTAAACTCAAAAGATTCCAAATCTAAATCTTGGCATTTGAATTCGAGACACATAGTATTTAGATCTGCATCAAATAATACTTTTCTCTCTGCGTTTCCTCATTTATTGACAGAAATTCCCATTGTTTTCCACTATATTAATTCCAAATTTCATTTAAATGAGTTAGACCCTGTCGCCAATCCCATAATTGTTTTATTTTTTGGGTGTTTCCAAATTCCGCAGCCGATCTTAGCTGTTTTCAAATCTCGGAACCCCTGAAGTGAACCCATCGTACACTTATATTTTAATCTCTGTGCTCTATTTCTGCAATTAGCTAAGATCTTCTTTGATAGAGATCTACATGAGCTAATCCTTGGCGCTTAAGAATTTAAAAGTTCATAGCATTAAACTCCAGACTTAGTGTTTTAGTTTCAATTTCATATAGCATTTGAATCCATCTTGGCGTATGATTTCCAAAACCCAAGCATTTTGCACTTGGATCTCTTGGATCTTGGCGTGTGGTTTTAAATTTTAATGACATTTCGATTTTGGGAAATTGATGAAAACTTTGTTGAACAATTATTGAGACTTTCATAAATTCACTATATGAACTGGAACTGTATCTCTGTGGTTTTAATCAATCTGGATAACATTCTACCACCTATCACCGTGGATGAATCTAACCCATGTAGATGTCCTCGGTGTAAGCAAAACTAATTTAATGATCCCTTATGAGCCAACTTATGCGTGATTCTCTCTTGGGAGATCTGTCAACAAAGTCGATATTCAATAAGTCAACCTCCTGCATCTAGTTCGACCATGTATCGGTACAATGTAATTACTCCTTGTGATTTCGTGATCAATATGTGTATGTCCAGTCATTGATTGACTAGCATTATAATGCATTATAGTGGAAATTTTAGAGTTGTAATATGTGAAGGTCGATAATGGTTCATGAATGTGTTTTAGTATTTATATTATGGAAGGTATGAATGTGTAAAAAGTATTAGTTTGTATTAGCATGGATGCATATTAATTAAAAGAAGAGTTAAGTGTCAGTTGAAGGTATGGATGCTTATTAAATAAAAGAATTGTTAGGATTTAGTTGAATTTAAAGATGTATTTAAGTTAGAAAAGTTACAATCAATTGTCATATATATTACTTAAATATGCTCTTTTTGCAATGCATGTATAGGTTCCTATAAAAATTATCCTAGTTAAACATTTAAGAATGTCATTTCACTTATGAAATTATGAATACTCACTAAACCCTTGGAGCGTCCCTTGAAATTGTGGTTGTTTAGGAGTGACAATTTTGAAACTAAGGCATCCCAAAGGGTTTCCATTCCTCTTGAGGCCCCTATAGAACTGACTGCCACACCTTGATTTCTTTTCCATAATATTTCCATCTTTTTTAGGACCTCATGTTCTTCTTGTTTTGTCTTTTGAATCAATAGGACATTTGGTTTTCCCATCCTAATGAGGTATTTTAGGGATTCATTTTTTTTCCTTCTTCCCATATCCATACTATTCCAAAAGATGATCTTCATCATTTAATAAGGTTACTGATAGAACCTCTTCTTAATTCTGTAGGTTATTGTCTTTTATTTTTTTGGAACCTTGAATTACCTATATCAAACATGCTATAATAAAGCTTGGGAGTACATCCCTTCGGAGAGCTTCTATAAAGCCCTTGCAAAATTCATGGTAATTTACCTTGACCTTTGCGTCGTTTACATCGCGGAAGGATCGTTTACGGGCAGGTTGTGCACCAGATGCGGTAGCATATGGAGCATTGATATAAGTTACCTCATATATGTGCGTTAGCTATTTGTTTGTGGGAGAAAAGATTTCTTGTGTAAAAATTTAAAGATTTCTGGATAACAATAAATATATTATAGGTTTTTCTTTAAATCTTTTGTTTATGTAATACCTTTATAGAGAAAAAGAAAGCATGTCTTTTATGATAAAGTCAATTTTAACCCTAACCTAAAATACATGCAGATTACCATTGTACTTTATTTAAATATTATATAATAGTTAATTATTAAAGCTACATATTATTACGGATAAGTATGAATAGTTACACTTAGAGAGTAGTTTCTTTCTTCAACTATCTACATCAATTCCTCTTAGTTTAGTTGGAAAGATTATCCAGTTTTAACTTAGGGGAATAATGCAAACACAGAAGATAATGTTGATTGAAATGGTGACTTAGTCTATAATACTAGAGTGCTGAGTCTAAAATGAATGTATATTTTCAATTTGCAAGTAATCAATTAAGTGATAAAACTATTGTCTTTTTGCACAATGTTTATTTATTATCACATCAAGCAAGATGATTGTATGGATAGTTGTCAGTTGCCAGTGGCCACCTACATCTGCATAGCAAATATTGACATTGTTTTACAAGCTGGAAAATACATTTTCTGACAACTCTTGTATTAAATGTTTGATTGCAAATTGGAAAATACCTGTCTGTTTGTCTCATAGACAGGTATTAAGTTAGGCCTCCCGTCATAATTTATGGGTTGGGTATGGATGCAAATCTGAATTGGGTTTCTAGTATTTGTCGCGCCTGTATATATAACACTGGATATATTCATTGTTCCTGAAGGTTATTAAAATTTAAAACCACAAATGAATTTAAAAACACTCCAGCTCAATTTCTTCTATACAAAAGGGGCAGCGAAGATATTGAGGAACAAGTGATGGTCCTCATTAACAAGCTCTAGGTTCCCAATTCTAAGGTCCCGAAAAGCTTTACTGTGAATTAAAGCACTCTATTGCTGGCTCGAAGTGAAGATTACCCTTTCAAATGAATCCGGAGAGGGCATATGGACTAAGTGAATCTGTAATTGAATCAACGATGATTACAATATTGGGTAAGTCATATGTTTGAAAAGGGAGCTCAAGTACTCAATAAATTATGGACCAGGAGGCAGGCTCCTTTCCATCTGAGACTCCTTGCCCGATGCGGACAAGCGGCTTTGCACCTTCTTTCACGAACAAATTTTGCAACTAGTAGCCATGTTAGGATAATCTTTGCGAATTTCCATACCTAGTAATAGGTTTGTTACTTGCGGTTTTGGTTGCTTTAAATTTATAATCAAATCATTGTGAGTTGCCACTCAAGTGAAGTTATGGAAGTGGATGAACTTCTTAAAAATTTATAATGAATTTGTTATCCTTAAACAAGCTCACACAACATTGCATGTATTTCAAAAACGTTGAGAACCAATTTTCGATCTAGTTGGGTTTGGGTATCTAATCTTTGTTTTTACCTAGAGAATATTTGGGTATTGGCTTCCTCCGTTTGTAGATCTTGACATACTAAACTATTGACATAGCATTGGGAGGGTTGGATGACGTTGTTGCTACGTGTGCATTGAATTGATAGAGTGTTGATTACATTGATAATGAATAAGCTCTTCATATTGAATGGTTCCATTTGAGTTTCACTGAAAGAGAAAATTAATTTGTAGCTTGTGATTTGTCTTGTTCATAGTCCATTAACCACGATAGATTAGAGTGGGAACAATAAAAATTCGTAGTAGAATTCTTTACCCACACAATATGTGCAGTTTTGAAGAGCTGGGTAAACATGCACTTGAAGTTGTTTTTTGGTTTTGCTTTTAAATGGTGAAACTTAGGACATATATTTATATTATGCATCACGTATGTGGCGGATCAGAACATACATATATTTATACTATGCATGTAGATAGGGTTTGAAGTCACATGTGTAGATTATTCCGGGTCTAGAAAACTGATTGGGGGCAGGCTTTTGTCTTTTACCAAAAACATCTCTCTTGCGATCTGGAAATCATGATTTTTACACGTTTTATTTTACCAAATACATCCCTCGTGCAATTTGGAAATAGTGACTTTTTGCAAGCACTTTTTAGAGCCTAAACATCTTCACTCTGTCTATCCGAACTATATGAGATTGCGTTGTATGAGATTGTTTTAGGATCTGGTAGTGCCTTGATCGCATGAGTTTTAATGCGAATCTAGAAACCACCTAGGTTACATTTTTTGCCAAGAGTTAACACCGCAGGGAGTTCGGTTGTGTTTTGAAGGATGGTTCTATTTTGGTTGGGTCTAAATGCCTTGCATTATTGCCAGAATCAGTTGTGTATGATTCCCCAATGTTGTGGTTGGTAGGTGGCCAAAGTGGCTCGTAGCTAAATTTTCTCCATAGTATAACATATCATATTTATGAGAAGAGTTTAAATAAACAGTGGGCTAATTATAATATGAAATGAATTTAGGGCTACTTAGGTTGGCTGGAAATAGTTGTCTATGTTCATGAAAGTATTTTTGAATGATGGGGCATATGTAACTTTGTCTGGTTAACTGTCATTCTAAGTTTTTCGGTTTTCCCCAAGTACTGAACCGGTAATATGAATATACTGTCATTCTTAAGCTTATGTTTCTCAAAGTGTGGAGCATATCTTTATTCAGGATGTGTTAGATGGATCCTTTCTTCTGGCTTTGCTTTCCAGATATATATGATTTCCCCGTTTAGAGTAGTCTAACCGGCTTTTCTTTTCAGATATTTGTACTTCTTTTAATGGAGTAGTCTAAACAAGTGCCATTGCGTTTTCCAGCAGGAATTTGACGGAATTTGAGAGAAGAATTCTTTGAACTTACATAAATCTGAATGTGGGTATTTAGATATTCAAAGCTATTGAATATATTTATATGTTCAAAACCAAATTTAAAAAGAAAAACCAAAATACTTTGCCCAAAAATAACCAACATTTAGACTCCTCTTCTAATCAACTGGAATATGGGAATCGACTTAAACCCATCCTCTATTGTTTTTTCATGGTCAGCAGCATTTCGAAATTGAGTTGTGGATTCAGTAGACTATATACTGAATGGTTACATAGTTGTTCTTTATGTCAATATTTGACACAGAATTAAGAAAATGAACAGTTTTTTTAATTTTTATTTGTGTATGTGAACTGAATTAAACCCATCTTCGCTAGTTTCACAGAGTCCAGCAGCAATTTGAAACTGAGTTGTTAATTCCGTAGTTTAAATGGTTGTCAAATGCACAGCAATACTGGTATTCTGCAAATGATCTTGATTTGGGTGGTTCCTTCGAGTTGATTTGGAATGACTATATTAATGGTCTATTAGGAGCTGGTATTCATTTAAATAACAGCGCTGATAAGCTGGTCTGGAATTATAATTATAGCAGGGATTCTATTACTGCAAAAGATGCTTACGAATGCATCTTTAAATCCACATCTCGCCCGATATCTGTGATTGATTGTATTCCTATTTGGCATAAGGCTCTGCCTAGCAAGATCTCTTGTTTCATCTGGCTTTTACTTCATAATAGTATCCTTACATGGGATAATTTGCAGCGGTAGGGGTTCTCTGGTCCTGGTATTTGCTCTCTCTGTTGGTCAGAGGAGGAAACTGTTGATCATCTCTTCTCTTCCTGTTCAGTTTGGAAAACTGTGGCAGGGTATATCTGCGACTTCTTCAATGTTCCAGATTGTCTCACATGTACTTCTTCAGTTGATCTTATTAAAGATTGGGCTGGCAAGTCTTCCAAGAGCTCTCCACTCTATTTGCTCCCCTACAACATGATGTGGACTGTATGGAAAGCCCGTAATATGGTGATTTTTGAAGGGAAAAGAAGGAATATTCATGGCATTATCCAGCGTATTATATCAACAGTTCAGGATCGTTATATTGGGACTGTGGTTAAAAAAGGATGCTGCAGAATTATTGGAAATCCACCTGTCAAATATTATCCTTGTGGTTTTATAGACGGAGCCTCCAAGAATATGACAGCTGGTGCAGGCCTGTGTATTTTTCTTAATAGCACTCACTTCCTGGAGTTCGTAGTGGGGGTAGGATATGGCACAAATACCAAAGCAGAGCTGCTCAGTCTCTGGACTCTGTTACAAATATCCCATATGATGAGGATCCCCTTAGCCCACGTATATGGTGATTCTCAGGTAATCATCATTTGGGCTAAGGGATCGACTACTCTCTCCCCACCTGCCCTATTTCATTGGTGTCGGGAGACTAAAAAGCTAGCCACTAGCTTCCAGGACCTGTCATTTTCTCACATCTACCGATAGCACAACCAGGCTGCTGACTGACTTTCAAAAAAGGCGCTCTCCTTTCCCCAAGGGAAAGGTGTTTTGATGGAATATATAGAGAATCACCTGGTTTCTAAGGAATTCTTCCAGCTCTTTTGAGCATGATTTTGAAAGTTTTTTTTCTGTTGGACTTGAAGTCTTTGTGTATCTGAAGGGCATCTTTTTTCCCTTTCATGTAGATGTCTCATTTGCAAATTATAGTGCGTCTCCTTTGAACGCTGATCAGAGTGTGACTGGCTCTCGGTAGATGTGATTTTGTGGACAGTCCACATCACATGATGAGACAGTTTTCTGATGGGTTATTTTTTGGTATTATGTGCCTTTCCCCCTGTCTGGAACTCTGGACGAGTTGTTATGAAATGTCATGCTGAAGCAGCTGTATGTACTAATGGCCTTTGATTCTATTGAATAACAAGGACAGGTTTTTTTCGCTTGAAAAAAAATTGTCCTTTATTTTCAAATATGGTTTTATATTTTTTTTGAAATTTATAGTTTTTGATGTTGTAAATTTAGAATTAGCTTTATTTTAATCTGTATTTTAATGGTATAAATAGATTCAGCATTTTTTAAAAATTTCGAAACATCCAAAAATTCCACTTAACAACTATAATCTAGATTTTGAAAAATTACAATAAATTTTTTTCAAAATAAAAATCATTCTATTTAAACCTAAATAACTATTTTAAATAATTGCCAATCATTTATTTGAATGTTGTATTTCTAAATTTCATTTTGTAAACCTCCATGGTATAATCAACTCTATGAATGTATGTAGGATGTAATATATGGCATTACTTGTAATATATGGGATGTTCCCTGAGCCCAGGAAATAATGGATGAAGAGTCGCCCATTACTACAATAGAAGAAACCTGTAAGCGCCAGGAAAAGTATAAAAGGAGCCAGAGAGCACATAATTCGCTGCGTGTATTAGTACCAGGGCCCAAATTTAAAAGTAACCGGTAGGAGACGGAGGTGTTTAGATGAAGCACCACACCCGCCCCACAACCCCCGCCCCCCCAATCCGCAGCCCCGTCAAAGAAACCACAAGGGTACATTAGAACAGGGGGAGCCATGCGATATCCGGGCACCTTTCCAGAAGTGACTAACTTACCCCCCGAATGTGCAGAACCAGAATTATACTCCATAAATGAAGCAATGATACGTCCACTCAGCCAATGCAGATTAATAGCAGTCCCCTCGAAAATGAGGCGATTACGCATCTTCCATAGCTCCCACATCATATAACAGCGAAGCTCGAGCCATTGAGCATATAGAGAATCATTTGTCCATCTACCAAAACTGTCCAGTAATGTGACCGAGTGCCAATCAGCATTTATCCCAATAGAATTGACAGTGAGATTCCAGAGCTCCCTCCAGAAAGGACATGAAGAGAAAAGGTGGTCTACCGTTTCCTCGTGTGTACAACAAAGAGGACACCAGCCAGGTCCGATGAAGCCGCATCGAAAGAGGTTGTCCCAGGTAAGTATATAGTTTCCCATAGCCAACCAGACAAAGCATCTAATCCTCGGAGGAATGGCTAGCTTCCAGATCAGAGAGTGCCACCAAACCGCCTTCGGTTTACAATCAGCAAATAATGAGTCATATGCAAGTTTCGACGTAACCTTACCATGAGCAACATCCCACGACCAAACCAGCCTGTCCGGATAATCGCCGAGAAAGATGTTTGCCTGACGAAGTAGCAAGGTAAAATACGACCATTCTTTACCCATATCCCCGTGAATGCCAAGTTAACGGGCCGTGATCCACCCCTGATTGTTGAACGCTGCAGCATGTGACAGGTAGAAAATCCCACGAGAACGTAGATGCATGAGGAGTTCAAGAGAGAAGTGAAACATGGGCGCAGTCCCCATGACAGGATCCAAACCAAGTCTGATCTCTCGGCCATTGCCAGGGATCCAAGAGAGCCACTTTGCCACCACCGAGAACGCACCCATGAGCCCGCGCCAAATATTGGAGGTGCCGTTTAATAAGTGCCTGTTAATTCTGAACCAGGATGAGACCGAAATCTTTTTGAGATATTTGGCCCGAGTGATGCAGCCCCACAATGAGTTATTAAATAATACACGCCACAGGCTTTTTCGCATGAAGAGCAGTAACAAACAATTCCAAATTCTTGATATTCCAGCCGCCAAGGCAGTATGGTTTTTCCAAGCACTTCCAGTTTATAAGATGGAATCTGTTCTTTTCACCCCCACCAGTCCATATAAAACGGAAGAATTTACCCCGCAAGATGTGCAAAATAGAAGACAGGATTTTGCAAAGGGAGAACCAATATACTCCCAAGTTCTGAAGAACAGACTTAGCCAAAATAATCCGGCCACCCATAGAAAGATATCTCAAGCTCCAATGGCTTATGCGAGAATCGAAGCGTTTAACCAGCCATAGCCAGTCGTTAGTTCTATAATTTGCACGTTTGAGGAAGAAGAGGAGATATTTGGTACCATCAGTTAACTCTTTAAATTGCAAAGGAAGAAAATCCCTGACATTTAGTTCCACGTTTTCCTCCAGAGCATGTTTAAGGAAACATGATTTCATCATACTAATGAGCATACCAGTAACACAGTAGAAGAGGTCAAGAATTCTCTTATACTGTAACCATTCCGCCAGAATTCCCAGCCCGAATAACATCACATCATCCACGAACAATGAATGTGTTACAGTAACACCTGTCGAGATTTTGATACCAACAAGAGAGCCCTCAGATTTTGCTTTATTTATTGAGAGACTCAGCCCCTCAATGATCAACAAGAATAAAAGGGGAGAAAGTGGGCAGCCCTGACGGAGGCCCCTGGATGCTTTGAAGAAGTCCGTCAGCTGGCCATTTATAAGTACTGCATAGTTGACCGATGTAACACATGCCATGATCCACTTCATAACTTTCCACGGAAGGCCAATTTGTATTAGAATCAACTTGAGGAAAGTCCAGTTTACGCGGTCGTAGGATTTAACCAGGTCAAGTTGAAGAATGAGAGCCTCCATCTTTTTTTGTGCTATAGTATGGAAAACCTCCTGGGCCACACCAACCGCGTCATGTATCTGCCGCCCCTCCAGAAAGCCATATTGTTCCATTGAGATGAAAGTGGATAAGATCGGCTTGATACGCTGCGCAATTACCTTAGAAATGATCTTATAAACAATATTGCACAGAGCAATCGGTCGGTAGTCATCAAAACTCTCAGGATGTGTAGATTTAGGAATCAGTGCCAAATAAGTGGTATTTAGTGCCCCGGAGACCAGTCCCAAGGAACGAGATTCATCAACCGCATCCCTCATATCGTTTCCCATTACATCAAAAAAATGTATAAATAGCTCCACCGTCCACCCATCCGGCCCAGGAGATTTATCCTTTGCTAAAACCCAAAGAGTGTTTTGTATATCAGAGCAGGAAATTTCCTCAAAAATTTTGTCACCCTCCGCATCAGTGAACATCCGAGGATATTCCTTTATAAGTTTAAACAGTTCAGGTAGGGAAGTAGTTTGAGGATCAGTATAGTAATCAAGAAAATGGCGCGACGCCTCAAACATAGTTGTTGTCCTTAGGGTGCTATAAAAATCCTTCTAAATAAAGTGGTCGTGTATAGCCACACGGGGCAAGTGAAAGAGCGGCGCCGTGCCATAGGAGGTCAAACCCAAGGTTGCGGGTGTATGTTCTCTCAAGTGGGCTCACCACCACTTGTTTAAAAGGAGACGACCCAATACCGTTTGAGGGATAACTGCTCTTTCTCCACTTGACGAAGGTACTTAGTGACCAACTTAGGATGTCATTCCTTATAGGTGACTGTCGTGGAAGCTGACAGTACCTGAGACAGATTTTGTCACAAGATCAAGGAAAGCACACGTCACAAGATCAAGGAAAGCTAGCGACTGCTAGATTTCCTTCTAACATAAGCATTTCCTTCTAGGATAAGAACACATACTTATGCTAGAAGAAAAGCTAACAGTCACTAGCTTTCCAATAGAAAAATCATGTCCATGGTGATTGGTGGTTGCTAGCTTATACCTTGAGCTTGTTCCATGTGATGTATTTTGAAATAAGCACATGGCAAAAGATCAAGGAAAGCTAGCGACTGCTAGCTTTCCTTCTAGCATAAGCATTTCCTTCTAGTATAAACACACATGCTTATGCTAGAAGGAAAGCTAACAGTCGCTATCTTTCCAATAAAAAACCATGTCCATGGTGATTGGTGGTTGCTAGCTTATACCTTGAGCTTGTGCCATGTGCTCTATTTTGAACGAATGCTAACTTTCCTTCTAGCATAACACACATGCTTATGTTAGAAGGAAAGCTAGCAGTCGCTAGCTTTCCAATAGAAAAACCTTGGGCATGGTGATTGGTGGTTTCTATCTTATACCTTGAGCTTGTGCCATGTACTTTATTTTCAAATAAGCACATGGCACAAGATCAAGGAAAGCTAGCGACTGCTAGCTTTCCTTCTAGCATAAGCATTTTCTTCTAGGATAAGAACACATATTTATGCTAGAAGGAAAGCTAGCAGTCGCTAGCTTTCCAATAGAAAAATCATGTCCATAGTGATTGGTGGTTGCTAGCTTATACCTTGAGCTTGTGCCATTTGCTCTATTTTGAAATAAGCACATGGCAAAAGATCAAGGAAAGCTAGCGAATGCTAGCTTTCCTTCTAGCATAAGCATTTCCTTCTAAAATAAACACACATGCTTATACTAGAAGGAAAGCTAACAGTCGCTAGCTTTCAATTAGAAAAACCCTGTCCATGGTGATTGATGGTTGCTAGCTTATACCTTCAGCTTGTGCCATGTGCTCTATTTTAAACGAATGCTACATTTCATTCTAGCATAAACATTTTTTTCTAGCATGTCACACATGCTTATGGTAGAAGGAAATCTAGCAGTCGCTAGCTTTCCAATAGAAAAACCCTAGGCATGGTGATTGGTGGTTGCTAGCTTATACCTTGAACTTGTGCCATGTACTCTATTTTCAAATAAGCACATGGCACAAGATCAAGGAAAGCCTTGAACTTGTTCCATGTACTCTATTTTCAAATAAGCACATGGCATAAGATCAAGGAAAGCTAGCGACTGCTAGCTTTCCTTCTAGCATTAGCATTTACTTATAGGATAATAACACATACCTATGCTAGAAAGAAAGCTATCAGTCGCTAGCTTTCCAATAGAAAAATCCTGTCCATGGTGATTGGTGGTTGCTAGCTTATACCTTGAGCTTGTGCCATGTGCTCTATTTTGAAATAAGCACATGGCAAAAGATCAAGGAAAGCTAGCGACTGCTAGATTTCTTTCTAGCATAAGCATTTCCTTCTAGCATTTTTTAGAAGGAAAACTTTTCTTTTTAATGAGTCTCTACTTGTGCTAGATGCAATGGATTTTTATTTATCTCTAAGTATTTAATATGTTTCCATAACACATGACCCTTATTATTCTTGTGCATGTGAATAAAAGACATGTAATAGAATATTGCTTGATAATGCTCATTATTTCATGTATTTTTAAAACAATTTAAACTTATAGTCGACTATTTATTATTGTTTTTAGAAGCTATGGACTCTGGTGCAATGACAATTCCAAGGAATAATTTGAAGAAAAAACAAATTGCAAGTGACACACAAACAACGTCTCCCCCATGTGGTATGGTGGTTTTAAATATTATTCTCTCATTTCTAAATGGTTAGACTAGAAGACTATATGGTAATATTTGTGATTTTGATTTCATTTTATTTATAGTAATAATTGCTTATTATTGTTTTTAGAATCTGTCGTCTCCAAAGCAAGTAAAATGCCACAATCAGCATTCAAAAAACAAAAGCGTCATTCAACTCAGATTATAAATTCAACAATGGGTTCTAATTTTGAAATGATTAAAAAGTTCAAAACATCTGCTGTATATGAGTATGTCGAAGATTGGTATGTTGAGATTGAAAGTCCCATGAATATGTTTCCAGATATGTATATATTTGGATCCATGGATGGAAATGATATACAAAGGCTAGGGATAATTGTTAGTTGCTATGCTCTCAATCATAGTCAGATCGATTTTCAAATGGAGGTAATTGAAGAAAATGAAGTGAAATTATTTTCTTGCCAAGTTGATTACACAAAATTTAGACCAGATTTGATTGATACTAATACAGAATTTCCAGAGTCAATAAAAAAGTCACAGTTTAAGTTGGACAGTTTTGAGAGCTTCAATGAATCTGGTCTAAAGAGTTGTGATGATCTTGTACAACGTATTACCAACGTTATGAAATATCGCTATGTGAGATGTAAGAAAACATCATCCGTGTTTCTTTATTTGCAACAAAGAGGTAAACTACTTGATAAAATAACAGATGATAAACTCAAGGCTCAATTGCTTGCTTTGAGAAGGGTATATTTAGTTGAGCTAGAACATAGCATTAAAGAAAGTGAGTTCATGCCTACTACAGAGTTTGTAAAATCCCAAAAAGAAGACTCTCAGATAGAGAAGCTTGCTGACCAATGCGATGAAATCCATGAAAATTTTAAGGATAGTTATTTATTTTCAAGCTCTTTTACCATGAAGGTGGATGTTCGAAGATGTGTAGAAGCACCCAAGTTATATAAATTGAGATCACGGGATGATTTAAATGTTCGAGTATTAGTAAAATCATTCCTACAGAAATTTCAAGCATCATTGCCTGATGCTCTTCTGATTCCATTTGACACAAAAGAGTCTGATCCGATTGGAAACCTTGTGAAAATCATGAATGAAATGGATATAAATGCCAAGAACATCAATTTTTGGATAGTTGATGGGCAACACACCATTCAAGCAGCAAAAGAAATATTATCAAATCCTAAATTCAGTCTATCTGGGGAGGCAAAACAGAAGTACAAAGAACGTAATGCTCGGTTCTTAGATCCATTAGTTGCTCCCAGTGTGGTGATTCGTATTTGCTACCAGTTAAATTCTGCAAACACAGTGTTCTTCAAAACTCCATTCATTGATTCTGTGTGATCTGCAAGACAATTCCTAATTGCCACAAATAAATTAAAGAAACAAAAATGTGGGAATTCTAAGACGGCTGAAGACAAGGTATGCAATTTTTTTTTTTTTGCACTTAGTTTATATTGTTATAACTAAATTCATGGCTATTTTATTTTTGATATCACATTCTTACTAATTTATATTTGTTATTTTTTAACAGGTTGATGATGAAATGTTGTGCTCTTTCTTCGATTGTCCACTAACAAACTTTGCTGAAAAAAAAGTCTTGTTATATCTTGATGATACTACTTGGGATAAATGGGAAGTTGTTTTTAATTGTTACAAACTAGGGACATTAATGTGTTCTCCAAACCAACCTAAGGATCCATACTATAAGAAAAATAGTCTGAACAGTTTGGTATCAAGTTCTTTCCGTCCCCTTCAGGGACTAACCGCTGAAGAAATGTGTTCTGTAGCAGATAAACTATTGGATGGAACTGTCTGGTTTTCTATTCCAGTGAACCATCCGACCAATGCCATAAAAATGAAAGATTATTGTTCACAATTGAAAACCAAAAGAACAATTTTGGAGGCAATGGTAACATATTGCAAAAGTCATGATAAGAATCTGAATGATAAGATTCTTACAATATCCAATATTCTTGAGCATTATGGAATTACTGATATCATATTTGCTAACTTCTGTAAGACAATGGAAGGGTGTAAATATGTAAAAGGATCACGAAATACAAAAATAGAGTCCCTTTCTCCACAAGCCTGTGTGGTCCTTGATAGAATAATTGATGCATCGACAGATATACAGGAAATTGAGAACAGTTTTGAATTCGGTTGTCATTATGGGGGTCCTAGCCTCTTGTCAACACTTTTGCACTCTTTTCCTTGTCAGTTTCAACCAATGTTATACACTGACTTTGTTGTGTTGGATACATTGGCTTTGAAAGATGAATCATTCCTTAAGGATCACTATATTGAATTGTTTCGATTTTTAATCGAAAAAAATGGGTTGAAAGATTTTACTATGATTATCTTAGTAGAAATTTGGTCTTGTAAGGATGTACGCCAAGCTCTGGAGATTGTTTTCAAGGACTCAAATGTCAACTATAAAATGGTTACCGGTCTTTATGAATATAAAGAACAAAATAACTATAGTTATGATATAGTTTTAACTATACATTTCTATAGTGAAGAGTCAAAAAGTTTAGAGGCCTGAAGATACTCTCACAGTTTTAGAGACATATCTGATGAAAAGGAGAGATATTTTGAATTCTGGGAAGAATTATTGCAAATGCATCAACAACATAGTGATCTAAATTTGATTATTTCTCTTTATGCGGGGACAAATTTACAGCAGGCTTGCTGTACATATGGAAGAAGAATGGCATGTGTCGTAGAAAACGAGTTACAAAGGACTACCATGCTGACTAATCAAGAATCATTACAATTGTAAAAACCAATGTCTAATATATTGTTGTTGGAATATCCAGGTATTGTACTTGTTTTGTTCTTTCTCTAGTGATTCTTTGGATTCTATGCTATTTATAAATCTTGATTAACAAGATGTTTACTATAACTACTAATGGCGGAAATTGTCAAGAAAACAACGACGACACTTTGCAACAAAGCAATGATCAACATAGTGTGCACAATGTTGAAGAAGTTTTCGAGATGCAAATACAAGACGAAGAAAATACCATACCAAGTACATAATTTATTTTGTTTCTTTTGTTGTATTGTACTTGTTTTGTTCTTTCTCTAGTGATTCTTTGGATTCTATGCCTATTTATTTAATGAATTTCATTCATTGATACATTTTATAACATTTCATATGTTTATTATAGTGGCAAATGAGGAGAAAAAAGACAGTGATCAAGGGAATGTGACAGAAATCCATAGTCAAGAACATGATATCATATCAGGTACTTCACATGTCTCTTATTTTCAATTAAACATAAAATATGTCTTATAAAAAAAAATTGATTTAAAGAAGTATTATTGGTATTTGATTGAAGGTTTGTTATTTTGGCTCTAGGTTCTATGAATACAATACAAGAGAAGTGTGGCTTATCAATAACTAGTACAAAAAATACTCAAAGTGAGTGTATTTCTTCAACAATTTTTTTTATTAAAAATTTATGTAGCAGGAATAAAATGAATTAACTATGATATCCATTATTGTTTTGCAGCTATTATAAGTCAAAAGAAATTAGTTATTTTTGAATTGAATAACATTTTCTATCAGAGCGTTGATGGTGATGCATCACAAAAAGAATTTATCGAGAAAATGGGAAGGGCCGCAGATTACACGATAGAGAAAAAATCATTTTGGTTTCGTCCACATGCAAAAACATTTCTTGAAATGTGTTCCAGAAAAGAATCTCTTGACATTGCAATTTGGACGACATCTTTGAAACAAAACACAACAAGAGTTATGAAAAAGTTGGTTTCATAAACATTACAAGCTAAATTTTTGTTTACATGGACTGCTTCAGATTGCAAACAACAAAAGGGAAAAAATGACATTGATAATTCAACACAAGTTATATACAAAAAACATCTGAAAAAAGTGTGGAGAATGTATTCTCAATATGATGCTACTAACACTATTCTAGTGGATTGTTCAATGGAGACAAAGAAAGAAAATCCCAAAGAAAATGTGATTATTGCCCCTTCGTTTGATGGAAAGAATGAGGATAAATGGTTGATCGTTGATCTGTGGAGCTTATTGAATAAATTCTACAAGGCACCCGATGTTCGAGATATTTTGAAGAATCTTCAATGACTTTTAATAGTACATTAAGATGACTGTTATTCATTTCCTCTATAAACAAAATCTTGAAGTTTATAATATAAATTCTTGGTCATTGTACATTTGATGACTTAATTCTACATGTGATGTGTTATTACTGTGTTTTATTTTATTATCAATTTAATGTCAATATTATTTCATAATACTCATATAAGGATTGTTGTTGTGTCATTATTATAAATTAACATATTATTATTTTGTTTATTTATATTGAGATATTGAGTTATAAAAAGTTAGTGATTTGAATAATAGTCTTATGTGTTTTCATAAAAATGTAGTATTCCATATTAATTAAATAATTGTATTAGGTTGTATGTATAAATTAACGTACAATTACTATGTTTGAGCAATTGCAGTTTATTTATCAATTGCGTCTTAATTGATCATTATAACTCTTACAAATCAGTGATTTGAATGTTAGTTCAATGTTATCATATGAAATTTTCTTATTTCTTAGAAATTAAAAAAATGGAAAATCATATCAGGTTGTATGTAAAAATTACCTATAATTAGCTTGTTTAATTGAAATTTAAAAAATTGTAAATCTAGGTGGTGTGTATAAATTAACATATAATTGGTTTGAATTGGACCATTGTAACTATATTTTTAAATTGTGATTTGAATTTCATTGCAATGTGCTTATATGAATTTTTCTTATAATTTCTTGAAAATTAAAATATCGTATGAGGTTGTATGTAAAAATGAACATATAAATAGTTTGCTTGATTTAAACTTAAAAACTGTAAATTTAGGTAGTATGTAGATATTAACATATAATTAGTTCAAATGAATTCGACTATTGTAATTATATTTTTAAATTGTAGTTTATCTCATTACAATTCTTAAAAATTAGTGATTTGAGTAGTAGTTGAATGTGTTTGTATAAAAAAACTATTCCACGGAAATTACTTTTATTTTTTTCATTAAGTTGTTTGTTTGGGAGTGGAAATAAATTGGATATGTTTTGATGCCATTAAGCAATGAAGTTTTGAAGTGAAAATATGTTAATGTTATATATGTTGTGGCAGCAATGCAGATGGGAGTTAATACCAGTCGGAAGATCTTGTTGATCTTTGAAATGGAAGGAGTATTCTTCTCGTCGTATTCCAAAGATGAAACGAGTTCTCAAATTCAAAGAAAACCAGATTGGGAGCTTGGTGATAGATCCTACTTTTGTAGGCCTTTTCAATTAGAAGTATTAAAATACTGCCTAAAACATTATGATGTTGCGATATGGACATCAAATGTTACTAACAAGTACATTCGACAAGTACTTGAAAAATCAAATATTGATACAAGTGACTTTGAATTCATATGGGATAGGTCCCATTGTCACTTGCAAACAAAATCCAAATCATGTAGTATGATACAGTTTTATGAGAAAAGGCTAAGCGACGTGTGGTTCCAATATGGAAATAAGTACACAGAATCAAATGTATTGCTAATAGATACATCAAAGCCTACTTCTCAATTCCTCGGATATCGGTCAAACTGTATCTTAATAAAGGCTTATATAGGACATGAACACGATACTTGGCTTGTGCAAGTTATATTCCCCTTTTTAAAGACACTTCATCGTATCAAATAGAAACGCAACTACATTCGAATGTTCAATAGAACATTGAGTTCTTTGTATTAAGTGAAGATATTATTTTATGGAAATTTGTTGACGATTACATTGCAATATTTCAATACAAGCTGGACATATTTTTTGGTGAATTAATTTGTATGATTTTATAACTTTTATAGATAGATGATAATTGACAATGATATATAAATACAATTATTAGTATTATTTATGATTGCTTTTAGATTGATAAGTTTTTGCATCATACAACACTTGATTTCCCCATTCAAAATATTTTCTAAATTTGTGCTCTTAAATAAACTATTTGTAATTTAAATCATCTCATAAAAGCCAACAAGGCATGCAAGAAACTCTCTTTAGTTTTATTTATCTATATGTATTAATACAAGTGCATTACAACACTTGATTTCTCTATTCAAAATATTTTTTAAATTACATACTCTTAAATCAATTATTTGTAATTTAAATCATCTCACAAAAGCCAACAAGGAATGAAGTTCTCTTTAGTTTTATTTATTGATCTATATGCATTAATACAAGTGACACACAAATTTTGAATTAAACCTCCATCTATATAAAAGCACATTTCTTACAAAAAATATTACTTCAATGATAATGAGTGCTAAGTGTACTAGAATTTAGATTAAAGCATGATGAGTCATAGCTGAATGATTTTGAAAGGTATAGGCATTTGATTTCCCAATCTATAACTTATTGTAAATGTGTATTCTTAAGTTAATAGTTTATAATTGCAATAATCTCATATAAGCCAACAAGACAAGAAATAAATTATTGACTGTTATTAGCCTATATTCATTAATACGAGGAGTTTATCAATGCAATATGTAATTTTTGAAATAAAACCCCATATAATTGAAGTTGCAATTGTTTTAAAACACAAAATTAATTGCTAATGAGTTCTAAGTGGTATTAAGGGTAGTACGAGATTGGTCATAAGTGAGTGACATTGAAATATAAGAAATTTGATTTCTCATTTCATTTTTTTGTAAGTTTGTATTATTAACTCAATTACGATTAATTGAAATAATCTCATAATAGCCAACAAAGCATGAGATACGCTCTATCTTTTATCTTCTTGTATGCATTAAATGAATGTATAAATGTGATATGTATTTTTTGGAATAAAATACAATGTAAAAACATTCAACAAGTACTTGAAAAATCAAATACCGATACAAGTGACTTTGAATTCATATGGGACAGGTCTCATTGTCACTTGCAAACAAAATTCAAATAATGTAGTGTGATACAATTTTATGAGAAAATGTTAAGTGATCTGTGGTCCAAATATGGAAATATGTATGAAGAATCAAATATATTGCTAATAGATACATCAAAGCTTACTTCTCAATTCCCCGGATACCGGTCAAATTGTATCTTAACAAAGGATTATATAGGACATGAACCTGATACTTGGCTTGTCCAAATTCTATTCCCCCTTTTTAAGACACTTCATCGTATCAAAGAGAAACGCAACTACATTCGAATGTTCAATAGAACATTGAGTTCTTTATAGTAGGTGAAGATATTAATTTTTAGAAATTTGTTAACGCGTACATTGCAATATTTCAATACAAGTTGGACACATTTTTTGATGAATTAATTTGTATGTTTTTAAAACTTTTATAGATAGATGAGAATTAACAATAATATTTAAATACAATTATTAATATTATTTATGATTGCCTTTAGTTTGACATTTTTTTGCATCATACACCACTTGATTTCCCCATTCAAAATATTTTTTTAATTTGCGTTCTTAAATCAAATATTTGTAATTAAAATCATCTCATAAAAGCCAACAAGGCACGCACAAAGTTTTGTAAATGTGTATTCTTAAGTTAATAGTTTATAATTGCAATAATCTCATATAAGCCAACAAGGCATGAAATAAATTATTGACTTTTATTTGCGTATATTCATTAATAAGAGGAGTTTATCAATGCAGTATGTAATTTTTGAAATAAAGCCCCATATAATTAAAGTTGCAATTGTTTAAAAACACAAAATTTATTGCTAATGAGTGCTAAGTGGTATTAAGGGTAGTACGTGATTGGTCATAAGTGAGTGACATTGAACTATAAGAAATTTGATTTCTCAATTCATTTTTTTGTAAGTTTGTATTACTAACTCAATTATGATTAACTGAAATAATCTCTTACAGGCCAACAAAGCACGAGATGTGTTCTATCTTTTATCTTCTTGTATGCATTAAATGAATGTATAAATGTGGTATGTAATTTTTGGAATAAAATACAATGTAAAACCATATAATTAATTGATAATGAGTACTAAGTGGACTATTTAGACTCATTCGATATGTGCCATAAATAAACTCAAAAGAGCATGGGGTCATATATAAAGTTCAACTAAAAGATTTGAAAAATATGTTTCAACATCTATTTCTTCGACATTTAAAAATCTTATCATTTTCTTTGCCTTTTGGTGAAAGTAATTCTCGGCCATGATTTCTTAATTCGATTTCTTCACACTTTCATTGTGTATGTATAATGTTGTACCTAACAACTATCCCAATTTTGACGAATTTATAGTTATTATTTGGTTCGACATCAATACATTTCTTATAATTTATTTTATTTTAATTTAATATTGTGATTTCCTTCCAATCATGCTATATTATAATATGTTATTTAACAATAAAAATATTTAATATGATACTTTGTTCACTTCAAATATAGATAGAGATCTTCTTGTAATAAAACATGCAATTATGTGTGCAACTTAACTTCATTAATCCTACATTTTATATCTTCATGAATATTTTTTCTCACGATTCAACAAATTACAGATTTTCATATACTCCTCCTAATTTATGGCATACCGAACTAGTTATAAATGATACAACATTTCATTTTTTATGATTGTATATTAAAAACACTTGGAGTAAATAAAATTTGTGATCAATAAAAACATTCTTTCTAGGATTAGTTTTTCCAATTTTAATGGAATATTTCTTTAATGCATAATTTTTACAAATTAAATGAAATAAATAAAATGTTTACAAAAAAATTCAATGTCATAGAAGTCCTTGTAATAGAATTTTTCTAGATTTCTTGAAATATGTGTTAAGTAGTGGTATACCTCCATCATCGCAAAACACTACACCTCCTAGAAGAATAATGGAAAATGATATAAAGCTACCTGTCTTTAAAGTAACCACTTTAGAGGATCCATAGCAACATTGGTTTCTCTGTGAATTCATCTAGAACGTTAAGAAAGTACAAGATGATGCTATAAAGCAAGCTCAGCTAGTTACCACATTTAGAGATAAATCCTTAACATGCTTCATGAAATATTCTGTTGGACGGAATAGAACATTAGTAGAGATCAGAACTGTGTTGATTACAGAATTTAATAAACCTAAGTTAGAATCTCAGTGCATTATAGAGCTAAAAGAAATAAAACAGAAACCTAATGAGACTGTATGGGAGTTTGATCAGAAATTTAAAGCCTTTCTAGATCAAGTTAGTTTTGATATAGCACCACAACAACATAATGAATGGTTCATAGTTGCGTTGTTGCCACACATTAGGTTACCATTGATGCAATAGAAGGTATCATCGCAGACAAAAGCATTGAAAATTGTGATGAAGCTAGAAGCTTCTCCTATCGGAGAAACTAGCACAGGAATGGCACAGATACATACACAGTTAGAAAACCTGAGATTACATCTACAAGACGTAGATAAAAGAAAATAGATCAAAGAAGAGGCTTGGTGTACTAAAAGTAACGGAGAAGGACATTCCAAGGAACACTTACCTGTATTCAGAGATTACATCACTAGTGGAGCACCAAACCCATTAAATCAACCTCAAGGACCATGGTGTGAGATTTGCCGATGTAGAGTACATTGCCCAGAGGGATGTTACCTACTTCAGAAGTATGTATAGACACCAAAGAACTTGTATTGCACATTTTGTAAGTCAGTTTTCCATTATGATACCAACTGCAGAGGATATGAACTTATGATAGAAAGAAAACATGATGTCTACAGAGACCAAGGAGAAGCACAGAACAATAATGAAAATGCACAGTATGATCAAGGAACATACATAGGACGTGGTAAATTTAGAGGAAGACGATGTAAAACTGGACAAGGATGAGGAAGAGGTCAGATTTAGCAAGAGACTTTCAAACCCATGCACTACTTGTAAGTATTCTAATTCATTTGACCATGTCATTGAAGCATGTCCTATTTTGCAAGAGAGAAGACCAGAAGGAGAGAATCAAAAGCCTCAACTTATGATGACTACATAAACAGACTCAAGCCTATTGATGGGATTGGGGTAAGAAAAGCACTTGGAAAAATGCCTACATTCGACCCTAATCAAGAGAAAAAGGTATGCATCGAAGCAAGAAAGGGATTTCAAGACTCAGAACCTTCGCCAACAAGGGATTAGTTGTGAAGTAATCCTACATCTATATTAGATATGCCGATCTCATATGATGGATCACAAACTTCACTAGAATAGACAAGTCCTAACACACATTTTTTACAGAGCTACATAAAGCTACTACGACATGAAAACGCCTTAGGGGATTTATAGAACATATTGGGACACTACGAACAGCGTAGTACAGTGAATGATGCAAATAGGGTAGTTCATCCAATCAAGAACCATAGAAGGATAGGAAGAGAAATGAGTCTAAATGCATAGATTGGATATTTTGAAATAGACCAGGTCATTCTTCACATAGGTTCAGAGGTAAATGTGCTAACAAAACAAGCATTGGAACAAATGGGGAAGCCAAAGTTATCATGGTCGCCTATAAGTTGAGATTATCCAACCAAGAAAAGGTTATACCTTTTTGGATATTGTCAAACGTTCTTATTGACATCGATGGATTGAGAAGCAAAGCAAACTTCGAAGTTATTGAGATCAGAGATGACAGTAATCCTTATCCTGCATTGTTGGGGATTGACTGAGCAATTGATAACCTCACGATCATCAACTTGAAGAAAAAACAAATGATATTTGAAGGAGAAAATATTAGGGTCATCACACCCCTGGATCCTTCACAAGTACCTAGGTATGTTGAACCAGTACGAGAAGAATGCAGAGCTCAAGAACTTGATAATATATACAAGATGAAAGTGAATAAAGTGGGTTACATCAATCCTACAGCCAATGGAACATTGAGCTAGAGATACGACCATTTTTGCATATCAAAATCAGATGCAGGAATGGAGAACTGACAGAGTAGAATGCATGAAGTATCAACGAGGTGATGGGAGAAGATAACAAAGTAACTTCGTTGTATTGGAACAAAGGTAATTCCAATTCCTACTTATGATGGTTTGGGTAATATCAATGCATTCCTTCATTAATATTTAGCATCAGTTTTAGATGAACATAAGCTATCAGCTTTGGATTTAGCAATGTGCGCTACACCTGCTAGGTGGCGGGATGCACATAAAGAGAACCTGAAAACATGGAAAGAATGAAAGCAATTAATGGAAATCGGATTCACTGAACAGACTGAGGTTGCACAAGAAAAATACAATGGACAGACTGATCCTAGAGAACATGTAGAGTCTTGCTTATGAGCATGAACGCATATACCAAAAACATATTGGGTTCATATGTTTATGCACACATTGGGTCAAATACCAAAGAATTGGTATACAGAAGCAGAACTTCGCAAAGGCACAATAGATTGGCACGTAATGATAAACGAATTCCAATCCACTTTCAGCTTTGAGGATGATTGTCCGAGTGTCAATGAGGATTTACAGATCATAAAAAATCTATTCAATGATATCCCGTTACCTGTCAAAAAGAAACCAAAGTGGGAAAAACAATTGGAACATGCCATGGAATGTTATAACTTCACGCTAGACAAAGACAAAGATGAAGACCCGCGCAATGTGAATATACCTGAATCAGAAGGAAATCATGATGTCCAAGGACCTGATTTATAGATACCAGAGGTGGGCACTCCTATTAAGACTAGAAAATTCAATATTGGTACCAATGAAGAACCAAAGTTTACTTCTATTCGGGATTACTGAGATGAAGAAATAGTAGAACAGATCGTAGACCTACTACGCGATTACCAGGATCTGTTTCCTACCAATTTTTATGAAATGAAGAGCATTTTAGGTGACTTGGGAGTTATGAAAATACCTCTCAAGATTGATGTGAATCCTATTAAGCAAAGACCCTATAGATTGAACCCAAGATATAAAGAAAGAGTGAAAGCATAAATTGACAAAATGCTTGAATCGAGAATCATTGAACCAGTAGAAGAATCGGAATGGATAAGTCCCATGGTAACTCAAGAAAATTAAGCTAAAGGTGAAATTATAATTTGTGTGGATCACAGAAAATTGAATGGTGCATCTTTGCATGACCCATTCCCTACTCCATTCACAGATGAATTTCTAGATAATTTATGAGGAAATGAGGCATACTCCTTCACTATGTATTTTCTAGCTACCATCAGATCAGAATTACTAAAGAAGACAGACACAAGACTACATTTGCTACTGAATGGGGATCGTTTCAGTACATTGTTATGCCTTTTGGATTGAAGAACGCACCTGCTATTTTTTGAATAGTGGTTGTAGCTGCATTCAAGGATTTTATTCATAAATTCTTGGAAAAATATTTCGATGACTGGACAGTATTTGGCCTTTTGAAGAACCACCATGTGAACTTAACGATGATGTTAGAGAGGTGTAGACAGTATCAGATTTCCTTGAACCTAAATAAGTGTGTATTTTGTGTTACTTATGGTATTTTATTGGGACACATAGTATGCAAGCAAGGATTGATGGTTGATCCAACAAAGATAGCAATCATAGTAAACCTTCCAACACCTAACTCAGTTAAGAATCTATGCACTACATTGGGAAACACAGGATATTATAGAAAATTCATCAAAGGATATGCACAGATCACTGCGACTATGGAGAAGTTATTGAAGAAAGAAGAGAAATATAATTGCACTAAAGATTGCCAAAAAGGGTTGGACACATTAAAAGAAAAAAATGGTTACAGTGCCTATTCTCGTCTTTCCTGACTGGAATAAGCAATTTCATGTACACGTAGATGCTTTATCTATAGCACTTGGAATTATGTTAGTGCAACCAAGTGAGGGAGGCATTGATCATCCCATTGCATTTTCAAGCAGAAAGCTATCTTCAACATAAAAGAATTATACCACAACAGAAAGGGAAGGCTTAGCCATTGTGTATGCATTCCATAATTTTAGACACTATTTTCTAGGTTCGTACTTCCCTATGTTCACGGACCATTCAACTTTGAAGTATTTGGTCAATAAACTAGTGTTAGGGGGAAGAATATGCATATGGCTCTTACTTTTTTCGGAATATGACTTTGAAATCATTGCGAAGCCAGGAAGATTGAACATAGGACTTGACCATCTTTCAAGAATCAGTTCAGGAGAAGAGCCTAGTAATTTGGAAGATAGCCTACCAGATGCGAAGTTATTTGCTATCCCTATAAAAGATGACTATTTTACAGATATTGTAGCATTTCTGACTACAAGACTAGAACCTACAGAATTTACTATGCAACAGAAGAAAGAGTTAGTAGTAACATCAGTTGATTTTACCCTCATTAGAGGGAAATTATACAAACTAGGACCAGACGAAGTGTTGCGAAGATGTGTACTAGAACACGAGAAACTTATGATACTAGTTGAAGCACATTCTCGAGTATCGGGAGGACACTACGCAGGAAGAGAAGCTGTGAATAAAATATTGAGATCGGGACTATGGTGGCCTACCATACACAAAGATTCAAAAGAACATTGCCGTAGTTGCGATGTATTCCAAAGAACAGGGAGACCATCTCATAGAGATGAGATGCCACTGATACCACAACTGACGTTCCAAGCCTTTGAAAAATGGGATATTAACTTTGTGGGACCTATTAATCCACCAGGGAAAAGAATTGGTTCGAGATATATGATCGCAGCTACAGATTATCTAACCAAATGGGAAGAGGAAAAACCAGTAAAGGATTGTAGCGCAGTTCATTTTTTAGAACATTCTAAAAATGTTTTGGATGTCCAAAGATTCTAATGAGTGATCAAGGAACTCATTTCTTGAACACAACTTTTGAATCCCTGATAGCAAATTTCAGATCTATCATCAGCAGAGTACACCATATCATCCACAAGCTAATGGAACTGTAGAAGCCTTTAAGAAAGTATTGGAGAATGCATTGAACAAGGTATGCAACACAAACCTGGATGATTGGGATCTCAGAATACAAGTAGTATTATGGGCATATAGAACAACTTGTAAAAAGTTGACAGGTCATACACCTTTCAGATTAGCATATGGACAGGAAGTTGGCATGCCTATGGAATACATATTACCAAGATTTAGAATTGCGGCCTTAATAGATATGGATTATGATGAGACAATGGATGAAATATTATTACAGCTAGTTGGATTGGAGGAAGATCGCTTCATAGCAGGTTTTCACCAACAAGTGAAGAAAGACAAAGAAAAAGTATGGCACGAGGCACATCAAGTACAAATTATTCCGGGTAGAATACCTTGTCCTCCTCTATGATAGTAAATTTATGAAATTTCCTGGAAAATTCAAAATGCATTGGTTAGGGCCATAAATTATCAAAAATGTTACTAAGGGTGGTGCAGTTCAGTTAGCCACATTATCTGGAGAAAATGTGCAAGGACTTGTTAATGGGAGAATACTGGAGCCTTACAAGGATGGACCTACTACTCCTACATGTATCAGTTAAGAAATACAAGAAGGTTTTAAGTGTCAAGTGTAGTTTAAATTGGACACTAAAACAGAGGGCAGAGACTGCATGCAGTGTTGATAAAAATGCGCAGTTTTACCATATAGAAAGATGCATTGCGAAGCGCACATAGTAAGTCAAGCTGTAAAAAAAAAAGATAGAGAAGAAAAAACAAGTAGCGCTGCGATGTTCAATCAGAAAGAAGTAAAACACAAAGTTAACCTCGCCATCCACTAACTGCAAGCGAAGTTAGAGGTAACTGGCTATTACATTCTTGGTTCAGAAACTAGCCGTTACAGTTTTGTTTGAAAATTAGTTGTTATACAGTATTTTTGGGAACCGACTTTTTCTTCTTTTAAGGAATATTTGTCCGTTAAGACACATTTAATGAAGAAAAATGACCGATATCTCAACAAGGAATTTGCCAACGAAAAAGGAATTAAATGTTAAACTAGCCATTTTTGGGCGCGGCTTGGTGAAGCTGCGCCTATAAATAAGCAAGACTGCATAGTTACTGGGTTTACTGTAACTTGAAAATTTTTACGACGCGTAATTACTGAGCATTTACCAGTCGAGAGAAATCGTCATTCAATAGTATATGTCTGAGCAATAGATTTTAGAAGAAATCTTAAAGGAATCCTAACACTCTGGTCTAGAAGGAGTCATGAAGTCACCGTCGTTGAAGTCAGTCCTGGAAAAAGGTGGATCCTCCAGGGTCTCACTGTGAAATAGACCAGAGATGCAACATAAAGGAAAGAAAAAGGAGACTGAAATAGAAAGGATGAAGGATGCAAGGAAACATAAGCAGTACCCACCGAAACCACCTTGCCTGAGGGAAATTTTTTTAGTATTTGAGTACATATTTTCGAGGAGGGATGATGCTCCAGCGGTAACGCTCAAGAACAATGCATAGTATGAGATTTCGTTTCTTCCTATGTCAAGTAACGTACGAGAAAGAGAGGATTTGCTTGGAAAAATCAAGGAACGCAAGTTTGCAGACCACGACTTGCTGCACGACAAGAAGTTTCCTCAATTCCATCCGGATCTATAAAATTAGTCACAGTAGATATATTGAACAAGTAAATCAATCACAATAGATGAACATAGAAAATATGGTGTAAAACTGTGCAAAACATGCATCAGTGCTCAATATCCCAATAAGGGTGAATAATTACAATACAATAATTAGACAATGACTAAGCAATTCGAATTGACTAAGGAGGTCATTCGAATCACTGAATGGAGTAGCTTGACTCCAACTAGGAGTCCTCATCATCAATCAGTGGTGGTCATCAATGCACAAGAACCAGTCATCCAGGAGTCAATCTGAGTCTAACTGAAGTGTGTAGCACTGACATAGGGAAGTGGGCTCAGTGGAGGGCACATGGGAGGCTAACTGAAGTCAGAACAAGTCATCTAGTCAATCTGGAGGTCCAACGGAGTGAAACAGTCAGTCGGGAGTGAAACTAGCCTCAAATCAGGGAGAATCGGAGCTAATTGAGTGTAACTGAAGTGGAACTGCAGTGGTAGGTTAAGAAGTGCGCCCTTCTCTGGCAGTAGGTGAGAATTGGGCACCTTCCTGACTAGGAGGGCTAATGAAGTGATGTAAGAAGCTCCCGAGTGCTAGAATAAGGTGGCTAAGGTGTTGGAGGCATCAACCTGGTGACTGGGATGCATGCAAAGTGCATGCAAACCCTAATTGCATGCAAGATCCTGAAAAAGATGATGTGGATATCCAAACACCCCCCCTCAAGCTAGACTATGATGTGCAAAAAATAATGTGGGGCCCTGATAACTAAGACCAAAGGTCACCCCAATACAATAATCCAAAAAAAAATGCTGAAAATAAGCTAAGTGAGGAAAGAGGAAAAACCCAGTGGAAAGAAAGCCCCCCCTCAAGCTAAAGCATAATAATGGATCAATCTGTCTCCACCATGATGGAACTCACCCCAAACAGTGAACGGAGGTAAGAGAACTTCTTCTCAGTCAAGCTGTTGGTGAAGATGTCTACAATTTGCTCATTAGTAGGGAAATATTGCAGAATGATGGTGCGATCATGCACCAACTGTCGAATGTAATGTATATGAATCTCAATGTGTTTGTTCCTCTGCTGCTGAACTGGATCTGTGGAGATCTTGATAGCACTTTGATTGTCACAAAATAGGATAGTCGAAGTAGTGCCACCAAAACCAAACTTGGAAAGAATACCCTGCAACCAAACTGCCTGAATGCAGGCATTGACTGCCCCTCGATACTCTACCTCTGCTGAAGAAAGTGCAATGGCTGCTTGCTTTTTGCTGGACCAGCAAATAGCACCATGACCAATCATGAAAACATAACCGGAAGTGGAATTCTGATCAATGCTATCACCTGCCCAATCTGAATCAGCAAAACCAATTAAATCAAGCTCAGAATCTGCAGCATAATGTATGCCAAAATGTTCCGTACCTTGCACATACTGCAAGATCCGCTTGGCTGCTCGCCAATGAAGCTGATGGGGCTGCTGCATATACCTTGACACAGCACTCATGGCATATGAAATATCAGGCCTTGAGTGTGTCAAATAAAGTAGTGAACCAATCAACTGTCGATACATACTGCAATCTGCAAGTGGTGTAGAATCTCCCTCCTCAAGATTGATTCCTGAGAGGAATGGGAATGGGGCTGCCTTACATTTAGTCATATTAAACTTCAATAACAGGTCGGAAGCATATTTTTGCTGAGATATAGTGATCCCATCAAAATTTTGAGCTATCTCCAAGCCCAAAAAGTGACTCAGCAAGCCCAAATCGCTCATGTCAAAAGCTAGATTTAAGGCAGTTTTTAGCTTGTTTATTGAAGTAAGAGTGCTACCAGTAATGAGAAGATCATCAACATAAAGTACAATAACCAAAAAATTACCTTTAACTCGCTGAATATACACATTCAGATCATATTTTCATCTTTGGAAATTCTGAGAAAGAAGGAAGGAGTCCATCTTTGCGTACCAAGCTCTTGGGGCCTGTTTTAACCCATACAAAGATTTCTTCAATATGCAAACTAATGATGGATCTGATGTGTAGCCCTCTGGCTGCTGCATATATACCTCTTCAGCAAGGTCTCCATGTAGAAATTCACTCTTCACATCCATGTGGTGCACTTCCCAGTGCTTGGATGCGGAAATAGCCAAAACAAGGCAGATGGAATCCATCTTTGCAACTGGTGCAAAGGTCTCAGTGTAGTCCACTCCTTGGACTTGGGAGAAACCTTTTACCACCAACCTTGCTTTGTATTTTCTGATAGAGCCATCATCAGCAACTTTCATGCGGTAGACCCATTTACACTTCACTAATTTTCTTCTAGGTGGAAGAGAAACTAGCTCCCATGAATCGTTCTTTTGAAGAGAACTGTACTCTTCATCCATGGCACTTTGCCATCTCGGATCTCGGTGGGTAGAATAATATGATGTGGGATCTAAACCAGTCATCAAATAAAAAATCTCAAGAATTAATGGACCAAAAATAGAAAGAGCCATACCTGCTCTTTGAAAGTCTGCTCTTGTTCATCTCGGATCAGCAGGATTTCCAAGGTTCGAACCAGCAGATTGAAGAGTGTTTTGGGCCCACTTTGGTAACTGAGGACGATCATAATGGTCAGATTCCAAACCTAATATGTCATGATCATCATGTGCTTCTAAAATATCAGAAATATCAGAACTCATACCTTCATTATCGCTGCATGGATCTTCTTTTGGTGAAGGCGGTGAAACGACAGTTTCTTCCTCGACTAGTTGCAATTCTTGAAGCGGTTCTTCAAATTGCACACTGCGCTCTATGAATATTTTTTTAGATATGATATCCATGAGTTTATATGCTTTTGATTCTTCCCCATATCCTATCAGTATGCACTCAATACTTTGTGGATCTAAAGCTCGTCTCTTCTTGGAAGGAATTCTAGCCCATGTAGTAGAGCCAAAAACTCTCAAATTTGACACATCCGGTTTGTGACCAAAGAATGCTTCGAAAGGAGTCATACCTTTCACGGATGAATGTGGAACATGGTTCTATATGTATGCAGAAACATTGATTGCTTCATCCCAAATATTTGCGGCCAAACCTTTTGATTCAATCATGCATGTAGCCATCTCTTTCAGTGACTGATTTTTCCTTTCCGCTACACCATTCTGCTGGGGTGTGTAGGGAACTGTATGTTGGATCTGAATTCCGCTTTGGGAACAAAGTTGTAGTAACTTGGCCTTGATATATTCTCCACCATTATCAGATCTAAGAGCTTTGATCTTGCTCTCAGTGGTGGTCTCAACAGAAGCCTTAAAATACTTGAATTTTCCAAGCACTTCTGACTTGTTTTTGAGAAAAAATACCCATGTAAAGCGGGAAAAATCATCAATAAATGTCAAAACATACCTTGAACCATTTAATGACATATGGGGCAGCGGACTACTAATATCAGAATGTATCAGCCCCAAAACTGTAGAAGCTCTGCTAGCTTTGTCGTGGTTGAATCTGTGCTCGGGGTGCTTCCCAATAATGCAACCATTGCATATTCCCTTCGAGGAACGGAGTTGTGGAAGACCATCTACCCTGGAATTGTTTGATAACAGCAACAAATAATTATAATTAAGATGTCCAAATATTTCATGCCAAATCCTACTAACCGAATTACCATGTGTGCGAAGAGCAGTGGGCTTTGCAAGCGGATTAAAGTGTGAAAACTCATAGCATTTTGTAATGTGGTTCACCTTTCCGACTGCAACAAGTCTTCCACTTTTGATATCAGAAATTTCAACTATATTAGGGCTGAATGTAACTTGCTTCGGTTCACCAGTGTGTGTCATTTGATACACAGAAAGAAGATTTGAAGCCAAGAAAGGCACATAGAGAACATTCTAAAAGCTTCCATGATCTACATGAATCGTACCTTTTCCCTTTGAAGAAATTTTTGAGTCATCTCCCAAATGGATGGGGATGGAGCTGTTTGGATCGAATGAAGAAAAAGAATCAATATTTGCAGCCATATGATTCGATGCACCCGAATCTATCAAGAGAGTAGTGGGCTTCGAAACAGTTTCCATGAGTGCTTGTCCTCTTTCATGATCATCATTCCTATCCTTCTTCCTTGCACTGTCAGGAAGAGTTATGTTGTTCTTTTCCAAAAGGAGAGCCATTTGATTTATAGTATTCTTCATACATGAAATTTTATAATGAAAGCCATAGTTGCAATAAGTACATTTAGATTTTTGGTTACCTTCTTTGCCCTTTTGCTTGAACTTCGAACTGGATGGTGCATCCGTCTGTTTGCCTTTCTCTCTTTGCTTGTGAGGTTCGAATTTGGGCTTCTCCTTCTTTTGATTTCCTTTACCATTCGAGATCTTGGATCCTTGAACATATAGGGATGAATCTTTGGAGCTTATGGACCCCATTTGAATCAACTTATCATGCTCTTTTGTGAAGGACTCAATGAAGGCATTCAAGGTAGGCATCTTCCAATTCAGGGCAGTTAGCCGACCGAAATTGAAAGTAGATACAAATACCGAATAATCTTTACCAAGCTTGCTGAGAATGGAGAGGATCAATTGCTTATCCTCTTTGATAACTCCACTGTTCTTCAACCGCATGTTCAAGTTCTTGAATTTTGTGAAGAATTCATTAATGGTCTCGAAATTCTCAGGACTAAGGGAAACCAATTCATTCTCTAATTGAAAAGCCCTAAGCTCATCCTACTTGCCAAATAGTGTTTCAATTTGCTCCCATATAGATTTTGGAGTCTTCAATCCGCTAAGATGGAAGTGAATATCTTTGGAGGTGGAGAGACAAAGAAGACCATAAGCTTCATCAAGCTTGTTGTAGTGTTTGGTTCTATCTGACAATGTGTTTGGCTCCAATTCAAGACCAAGAGTGACTCGGTAGTAACCTTTTGAACGTAATATGATCTCCATATCATCTTTCCAATCAAAATAATTGAATGGGGTGAGGATAGGCTTTGAAGAAGAGTATTCCATTGCTAGGAGCAAGTGCACACTGATGTAGAAAAGCTTGCAAGGGAAAAGTAGTGAATGCAATTGATGGAGACAATAACCTGCAAATCACAATAAAACCAAGAAGAATGAGGTCGAACAATCCACCCTTTTAGAGTTGCATCACACCTGGGATTGGAGATCAAGCAATGTTGAATGGGTCCAATGTATCAGTTCCAGGATTTATGTGGAAACTCAAGCTTCTAGAGTGGTATTGGAAGTATTTTCAAGCTTTGCATGCACAGGAGCGAATGCCCTTGAGATCTTTCATGCCAAAACTTTTTGTAATTTTTGAGCAAATTCACTCAAATCTTCTTGTAGAAACACCTGTAGAAAAGAGATCTTGTCCCTGCAATGGCTCTGATACCATGTAAAATTAGTCACAGCATATCTATTAAACAAGTAAATCAATCACAATAGATGAACATAGAAAATATGGTGTAAAACTGTGCAAAACATGCATCAGTGCTCAATATCCCAATAAGGGTGAATAATTACAATACAATAATCTGACAATGACTGAGCAATTTGAATTGACTAAGGAGGTCATTCAAATCACTAAATGGAGTAGCTTGACTCCAACTAGGAGTCCTCATCATCAATCAGTGGTGGTCATCAATGCACAAGAACCAGTCATCCAGGTGTCAATCTGAGTCTAACTGAGTGTAACATGTGTAACTGAAGTGTGTCGCACTGATATAGGGAAGTGGGCTCAGTGGAGGGTGCATGGGAGGCTAATGGAAGTCAGAACAAGTCATCTAGTCAATCTGGAGGTCCAACGAAGTGAAACAGTCAGTCGGGAGTGAAACTAGCCTCAAATTAGGGAGAATCGGAGCTAACTGAGTGTAACTGAAGTGGAACTGCAGTGGTAGGTGAACAAGTGCGCCCTTCTCTAGCAGCAGGTGAGAAGTGGGCGCCTTCCTGACTAGAAGGGCTAATGAACTGATGTAAGAAGCTCCCGGGTGCTAGAATAAGGTGGCTAAGGTGCTAGAGGCATCAACCTGGTGACTGGGATGCATGCAAAGTGCATGAAAACCCTAGAATTTTGCATGCAAACCCTAATTGCATGCAAGATCCTGAAAAACACGATGTGGGTATCCGAATAGGATCAATATATGTGTAGAAAAATCGATGAAGTCACGAAGCAGTCAACAATTCTTGCACAAGATTGGATTGCGTTGTTGCCGCAATCTAGACTATTGAATCTGTTACGCATTCCACACTTTGACAGAAGTCCAGAGAGACTTGGTGAGAGAATCTAACTCTGAAGGAAGATCAAGAGATTCAAGCCAAAGAAGGAAATGAAAAGTGCCTGCACTAAGCATGAGACCCAGATTAGTTCGCATTGAGCCGATGAATGTCATATTCCCATCGGACGAACTAACTGAAGGTGTGAAGTATCTTGCACACCTAGACATCAACGTTACAGTGATGCCCATTGAGGGACTACACAATTTGCATCTACAGGTTGCGGAATAAATGCAACATAGGGACATGATTTCATATAACCAGCATTTGAAGCTAGAGGACAACAACAAGGAGTTGTAGAATGAATGTGCACAGAAAACAAATGAGCTAGCTAAGACTCGGGAGAAGCAAGATAAGTTCAAGAAAACTATGGCAGAAGTCTGTGCGAGGATCCCAGACTATGAAAAAGAGCCAGAAGTAGAAGCTACCATCCTAAATATTGGTGCTGCGATGGATAATCTCAAAGAAAAAATGGTAGACATGGAGATTGGGTACAAGTAAAATATTGTCGAGTTAGAATGTCGACAACAACTTGGCACTCCGCTAGAAGTGAAGGAAGCAAGAGCCGAAGAAATGAAGACAACCACTGAGAATGTATCTTCGTAGAAATTGCGAGGTGTCAGGACCTATTGGACGAAGTAACCAAGGTTTGGGCCACATTGCAAGAGAATCCCGAACTACAGAGGATTCAAGATGTAGTCCAGTAGAGGCAGAAGGACCTCAATGCTATCAACCTAGACATGAAGGGTTTGATTCCAAGGAAAAAGATTCAGAAGGAACTGAAGGCACTCAGGGAAAAGGAAGCTGACACTGCATTAAAGTTACATCCTATGCAAGAAGAAGCATTGGCACTCTCTGAAGAAATTAAGGCGAAATTGCAATAATTCTGCACAAAGAAAGAGTACAGTGAAGGATCATTTGAACGAACCTATATCCACGATGATGCTCGAAATAATCAAGGAGTTTGAGTAAGAGACCAAGGATGCAGTTGCGAAGTTGAGCGCAACTTTTCAAGAATTCGCTATGAAGACAAACATCCCGAGTGATGTGTAGTCAAAGAAGCCCACTCAAAGTGGCTCAGGAGTGAGCTGCATGTAATTTTTAGGGGCCTGTTGGGTGCGGCCCAAGTACAACAGTTTTGATGGTGGAAGTACAGTTAGGAAATGTCTAACATCATCCAGTTTTGGGGGAAACAAATCTACAATTCCCGGGAGGAGGGTATGGAGCACAGTAAAAGAGAGAGGACAGAGCCTGCCCCCTTAGTAAAGGAAAAGTACTAAGGATGGACAGAGGTCATTGAAGCAGTTAAGATATAAACGACAAAATGATAGCTACATGAGCAGAAGTAAAGAAGTAGAATGGTGCAAAGGATGCACCACTGTAGTGTTAGAGCTGCACCGTTAGAACTGCACTATCAGAAGAGGTGTCAGAGTCAGAAGAAGCAGTGCAAAAGGAAAAAAGAGCTACGACAAAGTTAAAGCAAAGCGTGGGAGACAAGAGAACTATGCCATTTTGGGTTTAAGGGTATTATGGGGGTTGTCCCATAGTTATTGTAAATATGTGACCTTCAGACACATCTATATAAAAGGAAATTTTGTATAAGGAAGGGTTAGACTTATGTTATATTTTTCTGCACTGGTGTTAGATCTAGACTGAGGGAGAGATATCTAAACAAAGGAAAAGACTCTGCAGTTGGAAGTGAAAAGATCTATTGTAGAGAAGAGTCTACAGCTGAGTGCACAAACTGGAATTGTTAACCCTTCCAAAGTAATATAAAGAGCAGTTCCTACGGATGTAGCTCCCATTTGGGGGGTGAACCACGTAAATCCTTTTGTTTTATGTATGACTGTATGATGTGGTTTGTGCTTATGTTATGTTATGCTTATGTATTTTCTTCCATATGTAAGTCGATGAGAATCGTTATGTTAAGTTGGCGGAACACATGTGTATGAAGATACGAAGTAACAATGAATGTAATTAATGCGTAGTTCTATAGATATAACAACAATTCAGTGATTCCTATAATGGTTGGTCACTGCAGAGTGTGAAATCACGTACTCATATGTTATGTTAAGTAGAAGTGAAGTGAGAAGGACTTCGCGAGGGTCAATATTCCACACCCGCGCATCGCCAAGGTTGCAGAAACCTGATTCTTTAACCACCCATCTTCACCTTGGGTGAGACTTGAGCTTGTTTGCAAGTTTATGCCGAACGGGCCGATGAAAAGGGTTTTTTTTGTTGCTCCAAAGTAACTTCGCCAAACTTGGGTCAGTCAAGAAAGTAGAGAAACCCAACATTTCTTACCTCCCATCTTATCACTTCCACCTTATCAATTATCTAACCCTATTCTACACTAACTAATCTATCCTTGCAAGGAGCGAGTTTAAATAAGAGTAATAATATGAGAATTCTTATACAAATCCAACAGATAGCTATTAAGATAAAGTATGCACATTCACGGCAGAAAAATAAAAATATAGCTTTGATTATAATTAAAAAAAAATTATTACTCTATTATCACGTACACATTTGCATAGATAAGTAAAATCATTCATCACCATTGAAATAGTTCAACCAAGTTAGAAATATCTCACAACATGAACATGAACATAATAACTAATCTATCCTTGCAAGGAGCGAGTTTAAATAAGAGTAATAATCTGAGAATTCTTATGCAAATCCAACAGATAGCTATTAAGAAAAAGTATGCACAATCACAACAAAAAATTACCAAAGATAGATTTGATTATAATTAAAACAATTTATTACTCTGTTAACACATAGATATTTGCATAGATAAGGAAATCATTCATCACAATTGAAATAGTTCAACAAAACTATAAAGATCTCACAGCAAGAACATAAACAGAAAAGAAATAGTTCTGATCTGTCTGTCACAACATTCCACGCAAAAATCTGTGCAAGCTTTTCCCAGTGAATAGTTCCTTCCTCATTAGCAGAAAAATATTTCTCTTATAAAATGTCTCCAGCCTCTATTTCACTAGAAAAATTCCCTTTTCCATTATACCCTTCCCCCTATATTTATATTGCAAGAGAATTTTTCTTTGCATGACTAATCATTTTGACTTCTTGTGCGTCGTATGGATTGTTGACTTGTCTTTTGTGCCTGTGATTCTTCTGCCCGCAGCCTTTCAGCTTCCTCAGTGTCATGACTAATCACTTCAGCTTCCTCTACATCCTTTGTATTGCCAAAATTTTCTTTTGTGCCTCTGCTTCTTCTACCCGCAACCTTTCATATTCCTCCGCGTCCGAAGGAAACCACAAGATCAATGTATAAGAATAATTCATTGTTAAGAAAAGTGATAATGAACACAATACAAATTGCATAGGTATGATTTGTCAATATTTTTTACAAAACAGAAGATTCATACTTCCATGATCTTGTTTCAGCGTGAAAATGATAAATAATGCGGAGACGTAAAGTTGGAAACGATTTTCGAAAATGACCAATTTTCATCCTTCCTTAATACGCAATACACAATCTGCAATGCGAGAATTTGGAATACGGAAATGCGGAAATGTGGGAAACAATTTCAAACAGTCAGAAATGCAGTCTGCAATCCGCAATCGAAAAAGCGGGAAGGAAAAATGTTGGGATTGCGGAATTGTGGGACTGTGGAAACAATTTTAGAAAGTTGGAAATGCAATCCGCAATCCACACTCGGAAATGCAGGATGCGGAAATGTGGGGTTCAGAAATGCGAGATGTGGAAATGTGGAAGAAATTTAAAAAAATAGGAAATGCAATCCGCAATCAGGAAAGAGGGAAGGTAGAAATGTGGGAATGTGGGAAGTCAGCATTGCGGGATTGCAAAAACAATTTCAGAAAGTTGGAAATGCAATCCATAATCCACAATCCGCACTTGGAAATGCGGGATGTAGGAAAGCGGGAATGTGGGATGTGGAATTGAGGGATTGCGGAAACCATTTCAAAAGGTCAGAAATGCAATCCACAATCGTCAATCCGCACTTGGACATGCGGGAATGCGGACATGCGGGATTACGGAAACCATTTTTGAAAGTCGGAAAGAGAGTCCGCAATCCACAATTGGAACTTCAGGAAGGCCTTTTATTTTTTTTTTTCAAGAAAAACTAAGTGTCAAAGGTAAGTATTTCCATGATTAAACAAACTCTGAGTAAAATAAAAAATAAAAGGAGGGGCCCTACAATTTCATAAAAATTTTGAGGATTAGGTTGCAGCTGCAACAATTGGAGACTAGCTGGTGAACATAGATCTCTGAACAAACTCGTTTTAGGATCACAATCATTTGTCTGTTATTAATTCTATTTGTAAAACTATGCCTTTATCATTTTATTAAGATTTTAAAAGGCTAAAGTTTTAGGCATGGAGAGGAGCTTCTTGAATCATATTGGTAATTCATTTTGGGAAATATGGCTACCTGGACCATATTTCCTTACTACTCTCTTGAGGCCATAATATGGAGTTCATTATGAGTCCCACCTTTTGGTTACCTCTAACTATGAATCCATGGGATCATAACAAAATCAGACAAATTCATTCGTTTGTTCTTCATTCCCATGCTACCAACATTTCTTTGGATGTCTTTTGACAAGTTTTATCGTTCGAGTCTTTCACAAATAGCTTTCTTCAGTATTCAACATTTGACGTGGGTTCTTCCATCCATAATGTCCTTTTGTGTGACAGATGAGTTTTCGCTCATTGCCATACTCACCATCGAAGAAGAAATTTTTGGAATATCATCCGGAGAATCTTCTTGATTGGATGTATTTTATTTTCAAAACCATTTCTTTGATGGATATGAATCTTTTTCATAAATTTTGACTCTTCATTATAAGCCTTTTGGTTGTAATTTTCGTAGCATGAGATCATTTTAATTTCCACACATTTGCAATACTTGCTTCCTTTCCATGGTTAGTTATAGTAGGCTACCTGAGATGGTCATTTATGTGTAAGTGAGTGGAGCCCGAAGATAGTAATTTAGAATTCATGGATCCTAGTTATTTCACAAGGTTTATATTAACACAAAATGATACATGAAGCAAGTTTACCCTTTTAAAACAAAGCAGTAATTAAAGTAACTAATGACATTGTTGTTACAAAAATAACTCCTTTTGTTATGAATCCATATCTCATCCTTTTGTGGTTATAACATTTCATATGAGATTGTTCAGATCTCTTCATTTCCACACATCATTCTAAAAGTTGAGCTGAGGTTTATTCAAACAAAATCAAGCAAGTAAAGCAAAATCAAACCAAAAAGAGATAACATTGAAGCTAACTATCCTAAGATGAAAACAAATGGAATCAAACAAAAGGATAAAATCAACAAACATACTTATGTACAATAGGTTTTGCTAAATCTAAGAAAAGTATTGTTTGAGTGCTAGGCCGTTGACAGGAAGGTTTTCCTTCTCCTCTTGTAAATATTGTAACTTATAAGTTGATGGGACAAGATTTTCTACAATTTGATAAGGACCGAGCCACAACTGATTCCTTTTCAGATTTACTTTCAAAAAAAGAGACACCAGCGAAGGGATGCAAGCAAGACCAAAGATCATATCACCAGGGCCAAAAAATAGGTAAAAACACGGTTTTAGAGAAAACGAATAGGAAATAAGCCAAGCCAATTTACAAGCATCACTCAATCCAACATTTCGTTGCCCAAAATTATTTCATGATTTCAAAACTGTTCCCAAAATCACTTGCCACCTAAACCCTTGATATTGATTCAAGAAATCCAGCATACAGTTGATTAAGTTTTCCATCACTTACTTCCCAAACAAAATTATGATAGCTCTAGTCTGAGGGTTGAGTCAATAGGAAAGAAACTAAGCTCACTTAGTGGGTCATGATTGGGCCAACTATTAGGGTGAATGAAGGATAGAACAAGCCAAGGTATTTTCAGGGGATCAGAAGGAGTCTCAACACTAGATATTTCATAGCATCTGTTAATATTCAACACATGAGTTCAAGTGTGTCTAAAGGTTTCATTATAATTCTACTAGTTCCATTGCACGATCAGGTTTATTTAATTCACCACAACAACAATCATGTAGTTTCAAATTCACTCAAAAAGTAATTACTAATGTAATTGAAAGTACATTGTTAGGGCTCATTTTCTAAGTGACAAAGTACTTCCCTGTGAATCTGGGCAAGGTATTTCTTCACTTACAATTAGTTGATATACTCCCTTATAGAAAATACCTGTCAAAATAGTAGAATTGAATAAGAGTAATGAAATCATGGGAGGAAATAATAATGTAATCAAACTCCTGTTGTTCTTACCTTTTACTGATAATAATTGATGACTAATTCAAATGCAAAATTACCATATCAACTATTCAGTTCAATCTCATAATGCATTTCAAGTGGTAAAATTTTGGAGGTGTCATTCACATTTATGGGGCAGTAAGAGATATAAACAATATAGAATGGAAACCCTACTCCCTAATCACCTAAAATCATGATAAATTTTTCTAGATTCTGTCTAATGTAATATTACTCATACTTATGATTGAGTTGAAAAAACAATTGTACTCACAGGAATGCTTCAACTCTAACCGAGTACCCTTTACCAATTAGTTACTCTAAGGCTTCAACATATCAAATTCCTTTACCCCAAATATCATATTATGAGTTACTGTTCTTTCAATAAGAAACTATCTTCCTTCTTCACAACTCAAATTTTATTCATGACTTTCTATACTATTGAACTTTTCAGCTAGTGATCCATGGGGTATTGGATCTCATAACCAATTTAAACCATTTGTATTTACGATGTTATGTCACCATTTTGTGATGAATAGAAATTTTAATGAAAACATCCTTTTGTGATCAACCTTTTCAAAATTATTCATGAAACTGCTCTGATTCTTCAATTGTTGCCTCAGTGATCACTCATTGATGATTTAACCTTTAATAGACAAATTGTTTTCTTCTTCCACCGTCACTTATATCATCAATGGTATCAACACTAATTTTACTTTTGATAATATCCCACTTAGTAAAAATCATAGAATGTTTTCTCAAACCAATAGTTTTGCATATCCGAACTTTGTTCAACTTCGACCAACTTTGAATGTGTTGTTCATGCTCCCTCTCATAAAACATTGAATGCATCCAATTGAGATATCTCCTGCACATACCTCATGAATTCCCAGTTGAGTCCATAATACACATCACAACATTATATCATCTTCGTCTCCAAAGGGAAAGAATGATAATATAGGGGGGGATCTAAGCTTTCAAACAAAGCCTAACGACTAACTAGCAGCTAGCTTATACAAAGAAAACTATGTAAGTGAAACTCTTATTCTGCAAGCTTAGAAAAATAAAAAAACTACACTACTCCTAACCTAACTTCACTAGTTCAACAGAGTTAAGTAAAATCATAGAGCCAGTGCAGCTATCGAGGGAAATTCAGTCCCACAGGGAAATGAATACCATGCATAGGTCTGTAGGATTGATGCATTATGCAACTCAAGGTCATAAAATTAACACCATTCCTAAATCCATTCACAATAGAAAAAATCAAGTACATGTTGCATTGCGGGAATTTGTCATAAAATGACAATTCCAGCCATATATCAACATAATCATGAAAATCATTATATATGTTATGTGATTCAGGTGAAAAAGTTGAATATGAATAATGTATGTCCATAGGACCATGCGATGAAAATCCAAAGTCAGTTGTCATAGATATTGTCTCGTTACTGGATTTGGAGTGTGGATTAATGATGTGAGAACCCGACATAACCATCACTGGACGATTAATTGCCTTATCATGATCACCAATGCATTATTCCTTACCATCAAACTATTCAATATAAAAAAAGGCATCTTCATTAGGATATAATGGAGTATCATAGATAACCTCTTGTTGTTCCACATCATCAATACGATCACTATTAACTTGAGTTTCATTGAAGACATTTGTGAATAAATTTTCTACTTCAATACAACCTTCAAAGTGATCATTAGAAACCTCTACATATTCACGGCTTTGTCAATATTCGTTGACATGCAAAATCTAGACTCAAGGTTATTCAATCCAAGCATATTGTTGGCTTCTGTTTTAGTTGTACAGTCTGTAAATATGTCCGGGTTGAAAAATATTCTTTTAAATTTTGCATATTCAAATAACTCAAGACTTACTTGTTGCTCCAATAATAAATTATCAGTCAAAGCATTATGATTTTGTTCAATATGTGTTTCAACAATAGAACAATCATTAATAATCATATTTTCGACAATTGGATGATCCATTTTCTGATCCAATGTTGATTCATCTTCTTTTACAATTTAAGCAAACAAGTCTGAATACATAGAGTAAAAATTTTCAGAATGTGAATCCTCGTGATTAAACAAATTTCCTCCAACACTTGGATGTTCCAAAGAATCGTAAGCTAACAAATTATTAATCAAATCAACATGATTTCGTAGTGTTTTAGCAACAAAATGGTCATTACCATCAAGCATGTTTGCAACAATTGGATCATCCATTTTATTAGTAAACACGGATTTATCCTCTTTCTCAATTTCAAACGTAGGTGTTATTTGAAAATATGGGACATACATCCCTCTAGCTAGAGGTTCATTTATTTTCTTCTATTATTTCACATAAATCGTCATCCAATAAATCCAAATAACCTAATTCATCCACATGTCCCAAAGATTCCTCACAAAATTTTCCATTCAACTCACTTTCTGATGGAGTAGAAATTTCTTCATGTGAACCTATAAAAGACAATGGACACCCATTCTGTATATCAAACCTTTTAAGAAGGTTGTTTGGGAAATTAATCTCTTCTATAATTTTCTTCCCACTAGAATTTAGCATCCCTTGGTCCAAAGGTCCCAGGTTAGTATCATTCAAGCAACTACAATTTCCTTCATCATCAAGTGAAACTTCATCATATTCAGTCAAATCAAGGAGGTGCAAAACCAAGTCAATGAATTCTTCTTCATTGGGCTTGTCTTCTTCATGAAACCTATGATAAATCTGATCCATTCTCAAAATAAAATCATCATCTGACTCACCTTTCTTTCTTCGAATCCTTTCAAGATCAACACATAATTCCTCATAGTCATAATATTCATGGGAAGTGATAAAAATTTCCATGAACTGTTTCCAACTGTGAATAGATTTAGGCGATAGCGTTTTGAACCAAGACATAATTCATCCTTTGAAACTGAGGGTAAACAACCTGCATATTTCAGCATCTTGCTAAATTTTGAGATTTCGACAAGCGACCTCAAAATGAACAATATGCCTGAATGTAGAGGTGTTTCCTTCACCATCAAGTTTATATTGAGACAAGAAATCAACTATCTTCTTGGAAATACTTCCAGATGGTCTGCTGAGCTGAAATCATGTTCCAAGGCAGGGATATGGGAAGAAGCCATTAATAGTCTGTCAACTTAAGCAAAAATGTTTTCACATAGCCTGGCTTGTCATCCAACGCTCGTTCCTTCTAGCGCAAAAATTGTTTATGCCCGGAAAATACTAGCATCGATAGTAGGGATTCTCCCCAATGAATAATCCCAATTAGATCATTCACAGTTTGGTATAGGGAATCCGTTCGGTTAACGGTCTAGCTACCGTAGGTATGTTTGTTTAATTTATGTAACGGTTGCGACTCGACCCACCATTTATATTTTATGTTTAAAGTATGATTATGCAAGTGCTTATAATCTAACTAATGCATCTAACCTAAAATTGACAGGAAGAAGCCTCACAAGTGATGCATAGATTATTACCTCTTGTCTTATCACTTCTACCTTATCAATTATCTAACCCTATTCTACACTAACTAATCTATCCTTGCAAGGAGTGAGTTTAAATAAGAGTAATAATCTGAGAATGCTTATACAAATCCAATAGATAGCCATTAAGATAAAGTATGCACATTCACGGCAGAAAAATACAAAGATAGCTTTGATTATAATTAAACCAATTTATTACTCTGTTATTACATAGACATTTTCATAGATAAGTAAAATCATTCATCGCCATTGATATAGTTCAACCAAGTTAGAACATATCACAGCATGAACATGAACAAAATAACTAATCTATCCTTCCAAGGAGTGAGTTTAAATAAGAGTAATAATTAGAGAATGATTATACAAATCCAATAGATAGCTATTAAGATAAAGTATGCACATTCACAACAGAAAATTACCAAAGATAACTTTGATTATAATTAAAACAATTTATTACTCTGTTAACACATAGATATTTGCGTAGATAAGGAAATCATTCATCACCATTGAAATAGTTCAACAAAGTTAGAAATATCTCACAACAAGAACATAAACAGAAAAGAAATAGTTCTTATCTGTCTATCACAACATTCCACGCAAAAATCTGTGCAAGCTTTTCCCAACTGTTACGGAGAATACTTCCTATGGCTTGGGGCAGACCACAATAGACAGTTGACTACCAGAAAATAACTCAATTCTCAATGCAATGCTATAAAAATGACAATGCTCAAACAATGAAGAATATAACCAACCTCTATCTAAACGTTCGATGTAGATCCCCGTTGAAGCTTTCAACCAATGCACTTGAACCTGTAAATTAGTCTTGAAAACCAATACACAACAAGTACATATAATATATGAAATACATTAACATCATCAATAGCAATGGTCCATGGTATTATAAGTAAATGCAACCCAGTGTAATATAAACAACATTCACAACATTAATGGACGAGAATATGAGTATTTCTATTAATAAATAACAAGAAGTACAATGTGATACGACCTCTTGCCGGCAACCAATATGAACCAAGAACTGAGTCTTTCCACTTGTGCCTCCACCACTTCAATCCTCCATGGAATGGAAAAATCAAACTATAGAAGGAGTTTGGAAGGTGAACATAAGGAGTTCACAACAACTAGGATCAATGAGTGTAGACTCAAGATGCGGCAAAAATCCACTAGAGTTATTTTGCTCTCTCTTTCTCCTCCCTTCCATATGCCATATGTGCTCAATATATAGTCCTCCCAAAGGTACGTGAAAGGACACATCGAGGCGTTACTGGGAAAATGGAGGGCCAAAGGTCACCCTAAGACTGCTTTTTGGGTGTAAAAAGTAATTAACTAGTGATTTTTACCATTTTACATGCTACCTGCGAGCTATAGTGATGCAGCTCGCAGGTACGCCCACTGAAGTGATACAGCAAGCGTATAAGGAGAAAAAATAGGAAAAAGATGTGCCTGAAGGACATAAAGTGCCTCTGACTCAGTGAAATGGATCCTGAAGGCCAAAGAGTGCTGATGCTCACAGGGTGGAAAATAATGTTGTAACAGATGCCCCCTAATGTGTGAGGTCAGAGAAGGTACTTCAATGGCCGAAATACATTATAAATATCAGAAGTGGAGTGATGGAGACGCAAGTGGAAGGAGTAGCTCACTCGTCATAATACAATAATATCTCTGAATACATGTCAGTATAGTACAACAATCTGATACAATGGCCATGAATAGGCAGTGATTAGTGAATATCTGTCATATGTGATCATAGCCATGATCCCTCTACAATAAGATATAGTCTCCTGCTGAAAAGGAAACAAATGATACAAACTGGAGGTACAAACTGCTGACATCTAAGAGGTGATATCTCATATGTAAAGTCACGATCATAAGTATCATACTAAATGCCACTATCTCCTGGGGTCTTCTACACAAATCATCTACGGTGCAAGTCCCATCAAGTGAATAAAGGAGTTGAGGTCGAACCTGATGTGACATCGTCTGATTACCAGTCAATGATGTATACCATTAACAGACGCGAGGTAACCCACCAATAATGAAAATGGGAATCAAGGCACAGAGTACAATCATCAAAGTGTGAATAGATGTGTTGAAGTCGAACACTAAGATGAATCCATCGATAAGGGGACATTGATGTATTCCCAAAACTGTCGATGGCAAGAGAACCTACCACTAATGACTGCAAGCCTCAAGGTACTCAATCGAACTCTAATCCTCAAGTTCCGGAATAAATGGGTTGAAGTCGACGGAACGAGACTCGCTAGAAGGAGGGCATTAAGGCATCCCCCATCAACCAGCTTGAGGTACCAGCTACACTGAAAGATTTGGAAGAACTCAGGTGGAACGGACTGACTCAATAAGGATGGCCGACATGCAATAGTCAAGAGATATGAGGAGTGGCCAACTCTGGTTTCAGGACTTCCTTTGAACAAGAGCATGAGCAGATGGATAGACTCAGGCAACATAGACTTGATATGGACTGTGCGATGCAGGAGGCATCAACATAGGGCTCCATAGTGACTGGAAGCTTAACCAATCGGTGAAGTAACTAAGAAACGAGTGTAGCTCCTAAGGTCCAGCTATAGTCCTGACTCATGATGTATGGAGTGGAATGAATGCTCTATTCAAAGGAGACACAACAGCTGCCAACTAGAAGTAGTAACCATAATCTCGTCCGGCTTTTTGAAATATTTAATGTTTTGGTCTTTTTCATATTTGGAAAATATTGAAAAAGAATAAAATTGCTTATAGTACAACAATTGAGGGAACGAGTGTCAAATAGCGAGCAGACTAGTCCCAAGCAGTGGAACATACCTATGATCAATTCAAGGAAGTGTTTGCAGGATGTGGACAATCAGGGGGTTGTTCCCTCGGGGTCAAAAGGTCATCAAATTGTGAAAGGAAAATGAAATCTCTGCAAGGCTCAACAGGGAAAGTGCTCAGGCACCAGGCTAACAACTGAGTAAGTGGGAGCCGGCACAAATCTCAAGCGGCAAGTAGGATGATGCAATGTAATCACAACTTGGTATAAAAGGGGATTCCTTTTTCATAAAGTTAGTCTCCTCCCCCGAAAGAGTGTAAAACAATGAGAGAAGAACTCTTCTAGTCACGTATCACTAGAGTATACCTTTTTCATAATTAATCCACAAAGGTCCGAAAAGGGGGTAAACTTATACCTAAGTGGATGTCACTTCACATCCTTTAACAAGTTTGCAGTGACAAGTATACTCAGAAATCTTGTTTGATTTGAAAAAGTCTAACAAGGGCTTAAAAATACTTTATAAAAATATTTTCCGTAAAGGTTTAACGAGCCTGAAAAAGTAAACTCATGACCTCCTTACTGTTTTTAACGAGCTCAAAGGAGAGATGGAAGAATGCTCGTAATGGGGGCAGATGAATGTCAAGGACATGCGAGACTAGTTCCAAGTGTATGGAACAAAGCTATGCATAATGCAAGGAACATGAGCAAGATAAGGACACTCAGGGGGTGTCTGCGAATTTGGATGGCAAAAGGTTCAAATGCATCATAATAATGGGGAGGCCTAAACCTATATGCAAGGTTCTGAATATGCCTACCATGACCGAAGAAAATGTTGAAAAGGACCAGTAAACAAGTATAAGTCCAGCTAAGAATCTTGTCTCCAAGAAACATAAGTACCAAGATCATCTCTAAAATGTACATAAAGAAAAATCTAATACAGGTCACTGTGGTAGAAAATTTTTCAACTTCACTATTATCACCCTCAGACATAATACAGGAAGAGCTAACCACTGAAGGTGCCATAGTACCAACACCCGAGGGACCAAAATGATGACCTTCGAAATTAAGAGCATAGTTGAAGGACGTGGAGGAATCTGCAGTGGCAAATTCATCATCACGGGAGTTAGAAATTCTAGAAGTAGAATCGAACTCAGCAGGATCAACGATTTGCAGATCTATAGGAGAGTCTAAAGACTCATCACTAGGGAGATAAGACTTTAATGTCAAACCGAGGCTAGACAAAACTAATCCTGGATCAAAATTCAAATGCATGGTAGGTTGTACTCGAGGCTCATCTCATTCAATAAGATCAAGGGTAGGAAGGAAATAAAACTGATGAGGAGGATCCTCCCAAGGCTTGCCTTTACCATTCATGGCCTCGATAAAAATTTCATCTAAAGGTAAAATACCATCGAGGAAATCATGTGAACAAGATGGGTCGACTGCACATGTGGGAAGCATAACAGGATCTTCTTCCCCTTTCCATGAAGAAAAGAGATCCGACTCTACAGTGTCTTGTTGAATATCATGATATGCAAGCTCAACAGTAGACAATGGCATAGCCATTCCAACATGTGCAATGTCTCCATACGTGGAACTCATGGATGGTAAGGTCCATGGACTGTCAAAATATGAATTCCAGAATGATACATTATTTAATGGAGGAGGCGCATTATCGGAAATGGTTCCAATAAAACCGATAGGTGAAGGGAAATCAAAATATTCCAACAGTGAGGGGTACAATCCAACACCCATCTTCCCAGTTGCCAGATGAGAATCTGTAACTTGTGGGACTACTGATCCCATGCATCCTATGGAATAAGGACTAACGAAATCCAGCTGGTCGATTGTCACAATCTTGCCTTCGTGAGGAAATCCAATAACTCTGAACACAGTGGATGCGACAGCTTTCATAGCGTACATCCAATTCCTACCCAATAGAAGGTTGTAGTCGATGGGTGCATCAACCACCTTGACTTCAATAGGCATGGATTTACCACCCAAGCAGACAACAAGGGAAGGAAGAATCCCATGCGGCTTAAATGACCGACCGTCAAATGCAGTGAGCATGGTCCTAGACGTGGATAAGGGAGGAGAGCCAAGAGATTTCCAACAAGATAAATACATCATTGATGCAGAAGCACCTTCGTCAACCATCGTTCTCTTGACAAAATTCTGAAGGCACTCCACATGGATTTGAAAAGCCACGTGGTAAGGTAAGTGAGGCTGAACGTCAGTAGTATCAAACTTAATAACATTGGGACTACTCCCATCCTAAAATCCTAAAGCACTCAAAAGGGAATACCTTTGATAAGGACACGCCTGTAAAACTTCAAGAGCCGACATAGCACACGGAGTCTGGCCCAAATCTTCTACAATGGAGTAGTTCTGGGTGGCTCGAGCATTGGGATTATGCGTAGAGCACTTAAGAACACCTTTCGGTATCCGTGGCATAGTAGAGGGCTTCTCTATATGCAAGGAATTATCAGGAGGAGGGGGAGGCTCATTCCCCATATTCGGTTGTGGTGCACCATAATCGCATTGACGAGTAGCAACACTAACCTCCGATTGGACCATATTCACGCATACATAACCACTAGTATTGGAAGAAGATGTTGCAGTCTCATTAGGTCCATAACTAGTAGCAGGAGCATGCGAAGCCATGTTCTGATGATGAGGAAGGGGATATTTTAACACAGCTAGGCTCTGTGCCAGATGCTTCGATGCTTCTTCGATACTAGGACACAAGTGAGTAAGATGATCTTCCCCACAAAGCTTGCAAGGGAATTTCACTTTACGTCTAGGCTTACGGTCCCCACCAGCATTGTCGCCATCCCGTTGAGGGTTGGAATTCTCTTTACAAGGAGTATTGTGATTACTATTATTGTTCCCATTGTTTCCACCCTCACGGTTGTTTCTCCCCTTCTTCTTACCACCAGGTTGCTGGTTACCCGATGGGTTCATCGATTTCACAGTGTGTACATTGAACGATGGGGTGGAAGTGGACAAGGTGTGAACATGTCTGAGAGTATATTGGTTAAGCGACAAATTTTTCATTTGACTAGCAACCAAATCTACAGGGAGAGTTACTTATGGATCCCACAATTCCATCGGCATGTGGTCCAGGAAATGACTTGGGCTCATGTCGTGTTCGCGGTGCATCAGGAATAATGTCATATAAGATACCAGACTGAGAATATAGTAAATCTAACTACTGGACTTTTAAGATGGCTTGTTCCTCAGTCACAATGTCGGACATCGAGACATCCTTAGCAATATATGGAAGTAAAGGCTTGAGAAACCATTGCAACATAAATTCTGGGGGAATGTTGGCTTTCACTAACTCTTCCATCGACGCCACTCTAGAACGTGGTCAGAAATATGTGTGGCCTTATTTTGACGGAAGGTAGACAATAGTTCAGTACCAGTATCGTAATGAACTGGCAATTGGAAATGATCCAATAAAACCAAATCGATCTCATTGAAACCCCTATAAGTGCCCCCAGGAAACTCAACATACCACTTCACGGCTGCCCCCCTGAGGGTACGTTGAAATAGTCGCAATCGAACAGAATCGTGATTCAATGAGTTGGAAGAGCACCAAAGGTGAAACATTGTGACATGATCACCCGGATCCTCACCACCTTTCCCCTCAAACTTAGGGATGTCCGAATAGAGCTTTGTAGGGACCGGAGACTAATTAGGGTCGTGACACACCGGATCATTCGTGAGCTTCGAAAGATCCGGAAGATTCAATCGCATAAGGAACGGGAGCTGCGGCTGGAAAGCTTGATTATAAGATCCCAAAAAGGGTTGATTGTAAGGACCTGAAGGATAAGAAGGACCATAAGTTTGACCATGACCATTAAAATGCTGATTATACGGACCTAACAGACCATAAGTTTGACCATGGCCATAAGGTTGATAACCTCCTCCAACCTGACCCGTGTGAGGGTAAGCAGGTATATATGCGTTTTGAGAACCATATTGAGGTGGGTTGTACTGATGGCCAACATCGATTGTATTGTGATAAGGGTTTCCACCATAATTATGGGGCATATACATACTATTCATAGTGGGAACCGTGTTGTAATGACCATGGTTATAAGTTATGTTCCCACCCCCTATGTAAGCATTATTGGTAGCATGAGCAGTTGTGTGGTGACCATAAGTATGAGATGTATTCCCAACCCCAACATTGGTATTACTAGTAGCAGGAATGGTAGCATTGTCACCATGAGTATAAGGGATATTCCCACCTCCTACATTAGCATTACTAGTAGCGGCAACAGACGTGAAAGTATACGGAATGTGTCCACCCCTATGATTGGGAGGAATGTTAACATTAGGAAAAGTGGTCCTCGGTTGTTGAGTCGAGTGTTGATGTATATGTAACTTCGGAATGTATTTCATCTATGTATTTCATATATATTTATTATACCCTTATAAGAGATGTGTTATTCCTCTATAAGGAAGTGTCGTCATGTGTATTGACAAGTGTCGCAAGTGTGTGTACTTGGAGAAGGTTTATTAGACCACCATGTGTGGGGTCGGCCCTGAAATATATATTATATGGTTCATATACCTAGCTAGACAAGTTGTCCCCATAAGGTCACTGGGCAAACAAACTAGTATAAATAGAGATCGGGAGATCTCTATTTGGATCACTTGGAAACTCATACTTCTCTCACTCAGAAAGTGGCGCACTAGTGAGGAGGAGGATCATCTGCTACTAGGAGACTATCTCAGTGTATTTTTGGTTGTACTTTGGTTGAGCCATTGCTCTCTCTATCTCTAAGGAAGTTGTGGGGTTTTTCACCTTAGGGTTTTCCCCATGGAAACTCTGTGTTTCTTGTCTCTCATGCTTTTGATTCTTGCGATGCTTGACATGCTTGATATGATTGTTATGCATTGATATACTGTACATGTTATTCTCTCAGTAAAGATCCTAGAGTATTGTGAATTAATGCTCAAAATTTAACATGGTATCAGAGCTAATCTGAGAAGAAGACATTGTGCAGTGATGGAAACTAGGGTTTCTTGTTTATTGGGTTTCTCTCCGCAGATTTTGGAAAAACAGTATAGTAGATTGACTCTACTCATCAAGGAGAATCTATCTACCCAATCAGAATTCAATTCTGAGCATTTTTCGATTTGGCCCTAAAAATTAAGGTTTCTACAAAAATAGGAATTTCTGGAATCTGAAGACATAGCTGGAAGCTCCTTTCAAAAATCAAATTTTAGAGCTTTGGATCGAGATTTTTGGCTGGGTAGATCTCTGGGAAACTCAAACCCTAATTCAGGGCTCTCCCTAGTGAACCCGGGAGGACAAAAAGGCAAATTTGAAGGGTAAAGCTTTGTTGATCTCAAATTCTGAATACACCAAGCTGATCAGCTCATCAAGGCGCATCTTTCTATCCTTTCAGAAAGTTGAAATTCACATTTTGAATTTTTAGGGTTTTTTCGACAAACCCTAATCCGGGACCAGATCTAGTTTTTAGCAATTCAAGTGGTAAGAACTAAATATTTTCTATTTCCATTTGAAGTACTCTTTAAGATGTCTCACCACACCAAGCTTGAGGATAAGCTTGAAGGGGCTGATAACTTCCGAGCTTGGAAGTATAGGATTGGGTTAATCCTGGAAGAAAATGAGTTGGACTCATATATAAAAGAAGACATCCCTATCCAAGAGGATGAAGAAGCTAATATATTGCATAAGAAGAACTTGGTCAAGGCAAAGAGAATCATTGCTGATTCTATCAAAGACCATCTCATTCCCCATGTGTCATCTCTAAAGACACCCAAAGAAATGTTTGACTCCCTGACCAAGTTATTTGAAGGGAAGAACATAAATCGGAAGATGACTCTGTGGAATCAATTGAAAGGGGTCAAGATGTTGAATGGAGAAACCATTCAATCTTACTTCTCCAAGGTCTCTCAGATCAAGGAACAACTTGAAGCTGTGGATGAAGTAGTGGACAATGGTGAAGTTGTTATGACCACTCTGAATGGCCTACCTAGGTCATGGGACTCCTTTATTCAAGGAATCTGTGCAAGAAAGAAATTGATCTCTTCCAGTAAACTGTGGGAGGAATATGCTCAAGAAGAAGCTAGGCTTGTGGCAAGAGAAGAAAATATGGGGAATGAAGATCAAGCTCTCACAGCTCACACTAAGAAGGGCAAGTTCAAGAGGGAGCCATCCCATCACAAGAACAAATCTTCTCATCATTATCACAAAGACAAGAAAGATCTAAGGTGTTTCACTTGTAATGAGAAGGGTCACTTTGCTTCAGAATGTCCCAAGAACAAAAGGGACAACCACAACAACAACAACTCCAGCAAGAAGAAGAAGGGTAACAAAATAAGGTACCATGCTCATGCTTCCGAAGATGATGAACCTCCAAAGAAGAAAGCTAGGGCAGAAACTGAAGATGACTCATCAAGTGAAGAAGAGTATGTCCTAATCTCTGCTCTCACAGGTACAATCTCCCATAGTTGTAATGATTGGTTAATTGACAGTGGGGCTTCCAAACACATGACTGGGTTTAAGGAATCTTTTGTAAACTTATCTAAACATGAATCACCCTATAAGGTGAAACTTGGGGATGATTTTCAATACCCAATCAAAGGAAGTGGTGAAGCCTCATACAACCTAGATTCTGGAAAATCTTTGAAGATGAAAGAAGTCCTTTATGTACCTGGGCTTAAGAAGAACTTACTCTCCATTTCTGCATTGGATGCAAAAGGTATGAGGGTTGCATTTGTGGATGGCCAAGTCCTAATGTCGCCAAATGGAAAGTCCATAGATGATGCAGTGGTGATTGGAGAGCAAGAGGGAGGTTTGTACAAATTGAAGGGACAACCTGAACTTGCTATGGTGACATTAAGACAAAGATTCATCCATAGTCATGGATCAGATGGAGGTATGTATGATTTGAATTTGAAAATGTTAACTTATGAGTTATGCAGGTCATTGAAGAGAACAAGAAAACATTGCTAAACATAACTAGCAAATATGGTGAACAGGTATGTTTTCCTTATATCATAGGATCTCTTATTTAAGTATGCATGGCATGATTGATGATGATTGTTCATAAAGACGTAGGTTTGAATAATCATGGGTATATGCATATTATGTGTCTTACCTTAATTAATGATATGACTAACCAGAAGAGTCATAGGTTCAAGTAATCATAGGTTTATACATGTTATGTTTCTTATGATATGACTAACCATAAGAGTCATATATAAACCTTGAATGCTAATGCTTATTATTTCTGTTTGAAATAATCATGCATACATGCTTGAGATTATTGTGTTTTGATAGTATTGAGAATATACTAATGAATGTATGATTTTGTATGAGACCTCGAGGATAACACAATGATGATACTAAAAAGCATGCATAGGGATTGAGAATGAATACAAGTTCAAGAACAGGTAATACAGGAAGCAAAGATCAAGAGGGAGCACACTCTAGTGGCTTCTGTAAGGATGCAGATATTCAGAGGGAGTTGACCATCTCTCTACATTCCACAACAGAAAGGTGTAGAAGAAGCTACTTCAGATTAGGACTCTAGCAACTCTTACAAGGAAGCAAAAACTTAGAGGGATTCCACCCAACAACAAACAAAGATAGGTATTTTAATTATCATTTCTTGCATATTTGTTTGTTTAAATAAAATTGTTCAATGATGTATATGCTCATGTTCCTATACTTAGGATATGTATTGTGCATATTAGAATGATTGCATTAATGAACAGTATACTACTAATATGCATATGATGGGTAAGTGGCCTATGGCAATGTACAACATTCCATTGCTACTTATCTAGAATGAAACCTCTTTGCTGACATGTTGGGAGCTATGCAAACTCTTAACAATGTTCTAGTAGAGACCGAAAGGCATCTAAAAAGTTATGGAACATGGATAAATGTTGTATTGTTGCATTGGCTAAGATAATTGCATGACTGTATGACATATTTCTTTATGTGTAAGAATTTGTCTGAAAATTATGAGATGTTTCTAATCATGCAATTTAACTTGTCTTGTAGGAAAGACCGTATACCTTCACCTACAAAAGAAGGACTACCACATTTGTTCAAGCAACAAAATTATCTATTGAAGATATTGAAGTTCCCAGGATACGGGAAGAATTCCATGATCCGTCGATCATGGAGAATGATGTTTGGGATGCGGTCCCAAGAGTTGAAGGGAAGTCTGTTGTGACTTCCAAATGGAACTATCAGATCAAGCATGATGCAGATGGCAGCATAGAGAAATATAAAAGCGATGAAATAGAAGATACACCAAATGGATTTCAAGACAGCTTTCTTGAATGGTGTAGTCATATATGTGTGCAGAACTTGGTATGATAGAAATCTTTCTATCCAATTTGGGCTTTACCAAGAGTAAAGCGGATTCCAACCTTTACTACAAGGTTGAGGAAGGGAATCCTGTGATTCTACTCCTGTATGTGGATGACTTATTTGTAACAGGAGATGACAGATTGATTGCAGATACTAAGAGGAAGCTTGCTGCCAAGTTCGATATGAAAGATTTGGGAATGATGCACTATTTCCTAGGTATGGAGGTGTGGCAGAGTGCAGGTGGGATCTTCCTTGGTCAAGGGAAGTACACAGTAGATATCCTGAAGAGATTCAGGATGATGGATTGCAAGGCCATGGCCACACCTATGGCATCGAACCTGAAGCTTCTATGTGATGCTTCATCTGAGCCAGTTGATATTTCTATGTATCGTCAGATGATTGGGTCCTTGATGTACCTGACGAACATGAGACCAGATATTTGCTTTGCTGTGAAAACATTGAGTCAGTTCCTAACAGATCCGAGGAGTGTTCATCTGATTGCTATAAAGCATGTTCTGAGGTACCTAAAGGGTACAGTGGATTATGGGCTCAAGTATGAAGCGAATCAAAAGTTTAACCTACAGGGTTATGTTGATTCAGATTGGGCTGGCAGTGCTGCAGATAGGAAGAGCACATCTGGGTGCTGCTTCAGTATGGGATCAGGTGTGATCTCTTGGTTCAGCAGGAAGCAATCCTGCATAGCACTGAGTATAGCTGAGGTAGAGTATGTTACAGCCTGTTCAGCTAGTTGTGAGGCAATATGGCTTCGAAAGCTACTGTCTGAGTTATTTGATCTCCCGTTGGATGCTACTGGTATCTTTTGTGATAACCAGAGTTCTGTGAAGCTGTCCGAGAACCCAATGTTTCATGACAGGTTGAAACACATAGAGATCAAATATCACTATATCAGGGATATGGTGCAGAGAGGAGCTGTGAAGCTCCTGTACATTGCGATGGACGAGTAGATATGTATGTATGCATCATGTTGGATGCTGGATATGATCAGTAGGATCATTTGTATATATTTTGTATATGCATCATGTTGGATGCTTGGGCCATGTATCCATATATGTATCAAGTGGATACTGTGTATGATCAGGTAGATCATGTATGTTGATATGTATCAGGTATGATCAGGTGGATCATGTTTTTGTAGTTGTATCAGGTGGATACATTGTATGATCAGGTGGATCATGTATGATGATATGTATCAGGTAGATACTTGGTATGCATCAGGTAGATGCATTATACGATCAGGATGATCATGGATGACGAGCTTCAGGATGTTGCTCCATATGACATGCAGCAGGATGTTGCAGTGATGATGATCAAGATGATCATGTATACATCAGGATGATGTATGGTGATTATCAGGTTGACACTCTATGGCTGTGGATCAGGTTGTGTAGATGAGCATATAATTTGGCCCTGGGAGATTTGCAGATAGTCTTTTGAGGTTTTGCCTATGGCATGTAATCTGGCCCTGGGATATCTGACAAATGCTCTTTCGAGTTTTTGCTCTGGGAGGACATATAATTTGGCCCTGGGAGATCTGCAGATAGTCTTGCAAGGTTTTGCATATGGCATATAATTTGGCCCTAGGATATCTAGAAGATGCTCTTTCGAGGTTTTGTCCTATGGCATATAATAGTGCCTTGGGAGATCTGATAGGTTGAGTTGTGTGCTCATAATAAGTCCTGAGATGCTCTTGCAAGGTTTTGCCATGACCACATGTAATATCGCCCTGGGAGATCCGATAGGTTGGGATGTGTTCCCGTAATAAGTCTTGGGATGCTCTTGCAAGGTTTTGTGGTGACCACATATAATAGATCCTTGGGAGATCCGATAGGTTGAGCCGTGTGCTTGTAATCAGTCCTGGGATTCTCTTTCGAGGTTTTGTGGTAGGGTCACATGTAATAGCTCCCTGGGAGATTCGATAGGTTGGGATGTGTGCCCGTAATAAGTCCTGGGATGCTCTTGCAAGTTTTTGTGATGCACGTAATAAGTCCTGAGGATTCCACAGTATGACGAAGACCTACAGGTGGTGGGCCTACATCCAGTATGAAAAAGGACTGGCTCTGTAGAACTTCCTATGACGAGTAGAGACAGAGATTGGTTGGGATAGCAGTAGCAGTGATGATGATGATGACGATGCATCGATGATGATGATCCCGAGAAGAAGACTTGTCTAGAAGAACTGTGTCGATAAATACCTTCCTAGTTAAGAGGGAGTGTTGATGTATATGTAACTTCAAAATGTATTTCATCTATGTATTTCATATATATTTATTACACCCTTATAAGAGATGTGTTATTCCTCTATAAGGAAGTGTCATCATGTGTATTGACAAGTGTCGTAAGTGTGTGTACTTGGCGAAGGGTTATTAGACCACCATGTGTGGGGTCGGCCCTGAAATATATATTATATGGTTGATATACCTAGCTAGACAAGTCGGCCCCATAAGGTCACTGGGAAAATAGACTAGTATAAATAGAGATCGGGAGATCTCTATTTGGATCACTTGGAAACTCATACTTCTCTCACTCAGAAAGTGGCGCACTAGTGAGGAGGAGGATCATCTGCTACTAGGAGACTATCTCAGTGTATTTTTGGTTGTACTTTGGTTGAGCCATTGCTCTCTCTATCTCTGAGGAAGTTGTGGGGTTTTTCACCTTAGGGTTTTCCCCACGCAAACTCTGTGTCTCTTGTCTCTCATGCTTTTGATTCTTGTGATGCTTGACATGCTTGATATGATTGTTAGGCATTGATATACTGTACATGTTATTCTCTCAGTAAAGATCCTAGAGTATTGTTAATTAATGCTCAAAATTTAACATCGAGGCATTTGTATTGAAATGTGGATGACAAGTCGTGTTCCGCACAGTGTTCCTATTAGGATGGGTAGTCCTAGGAGGAGGCTGTCCTCCAACATTTGCATTGTTAGAAGGGGCATGACTGGTCCCCATACTATGTTTATGAGTGGAAAATGTGGTGCCCCTGGCGAGGGTATTGCCCCCAGTGGGTGCAGTGTTGCTAACACCATGGCTAGTGCCAGCATGACTACCAAACGTAGAAGAAGGATCAACTGTGTTGTAACTAGGCATACCAAAAGAGAACAGGGTATCATTGGTCGTAGGGTCTATGTTATCATGTAATTCTGGGATCCCATAACAGAAATCATGTGAATTCAAAGGATCGAACGGGTCGTCCTCAAGTGGATCTAGACCAAACAAACTAGGTTGGGTCTCAAGTGGATCACCCCCCCATGCCTCTTTAGGAGTAGGGGTGTCTGAAGTGCGTTCGGCTCCACCCGATGGAGCCATAGGGATTTCTCCTATGCCAGAATGTGTAGTCATATAGTCGTCATAATACCCTTCAAAAGAATCGGAAGACTTGGAAGGGGCCTTTCGGCGTCCCTTCTTAACACGATGTGTAACTTCGGCAGTCGGTAAACCAGCCAACCGATGAGATCAGCGGAGAGTGAGACTTCACGCCACAATACTTTTGAAAGAACAATAAATCAAAACATCTCCAAATGCCCAAACTATCGATCAAAAATAGAAAATCAAGAGCACACACCTAGAGAAACTATAGCCAAGAGCAAACAAACATAGTGGCTAAATGAGCTCCCGACACTAGAGCCGTTATGTCTCACCTAGGAGAGGCTTGAGACTCCCAAAATGTAGCTGGAGGTAACAGAATCAGTTATAAGGGTTCCCAGACTTCCCTGTGTGCACAGGATCAAGTCCCTATACAACAGATAATTGTGTTGTCCAACCCCTATCTGACTCAAGACACCCACAGTATAACCACTACGAATACCCTGTGCAATACCTAGGTAAGGCAAATAAGGTCACCATGATATAACCGACGCTCAGGGGACAGTCGCAGGTGGGATCCGTCGTATGGGAAGGGTAGCTAAGCCCGAAGCATAAGAGGACGAACCTCTGGTACCCCCAGATATGAACAAATCCTGGATATATCTCCCACATTCAACCGGTATTGGAGGGCTATCTCCGCAACCAACCTCCCATGACCTCGTGCTTAACTCTGGTCTGAGTAGAGATTCCTGAGAACACTGATGTATACGATGGATTTCACCACTCCCTGGTTAGACACATAATGTTTCGTCTAGTAGTCTTAGATTGTTAACTCACAATGATCTATTACAAGACTCTAAACCTATGCTAGTTGGTGTACCCTATAAATAAAATCGTTCTAATCAATTTTAAGATTAAGCGTTAATTTTAATGGCTGTGGTTACTCAAAGGATATGGTCGTGAAACTAATGATGTATATGACTCAATAGTATGCATAATAAAAAAACTATAGATTCAACTATCCAATAAAAACAGTGCCACTAGAATGAAAGTCAATCCAACGGTTTCGAAATAAAAATGAAACTCTTTTATATTTTCAATGCACAAGCAGATCCTAGAATGAAAGCACAAGCACTCATATGCAAAATGCAGTACATAATTTTTTGCATTTTTTTTGTATTTTCACATAAAAGCAAAAGGAAAATGCAAAACTATGTTTTTTGTATTTTTCAATATAATGAAAATGAAAAATGCAAGCAGAATCCTACTATTTAGTTATAGAAATGCAAAGGAGATCACTCAAACAATCTAGCAGATCCCAAACAATAAGACTCAGCCAATGTAATGAGCTAAAAAATTAAAAATGGGTAAAAATCAACAAGGCTCAAAACCAAGAGAAAAGAGGAGTTCTGGTCATAAACAAGGCTTGGAATAGTCAGGAACAAGGCCAAAGAAGACTCAGGAACACTCAAAACCAACCCAGCAAAAATCCAAGGCCATAAAAAAATCAAAGCCAGAGTTGTAAGCTACGGGCGAAGGAATAACAGCGGGTACCCACGAGCTATAGTGCAGATAGAGGTGGGTAGACGCGGGAAAAACAAGCTTGACCCGCGTACAGGGAAAGGCAAATGAGCAATAAAAGAGTCCAATGGCTCAGACAAAAGCCTATTTTCTATAGTGTATCCTAACGGCCAATGAATGACACAGAGACTCTACACACAACAACTCTAAACAAGGACTAATGCCAAAAAATCCCCAAAAATGGACGCATTCCCTAGTGGAGTCGCCATTTCTGTTATGGGGAATACTTCCTATGGCTTGGGGTAGACCACAAAAGACAGTTGACTACCAGAAAACAACTCAATTCTCAATGCAATGCTATAAAAATTACAATGCTCAAACAATGGAGAATATAACCAACCTCGATCCAAACGTTCGATGTAGATCCCCGTTAAAGCTTTCAACCAATGCACTTGAACCTGCAAATTAGTCTTGACAGCCAATACACAACAAGTACATATAATATATGAAATAAATTAACATCATCAATAGCAATGGTCCATGGTATTATAATTAAATGCAATCCAATGTAATATAAACAACATTCACAACATTAATGGACGAGAATATGAGTATTTCTATTAATAAATAACAAGAAGTACAATGTGATACAACCTCTTGTCGGAAACCAATCTGAACCAAGAACTGAGTCTTTCCACTTGTGCCTCCACCACTTCAATCCTCCATGGAATGGAAAACTCAAACTATAGAAGGAGTTTAGAAGGTGAACATAACGAGTTCACAACAACTAGGATCAATGAGTGTAGACTCAAGATGCGGCAAAACTCCACTCGAGTTATCTTGCTCTCTCTTTCTCCTCCCTTCCATATACCATATGTGCTCAATATATAGTCCTCCCAAAGGTAAGTGAAAGAACACATCGAGGCGTTACTGGGAAAATGGAGAGCCAAAGGTCACCCTAAGACCATTTTTTGGGAGTAAAAAGTAATTAACTAGTGATTTTTACCATTTTACATGCTACCCGCGGGCTATAGTGATGCAGCTCGCGGGTACGCCCACTGAAGTCATACAACAATCGTATAAGGAGAAAAAATAGGAAAAAGATGTGCCTGAAGGACATTAAGTGCCTCTGAGTTAGTGAAATGGATCCTGAAGGCCAAAGAGTGCTGATGCTCACAGGGTGGAAAATAATGTTGTAACACTAGCGAATAGGTTCTTCCTCATTAGTAGAAAAATAGTTCTCTTGCAAAATGTCTCGAGCCTCTATTTCACTAGCAAAAGTCCCTTTTTCATTTTACCCTTCCCACTATATTTATATTACAAGGGAGTTTGTATTTGCATGACTGATCATTTCGGCTTCTTTTGCGTCCTATGGATTGCCGACTTGTCTTTTGTGCTTGTGCTTCTTCTTCCCGCATCCTTTCAGCTTCCTCATCGTCATGACTGATCACTTCAGCTTCCTCTGTGTCCTTTGGATTTCCAACTTTGTCTTTTGTTCCTACGCTTCTTCTTCCCACAACCTTTCATATTCCTCTGTGTCCTGAGGAAACAAGAAGATCAATGTATAAGAATAATTCACTGTTAAGCAAAGTGATAATGAACATAATACAAATTGCAGAGATATGATTTGTCAATATTGTTTACAAAACAGAAGATTCATACTTTCATGATCTTGTTTCAGCGAGAAAATGATAACTAATGTGGAGGCGGGATGTCGGAAATGATTTTCGAAAATGACCAATTTCATCCTTCTGCAATACGCAATCCGCAATGCGAGAATGCAGAATGCGGAAATGCGAAAATGCGTGAAACAATTTCAAACAGTCAGAAATGTAGTCCGCAATCTGCAATCGGAAAATCGGGAAGGAGGAAATTCAAGATTGTAAAAACAATTTAAGAAAGTTGGAAATGCAATTCGCAATCTGCAATCTGCACTCGAAAATGTGGGGTTCGAAAATCCAAGATGCGGAAATGTGAAAGCAATTTCAGAAAATCGGAAATGCAATCCGCAATCCGCAATCAGAAAAGCGGGAAGGCAGAAAAGAGGGAAGCCAGAAATGCGGGAAGGCGAGAAGTCAGGATTGCGGGATTGCAGAAACAATTCCAGAAAGTTGGAAATGCAATCCGCAATCCACACTCGGAAATGTGAGATGCGGGAAAGCAGGAATGCGGGATGTGGAATTGCGCGATTGTAGGATTGCTAAAACCATTTGATAAGTTCGGAAATGAAATCCACAATCCGCACTTGGACATGCGGGAATGCAGGATTGCAGAAACCATTTCTGAAAGTCAAAAATGCAGTTTGCAATATTGAATCCACAATTGGAATTACGGGAAGGCCTTTGCTTTTGTTCTTTTCAAGAAAAACTAAGTTTCAAAGGTACGTTTGTCCACGATGAAACAAACTCTGATTAAAATAAAAAATAAAAGGAGGGGCCCTACAATTTTATAAAAAAATTGGGGATGAGGTTGCAGCAGCAACAAGCTTCCATATCGATGCTTCTATAAATGTTCACCAAGGCATCCATATGTGGAGTTGAGATTAGAATTAAAAATACTAACTCGAGTCGCCATCTCCATGCTTCTATAAATGTTCATCAAGGCATCCATATGTGAATTTGAACTTAGAATTAAAAAGACTGACTACAGCTGCCATCTCCATGCTTCTATACATATTCACTAAGGCATCCATATGTGGAGTTGGCAGCACCTTTGCTCCAAATACAGTTAATCAACAATATCAAAACTTCATGGTAACACTTTATGTTCAAAGACAAAAAACATAGCAGGAACAAGAGGAAAATGAAAATAATGAATGCATGTCAAGCTAATATAATACATCTCTGCCCCATTGGAATTTTACAAACAGAGCATGAGGAATTTTTCTTTAGGGAGAGCACAATGCAGGAACTGCATACACCACATCCTTACCAAATTATCAATTTTCGTTAGGAAGTCTATTTGTTTACCAAAGAGGACAAGAGATCTGAAAAACTAATCATTAAAAAAAAATTTGTCTTCCTAATATGTAAAAATTATAAAACATGGAACCCTAAGAATGTATATCTTTCCTATGGTCATATCAAATTGATGACTAATCAAATACCAAGACATGCAGGGCACATGTAGTAGTTCCACATTCTTCATACTTGGCCAAGCAAATTTCATACCTCTAGCATATTGTTTAGACCCTTGACAGGGGAACATAAAACTGACAACGGAATGAATAAACCCCGCCTTAAGACAAGACAATACAAAATTAATTGAGATTTTACATGACATAATTTAAAAACTCAACAAAATGAAAAGGAATTACCTGCAAAATACATGGTCAAATGAAAGTGAAACAACTCGATTCAGCAAGCCCTGGCTACACCCAAAACCAGAATGGTGTGTAAGTAAAGTATCAAAAACTAATAAATTGGTGGATATTAAACATATAATATTTAAAGGCATAAAAGCAGAGAAGGGAATTCATTTATAGGGATAAAGGAATTGGGAAAGAAATAATTTAAACAGGGAAAACCTGAGAAAAACTGGGAAACCTTTGTCAGCATATAAAAGGAATAGCGTTGTCAATCACACAATATTCTAAATGAGGAAAAAGCTGAAATGGGCATCGATTTTTGGAAATAAAATGCATAAAGACACTGAACACATAGTGCTTGAATGGTAAATTTTTTCTACGGGAACCTCTTTATAGGGACAAATATCTTATAGGTATAGATATGTATTTAAGAGGGCGCATCATTGAAGTCGATGCGATATGATCATTTCTCAAATAACTAGAAAGGAAAAAAATACTCGATGGGCGTTATCACATATTTTTTGCTGCTGAGTTGATTTCCTTAGAGGATGGCATTTTTAGAGTTTAGAAAAAATTATAAGAATACAAAGAGAAGGATTAACAAAAAATGGGTACCCACCAAATAAGTCACTTGAGCTCCTCTTCCATTCTCTGAATGGGGTAGTCTTCTGGAGGATCCTAAATGACTGATTTTGCAAGAATGGATGCCATGGGTATTGCATTCAGGTGAACACATGGGTATTTCCTTTGAAATATAGTTTTTGACACCATGGCATTCGGCTCAGCCAATCCCCATTCAAGGCCATGATAAACAAATATCTTAAATCAGCGCCTATAATCAACCATATCAAAGAATTCAATCATGTCAGAATATGCATAAGTTATAGGTCATAAATTTACCTATTAATCCAAAACTAAAGGCAACATTTGGGTCAATTTTGGAGGTGTGAAAATCCAAAACTCTTATGCAGCACTTTTTACACCTAAATCTTTCCATCATGAGACTTAGTGTAAACATCCCTGAAGTTCCTTGACTAAGTCATTAACCTAGAAGAGATGCACACCTTTTATACTAGGTTTTGAGAGGTCATCGCAGGTTGTCCTAATGCATCCTGCAATGTCGCAAGTTGTCCTCTTTCAGCCTGCGACGATGTCAGTTAAATGATTAAAATAGCATCTTTGAGCCCATTCTTGAAGGTAGCTGATATGGATCCCTATCCCTAGCCTTTAGGGAAGCTGGCATTCGGTTCCTAGCCTCTTGGAAGGATCCCCTGTCTCTCTCCTACCATATCTCAACCTACCCTATCCACTTAGTCTTATATAAGTGAAGCTCATTCCCATTCCAAAAGAGGCAGTCTATGGTCTCTACATGTTGGTGAAATTAGCTTAGGAGAGATCTCTACTCATCCCTTGAGAGATCCATCATCCCTTTGGAGGCTTTGGCTTTGGCTTGGTCAGAGAAGGATTGCTACGTTAAGTCATTTGTTGTAATCTCTTCATCCTATGTATTTCCCTTTTAAAACAGTAATATAAATGCTTTCCACCAAATCTCATTGCATTAATGATATTTTGTGTAGTTTGCCTACTTAACTGCTTACTTAGATCTATTATTGTGTAGGTGCATTTTACTGCTTGTTTTGTTGTGTTGTCTTGATAGGTTTTGCAGCTGAGATCTGAAGACCATCAAGCTTGGAGCAGCATTCAACGAGAAAGGATCAGCGATCTAAAAGGTAAAGCATCTAGTTCCTTGATATCTAATTAGATCTAGGAGAGTTATTTATGTTCTGTCTCTATTTGTTCTAGACTCACGTTGAGCTAGGGAGATCAAGCCTCGAGTCCACTCTTGGTAGATTGTCCATCAAACAAATCTGGCGACCATACTGGGGAGTATGCCATTTTCATTTGTTTTCTTTTGCAAGCCATCTAGTCTACCTCCTAAGTCTTTTTCACCATCATATCTTCACTTTGAAGAGTCTATAGCCCTCTTATGAGTCTGTACTCACTCTTTTTAAACCATTCTATTGCTAATTTTTTAAAGATCTATTGATCCTTGAACTTGGATCTCGCTCGTCACACCTGGGCAATGCAACTAGAGCATTGATTTGACCTTTGTTCTCTATCTTTTGGCCTGTTGTTGCAACCCATCCACTGCCGTAATGCGACATCGTCGCAATTCCTGCACTAGTGACCTGCGACAGTTGCTATGTGTATGCACACAGACTGCGTTGATCTGTTAGAATTGGTATAAGGCCATCCCCCCTCCATTTTTTTTTAGTTGAGTTTTGAGTTGGTGTGCAGACCCTCTCTTTGCTGCAAGATCGAGTTAGAGACTTATTTTTTTATTCTTTTGTTGGAAGTGTTTGGTTGTGTGTATTTGTATTGGGTTCCATTCCTGATGATCTTAAGCTTGGTAGTGGTGGACACTTTGAGTTCCCCCATATTGATCCACTTAACCTTGTCATCCCTCCTCTCCTCACCTGATTTGATCTTTGCATTAGATATGATCTCAAACTTCTTTTTACGCTTTCCATTTAGCTTTGTTTGCTTTCAGTTGTTTGATTGTGTGTTTTGAGTGTTTTGAAGTGTCTTCAGTTCACATGAGTGCTTGTCTTTTGCTTGAGATTTCCCAAGTGTTTAGAGTGTTGTAAATCAACTTTCTTTTCAGTTATCCATGCTTAAAAACATCATTTTCATCAAGTTGTTATCTTGGCATATCATTGGAAATTGAAATTCCATCATTTTTACTGTTTTCAAGTACATTTGGAAATCATTGTAGAAATTGGTTCATGCATTGGAATGATCATTCATTAATATTTTGGAAAAGTTTGAAGAAAAATTAGTCATTTGTGCTTTTCGGGAATTATGAATCATTCATTTTCTTAAAGAATTCAAATGAGATCAAGTTTTTACAAAAGTGACTCCATGCTTGAGAAAATTGTATGCATTTTTGGTTTTTAATGTTCTTAAGCTATCATAGTGAAATTGAAAAGTTAGAGTACCCTAGATAGGAAATTTCTCTCTTTTCATCTCTTAAACTTTGATTTGAAAAGACAAAAGAAAATGTTTGGATTTGGTTGTCATGCTTGTTAAATTTTGTGTTTTGTTTGGAAAAACGGAAAAATGAAAAGAATACTTTTGTTATCAAATTTGGTAGATTTTGGGATTGTGTTGCATTGTGTTGCTTTGGTAAAAACATTTGCAAAGAATTTTCTCCTTCCCATATATAGAGTTCATCAAAATAAAAGTACACTTTTTTCATGTAGTTAGGGCCTTCATTATGTTTACGATTATGTACTCACCTCATGCATTCACCTAATCGTCCAAGATAAAATTAATGGTAGAACTAGGGTAAAATTTTTAGTAACTTGTGTGTAAGTTAGAGATGTGTTCTGGCGTCGTAAAACATGGAAGTTGTCATTACTTGCCATCACTATATTCCGGGGGTATTGTAGTCTTCCACGTAGTTATCGGTATATAGAAGCTCTTTCATGCACCAACCAGGTATATCGAATCTCTTTCACATACCCACCAAGTACCTCGTGTGATTGGCTTATATCGAAAGGTGTTTCATGTACTTGGCGTATATAGAAAGGTGTTTCACATACTTGGTAGTATATAGGAAGGTCTCGTGCCATACGGTTGTGCATTAGACAGCACCACTACAGATTTGAGCTCCCACATACATTGCGTATATCAAGAGACACCATTAGGATTCTTGAGACCAACTGAGTTAACCTTTTGGCCGTCTTGGAAGAGCAATACACTGAGAACAACACTTGGGGAGATTACTACGCACGTATTGTCCAGGTAATTGGGTATTCAGGAAAGGGTACGGTCCCAATCCTCCTTGTCACATTTTACTGTTGGACCCTACGGTATATAGCGATTTGCGAAGCCTTGACAATCCTGTGAGGTTCAAGACTATTGAATCCACTCTTATCACATAAGTTTGCTTGTGGCCTTAGATTGTGTAGGATGTTTTCTAGACTGCTTTTCTTTTGTTTAGCTTGCCCTAGGAGAAACTTTTGTTTTAGTCACTTTGGCTAACTTTCCTTGGAGAAGGTCCCGTAGGATTCAGAACTCACTGCCCGAATATCCCCTTAACCAGGAGGTAATTTCGAAGATAACGATGGACCCACGAGCCACGATCGTGTCAACTAAAGTGGAAAACCCTGCTTTGAATATTGGAGAACACCTGTTCCCTCCATATTCACTTGCCTCCCACCTCGCATAGGGTGAAGAGGCACAAACTTCTACTTCACAAGACTTACCTCTCGTTTTTCCAGGAGAGCCTGGATTATTGGAATGGTTAAATCTACCCCAGGATGGCCCTGCAACACCTGTTGGTCCAGACGCAGCTTATTGGACATCATCTCTAGGCCATCCAGTAGCTCATTTTTCCATTGCATCCCCACCTAGTGGGACCACTCCGGATGACCCTCTAGCACCTTATCATGAAACTTTGGCTCGATTTAGCGCTATAGATGAGGAGTGCCTAAAAAAATGTCTTTTACGAAGGGTTAAAGACCTGACATTACCTCTTTATCAACCACTCCCAATTCATTATTTATCTTTTGATTCACCGGAATCATCCACACAACACGTGACCACTTCTGGATTTGGTCAACCTTCAACTCTTGCACATGTATATCCTAATGAGGAGACCAGTCCTATACCTCCAATGACCCAACCTGTTGAAGGACAATAGTCCAACACACCTGTTACTACTACAACTACATTGCCCATTCCTTCCCCGCCTCAAAAGTAATGGGGAGGATACTCTTTACCTCCTACTTTTCTTATGGGTAATGTTAATCCTAAAGTAGATAATCAACAACCCGTGTTGGGTCGACCTTTACTTAGTGGTCAGCAAGTTGTCGATGGGGGGAAACCCGCATCTCTTAACCATAATACTGGAGGAGGAGTTCCCATTAGTTCTTCCGTTGGAAATTCCTTACCTGTCGAGCCTTCCACTACGGGATTATCCCAGGTTGGGGGACCATCCAATGTAATTCAACCACCATGGAGTCAAGCGTATCCAGGTTATCTTAACCCTGTGTCGGGAAAACTCAATCCCGGAAACACACTCTATGGGGGCAGCAAATTGTTTTACAACATGGACCCTCGCCTACAGTCCCTCAAGTCCCACCACCCACGTTTGGTCCACCCCCACCTCCCGACGGAGGCGGCGGGCACACACACAATTCCGGAGGAGGAAGACCTCTACCTTCTGGTGGAGGACCACCTCATTCTAGCTATCATGGCCCACCCCCCTAGTGTCAGAGGTGGAGGCCCTCCCCCTTCAGGTGGAGGTGGAGGACCACCCCATCCTAGTGGTGGTGGTAGACCATCCCATCCTGGTGGTGGTGGTGGCTGACCATCCGACCCCAGTGGTGGTGGTGGAGGACCATCCCACCCTAGTGGCGGTGGTGGAGGACAATCCCATCCTGGTGGTAGTGGTGGACGACCATCATAACCTAGTGGAGGTGGAGGAGGTGGCCCTTACCCTTTCGATGGTGGTGGTAGACCACCACCCCCTCCCGACGGAGGCAGTGGAGGCCCATCCTATCCCAGCGGTAGTGGCAGACCACCACCTCCTCTCAACGGAGGCGGTAAAGGTCTTCCCTATCCTGGAAGTAGTGGCGGAACCCCACCTTATGGTGGCGGGCCACATAGACCACCTTATTATGGTGGTGTACCTACCTACGATCTAGGCGGAACACCCCCTTACGGTCATTTTCCCTTGGGGACACCTTATAAACAGTCGATTCAAGGTCCTACTGGTCCATACATGCCTTATCAGTACTATCAGTACCCACAATTGAACCAACAGCTACCATTTTTGGCTACTTTCGACTTACCTGACTTGTCTCATATGACGAATGACCCCATCTTTCACGAGCATAACTGGCCACCCATTCTGGTTAAGTTACCATCAAATATTCCCAAATTTAATGGCAAGCCTGTGAGGATCCCAAAACCCATGTGATGACATACCATCTATGCTGTTCATCCAACTCCTTGATGGATGACTCGATCCGTCTTAGGTTATTTCAACGGAATCTCATCGACCCAGCTGCCAAGTGGTACATTGAGCTACCACCCCATGCTTTTCCTGATTTCCACTCTCTTACTATGTCATTTTTTACCCATTTCCAGTTGCCCATTTGCTATGAGACTGGCACGGATTTATTGACCTCCCTTCGCCAGAACACTGCCACCCATATTTCCGATCATATTCATGAATGGCGGTGAAGACGACGTCTTATTAAGGCTCATATTCTCGACCAGCTCTTATCTGACTGGTTTACAAAGTCACTTATACCCATCGTAGCTTGAGGCGTAGCTATGGGAGGAGCCATCACTAAGGAATAGGCTATTGCCCATGCCCATTACTTAGACTTGGTCTATGCTCAATCTGGCACATTATATGAAGTTTTTCCTGACACACCTCGCCCTATGTACGATCCCGCAAAACCAACCCAGGGACCACAAGCCGAAGGCATCATTGGTTCCCTTGCTTCCCAGCCTTCTATTCAAACTGGTGGCTCGTCGAACCCTCAAGGTTATTCCCCATCACCACCACAAGATGGAAACAGTACTGCCAAGACCACCACTCCTGCCTCCACCGAAGAGGTGAATTCTATGCAATCAGCTTCATCTCAGAAGTTCGGTGGTAAGAAGAAGAATAAAGGACCTAAGAAATATTCTAACCAACAGGAGCCCAAACCCACTCAGGAAGACACCAAATAGAAGATGAAGTTAAAGTATCCTTGTTTGCTGTGTGGTGGAGACCATTTCTCCAAAGAATGTCCCCACCGAGACGAAGTCCAGAAGTTTCTCAAGGGAAACTCTACTACCACAATTCTCAACGATCCCTTCCCCACTCAAAACCAACAACTTATTGCACACACCTCTCCTTCCCAAGGAGAAGCATCCTCCACCGCACATGTTCTCATGATGCGTAGTGAGACCGTCAACTTGAACACCCGTTCTCGTTCATATGACTCTATCCCGCTAAAGGAACCTATTGGAATTAATATTGAAAAAGCTTCCACTTTGATTCCTGACGTCACTGTATCACCCGCTTCTCTCACCATTGAGAAGCCCTCTTTCGAGTCAGTATTGCGTACACTCAAGAGCACGATTAGAAAATCTATTTTCAATCCTAATGCTCGGGATGCTCAGAATTACAATATTGTAGAGGAACTAGCACAAGCCCCTTGTGCTATGTCGATGCTTGAGGTCTTGCAGAACTTCCCTAACTAGCGCAAGACTCTCCTCGCTGCCATCAGTGCAGTTAACCCAGATTCCTCGAACACCATCATGTTCTAGCTGGAGTACTTCAAACCAAGGGTCTCCCATTAGTTGACATTTCAAGTTGCCACAAACATTTCTAGGAAGACAATCCATCGTACCGTCTTGGACGAAGGTGCCTCTACTTCAGTCATGTCGATTTCATGTTGGAGAGACATAGGCTCTCCCGAGTTGAACCATTCTCCTACCACTTTGAAAGCATTCGACAGACGTGGATTTCAACCTCATGGGTTGTTACAAGATTTAGCAGTCGAGTTGGGGGGCAAGACCGCAACCATTAACGTGGAAGTGTTCGCTGCCCCGTTAGATTATAACATTCTACTTGGTCATAATTGGTTTTGCGCCATGACTGCGGTCGCATCATCTGTCTTCGACATAGTACAATTCCCTCATCAAGGACAAATTGTTATTATTGACCAACTGGATTTTTGTACACCTAACACCGCTACTCATCCGGGTGATAATGTTCCATTACTTGGACAATCTTTGCATCCTTATGAGAGCATGGGGGTTGGCATCATTAAGGACTCATCCCTTATGGACGTTTTTCCAACCGCGGATCCCCCAAATCATGTTGCCACGGTGAACATGATCTCCTCTCGGATTTCATCCATCCCCAACTATATTGATCCATGGATTGTACCTGATGAAGCCACCACACACCTTATTGGAAACACGATGCCTCTTTCACCCTCCGAACTCACGTATGAGGCTATCCATTCAGCTCTGGAGGACCACTTAGCTGTGGCCTCTACCTCCTATCTCTACAACAGACATCATCCTTACCCGATCCTCTACTCCGAACTTCTCATTCTGACGAGTCCATTATGGAAACCATGAGCACGGATGACCCTCCATGGGAATACCTCCATCATCGTTCGTCTTTCCTTCCTTCATTGGATACTGTGGAGAATATCATTAGCACCATCTTTACACCGGATGTTTACTCTGGCTCTCAGTCCTCGATACTCATGTGCCAAACAGACTCTGAAGGAAACTTAGCCAACATTGAGCCTACCATTTCAGTCGACATTTCGGTCACACCTGGTGTAGTGGAACACATTCACTTAGGCCAGAAGTGTTCCCCTGAAGAAATTACAACGTTTACGGCCTTGTTTAAGCAATTTCGAGACATGTTTTCTTAGACTTACAAGGAGATGCCCGAGATAGACCCTGCTATTGTTTCGCACACAATTTAAACCTATCCCGACTCCAAACCAGTCCGACAAAAGTTGCAACTGTTGCACCCCCGAAAGACTGTGGCAATCAAGGCAGAGATTGAAAATCTCTTGAAAGCTAGTTTTATTTACCCTGTCCCATTGATAGAATGGGTCTCAAATGTCATCCCTGTAGCTAAAAAGAAGGGTACCATTTGTGTCTGTGTCGATTATCGAGATCTCAACAAGGCTTGTCCTAAGGACAATTACTCGACTCCCTTTATCGACCAGATCATCGATAATTGTGCGGGAAGCGTCATCTTTTCATTCATGGGTGGATTTTTCGGCTACAACCAAATTGAGATCCACTCGACCAATCAACACAAGATAGCTTTCATCTGTCCTTGGGGTACATTTGCTTATCGCAAGCTCCCTTTTGTCTTAAAAAAGCTAGCGCCACATTCCAGCGGGCCATGTCGTATGCCTTTCACGACATGAAGGACTTTGTGGAACCATGCTTGGATGATCTACCTGCCCATTCACAGCAGCGCGAGTACCACATTGACCATCTGACGGTAGTATTCCTCAGATGCAGGCGGTATAACATCTGCTTGAACCCTCACAAGTTCATCTTTTGTGTCAAGTCTGGATGCCTCGTCAGCTTCATAGTCTCAAAAGATGGGATCCGCATTGATCCCATGAAGGTGGAAGCCATCGTAGCTCTCCAGTCTCCCACCGACATAATGGAACTTCAAATCTTGCAAGGGAAGGAAACTTATTTAAGGCATTTTGTTTGTAATTTCATGCAAAAGACGCAGGGTTACATGAGATTGATGAAGAAAGATGTCCCGTTAATATGGGACGACCAAGCTCAACAATCTTTTGAAAGTCTAAAACATGTTATCACGCATTCCCATGTGCTCCAGCCACCCAATTACTACAAGGATTATATCCTTTATCTTGCTGCTTCTTCCACCATGATCGCCATGGTCTTGGTTCAAGAAGACAACAATTCCCAGGAACATGTGATATACTGTGCAAGTAAGCATCTCATTGATGTCGAAACTCATTATTCACATGTCCAGAAACTCGCTCTCGTGGAAGACATTGCCGTCCAAAAGTTTTGACATTACATCTTGCTTCGCACCACCACCATCATTGCTGATTCGAACCCCATGTACCACGTCTTGACACGTCAAGTGCTTGGGGGCAAATATTCATGCTAGATCGTGATACTATAGGAATTTGACCTCCTATTCGGAAAGGCTAAGTCTAAAAATTCTTTGGTGTTTGCTGAGCTGATATGTGATCTTCCCCGTCCTGATGTCGAATTTGAGCCCAATGATTCTCTTCCAGATGAATCATTTCTCCTCATCAGCACGTTTGATCTGTGGTATGGAGATATCCTTTTATATCTTTAGACCAAATGTTTCATCCCTCAACTCTTATGGGACGACCGTCGTCGCATATGCCACCATGCAAAGTATTATCTAATCATCAATGATACTTTGTACCGCCGTGGTATCGATTCTATTCTTCGACGTTGTCTCACTCTTGAAGAGGCTGAACACATTCTAAATGACTATCATGTTGGGGCATGTGGTGGTCATCTCTTTGGGATGGCTACAACCTAGAAGATACTTTGCACAGGATATTTTTGGCCATCTATCTTTAAAGATTGTACCGAGGCCGTCAAAAAATGTCCTTCTTGCCAGCACTTCCTGTTAATATTTTGATAAATCCATTCAAACATTATCTAGGATCCTACTAAGAGAATAACAAGCACAACATAACAATCATAAACACAAGAGGCACAGAGTTTCCTTGGGGAAAACCAAGAAGGTGAAAAACCCTGCAACTTCCTCAGAGATAGAATAAACCACAATACAACATCATAATGATCAAACCCAAAGATAGATGACTCCAGTAGCTACTCCTCCTCCACTTGTGCGCACTCCTCTCTCAACTAATGCGATTTGGATGAGTGAGTGAATGAATAGAATGAGACAAGCTCACTCTCTATTTGTACACAACTTGACCTGCCTTTAATTCTAGCTAGGCCGACTTCCTAAGGAATTCTAATAACCCACTCACATGATACAAGCAGGGTCGACCCCACATTGGTGGTCTAATAACCCATCAAATATAAGTTGTGACACTTGCAACACTTGCGACACTTACAAATACAAATGATGACACTTCTGATTGAAGGAATAATATATCTCCATCATGAATATAATCAAGTACAAGTGTAATACATAGAAGAATATCTTCTGAAGTTACAAATACATCAACACTCTCTCTTAACTTGGAAGGTATTCTCTAGACATAGGTCATCAATACATATTGCCACAAGTCTTCAATTCTGGAGCTGGATCATCATCACTGGATCACAGAGCATCATCGTCACTGCTGCTGTTCTTGTCATTTCAATCACTAGTGCTATCTCTCAATTATTCTTGTCATAGGAAGTTCTACAGAGCTAGCCCTTTTTCATGCTGGTTGTAGGCCTAACCTCCTATAGGTATTCATCATCTCTGCGAGGTGGCCATCCTGTGGATCCCAGGACCAATTACGTGCATCAAAAAAACCTTGAAAGAGCATCCCAGGCCTTTTACGAGCACACAGCTCAACCTATCGAATCTCCCAGGATCTTTTAGATGTGACCTTTACAAAACCTTAAAAGAGTGTCTTGCTCAACAAGAAATCTAAAGAGCATCTGAGGACTTTTATGTGCCTAGCACAACCTATTTGGACCTCCAGTACTGATTACATGTAATCTCCACAAAACGTTAAAAGGGTGTCTTTCCCAGCAGGAACCCTAAAGAGCATCCCAGGCCTTTTACGTGACTATCACAACCTATCCATATCTCCAGGGTGTATTACATGTGGTCCCCACAAAACCTTAAAAGGGTGTCTTGCCCAGCAAGAACCCTAAAGAGCATCCAAGGCCTTTTACATGACTAGCACAACCTATCTGGATCTCCAAGACATATTACATGTGGTCTAGCAAAACCTTAAAAGAGTGTCTTGCTCAACAAGAAATCTAAAGAGCATCTGAGGCCTTTTACGTGACTAGCACAACCTGTCCGAATCTCCAGGATGTATTACATGCTACCCTTGCACAACCTATCCACGACCACAAAGTACCATCCTGATACTCCAGATCAACCTGATCATCCTCGCACAAAGCATCATCCTGATGCTCATGATCATACTGATCATCATCATACAATACATCATCCTGATGCACATCATCATCGCATGATCATCCTGATCATCATCACAGAATCGTCCTGATGCATATCATCATCACATGATCATCCTGTTCATCGTCACAGCATCATCCTGATGCATATCATCTGGAGCATTGTCCTGATGCTCATCACACATGATCATCCTGATCATCATACATAGCAGTAACTGGAGAATCATCCTGATGCTCATCACACAATGCTTACATACACAACCATGGGAAGGATCCTCCTACCATCATGCTTGGAATGGCTCCAGCAAATGTGTCACATCACTTCTTTCTCAAAGTATCCTCTATCTGAAGAACACCAAGCCTCTCTCTGAAGTACTCGAACTTCACTTTGGCTAGTGGTTTGGTCAACACATCTGCAATATGCTCATCTGTTGCAACATACTGGAGCTTCACTGCTCCTCTCTGCACCATATCCCTGATATAGTGATATTTGAGCTCGATGTGCTTCGACCTGCCATGGAACACCGAGTTCTCTGACAACTTCACACAACTCTGGTTGTCACAATAGATATAGGTAGAATCCAACTGGAGATCAAATAAATCAAGCAACAGCTTCCTTAGCCATACTGCCTCACAACTATCCGAACAAGCTACAACATACTCTGCTTTGGCTATACTCAGTGCTACGTAGGATTGCTTCCTACTAAACCAAGAGATCACACCTAATCCCATACTGAACCAGCACCCTGAAGTGCTCTTCCTATCTACAGCACTACCTACCCAATCTGAATCAACATAAACCTCCAAGTTAAACTTTTGATTCACATCATACTTGAGCCCATAATCAATTGTACCTTTCAGGTAGCTCAAAATATGCTTTACAGCAATCAGGTGAACAGGTCTAGGATCTGTCAGAAACTAGCTCAAGGTGTTCACTGCAAAGCAAATATCTGGTCTCGTGTTCGTCAGGTACATTAAGGACCCAATCATATGACGATACACCGTGGCATCAACCGACTTTGATGAATCATTACTCAATAGCTTCAGGTTCAATGCCATAGGTGTGGCCATGGCCTTGCATTCCATCATCCCAAAACGCTTCAAGATCTCTATTGCATACTTCCCTTGTCCAAGGAAGATTCCATATACACTCTGCCACACCTCCATACCTAGAAAGTAATGCATCATACCCAAGTCCTTCATATCGAACTTGGCAGCAAGCTTCCTCTTCGTGTCGGCAATCAATCTATCCTCTCCTATCAAAAACAGGTCATCCACATACAATAGGAGTATCACTGGATTGCCTTTGTCAACCTTGTAGTAAAGGTTGGAATCCTCTTTACTCCTTGTAAAGCCCAAACTGGACAGGAAGTTGTATATCCTGTTGTACCATGTCCTAGGTGCTTGCTTCAAGCCATACAAGGCTTTCTTCAATCTGCACACATATGACTCCCTGTCATGTGTCTCAAAGCCGAGTGGCTGCTCCACATACACTTCCTCTTCAACTACACCATTCAAGAAAGTTGTCTTGACATCCATCTTTTATATCTTCCACTTCATTACTGGAACCAGAGCAAGTACTGTTCTGATGGAAGTGTATATGGCTATAGGTGAAAAAGTTTCTTCATAATCTATCCCCTCTTTCTGGGAGAAGCCACAAGCCACAAATCTTGCCATGTATTTCTCTATGCTGCCATCTACAGCATGCTTGATCTTGTAGATCCACTTGGAAGTCACAATAGACTTCCCTTTTGGTCTTGGGACCACATCCCAAACATCATTCTTCATGATCGACTGTTATTCCTCAACCAGGACATCCTTCCATTCTTTCTTTTCCATTGCTTCTTCATAACTGGAAGGTTCTTTGTTCATAATGTCACAGAGCAAGGAAACATAGCTAGTTTGTGATCTTGTCCTTTTCCTTTCTGTGTGTTCCTCCTCTGGAATACCATACCTTTCTACATCTTGGATGAGATCTCTAGCGCATGCAGGTTTCCTCTTGTGATACTTCTTCTCACAGGGTGGATCTACAGGTTCTTGTGGATCTTCTATTTCACGATCCACTTCTGGTATTGCTTCATTCATGGTGGTGTCTTGTGTTCTGTGTACCCTTGGTTCTTCATAGTCTTCAATAGGTGTCTTATTGTCAAGTATCTTGTGTGGTGTTCTGTTTTGTACATATACAGTTGTCTTAGCTACTTCTGCCCATAGGTGCATGGGTAGATCTTGGTCATGAAGCATTTCCCGTGCTGCTTCCATGATTGTTCTATTCTTCCTTTCTGCAACCCCATTTTGTTGTGGATTGTAAGGAGTGGTCAACTCCCTCTTTATCCCTGAATCACTGCATAACTTCTTGAAGTCCCCTGAAGTGAATTTTCTGCCATTGTCGGATCTAAAGATCTTGATCTTCTTATCAGTTTGATTTTCTATCGAGGCTTTGAAATCCTTGAACTTATCAAACACTTCATCTTTGTTCTTCAAGAAATAAACCCAATTCTTCCTAGAGAAATCATCAATGAAAGAAACATAATATACATACCCACTCAGAGAATTGGATGACATTCGTCTGCACACATTGGAGTGGATAATCTCCAAGATTCCTTTTTCTTTGCTTTCACTGCTTGGAAATGCCTTCTTTGTGTTCTTTCCTTTTGCACATCCTTTGCAAACACCTTCATGCTTTGACTGGATTCCAGGAAGACCTTCTACTGTTTAATTGCAATTGGTAGTGCCCTATAGTGCACATGAGCAAGCCTTCTATGCCAAATTTCACTTGGATCCATGGATTCATGTACCATGGCATGTTCAATTTGTCCCTTCAATTTGTACAATCCTTCCTCTTTCTCTCCAATCACTACTGCATCATCTATGGTCTTACCTTTTGGCCACATAAGTACTTGGCCATCCACAAATGCAACTCTCATTCCTTTTTCATCCAAATATGATATGGAGAGAATATTCTTCTTGAGTCCAGGTACATATAGAACATCTTGCATCTTTAAAGACTTCCCAGAGTCTAGCTTGTAGGAGGCTTCACCACTTCCTTTTATAGGGTATTGATAGTCATCCCCAAGTTTCATCTTATGAGGTGACTCATGTTCAGATAGGTCCATAAGACATTCTTTGAATCCCGTCATATGTTTAGAATCCCCACTATCAATAAGCCAATCATTACACCCATGTGTAACAATACCTGTGAGAGCATAAATTAGAACATATTCATCGTCACTTGAAGAGTCTTCACTTTCTACCTTAGTCTTCTTCCTGGGAGGTTCATCATCCTTAGCAGCATGAGCATGATATCTCTTCTTCTTCTTCTTCTTCTTCTTGTGGTTGGAGTCCTTTTTGTTATTGGGACAATCTGCAGCAAAGTGTCCCTTCTCATTACATTTGAAGCATCTCAGATCTTTCTTATCTCTTTGATGGTGGTGAAAATATTTCTTGTGATGAGATGGCTCCCTCTTGGGCTTACTTCTCTTGGTGTGAGCTGTGAGAGCTTGATCTGCATTTCCCATCTTTTCTTCTCGGGCCACAAGCCTAGCTTCTTCTTGTGAACATTCCTCCCATAGTCTACTAAAAGAGATCAACTTCTTTCTTGCACAAATACCTTGGATGAAGGAGTCCCATGACCTAGGTAGGCCATTCAATGTGGTCATGAAAATTTCTCCATTCTCCACTACTTCATCCACAACTTCAAGTTGTTCTTTGATTGGGAGACCTTAGTAAAGTAGGATTGGATGGTCTCTCCATTCTGGAACTTTACCCCTTTCAATTGATTACGCAGAGTCATCTTCCAATTTATATTCTTTCCTTCAAACAACTTGGTCAAGGAGTCAAACATCTCCTTAGGTGTCTTTAGAGAAGACACATGGGGTATGAGATGGTATTTTATAGAATCAACAATGATTCTCTTGGCTTTGACCAAGTTCTTCTTGTGTAAGACCTTGGCCTCATCTCCCTCTGGAACTGGAACCTCTTCTTTTATGGAGGTATCCAAATCATTCTCTTCTAGGATTAACCCAATCCTATACTTCCATGCTCGGAAGTTGTTAGCTCCTTCAATATTATCCTCAATCTTGGTGTGGTGAGACATCTTAATGAGAAACTCAAATGGAAATAAAAGATTTAGGTCTTACCACTTGATTTGCTGAAAACTGGATCTGGAGCTTGATTAGGCTTTGTCAGAGAAACCCTAAAAATTAAAATTTTGAATTTCAAACTTCTGAAAGCATGGAAAGATGCGCCTTGCTGAGTTGATCAAGCTAATATACTTCAATTTTGAAATCTGCAAAATTTGACCCCTCAAAATTGCCTTTGAAACCTTCAGATCTTCTTACAAAATCCCGAACTAGGGTTTGATAATGCTCAGGGTTCTACCCAGCCAAAAAGTTTGATCTTGTGCTCTAAACTTTGATTTTTCTGAGGAGCATCCAGCCGTGGTAACAGATTCCAAAAATTTCAACTTTTTCAGAAACCCAAATTTTCCACCTTTCCGATCAAAATCCCGAATTAGGGTTTGATGAAGCGCGGCCTTCTGCCCAACCAAAAAGTTCAATTCGATTTTCTTGAGGGCAATCCATCCGTGGTCTCAGATTCCAAATATTCCAACTTTCTCCGAAACCCTAATTTCCCGCAGCAGTGACCGGCCAAAAACTGAAAGTGTGCAGAATTGAATTCTATCTCAATAGAAAGGTGCACCCTTCCAAGGAGAGTTAGCCTAGCCTCCTGCCTTTGATGATTTGAGGAGAGAAACCCAAAGATTAAGAAGCCCTAGCTTCTGTAGCTGCACAGTGTCTTCTTCTTAGCACGGCTCTGATACCATGTTAATTTTTCGATAAATGCATTCAAACATTATCTAGGATCCTACTAAGAGAATAACAAGCACAGCATAACAATTATAAACACAAGAGACACGTATTTTCCTCGGGGAAAACCAAGAAGGCGAAAAATCCCACAACTTCCTTAAAGATAGAATAAGCCACAATACAAGATCACAATGATCAAACCCAAAGATAGATGACTCCAACAGCTACTCCTCCTCCACTTGTGTGCACTCCTCTCTCAACTAATGCGAGTTGGATGAGTGAGTGAATGAATAGAATGAGACACACTCGCTCTCTATTTATACGCAACTTGACTTTCCTTTAATTCTAGTTGGGCCGACTTCCTAAGGAAGTCTAATAACCCACTCACATGACACAAGCAGGGCCGACCCCACACTGTTAGTCTAATAACCCATCAAATATAAGTTGCAACACTTGTGACACTTACAAATACAAATGACGACACTTCTGATTGGACGAATAATACATCTCCATCATGAATATAATAAAGTACAAGTGTAATACATAGAAGAATATCTTCTGAGGTTACAAATACATCAACACTTCCAAACTAAGAAGCGCACCCACCCAACCCCGTTATACCCGGTTATTGTCGTTTGCCCCTTGGCTAAATGGGGCATTGATTTCATGCATCATAAGCCTACCTCAGTCGGGGGGCATGGTTACGTCATAGTAGCCGTGGATTACTTCACAAAGTGGGCCGAGGCTATGCCTACATACACGGATGACGTCAAAACCATCGCACTCTTCATGTTTAATCATGTCATAGTGCGGTTCGGAGTTCCTCAAGCTATAGTTACTGACCATGGTTCTCTCTTCATGAACCACATGGTCGATGATTTGAGCGTTAGATTGGGTTTTCGCCATGAAAACTCAACACCGTACTACCCGCAGTCCAATGGACAAGTAGAGGCCATTAACAAGGTCTTGAAAACCATGATCCAATGCATGGTGGGTACGCACAAGTCCAACTGGCATAATATGCTCTTCTCCGCACTATGGGCTTATCGAACTTCTGTTAAGACCACCACTAAATTTAATCCCTTCCAACTAGTGTATGGATTGGAGGCTGTCCTTCCGATTGAGTGCGAGATTTCATCCCTAAAACTCGTAGTTCAAATTCTCCCCAACACTACTGTTGAGGAAGAATGATTCCTCTACCTGGCGAAACTCGATGAGACTCGCCACGATGCCACTCTTTCCAATGAGGCTCATAAGAAATGAGTCAAAGCGCAGTATGATAAGTTAGTAGAACCCTGTGTCTATAGCGAGGGTGATTTGGTCCTTACATACGACCAGAGACATGAAAAGCTGGGGGCAGGAAATTTTGAGTCCATGTGGCATGGACCCTACATAGTGAAAAGCGTCTTTGAGAATGGAACTTACGAGCTTGAAGACTATGACGGGATATCTTTAAGTGAACCCCGCAATGGGATTTACCTGAAGAGGTACTATGCCTGAGTATTTCATGCATAAGTACTTTGTATATATACTGTACATGGCGTGTGTGTTTTTTGTGGTGTGACGCTTTGATTTCTTGCATGCTTAGGTCTTGTTTCGTTACTTATACCATGTTTTGTCTATGTGTGCAGATGGAAACTTGCTACGGATTTTCGGACGGCGCCATCCGGCATACCTGTAACCTTGCTTCGGAAGCCTAGGTCTATTCACCTACCAGCGAGCTCATCATCTCAGGAGGAATGTGTTTAGGTTTCGCAACCAACAATACTGCAGAATATCAGGAAGTCATTCGAACCCTAACCGATGCTATTTCTTTGGGTATGGACCATGTTGTCATCCATTTGGATTCTCAACTGGTGGTCTCTCATCTTAACCAGGTTTACACCATCTGCGATCCTACCCTACTCCGTCTTTACAGATGAGTTCGTCTTCTGGAAAGGTCCTTTGAATCCATTCAGTACCTTCACATTCCATGAGACGCGAACGCAGTTGCCGACTCTATTTCCAACTTCATCTTAGATTGGTACATTGCACACACATTAGCATATTCATGAACTATAAAAGTATATATAACATGTAAATAACTCATTATATAAGAAAACACATAAACAAGATCACATCATTCATCCATTAAAACACATAATGTATAAAAACAGCCAAAATGTCTATATATATATATATATAATCAAGATAAAATAGTGCTGATATACAAAATTCTGAAGCATGATGGCTTTCAATAAGTCTATACAAAAATATGAAGCCTGATAGCTTTCAGTAGTACAAAATCTGAGGGCTCATATAGCTCTCAGTGCATATGTAATAACATCGCAAGGCCTAACACCTAGCCCATGCACCCCTGGGCCTCGCAGCTCTCTCCTGCTGAACATGGAAGCAATCTACCGCTCTTGCTACCTTGCGGAGCAACTCGCTGAAGTGTAAGGTCACACCAACTGTGTACCTCTACATAGGCCTCAGTAACTCATGCATCGCTGCATCTGGAACGCCCAATGTCAACCTGGTGAGGTTCTCATAGACGTCCTCCATCTCCACCATGGCATCATGCATGGCTGGGGCTACTGGTGGTGCCTCTCCTCTCCTCGCAAGGAGTGAAACTCCCATTGGCCATGAAGGGCCCACATCTGCACACACATGTTGTTAACTCATCAACACTACACCAAAAAAATTATAAATACACAAAATGAAAAAGTACAAGGGTCATTGTTCTTACCGATGTCTCCCCACTTTGCTCCCTCAGGCAGCACGAGGTCTGGGTCCTCCCTGAATTTCGTACCGCTGTACAGATAGTCCTTAATCATGAGTAGCTGGCCTTCCATCCAGGTGAAGAACCCAGTACCGTACCCAATGATCGGACCCCCACCACCATGGCAGGCCATCACCTTAGTCCATCGAGACATGTGTGGATCCTTGGGATCCCTATCATCCAAAGTCACATGTGGGCGCAAGAGGGGAACCCGCTCCAACAAGAATGAGATCACTACCGATCCATACCCGAACTGCTTGAGATCACCGCGTCGACACTTGGTTAGCTGAGCTTTGAGGTTGGTGAGGAGTCCCTCACACCAGTTGAATACCTTCAGAGACATACAGTCCTCCGCATAAAGCATTTGGGACTTTGTAGCTAAGTGAGTTGCTTGGATCCCTACTATCCTCACTATGGTGAAGAGTATAGCACGTAATGGACGATCTTGCACCTCTTTGATGGGAATCTTCCCACTAGAGGCATGGGCATGAGGAGTACAGTGTTGGGAAATCAAGTCATATACCGTCTGGTCACTCCCTTGTGATCCGGTGAGTGATACATTATCCCTTCTCCGGGATAATCCTGTTAAGAAGTAGATGTCATCAACATCTATAGTCAGTATATGCTCCCCGATCATGAGGTACTGTTGTGATGCATCCCAACTCCGAAGCATATGCTCCAGTAGTGGGATTTGGGCCCTCATGCCCTGGACCTGGAAGAACTTCAATAGCCCACAGTTACTCAGTGCCTCCACACACACCAAATCATTTGCTGCTTGCACATCTTCCACCTCATGTTCTCACTCACGCCACTCTAGAACAATGTCGGTGACCACAAACCTGTCAAAGTGAGCATCTAAACACCATTAAAGCTCACCCAAACCATCAAAAGTTTTTCTTGTGGCTTGGTTTTGATTTGTAGGATGGACATTTCCGCTATCACACCCTATCCTTGCAAACAGGGTGACATCGTCGCAAGACACCCTTGCGGGTTTTGCGATGATCCGGGTTCGTCGCAGTTCCCGTAAGGGAGACCTGCGACGACCCGAGGGCGCACAAACTCCCCACAAATCAACCCCCAAAACCTAAAAAGTGGACAAAAATTGAAATTCTAAACCACTATAAAGATGTTGGATGAGATTTAGGGTTACCTGCTCTGAACGGCTCGTGAAATGGTCACTCGTAGCTCCAGCAATCGACGAATGAAATTCTGCTCCAAATGGCACTTTCTTCTCCCCAATTTGGCAAATAAACAATGGTAACTATATTTGGTCATTTTTTCTATTTTATAAACAAAAAGGGAATATTCTTTTTCAAATTTAGATGCTCTTTGGGTTATTTGCTATAGTTTGGATCATTTTTACTGCATTTGAATGCCTAGTTGACTATTTGACCTAGTTTTCAAGCATGCAGGAGTCATTAAGTGTTTTTTTTGCATTGTTTTCACATCGTAGCGATCATCTCAGGTATGAACGACCCCTTGAAATTTTTGTTGTTATTTTTCATCTGTTAGATTTCAATTATTTAATGATGATGAGCTTACTCTTTGTTCTTTCTCTTGCTCGTGAAACTATGAGAATAAGTCACCGAGTTACGATTTATCACTTTTTCGGGCTCGTTAAACTCCTACGGAAAAGGAACCCCCCCGGAGTCTATCTTTAAGCTCTTTTCAGGCTCTCAAAATACAAAAAGATTGCCAAGGGAACTTGTCGCGTTCACGCTTGTTAAAGAATTTGAACGGTTGTCTTCCTGGTGATAGCTTACTCCTTTTTAGGACCAGGGGGCACTATTTACAAAAAAGGTATACTCTAGCCAATCATGACTAGAAGAGTCCTCTCCCGCGTTGTTTTACCCTTTTTCAGGCAATGAGGCTAACTTTACAAAAAATGACCATTGGAGTCTTCTTTAGTACTTTTCAGACTCTCTAAACATGAAATGACGACCGAGTTTACCTTCTATGGACTCGTTAAACTTTCACATTGAAGGGCCCGTTATGGGACGAACCCCTCCTCTCCCAGGTTCGGATAATATTTGGGATTGGACTCATCTGTGAGATGAGCTATACCGAGCATTTGCTTACTCTCATCGAGCTCATAAAAAAAACATGAGGCAATCATCGTTCATGATGGGGAAAAAAGAAAGCATTTGTATTTCACCTTTATCAATGGCAGTACCTAGTCGTTCTTGAACATGGCACTCATTTGCATTTGCATACTACACTTGGATCATCCGTTTGTCCTCAAGTTTTTCCTACTTCCTGAGTCTTGTTACTCATTTGGGTCATCCGAAGAATAATTCCACCATCAGTTGCATTAGGAGTTGGTGTTGTACTCGTCATGTCAATACTGCCAAGTCATGCCATGCCCATGTTCAAGAATACTCTCACCATTGATTCTATGAAGTCGATACACCTACAACCATGTCGGTCTACTCTAAGTCAGTCTTGCATGTTACTGTACTATTCGATCTGCTCTACACATCTTTTGTCGTGTTTCATGTTGATGATGGGGGATTCATCATGGCCTTCCTTGGATTCATCATGGCCTTCCTTCGACGGATTCATCCTTGTGGAATTCGACACATCATCTGAGGATTGAATCTAGAAACCAACCAAGTACCTTGGCCCTGCATGCCTTAATGGCAGGTTACCTCGCTTTCAACATGAGTTTACATCATTGACTCTTGTTTGAAAGGTTTCATCTGGCGTTCGAATTCAACTCACTTATTCGCGCTTGATGATATGTACTGTGATACCTTGGGAATCATTGACATTAATGGTGATTTCTTTCACGCTTGTTAACGGTATACATCAATGACCGGTAATCAAGTGGTTTCTACCATGTTCGACATCAAGACATTTGTAATCACATGGATAGATTCATATCATTGCGAGTTCAGCTTGAAGACCCTGGGGAGTCATATTTTACCCAGGTTGTGATGGAGATTGTTTTGAGTCGTATCACATGGATCCACATTTGCATTGGTCGTGGTTGTGTTATCATCTCATCATGGATCTATGCTTGTGTCTAGTATCCATGATTGTGTTCAGTCGGTCATTACTACCATGGATCTGCAATGTATTGGTCGAAAACCATGTTGTGAGTCATATGAAAGTGTGTACTCAGAGTGAGTTGTACTGCAACAACATCCTTCGTCCGATGAGCCATTTCCATTCCTTCTTTCAAAGCATTTCACCTGTCCAGTTTTAAACAGCTTCATGCTTTGGGGGGCATTCTATTACACCTAAATCTTGCCATCATAAGACTTAGTGTAAACATCTCTGAATTTCCTTGACTAAGTCATTAACCTAAAAGAGATGCAAACCTTTTATACTAGGTTTTGAGAGGTCATTGCAGGTTGTCCTAATGCAACCTGTGGCGTCGCAGGTTGTCCTCTTTCAACCTGTAACGATGTCAGTTAAATGATTAAAATATCATATTCGAGACCATTCTTGAAGGTAGCTGATATGGATCCCTACCCCTAGCATTTAGGGAAGCTGGCATTCGATTCCTAGCCTCTTGGAAGGATCCCCTATCTCTCTCCTACCATATCTCAACCTACCCTATCCACTTAGTCCTATATAAGTGAATCTCATTCCCATTTCAAAGGGAGGAAGTCTATGGTATCTACATGATGGTGAAATTAGCTTAGGAGAGATCTCTACTCATCCCTTGAGAGATCCATCATCCCTTTGGAGGCTTTGGCTTTGGCTTGGTCAAAGAAGGATTTCTATGTTAAGTCATTCATTGTAATCTCTTCATCCTATGTATTTCCCTTTTAATACAGTAATATAAATGCTTTCCACCAAATCTCATTGCATTAATGATATTTTGTGTAGTTTTCCTACTTAACTGCTTACTTAGATCTATTATTGTGTAGGTGCATTTTACTACTTGTTTTGTTGTGTTGTCTTGATAGGTTTTGCAGCAGAGATCTGAAGACCATCAAGCTTGGAGCAGCATTCAAGGAGAAAGGATCAACGATCTAAAAGGTAAAGCATCTAGTTCCTTGATCTCTAATTAGATCTAGGAGAGTTATTTATGTTTTGTCTCTATTTGTTCTAGACTCGCGTTGAGATAGGGAGATCAGGCCTTGAGTCCACTCTTGGTAGATTGTTCGTCAAACAACACTTCCATTCCCAACTTTGTAATTGTACTTCTTATTCCATTTTTATCTAATGGGACTTTAATCAAGGAACATGGTGGCATACATTAATCAATTGACTCCTAAGTAGCCTAATGTAGGGAGGTTCTAGGGGAGGAAGCTAACCTGCCCTCCCCTTCAAGAACAATGTTTTCCTCGAGGCTAAAGGCGAGGGAATTTTTATAGAATCATCGTTGGTTCCCATTTAACATATTCTGGTTGCATATTTTGTAGGTTATAATGAGAGAAAGATAATCAAGAATAACCATAAAGACAAGAAAATGATGGAAAATAGTGATAGTCAAATCAATATTGTATTCACACATAAATTACATATATAAATTACAATATCCAATCACCACCATGTAATGGATAACCATATAACGTTTAACCCCAATACATAACTAAAGTGCATAAGGAATGTAACTATATACCAAGATGCACATGCGAGTGGATTAGAACTCAATATTAGGTTCAAACTGCTAATAATCCCCCCTTCAATCATAAGTTTGTACAAGTATATCAAAAAGCAACAAAGACTAGCGCTAATGCTGACAACACATCTAAGTCTTCAACTTGATGCCCATGGTTTGAAATCACATAAGTGTCGACGAAGATCCACCCAGAAAAAGAAAAAAAAATGCCAAAAGTGGATGTTGAAAACCATGTATAGAAAACTCAATGTGTAACAAATGAGCGAAATAACCTACAAGTGTTCACTAATGTGAACCCAAAACTAATGAGAACAAATCTTGATGAGAAGCGAATTGATTGCAATCCTAACATATCTCATATCCTAAAAATGCATGATAATCCAAAGTGTGATGTTCTCTATAAGGTCAAAATACTATCCCTATGAAGTTCAAAGAATATCAAGTGAACAATTGTGTTAAAGCATTGCTCTCAAATATTGACATAAAAAACCCTTAATAATCCAACTGACATAAAAAAGTGTTAATCAACATCCAATGTTGTATGCTATAAAAACATGTGTATGAAACCCTACAAATGATTCAACAATGAGTGAATCATAAATCTCTAAATGATCCACCAAAAATCTCTTGAGAAGTGAACTAGCTGACGAACAACTGGTACTACTCCAAGTCCAAGAACCAAAATGTTTATCAAACACGTTGAATAATTGTGCAAGTCAGAAATCTATAAGTTACTAAGTCCTCAAATCCCAAAGTGTACCAAACCATCCATCCACACCAATATCCAAAAAATCCATCAAAATATCATCCAACTCCTGAAAATCCTCAAAAATATCAAGTGTCAAAGGTCAAACTTACAAATCTAATACTCTATGCAAGTAATCTATATCAACACCATAAAATATTGAATCCATCATCAATGATATCTTGAATCCATCATCATGTCTATAATTGTACCTAAATCCATCATCTTGAATAAACCATAGTCTACAAAATCATTGAATAGACTTCAAAACTTGAAGTATAACATCATCATTATCTTTCCCTTATCAACTGAAAGGTGGGAATACTGGGACTTGTAAATCAATAATATCAATATACCCCTAGAAGTGGAAAAGGGAAATCATAATGTCTTTGAGTGGATCCTAGAGGCCCAATATTCAACTCAAAAGACTACATTAGTGGGCCCTGATCATGCCCTAAATCATCATTTCCTAAAAAAAAAAAATCATGTCCATCTACTATAGAGACCTATATGATAAAGCATGCATGTACCTGTGTATGAATTTGATGATAAGACCGCTCCAACAACTTAGCTTCCAAAGTCTAGCACCATCATCCAACTTAGCAAAATCAAGTACATCATCCAACTTAGCAAAATAAAGTGCATCATCATCATCCTTGTCGCCATGTTTAGGTTCTTCATTTAACTTATTAACATAAAAACATGCCTCTACAAATCATCATCAAGAAATCCAACACTCACAAACTCCATAGGTTTGGAGTAATTAGGAATATGAAAGAAGTCAAACTTCATCCTTTCATATCCCAAGCCAAATTTATTCTTATTTAATTGTGACTCTTCCCCATGTTCGATCATGTCAAATTGTTATCCTTAAATTTATCCTTAGTTTCTTTATCCAATTCATCCATGTGATTGTTAATTATATGTTGTTTGAGACCTACTTGTTCACTATCATGAGCTACATCATCATTAAAATTCACAACATTAGTAACTACTAATCCAAATGAACCATTGAAGGATTCAAAAATAAGATTAGAATGTTGAATCATATCCTAATTATGGAAATATCTTAGCTCATTCATTAATAAATTAATTTGAATTTGAATTTTTGCACATGATGTGCATACCTGTAGCAGCATGACTTAGTGACATTTTACTTACTTGAATAGTTTCTCATTGTGAAGTGTTGATTAAAGTGTGTAGAAGATTGAACAACCTTTCGATACTTTCCCTCTTGGTCCAAAGAAGTAAAAAAAAATACACTTTTGATCCCCCTATTCGATTTTGGGCCAGATCAAATAACTCCAATTACAATTCCCAAGGGGTGGAAAACTCACCAAATTGTTGGACCTTCAAGACTTTGTAAGGTCTTCCTACAAATCGACCTAGAAGTAAGACTCCTAAATATTCGTTGAAGAAAAAATTCAGGATTCATATAAGAAACCTTGACTTAAAATGATTTCAACCTTATATAATTACAATTGCAAGTGCAAAGTGTTCTATTTTTCTACTTGCCTCATTATAAGTATATTTTTTCATTCATATGCTTGCCTTGTTTATGTAAAATTGATCTATGTTTCTTTATGTTGTTTGTGGGAAAGCGAAATATAAACAAAAGTTTGATCAATACAATCATAAGAGACCAATAAACATCATGGTACACAATACACAAAGATCCTAAGACCCTGTTATTCAATTTCGGGTGGGTTCATGACTCAAAACAAAAATCAATTTTATTAAGGGATATTGTCCTTCCTATAGCTCTGAGGTGCTAGAAAAGCATTTATAACTCCAATTACAAATTATTTCCAAACTAAATATGAACCACCTTATAACTCCATTTAGAAAGTAATAACAAACTCACATAATTCTCTTAAAGACCTTCTAACTCCTTATACAAAGTAAAAGCAAGATTAATTAATCCCTTTATAACACCATTTACAATAAAACATTCAATATAACCTCCTCTTTATAGCTATGTTATTCTTTTTAAAGAAACTCCTTGCACACCCAAATGTTAAAGTTGCCTTCCTTGTTTAAATCCTAAAACTTCCCATATTCATCTTGTATTCTCTATGCATCTAAATCTTCCCATTTTCATGACATTTTTGTATTTCTTTCTTTATTATAAAAAAGCACATTTCAAAATTGGAAAAAAATATAAAAAACTTTTTGGCAAAATGTATTAATTCACTTCAAATAAGTAATTAACTTATTTGAAACTTTGAGTATTATGAAATATTCTTATACCTTTAACAAACAAAAAAACAAATACTAAAACCATGTAGTGAAATTATAATCTTGTAGTGAAATTATGTTTCATACATTATAGATCACTATATCTCTTAAAGTTGCGGTCTTTTTTTAACTCTTAAAACTATATATATTCATATTACATTTTTTATGCATCCAAATCTTCACATTTTCATGACATATTTATGTGTATTTTTTATTATAAAAAAAGTACATTTCAAAATTGAAAAAATATATCAAAAATATTTTCAACAAAATGTGTTAATTCACTTCAAATAAATAATTACTATAAACTTTAAATATTCTTATAAATTTAACCAAACAACTAAATACTAAAACATTTCATATAATCATTATGTCGAATGCTGAATGAAACTAGATATTATTTTCGAGCACATCTAATCTTATTATGCTGAATGAAATATAGTATAACATAAGTAATCCACGTAAATTAAAAAGTGTAGGCGTGAAAATCCGCTTAACATTTTAGAAACATAATTTTTTGTATGATATATTTTATAAAATTATCTCACTTTCACAGACCTAGGTTTGTAGTCAGCAAAACTACAGCTGACATGACCATAAATGGCCTTCAAAATTTGCATAAACACGTGCATAACTGTAATCCGCGTTTTAATTTCACAAACTATTGGGTGACATCTTTGGAGGTTTAGGGTTTAGTAAACCATTAACCGCTTCCCATGTTGATTTGCAGATTTACAGCCAACTTGCATTTGTACGAGATTGTCAAATTTTGGGAGTCCTAAAATATCGAAGGAGGCCTTGACCAAATAATTTTGTTCTGCATGTAGTTTATATAGTTAATAAGTATAAAGTCAACAATTTATATGCTTAAATATTTTTTTAAGCACCCGAACATGATAACAAATGAATAAAGATTCGAAAAAAATGCACTCCAACTCAAAATGGCCACATTGACATCCGCATATGGCATAAAATGTGTTTATGTGAAAGCTATTTAACATGTATATTGTCAGAACTTTGTAGAGTATCAGTGAGCATATGTGAATCAACGCTTATTATTAATATTGGATAATAATAAAATTTGATGACTAGTCTATTTTTTGGGCTACATGACAAACTTAGACTAAAATCCTTATTCATTTGAATTTTAAACTTATTCTTAAATTATTAATATTTTGTACAATTTTTATGATAAACATGTTCACGCCACATTACTAAAAAACCAACACAGAAAAGGAAGCCCACAATCTGCTAGTTGAGATAGGTCGTGTTCCACTGCAATCTGAAAGACAAGGGTGACTGCTTGATCTTGTCCAGCCATGACGATGTCAACAACAACGATATGTTCTATTATCCGACGTAGATGGCGATCCGGTGAGCCTCTGCTCATTCCCAAAACATCCGAATATGTGTAAATAAGGAGACACCACCGATCTCTCGGTCAATCTGAAGACACTCGCCAAAATAGAGAGCTAGAGGTGATCCACTATAGATGGGCCACAAATAAAATCCTTGTTGATTTGAAGTTTAAACCTATTCTTAAATCATTAATATTTTGTACAATTTCCATGATAAGCATGTTCACGCCACATTACTCAAAAACCAACACAGAAAAGCAATCCCATGATCTACTAGTTGAGATAGGTTGTGTGCCACTGCAATCTAAAAGACAAGGGCAGCGACTTGATCTTGTCCAGCCGTGACAATGGCAGCGACAACGGTATGTTTATGTTATCTGACATAGATGGCAATTTGGTGAGCCTCTGCTCATGCCCAAAACCTCTGAATATGTGTAAATAAGGAGACACCACCGGTCTCTCGGTCAATCTGAATACGCTCGCCAAAATAGAGAGTTGGAGGTGATCCACTGTAGATGGGCCATGCTAGGGGCACTTGGCCACATTTTCCTGGAGTTGCTCACCAAAAAATAGGAATGAGATTCAAACAAGGGCAATTATTGGACAAAAAAATGGGAATGAGATTCGAACACGTGTTGGTGGGGTCTATGTCTATGGACACCCAAAAACAACACCCATAAATTTCCCTCCGCCCTTTCGCATCTGAAAAATCAACCCTGAAAATTATAAAGAACATGTGGTAGAGGGTTTGTAGAGGAAGTAGGCATCGGCTTCGATCTTCCGAACAAACCCCCTAGAGAGGTCGCACAGTATGCTGAGGAAAAACCACGAGCATTGTAATTTTCCACTCCATGACGTGCTGCTCAGTGGCTTCCCATGCGCTCGAATTGTGTTGTGGGATGCATATGATAAAGAAGGGGAGAGGCATATAATGGTAGGGTTAACCATGGATTTTTGGACATGAAAATTCTTAAAAATACTAACAAACTAGAAAAAAAAATTTGAGCCAGTGGGATAGGTGGGTGGCCGCCAATATACATCTGGATCACTCTATCCCTCCTCTTTCCCCTAACTCTTTCTAACCCCATCTCTCATTCTTTGTATCCCCTACTCCTCCACCTCCACCTTACCCCCATGCCTCTCTCTTTCCCCCAACCCACTAACACCTTCACCTTTCTCTATATCACGCTCTCACTACCTCTATCCCCCCCTCTCTCCCTAACCCCCCCCCTCTCTCTAACCCCCCTCCTAGTCTCCCTACCCATAACTACCCCCTACACCCCCCTTCTCTCTCTCTCTCTCTAATCCTCCCCCCTCCCTCTCTCTCTCTCTCTCTCTCTCTCTCTCCTAATCCCCCTCTCCCTCCCCCCCTCTCCTCTCCTCTCTCTCTCTCTCTCTCTCTCTCTCTCTCCCCTAATCCCCCTCTCCCTACCACTCACCACTCACCACTCACCACCCCCCCATATATGTATTTGCCCCCACTTCCCTCTAACTACCTTAATCCTCCCTGAACCCCTACTCCACCAACCTCGATCTCTATCTCTTTCTCTCCCCCAAAACCCCTCCTCCCCCTTGCCCCTAAGGTAAATTTGATGTCTATAACATTATGCAAGCATTTTAGTTCTACAAAATGCATGCACATTTTGTAGAGCTAAAACAGACATGCATTCTATAGAACTAAAACATGCAAGCGTTTTGGTTTTCATGGAAACCAGATATGCGGGAAAGGAAAATTTGAATTTAAAAGGAATGCGCTCACATTCTTTACCACCTAAACCAAGACTTCTCATGTTTTTGTATGCCATGTGTGTTCCTATGTGTCTGCTTCAAATTTAGCTTTGGATTAACCAAACATATGCTATGGAATATGGTAAACCATAGCTAATTGAGCATTTCATCCATTTTCTCAATATGCCTGTGTTTTACCACTTGTTACGATATCCTAGACACAACCATTTTTTATGAATTTTTAGACCCTTATAATTCCAAATATGATTTTTTTTAAAATATGATTTTTTTTTCTATATTTTTGTGTCATTACTCCTTAACTCAAAAAATACACTGTGAGTGTTTCTTCCATAACTTTTTCACTTGATGTACTTTTTTCAAGGTTTGATATGTAGCTATCAGAAAATATCAAACTTGAAATAGTTATGAACATTTTGAATGGATAAATTTATATATTGGGAAAAGTGACTCATTTTTTTACATTTCATCTTTTTTACTCAAAGCAAGATTTTTTATGTAGGTATCTCAAAATATCCATGTAAGTTCAACAATGCATTCTTTTCAATTTTCTATTACATCTAACACATCAAAATACCCTCATTAGCTCATGATTAGCTTGCACCACAAAAAATCCATGTAAGTTAAATGAGACATCTTTTTTCAATTTTCTATTGCATCTAATGTGTTAAAAGACCCTCATTAACTTGAAGCAGCCCTATTATATTTTAATATAATCATAAATTTGAATATGTTGTTTTTATATGGACAATTAAGTACTAAAATTATTAAAATGGTTGTAAAATGATTTAGAATATTTGTAAATTTAAAAGTTAATTATATGACCTATTCTTAATCTTAAAATTGAGTGGTTTTTTAATAAACAATTTTTAGGATTGTTTTTAATTTATGAAATATACATGTGGGGTCTTATAGATAATCTAAGAAAAATATCACATTTTATATTGAATCTTGTAGTATGATATATGTATTGTAGAAACGGTATATGTATAGTTATCACAATCAATTTATGATTTATTAAATATTTAAAAAAAATAACAATCAATTTAAGATTTTTTTTTATTTAAGTTAGAGTGTTGTAATGTTTTTTTTTTTTTTATATTAATTTTTTTTTTATTAATTTGTATTTATAAACATAGATATTACATATTTCATTATAAAATATACTTATACTATTCATTACATAATATTAAAACACTTAAAACTTATTGGGTACATGGTGTATGGTAAGTTAGGAAGGTCTCTCTTTACTTTTTTTAGCATAGAAATAAAAATTTAAAGTGAACAAATTAATTCCTTTCTTTTCTTTTCTTTTCTTTTAAGGTCCAATAGACCAAATTTAGTCTCTATAGACATTAACCATCTCATCATCATCATTATATTATTATAAATAAACTCATTAATTACATTTAGTTTTATTACTTTAAATTTATAATAGACACACCACACAATATTTAAAAACAACAATTATAAAAAGTTATTTTTAAATCTATTATTTTATTTTGATAATGTATTCCAATTTAAGTTATCATTTATTATATTGTAAATCTATTTTAACTTATATTTATCTCGCTTGATATGAAGGACATGTTGTAAATGGAGGGACATGTTGTAAATGGAGGTCTCTAGTTCAAATTATCTTGACTTACACGTGCCCCAAGCTTGAGGTACTATTCCCCTAGTATAAAAAAATATTAAACATTAAGAAGAATAGACACTCCATTCATCATAAGAAACATAAAAAGTTCTAGATTAAAAAAAAATATTTGGAAACTAAAAAATTAAGAAAATTTAATTATTACCAATAAATTATTAAAATGCTAAAATATATAAAGTTTGGATGACTTTAGTAAAATAAATTTTCTTTTAAATAGACTTAATAAACTAATAAAACATTAATAAATATTAAACTAAGATTTCGAAGAAAAAAAAGTTAGAGGAGCACAAGGGTAGATAATTAAGATTAAAAAAAAATAGTAAGACTAAAAAGCAAGGAGCAGAAGGATAGATAATTAAAAGTAAAAAAAAATAGTGGAAATTTAAAAAGAAAGAAAGGAAATTCAGAAAAAAAAAATATTTATGTAAAATATTATTTTCAAATAATATATAATACACTTATGATTTCTTTAATAGCAAAATATAATCACTCTTTTCAAAATTCAAAACCATGATGAAGAAACTAATGTCTTGCCAACTAAATAGTGTAACTTCGAGTTAAAAGGGTCCAAAAAGCACCCTTGCTGTCAAATCAAAGATGTAAAATACAGCGTAAAATATATAGCTTTTGAAAAGCATTAAAATTTTGAATACCCATATAAATATTAAAGGAATCAATCTCATGTAATCTTGAGACATTAGGTTACGACATCAAAGTTCATTGCATATATAATCCAACAGCTTTGAAATAACCTTTTTTTAATACTTTTAATATTTGTAAAAGTTATCCACGCCAAGAAAAACAAAAACAGAACAGTGACGTCACGTTTTCAACGTATATGTTGGACGAATGGATTTGGAGGAGTTTTATAATGGCAAGCAGTTTGGAGTATTCAGATCGTAAGTGAACAAGCAATCCTAATTATTGAAATTACAAAAATATGGAAATACAATTTCCAGCCAGAATTTTAACCTGTTTTTATTTCAAAATAACTGAAAAAGCTAGATTTTTTAGTTGTGTTTTATTCTGCACGTGAAAAGATTGGTAATTGAGTATTGAATGGCAGTTACTTTTGGAGCATACGATCTTGTGGATACCATTACTCAGTCACCACGTAAACACTTTGTTCTGCATTTATAAATTGTCGCATTGTGTTGAGTATTGAATGGCAGTTACATTGGGAGCATACGATCTTGTGGGTAGCATTACTCAGTCACCACGTGAACACTTTGTTCTGCATTTATAAATTGTCGCATTGTGGGGCTTTCAGTGTCTAAATGTGTTATATTCATTGTGTATACACACTGTGTTTTGCAATTTTGAATTATTGTTTTTAGATCGTGATGGCTAATAATATTCAGCGAGCCTTATTCAACCGACAGACTCGACTCGTATTTAAGACGAGTCTGTCCACTGTCAGAGATGCACGAGTCTCCATGGCATAACCTATGGATAGAGCTTATGTACATGATACATCCATGGCTTTTTCTATGGTATATCTTTTTCCAGTGAATGTTTCTTTGTGTGTGCGGCTGGTTGTGCTGTATGGTTGCTCTCTACCCTGAGCCGTCACTGCAAGAATTCTTTATTATTATATAATTGGATATTTTAACATTATTATTTTTAATGATGATATAAGGATATTTTAACATTATTATATATTCGTTTGTAAAAATATTACTTCTTATTATGATGACTTTTTTTTATTATATAATTGGATATTTATTCATTATTATATAAGAGATATTCTTTAATAAAAATAAAATAAGGTTTTTGGTAAAAAGTGTTAATTATAATATAATATCTATAAATTCTATCTCATAAAATAATTAATCGGAACATATTCTATTGTACAAATTTTCTTATTTTATTTAAAAATATTTTATTTTTATTTATTGTATACTTTTATTTAAGACATTTTATTTTTATTTATTCTTTTTCATTTAAATACTTTTTATTTTTGTTCATTTTGTATTTGTTTACTACAATTAGAGATAACTCTAAAACCATATGTATTGTCTAATAATTTTTTATTTTAAATTCATGATAATAAGAGATAGAAAACAATACTTAAATTAAAAGTTTTTCCATTTTTTTTCCAAAACCATGTATTATCTTAATATTAATCCTATATATAATTACCTAAATCTCAACACAAACTTAATATTGATTATGAATAGATTATTCCCTAAACTCCTCTTACTAAGCCATAAAATCTTTTATTGAAGACCAAAATTCCTTCTTAAAGATGAGAAGAATGGAAAGCCATTTCATTCTCGAAACAAATACTGTGGTCAAATTCCTGGAAACAATAGAAGAGCATGAGAATAAAATAAAATCTTTTTAAATGAGAACTAAGCCATAAAATCTTTTCTGTCTTTCTCTTTTTATATTAAGTATTTTTAAATTATTAAGTTGCGGTCATAAATTTACGAAGGAAACAATAGAAGAGCATGAGAATAAAATAACTTGGTAATCGTGATAACCATAAAAAGGGTGGCGTGGCATGGGAGGAAGATGCCTGAGCGTATTTTCAAAAATGTTAAAAATGACTTTAATATGTCAGCCTTATGGAAGGTAAAGAAGATCCTGTTTATGTTACAATTTCCTAATTCCATGCACAGCCAAATAGCAGGCCTTTGATCGTCCTACATACAATATATAGAATGATGGTAGAAAATTAAAAGCTATAAATTCAAAAGAAATAAAAATTTAACAATTTTGAAATTTAGGGATTTCGAAAATATGCAGCATGGATCGCTTCCAAGCAGTTGATGGAAAACGCCATTGATCATAACTTACATTTGAAATCAATAGAAAAAATTCAAAAAAAAATTTAAAATATTAATCCTCAATTAATTAACCACTTAAATAATTGATTAGGGAAAGATGTGAAAAATAGAAAAAAATAACCGGAATCCCCTATCCGAAATTGGCCCGCTCATGGGCGGTCGCAAGAAATATTAGATGGATTGAAACCATAATCAAAATCCAAGCATATACTTGACCTGAGATTTTAACTCATTCGTCCGACCCATTGGCAACCAGTTATGATTAAAAAATGTAGTATGCAATTATAGGTCTTTAGCGGGTATTTCAAATGCTTATGGAAATAGCTATAAAATGCATGAGTGTGTTTGGAAAATGCATGTTGTAGTACATCTAACAAATTAGTAATTTAGTTATCAGCTTCATCAAGCCAAAATTGTTCAAAAGTTAATTGAATACCCACAAAATTATCTGCTCAAACTTAATTAGTCACATATACGCAGTACACATTGATTCAAAACTAAAAGGACAAGCCTTCTATTGATTCCAGTAGTCAACCCTGCATATAACAAAGCAAATGAGACCAATAATAAGGTTCAGAGCATCCAAGTGCATATTGATTCCAGTAGTCAACCCTGCATATAACAAAGCAAATGAGACCAATAATAAGGTTCAGAGCATCCAAGTGCATATTGATTCCAGTAGTCAACCCTGCATATAACAAAGCAAATGAGACCGATAATAGGGTTCAGAACATCGAAATGCAAAATGGCATGAAAAAACCGAACGGCACTGCGGAGTGCCTGATGTTACCAAAAAGAACAAAACGATTTTGATGAAATTAGGCATTAGCTAGACCCAAATATTTTGAAAGGCACTCGGATGACCGGAACACAGTGGAGAGAATGAACCATTTCGCATGACAGCTGAAGTACCTGGGACAGATCAATCGAATATTCAGCATGGGGAAGCCATCTAAAATGATGGAGCAACTTAGCCACCCAGAACAGTGGCAAGGCCCAATGCCTTTCCGGAGCAGACTGATTGCCCCTTACATCCACGTCTTCCTTGCCCTCTGACAACACAAACCTCTCCGGACGAAACTCTCATTAGGCGACCACATATTCACCACTGCAGGCGTGCCTTCTCGAACACAGATTCCACCGGCTATGTTGACATCTTCTGTGGAGAGACGAACCCATGATAAAAGCGGATCAGGTGGATGCATTCGCAGGGACTCGAGGGCAACCATACAGCACAACCAGCCGCACACACAAAAAAACATTCACTGGAACCCACCATATGCAAAGTTTTTGAAATAAAGTTGGCGGTAAATGTCATGTTGAAATGTTTGAATTTGAATTTGAAACTGAGCGGCAATGCCGTCCCATCCATATAATGATGCAAGGATGCCAACTCAACGATCCTCGAAATCAGTCCAACCACAGAGGCATTTTAATGCACCTTTTAATGGAGCCATTTTAATGGATGGCGACATAGCGTGAAGGATGCCGGAAAAGGATATACCATAGGAAAAGCCATGGATGTATCATGTACATAAGCTCTCACCATAGGTTATGCCATGGAGACTCGTGCATCTCTGACAGTGGACAGACTCGTCTTAAATAAGAGTCTGTCGATTGAATAAGGCTCGCCTTTTAATGGATGGCGTGAAGAATGTCGGAATCAGAGTTATTGAAACAAGATGCCGGAAAAGTGCCGACCATGGATGGCTTCAAATTTGAAGGCTTCAGTGCCCGTCAAAGGCACTTTTACCTGTCATAGAAGTATGCCTCAAATTTTACCCTGCAAATAAAACTCAACTCCATGCGGAGCCCGTCAAGAATGAAATTGGGCTGAGTTGTGGAAATCTGCAATAGAAGGGCAACTGCAAATTCTGCCCGTCCAGGGGTTTTTAGTGATTTGGACGTCGGCAGTGCCACATCGGTTCCCCGTGGGCCGTGACCCCGTCCCAGCTGGAACTGGAAAATTGAAATTTGAGACTTTGACGAGTTATGGTGCCTGCCTGCCTGGTAGTTGGTGTCGGACGTCCGTGCCAGTGGAGTAGCTGAAGCTGAGTTATGCATTATGAACTGTGAAAGCAAAGCAATTAATGTTACTGGGTAGTGGGTACATACGTGTAACGTGTTTACTTCTTGTTGCTGGCGTTTGGCAGGTGCCTGTGCGACCGTGCGATTACCAATTTACCTTGGAAACTTGGAACTTGGAACTTGGCAAAGGGTTTCACTTTCGCTTCACAGAGCCTCCGTGACTGTGATCATTCATGGCATGGGCATTGATAAATTCTACTGTGAAACTAGCGGGCTATCCTCGTGTCCGAGTCCCCTAAAACTAGTGTATCTCTACGGGTTGGATTCTACTTTGAACTTTTTTAGCATGCAGACGCCATGGCCACTAAGTGCCATGCTTTGAGGCATATATTGGATTATGCATTCATCACCTCCATGAAGTTTGCAGGTAAAAATGTGCAGTTAGCTGATTATCCATTTTTTGTTGGCGAACATTCCAATTTTTGTGCTTCCAATTGATGAAAATGGTTGTAAAATTGAAATTTCCCCCATATAGTTTATGAAATTTCAATTATTTGGAACTAAGTGAAGGTTTGGAGCTAAAAAAACTGTTAAATTTCATCTACTTACTACTCTTCTTTGTAACGTTTCCAGAAAAGCTTGTTTTGAAGCCGACTTGCCTTACCTTGTTTACTGTAATTACAACTAAGTAGTGTTTTATTTAGGGAAAAAATCATTGTGTACTGTAATTACACCTATGGTAGCTAGATTTTACAGAAAGTAGCATTTGTAAATGGCTTTATGATAATTCATATTGCTTGGATTTTAGGCTCAGTCGCATGATCCGTCACTCCGTGTTTTTGCAAATGAAGGCTTCGCCAATCCCAGGATAAGTGACCATCGTCCCAGCCGAGGAACAACAGAAGGACAAGAACCCAAGTTCTACATAATCCAGGGAGAGTCGCAGGGTTCGAACACGCGACCCATAACACGCTGGGAACGATTCAGCTTGTCGATCTCCTGCCAGTACATCAATCAGAAGATATCCTTTTCAAGGCAAGTTTAAATCGTCTGAAACTGGTCCTTTTTGCTTTACCCACAAAAAAATATGCTTCGATTTCCAGTATTTGTATTATATTTGTTTCGTCTGAATTTCAATATGTGGGGAATTATTTCTTACTGGAACCAAAAAACAGCCAGGGCCAGTGTTAGGGTCTCTCTTTTATATTTTAGAAACCAATCTGAAATCCTCTATAGCCTTTTGCCTGTATGGATGAATTACAGAATGAATTCATTTTCTCTTTTGGTTAACGAATACCCCACCAGGTTCCAGTCTCCTTAGCTTGACATATTTGCTCTTGTGGGTTGTCCTTCTTGGGCTAATGTTAGTGCTCGTGCTTGGATACAGTAATTGCAATGCTCCCAGATTGGGGATGTGGGAATTGCCCCTAAGCCCCTTCTCTTTGTGAATTTGGGATCGTGTAAGGATCATTTGGATAGGATTTGTGTTTCTGGTGTAAGGACAAATCAGCCCAACATACTCCCCTGCTGCGCCAGCATTTGGTTGCAGAGAGAATGAGTCAAACCCAGTTATGGCACAAAGAAGCTCTCCCAAATCTTTGAACATTTCCTACAACAGAATATGCAAGCTTAAGCCTTTCTGAAGAAATTATATTAAAAAAAAATTCATGTATATCTCACCAAAGAAAGATCTTTTGCTTCGTAGTGAGATGGAACTCATCTTATTTCCATTGTATCATCAACCTCAATGTGCCATGAGTACCGATTACCAGTTTGAGGTTGATCACCGAACAACATTTTCCAGAAAAAAGGTATCAATCTAAATTTGTGCTATATTTGTTGTTACGTCGTATTCACATTTTTCACCCAAAACCATATCTTATGGCTCCATAAAGCTGCAGGTTACAGCAGTTAAAACTATATTTGTTTTATTCAACAGAGCTGCAATAGGCTCGAAATCTGTTCGGGCCATCAGTGAATTGAGATACTCAAATGCAAAATATTCCCCAGGATCTTGTTATCTTTCCTATTGATGCATCACTCAACAATGTTATGCAAATTGAAATTTCCGATCTCATTTTTTTAATTTCTTGTTATACTTACTTCAAAGTATAGTAAAGATATTTTATAAACTATGGGCACTCAAGGCTTACTAGATGTAAGATTCGTTTTACATTTTTATTTTTATTTTGAACATATTTGAGGTGAGGTTAGTATTTAGCATTTTCCATATACATTTTTTCTGAACTCTGGAAAGTCTTTAGTTTGTATGACATTTTTATTTTTAAATTTCAATTTTATTACAAATAATCATATATTTAATATTTTAATGTGTTTCCATGAAAAATGAAATTGGTTTTTATTATTTAAATATTTTTTACACATTATTATTAATCAAAACTAATGTAACTTTATTAATCATAGAGAATGAGTCAAACCCAGTTATGGCACAAAGAAGCTCTCCCAAATCTTTGAACATTTCCTGCAACAGAATATGCAAGCTTAAGCCTTTCTGAAGAAGTATTTCTTATTATATTAAAAAAAAATTCATGTATATCTCACCAAAGAAAATGACTGCCTTGGCCTGATAACCAGCAGCTTGATCTTGAGGTGCAAAAGGGTGAATGTTAGAAAAACTTGGCCACGTAACAGGCATCATCTCCACAGTTGCATTCAATTTCATAGTGCAGGATCCTAAGGGAATCATACTGTGGCACAAAGAAAGATCTTTTGCTTGTAACCTATGAAGGTAGCGCAGCAGCTCATGCTCTGTGTGGTACCTACAAACATCCACGTAATTCAGAATGTTTAAAATGGACTAGTCTGTTTATAAAACCTAAAAAATACTGAATATAGCATCTAGTCAAATTCAGTACTAGTTCTTACATGTTGAAAATTGGATGTGTCAAATAAGCACTCTCCCGGATAAAAGCTTTTGGAATTGCATATTGGACTTCCGGGGCAAGGGAGTCTGCTGTGAAGTTTACCTACGTAATGCAGAGAACTGTTCAGCAAGGTGAATTCTAATATCCGGGCAAGAAGACTGATGCAAGTTATACTTACAGGTTTATTTCCAGCAAAAACTTTAAGTAGCTTATCTACATCGTCCAATGTAGTGGTCTCATCAAAGGAAACAGTAACCTACAACATTGTGAGCATGCACCAGGATTTGTTATTTGCTAAAATATAATGCATTGGAGTTTGGATCTACCAGATTCAATCTCAGCCTGTATTGAGAGGCAGCCAAAGGAAACACAAATCCTATCCAAATGATTGGAAACACCAGTCAGATTCAAGATACAGATGTTATTCTGGAGTTTGGATGTGTTTGTGACAGATGCAATAATATTTTTCCTTACATGTTTTCCATTTTTAGTGTTTCATATGTTTGGCTAGTTATGCAAAATAAAAATCCATTTGATATTTATTTTAGTATTTTTTTGTTGAAAATGGTTTCAGGTTATAGACTTATAGAGAAATCATACATATTCAAAGACTTATATTTCTCAGCTACATTCAAAACTTACAATATTTTGATGGGGTTCTTTGGGGCTCATGAATGACTTTTCTGCTACATAATTTATTGAGAAACAATGTCTAGAATTGGTCGACCTAAAAAGCATGGGAGACAAACAACACTTGATAATGCGTTTAACTTGAGTCGACATGATGCAAATGTTGAAGAAGATGTTGATTTTGAAATTGATAAGAATATTGAAGAAGAAGGCCGTCAAGAAAAGAAAGGAAAAGGAGTAGCTACCAAAAGATCATTCAAACATGGATGGAAGTTAATGCACAAATGGGCTTATCCGATAATAGGTCCAAATGGTGAAGAGCGCATCAAATGTTTATGGTGTGTTAAATTCAAAGGAGATACACCATTTGCAAAGGAAGGTAGCAACACAATCCAATTAAGTGCATTAAATGTTCATGCATCATCAGAGGCTCATAAACGTTCAATTCATCTATTGGAATATGAATCAAGCCAACCCTGTTTACCCATCTCAAAGCATGTTGAACTAATGCTGAATGTTGAAAAATCTAGAATAGTTAGTGCTATGGAAACTATGTATTTTGTGGCTATAAGGGATTTACCTTTAGAAATGTACAAAGACTTATGTGACCTGCACAGGTATAAGAGAACTCCTAATATGCCATTAACCAATGAATATTCTTCATATATTAATATCACTTCTGGTAAAGAGTTTTTACTTGCAGCAAAAGAGGTTTATTGGGAAAAGTTGAAGGCAGAAATTTGTTCTAGCCCTTTTTATTCCATTTTGGTTGATGAAAGCACAGATAAAACAATGCAGCAACACTTGATTGTATATATTACCTATCTAATGGATGGAGGGAGAGGGTCATGCATGACAAAATTTATTCGACTTTTGAAAATCAAAGATAGCACTGCACAATCCATGTATGAATCACTTTCAGGGCTATTATCTGAGATGAAGCTGTCAAAACATCAAATGGTGGGTTTTGGGTCAGATGGAGCCTCATCTATGAGAGGTATCCATGAAGGTTTGGCAGCTAAGTTGCTCCGGGAGGTGCCTCATTTGTTATGTATTCACTGTATAGCACATCGCGAGGCCTTAGCTATAACAGATGCTACAAACTATTTTCCTGAATTTAAGTATATTGATAAACTAGCCAATAAAGTATATTCATGGCTAGGAAAATCTGCAAAGAGGCATGGAGAATTTAAGAGTTTGTTGGACCTATTTCAAATTGACAAGCTGCAAATACTTCAAATTCATCACATCCGATGGCTTTCTAGGGGGCAGGTTATGAACAGGCTTGTTAAAGTCATGCCAGCATTGTTACACGAATGGAAAAATGATGATGCAAAGATGTATGAAATGGGAACACTATTTCAAGTGCAATTTTGCATCCATTTGCTTGCTGATGTTCTTACTGAACTAAATAAATTGAGCCAACGATTTCAAGAGGAACATATTGATATAACATCCATTGGCATGCAATTAGATGTGCTCATTGATCTTCTTCGGAGGAGATTCTTGCGAAACATATTTGGGGTTGGTTCTCAACATGTTGCATCTTTCTTGAAGAAATCTGAAAATGGAAATTTGGAGTTTATTGATAATACAGGTGTTTCACATGTCCATTCATTAAGATTTGAACCAATACCAAATTCACTTGGGTCTGGTACTATGGAAGATTGTATTCACTTAGGAAAAGCATTTATCCAAAAGCTGATTGATTGTCTCAATGATAGGTTTACAGATTTACCTGTGTTCAATGCAGCAAAATTTTTTAGTCCCCATTGTTACTTTGAAGAAGAAGATGAAAGAGATTCTGAAACAAAACGATGGTTGTTACGTCTATGTGAAAAATTTGATGTTGGAAACTCACCAATAATTGATACTGAAAAATGTGAAGGTGAAATGGAAAGTTTTGTTGTCACTCTACATCGAGCCTATCCAAAGAAAAACTTGTTTGGAACATGGGAGCAATGCAAAGGTGAACCAGAGTGGTGGGATTCTTTTCCAAATTTGATGAAATTATGGCAGATTGTTCTTATTCTTCCAGCAAGCACTGCTAGCTGTGAAAGAGGATTCTCTAAGTTGAACCGTATAAAAAATGATGATAGATCTAGACTTTGTTTAGAAACCTTAGATACTTTAATGTTTTTATCTCTATCAGCACCTCAGGAGTTGCATGAGGTAGATTGGAATGCAGTTTATGAAACTTGGACAAAAATGAAGTTGCGGCGACCTCTTCCATTAGGTTGAGTAAGTTGATGATGATACAATATTTTAATCAATACTGTAATGTCTATTTTTTTGTAGTTCAATATAAGAATGTTATTACTATGTAGCAGAAACTATTTTCAATGTGGCTCCATCAAGTTACCATATGTTTAGTAGGACTTGTATCACAGTTATAATAGTCTTTGCAAACATATAACCATCTTAAGATAGTGGTTTGATATGGATAGAGTAATTTTGAAATACTGATTTATATTTTTCAAAAATATTATTAGTTTTCAACTGATTTTGTCCATTTCATCCAATTGATAAAGGTCCCTCTCTGTTCATGTCCATGCTACCTTGGCTTATTTAGCATATATTTTTATTTTTAATGAAAAATCTGTGTCTGACCTCTTTCATATTTAAGGCACGCCCATGATGCATTTTTATTCAGATTTGTTATCATATTCAGATTTGTTATTATATTCAGATTTGTTATCATATTCAAATTTGTTATTATAAGATGGCTTCTCATTTATTGTATCACTATTGGTGCTTGATGTTGGCACTCTTATGGCCTGTAAATGACATGCTGGGAATATTCGTTGATGATTAGTTGAATCTCATCACAATCCCTGTTTGATTACTACACTGTTCATTCTTTGGAGGAGTGAATAATATAAGCAGCGTCGTTGTAGTTTTTGTTGCAAGACTGATAAGCATACATGCATACAATGCCCATTTTGAATTCAGTGGCTCTTTCTTGAATGCACAGATGATTGAACTTCCAAGAAAAGATGGGATACTTCAATCCATTGTGCCTTTTATAATAATTATAATACTTATTATCTGATTACAGGAGATGAATCAGACCATGTATTTCTTATTGGAAAAATAGTTGTTACACAGTGTATTCCTTCATTGGCAGACACCAATCATATACAGGTTTTGCAGCACTACCATATCATTCCAGTGATTAAACATGAATGTTGAAGATAAGGATACTTGCATTCATATTCAGATTTTTCCTCCTTTCCCCTGTACTTGCATTCATATTCAGATTTGTCCTCATTGTTGTCATATTCAGTTTTGTAGCAATGCCAATTTTCTTATGTTTATTTATGACTGAAAACAATTTTAGAGACTATGAGTTTCATTAATTTGTATGTCAATTATGGCTGCAAGGTATTGTCATTTGGGCTACAGTCAGATCCATGTGTTTGATTAATATCACATGTCTAATAATATATCCACTTAAAAAATAGCATGTGTACTTCATTTTGCAATATCTCATTAGGTGAGATGTACCACATCTCTAATAGTATATCCATTTAAAAATAACATGTATACTTCATTTTGGGCTATCTCATAAATTTACAACACTTTAAAAATAAAACACCAAGTAAGTTGGTTTTGTCTAATTAAATGTCATGATCGAGTTATTCTGGTCCAAATTTCTACTCTCCAAGTCCATGAGATGAATAACATCTCTAACAATATTTTGGTTCAAGATAAGTTTTTGTTTCTATGTACATATATATCTAATTACATGTATTTTAGGTTTTCATGTTTGGTTTCAACCTTCAACACATTCACAAGGAGTTTGGCATCCATTAAATTGTGATAAAGGTAATGAAATGAAGCGCTTTGTCATTTGACATTTTGGTGTAGTTAGATGGAATTTATCTTAATTTGCACACTATCCTTTTCATTTCAATACGATTCTTATTAACATTACTACTTTTTTTTCAGGTTAATGGCAACCGCAGACTACAATCCCAATATAAACCAGATGGCTACACTCAGCCCAACTGTTACTATGCTGATAGAGTTGACAACAAATGTAATCAAAGACAATGAATTTGGAGCATTAAAGTAATTGAGTTGTTGTGTGGTTCAATGAACTTAGGTCAATGATGTGCAAACATTTGGTGATCTACCCCTTAGTATGAAATCTTTTTTTCTAAGATTTTGTTTCAAGACAAGTCTTTTGTTCTATGTACACATATTGATGTAAACCAATGTCTTTTGATATAAAACAAGCATAGTTATTTTTGTTTTTTCTATGAACACATTTCATTACTTGCCAATACAAGCTCTGTTGGTTATAAAACAAGTGATTTCTTCATATTGTCGTTTTTTTTCCTTTTGTTTTTGAAATTTATTTTATATAGGTTCTTGGGTTATTTAACTAGCCCATATTAATATAATCTTGCTTATTAAAATTTATAGAGCGGAGCAATGCAAATATCGCCATTTTGTTAGTGAATTGATAAATACTAGGGAGAAAATGGGGCGTTTTAGTTTTCCCACATCCCACTCCAATTGTATTAGCATCTAATTACATTTGTTTTAAAGTTACTTGAAACAGGAAATTTTGTAAAGAAGATGAGTTTCAGAAACATACATTTTCAAAGTCTCTGGAAACTGAGAAATAGAGGGAAGAAAAGAAAAAACAAAACCCAAAATATATTTTCTCTAGATTTAGTGTTTTTCTTCTAATTTCAATATTTTCAAATACTCACAAGTGAACCCCAGAGGCATGACTGGTATTTAATTTGGTTGTTTTATCATTATGTAAATGCCCAATCCCAGATTGAAAATGATCAGGAATCTCTTCCAAGACATCCGAAGAGATAAGGGTTAACTTGAAAATGTTCTCTAGACTGAGATTCCATAGATGCTTATTAAAAGTGACCTAAGCTTTTGAAACAATGGAGCATGCACTCTCATGCTCTCATTCTAATGATGCCAGAGGTGAAAATCAGATATTCTCTTTATAAATAGGTGGAGAAATTTTGGGACCCCTACTCAGTCCTTGGGAGGAAAGAGGGATTCTGCGCTTCAATAGCTACTTAGCAACTTTAACTTGCCAGTTGCAAATCAATTTATGAGAAATTGTCGCTAGTGATTGTGTAGTTTCAACTTTCCAGTTTTTAGAAGATATTAAACAATAGCACATTTTTAAGCATTGTCCATTGGATGTAGCTTGGGTGGTTGGGAGGAGTGAATGTTACCCTTCCCACCCAGATTCAATTCCTTGTAAGTGACATGTTGAGCCCTTAAATGGACATACTTTATGCTATCATTGAGTCACCATTCACAGCTACAGTATCCGGCCTTCCCACATTCCTTGCAGAATACCAGGGGGTTATCCGTGGACGTAGCAAGAACTGATCTCCGGTGCCATGAACCACATGAAAAAAAACACATTTTAAGCATTATATTTGGCTTGAAATCCATTTTGCATGTGACGCATTCTTCCTCAAGGCTGCTAAAATTTCTCCCTAGGATAGTCCAAGAAGATATAGCAGCCCCATAATTTTAACCAGTCTGATGTAACCCTGGCACCTGCTGCTAGAGTTTCTGTTACTTTCTCAGCAATTCTGTATTTCAAAAATGCTTCTGAGCCAAAATTGGGGTGCTATGATCAATTTTCACCAATACATGAATTTATTTCCACAATGTCCCATCAATAGTGAAATTTTGTCTTGTGAATGGATTGAAATTCTCTGCGTAGTATAGGCTAGTGCTGTCATGGATTCTTGTATTTTGGACCTAAAACAGTTTTATTTTACTGAAGTGTATAATAGCATACTCTTGTGTATGGGAGGTTACAGTAGTTGAAGCCTAAATGGTGAATCTGCAATGCTCTGATTAATGCAACTCTGTCTACTAAAGATATTGAAGTTTCAATTCATGTTAGGAACTTGTTCTGTCTCTTTTCATATAATGTCACATGTTTATTAAATATGGATCTAGTTATCTTACCGAAGTAATACTTTTGTAAGCCTCAAATGGGATTTAGATAGCACAATCAATACTGGGACCAGTGTTATGCATGAATATTGAGAAGGAACTACAATAGTCCAATTCTGAACAAGTAAATAATAAAGGTCGAGATGATGCAGGGGCAATAGAAATGTCACCCATCAAGTTTAAATTACATGCTCCTTTACCAACATCTATTGAGAGATTTTCTCGAGCTATTGGGTGTGTTCTTTGTGAAGAACAAGGATCAGATTTTTGATGCCAAGTGGCATGAAGATAAATAATAATGAGGCCATGAAGCCGAGGCACAGTGTTATGGGTCTCCAAAACCCAAAAATGTGGCAAAATTGATGTTCGTGTTGTCATTCCTCTAGCATGAAATTTAGGGGTTTAATGCATTTCTGTCAAGGAATTTAGGATGATAACTAATGGTGATATTTGTGTATAAAGAGTTCTGCTGTCAAGGAATTTAGGATGATAACTAATGGTGATATTTGTGTATAAAGAGTTCCGCTTGTCTCTGTGTAATAGGGAGAAAGAGAATATGCTCTGAGGAGCCTTAGTATGCCTGGGGCATTGATCATTAGGTGACAACCATGGTTTTGGGCTTTATCCCAATTTAGGGATTATAGATAAGCAAGTGCAGCGCTGGTTTGTATTTCCTGTAAGGGACTTGCCTTCGCTACTATTACGTGGTTTCTGTTGTGTTTTGAGAAGGAGCTAATAAAAAAAGAGATTGTGTTTGATGGTCAACAGGTTGTGTATTCTTGTTGACTTTCTGATCTGCTAACATTATGTGTAAAATCTTCTCTTGATCCTTGTTATGATGTTGTATTGCACAGTCTATATCTATGTTAGTTACCATCCCCTTCCCAGATCTTGTGAGGCATTCTTGGATTGTCCAGTAAGGCAAGAAACAGTGTGTACAACTGTGTTGAGCAGTTCTGAGAAAATAGAGCACTTAAGACTGGTGTTGTCTGTGACTCTGCATCAGTATTGGTATTACAACAACCTATGAGATGGCTCAGAGGGGAGTCCATTTGAACTGCAGTAGCAGAGTTAGGAGCAATACCAGAGTCCGGGGAAATGATGGAGACGATTTTTTCAAGGGAATAGCAGCAATTGAAGCCAAAGTCTGTTGAGATGAGTCAGTAGATGAACAAGAGAGTGTGAGCAATAATGAAATTTTGATGTACTATAACATTTTCAAATGAAAAGAATGATTTATTTTTGCATGTCAGCACTGAAGGGTTCGATATCTCATAGCCCTTCAAAGTGAAATGCGACCCTACCCTTCAAATTTGATCGTTAAAAAGAGTCTAACCATTCGACGATTTCGCCAGGCCGGCGACCGTCGAATGGTTCAACTCCGGTGATCCCCATCTCTGACCTTCTTTGTTTTGTCGACTGTCAACAGTTCTGACAGCTCCTCCTGCAGTACACAGGCCGTGGATTAGACCGCACTCAATCACACCTCCACTGTTTGAATTTAATGCACCCTCGATCCATCATCCGGCATGGTGCATGGCATACAGATCCATCCGCCATTGATTGCGATTACTCCATTACCATATCATATGCATCGATGCAAGTCATGCAACCGCACTCATAACCATGAGCCCATCGAGTAATGCATGGATGCAACAGCATTCGTGCCACTAATTTTTGAATCTAGTAAAGGCGGTACATAATTTAAATTTTTCTTCCCGCTCGAAATTTAAATTTGAATTTGAGTACGTATGCCACAGCCAAGCTCATATTTGCTCAGATCTCTGAGCTTGTCAATGAGTATTACAACAATGGGTTTACTTCTAATCTGGAGGGGCTGATCCCAGTTCTGTTTCTGGCGAATTCTCTGACTAATGAGCAACACAATCAACTGTGAATTCTTTGGGATTGATCTCTGTGCGTCCGTGTCTGCGTTTAATGTGCCAAAAGAGTTATTGGCACTGAAGCCGGAGGCCTACATTCCTCAATCGATTTCCATCGGCCCCTATCACCACTGGAGATCTAAGCTATGATATGGACCGCTACAAACTGACCATTGCTCGCAGATTTCAGAAACGAATCGTCGGACGCAAGTTTGAGTCCATCATTGTGGAGGAATTTAAGAAAAACGACTGGCAAATCCGGGGGCTATCACAATTTTATTGAGTATCGATTGTTCCATGCTCGCCATTTAATTAAGGCCACGTCATTGTTAATATCAGTCGTGTTATCTCCTCCTGTAATAGTAGCGAATGCGAATGCGAATGGGTTAAAGGTGGGTTACTACCGTGATAAGTGCCCTGAAGCGGAGGCAATTGTAAGTGCAGCTGTGGCTAAAGCCGTCAGAGCAAATCCTGGCGTTGCTCCTTCTCTCGTCAGGATGCATTTCCATGACTGCTTTGTTAGAGTAAGTATATTAACTCTTACACAATCAATGCTATATATCATTTTCATTAATTTACATACAATAATTCATATGCTATGCTTGCAGGGTTGCGATGGATCAATACTTATCGATTCCACGCCGCGAAATAAAGCAGAGAAAGACTCGCCGGCAAACAATCCCAGCCTTCGCGGCTTCAAAGTGATTGACGAAGCAAAGTCAACATTGGAAGCCAAATGTCCGAATGTGGTCTCATGTGCACACATTCTTGCTTTCGCTGCAAGAGATAGCGCCCACCAGGTGATTAATCCTCAATATGGTCACTGTTAATGGTAATATTGAAGTGGGTAACTATATCTATATATATTGACGATGTTATATATTGGCACAGGCTGGAGGATTAATTTGGGAGGTGGAAGCAGGACGAAGAGATGGAAGGATCTCTCGGGCATCAGACATCCCAGGGAATATACCAACTCCACAGTTCAACGTAAACCAACTCACTCAAAGTTTTGCTGGAAAACATTTGTCCCAGGAAGACATTGTGACTCTATCAGGTAGCTACTGTGTATATGCTATAAATATATTCATAACCATATCGATGTACTTAGTTGATTGAGTTAAACGCAATATGGCATCCCATCACGCTTTAATATAATTTAATCTTTTATTAATTTGCAGGGGCGCACTCTATTGGGGTTTCACATTGTTCTTCATTCAGCGCAAACAGGCTTTACAATTTCAGTGGAACGGGTCATCAGGACCCCAGTATGGACAGTCGATTGGCTTTGGTTCTGAAAGCGAAATGCCCAAAACCTAATTCTAATTCAAACTCTGATCCCACCGTGCCTTTGGATTTGACACCAAGATGTTTAGATATGAAATATTATTTGGATCTTGAAGTAAAACGTGGAGTGTTGACCTCCGATCAAACGTTGACGTCAAATCCATCGACATCCAGAATGGTGCAGATCTACTACAAGAATCCGGCCATTTGGAGAGAGAAGTTTGGGAGAGCAATAGTGAAGATGGGCGCAATAGATGTGTTGACAGGTTCGCAGGGGGAGATCAGGCAAAATTGCCGCATCATCAACTAATCAAAACGAAAGGGAAGGCGCAGCTGTGAATCTGCCCGTCCTAGTATTTATCCAATATTTATGTTGCAACAAGGGTACATTATAACTTTTTTTATTTGTTAAAATTCGTTTTTTGTTGGGATTTTGACAGAGAATAAGACAAGCAGTTTCGAGGAACGATCGTCACTGTGAATGTCGGAGATTCTACTGAAATGAAATGAAATAAGACACTGAAATACTCTGCTCCGCACTTCTGAGAATGTATTGGGTGGTTCCCCACGTACTTAAGGCCTAAACATGTTTATGTGTTTAAAATTTTAGTTTTCTTCATTTTGTAATCTACCTTTCAATGTTATTTACATCTTTCAATACTCCATTGAGACTAATTTATGATCTTATTTTTAAGAAATTAGTTTGGATATGTATTGATTTTTAATTTGAAAATATTTTGAATTTAAAGGGTGATTGATCTTCTATAAAAATAAAAAAATTATGTAAAATTATAGTTAAAATAAATTCATTATAATTAGTACAATTACTTAATTACTTAACTTGTGATCGGTGAACATCGATAAGTTACAAGTTAAGTGGCATGAACAAGTATATGTTAATTGTTCTCCATGTTTAGTTGTAAATTTAATGAATTAATAATAATAATTTTTAATTTACACACTAAAAATTTAATAAATTAATAATAATTATAATTATAATAATATGATTATAAAATATAATGAATTAATAATAATACCTTAGAATTTTGAAGATGATGATTGTTCTTCTACCATAAAATTTAAAATTCAAAATTTAAGTAAAATTATTCATGAAAATCAATATTCATAAAATTGTAATGACATCATAATAAAATCTAATGATTTGGGTAGTTTAATATTTAAGAAAAATTATAAACTTAAAAATTAAAAATTTCATATAAGAAGATTTATATTTATAAATGAAATAATATGGATTATGAAATGTTATTTTTTATTTTTTATTTATTTAATTAATTATTTTTTAATATTTAAAATAAAGTGTATTCTAAATATTTTAGGTTTTCAATTGTTTATGAGCATATTTTCTTTCTTATAGATTCAAAAAACACAATTTAAACATGTAAAAATTTAGAAAAGGCTCCTGAAATAAATATCAAAATTTGAAATTATAACTTTCTAAGAATTTAATTTTAAACACTTAATTATTCCATTTGTTTACTTATACCTTTAAAATAATATGTTTTAATATCATTAAAATGACAAAATAAATATAAATATATATCCCAATAAGCAATTTTTAATAGGAAAAAAATCTTTCTCTCTCATATTAATTTTTAACCAAATTAAAAAAATTTAAAATTTATAACAATTGAGAAATATATATATATATATAACACTAACATCGATTTATTTAAACTTTGTAACTTTTGTAACAAATCAAATTTGTTGAGGTGTAAACTCTTTTTAGAATATAAAATATAAGGAAAGGTTTGCAACTTAAGTGATTTGATCCTTTTCAAAGTTTAGTATATCTAAATGGATGTATGTTAGTATTATTTTAGTTTCTATTTTTCCATTTTTAATTAGGTAATATTTTTTAAATGGTTGTAGATTCACCTACTTATTCTCTTGCACATAATATGGTTGTAGATGCTAATTACTCTCTTGCAATGGTTGTGACTTAAAATTTCATTGACTAAAAACAACAAAGAGATACAACAATAAGCTTCAAACATTATTATTTTCAAGTATTTTTATTATTATAGCTACTTCATTTTTAGTTTTGTAAAACTATTATATCGAACCAAGATATAGTGAAAGATGTCACACATACATTAAACCAAAAAAAATACAATGATATTTAAACTTTATTATTAATATAATTTTAGTTTTGAATATTTTAATAGTGGAGTGAGGAGGGATGTGCGACGGAGATCACGAGGGTTTTGCGAGGAAACTCAAGCTTGGGCCTGTTACAGTTGGAAGGTGGCGGCCGCCAAGGCCTCCTCTGAATCCGGATTGTGAAGTGATATGAGCGAAGCTATAGGAGGCGAGGCCATGCCCCCCCCCGATCAATGACAAAGGAAAAGGGGTAGAAAAGGGACCTGAATCTGACCTGGCCGGAACAGGAGGAGAAGGGACTAGCGGAACCGCCAAAGTGGTTTAGGCAGCAAGAGAAATAAGGAAACCAGGGCAGTGTCTTCCGAAGGAAAAAAGTATTCCCAAGCTTCAGATCAACTCTGAAAGAGTTAGGATTGATATTCAATACATGAAATATCATGCACTCATTGGGAAATTTGTTGGAATTTGGCTGGCGGAGAAGGCTCTCATCTGGTGGATCAACACAACATGGAAGCCACAAGGTCATTATGATTTACAGCTCGGAGCCAAAGGGTTCTTCACGGTAATCTTCTTCAATGAGGTTGATCGAACGTGCATATTCGATAATGGGCCATACTTCTTTAATTCTATGGGATTGTATTTACGGCCCTAGAAAGAACGCTTCAATAGAATTTGACGATTGCCCCTGTCTGGCTGCACTTGTATTCCTTACCCACTGAATACTGGAAGGAGGAAATACTCACCGACATTGGCAATGCGCTTGGAGTGTTTTTCAAAGTCTCTGAGCAAACAAAGAAAATGAGATACACCTCATATGCTCGCATTTGTCTCTACATGGATATCTCCCAAGATCTACCAGAGGGGATCGATTTAACTTGGGAGGATAAAGAGTGATTCCAGGCAATAGACTATGAACAGATCCCATTTCGATGTCATAGATGTCATGAACACAAACACCTATCCAGAGACTTCCCATTAAATAAACAGCCCGGAGCGAATTCCAACCTGGAAGGAAAATATCCAAAAGGGTTCACAAGAGCAGCGAACAAGAAACAACCAGCAAAGCAAGGAACGGGGCCGGAGATACTCAAGAAAGCTCAGACACACAATAGGTATGAAGTTCTGTAGATAGCATAAGAGAATACTGAGGGGGAGGAAACACAACAGAAAGAAAAGGTGGATAAGATACCCATTCCCGTTTTTGATAACACCCCCCAGGACATAGAGAATGCAGCTATGGGCGAGGAGTGCTCCATGCAAGAGGAAGCAGGTGAGGAGATGGAACTAGGAAATCTAGACCTGGACGCATTAGAGGCGGAGTGCACAGAAGAAGTATCAATCTCTATCCCCCCGCAATAGGTATCCTTATTAGAGAAAGCTATTATAAAGATCGAAAATCTCAAATATCTGGGCATTGCTTCTGAATCCCACAATGAATATGAAGGAAAAAGGAAAAGTAGGGGGGGAAATGAGGACTGCATAGCAATATCCAAAGAATCCAAATGGTTGGAAAGAAACTGGTCAACTCTGGCCAGTACCCCACTATTGACACGGCCCTAGCCTCCTCTACATCCAAATCATTATAAGATGCAGATTATATCCTGGAACATTAAAGGCTATAAAAGCCCTCTAAAGACCTGTCTTCTGAGACAGAAGATTGAAATAGAAAGGCCATCCATAGTTTTTCTCCAAGAAACTAAATGCTTTGAAGAGGACCTTCAATCCCTTGGAAAGAAAATTTAGAAACATTGCGAGGTCATTGCAACTGATGCATCCGGAACTGCTGGGGGGATCGACATCCTATGGAATCCCAGGAAGGTAAGCCTGAATGACTGGATGGCCTCTAAGTTCATCTTATCGGCCTCCTTTCATGTCATAGGAACTAGAGTCATAGGTTTCATATCTAATGTGTATGGACCGTCCAAAGCTCTTTCTTGGACTCGTTGCTCAGCCTCAACAGGGTTGTTGTGTTGGTTGTGGAGCATGATCTTCCAGTCTTATAGATGATGTTTTTTCAGCCGTGTTGTACCCCAGATTTGGTGATGATCCCGACACGTGCCCCAGGGGGTCCCCGGGAGTGCATGCACTCCCCCGGCTGGGGGACGTGGGGGCCAGCGAGCCCCTGTCGGGGGTCCGAGGGCAGCGCCCCCGAAAGAAATTTTTGGGTTGTTTCACCAACAAATTACGGGCCCATGGTTTTGGGTAACCCGTGGTATTTTCCCTTTGTATTTCCCCTTTATAAGAAAGACATTGTAATACGGCTAGGGTTGATGTATTAGGTATTATGCATTGTAAATATCTCTGAGATCATGAAGACAGACTATGAGACAGTGAAGAGGAAGTGCATTGAATGTGTTGTAGGTTGTATCCCTTCATTTCTTGGATGGTATAATAATAAGGACTGACAATTTCAGTGTGGACGTAGCCCATCTTGGGTGAACCACGATATATTGGTGTCTCTCTTCTAATGTATCTGTGTGATTATATATGCATTTCTGTTTATTGTTATTGCTATGCGATCCTGTTTTTCTTACAATTAGTATCAGAGCCAAAGGTCTATTTGGTAGATAAACCCGCAGGAAAAGAGGGTTTCTGGTTCAAGTGGGAGTAATGGCGGAATAAGGAAAGTTTAAGGTCGAGAAATTTAATGGCCAAAACTACCAGTTATGGAAGTTGCAAATGGAGGACTATCTATACCAGAAGGATCTATTCCTACCATTGGGAGGAAGAGCAAAGCAGCCGGCGACTATGAAGGACGAAGAATAGGAGGTTCTTGATAGTAAAGCACTAGGAACAATACGGCTGTCCCTGGATTCGTCGGTGGCTTTCAATATCTCAAAAGAAAAGACAACGGAGGGTTTGATGAGCGCATTGGGTAAGCTGTATGAAAAAACCTCGGCCTCCAACAAGATATTTCTAATGAATCGTTTATTTAATATGAAGATGTCTAAAGGTGGATCTGTTGTTGATCATTGAAATGAATTTAATACAGTTACAAGTCAACTAAGTTTTGTAAGTGTGAACTTTGATGATGAGGTGAGGGCTCTTCTAATATTGTGTTCATTTCCAGAAAGCTAGAATAGCTTGGTCATGGTTGTAAGTAACTCTGTCTCTGGTTCAAACTCCTTGAAATTTGATGATGTTATTGGTGTTATTCTTAGTGAGGAAATGCGAAGAAAAAGCACAGGTGAGACATCAGGTAATGCGTTTACCATGGAGAGCAGGGGAAGACAAAGAGAGAAAGGAAATAGCCAAGATAATCGTGGCAAGTCTAAAATGGGTAGATCCAAGTCCAGACTGGGAAAAATAGAGTGATGGAACTGTGGAAAGAAAGGACATCTGAAGAAAGACTGCAGATCTCTAAAGAAGAAAAGAGATGGACAATAGGAAACTACCCAGGAAGAAAATGTAGCATGTGATGTGTTACAAGATGCTTTGATTCTTGCATAGATAATACTAGTGATTATTGGGTAGTAGATTCAAGGGCTTCATGTCATGCTACACCCCATAGGAAATATTTTCATGATTATGTTCCAGGTGATTTTGGACATGTCTTATTGGGTGATGATGAGCCATGTAAAATTGTTGGAATGGGTTAAAAGGTATGGATAAAATTTAAGAATGGAACTGAATGGATGCTAAAAGATGTTAGGCATATTCCTGCTATGAAAAGATATCTGATCTCAATAGAGCAGATGGGAGATGGCGGCTATCTATCTACGTTTGGAGAAACGTGGTGGAATATCACTAAAGGATCAATGGTGATAGCAAAAGGATACAGGGTAGGTACGTTGTATTTATGTCCTCATAATATTGACCATTCTATCTCTTTAGCTTCCACAGGAACAGATGCTGCATTGTGGCATCATAGGCTTGGCCACATGAGCGAGAAGGGGATGCAGATTCTCCACTCAAGGAAGTTGCTGCCAGATTTGAAGCAGGTAAGTTTGGAATTTTGTGAGAACTGTGTTTATGGAAAATAGAAGAGAGTCAGATTTCTCAGGGTTGGGAAACAGAAGAAGAATGAAAAGTTAGAGCTTGTGCATACAGATGTATGGGGACCGGCTCAGGTACAATCTCTTGGTGGCTCTCATTATTATGTTACATTTATTGATGACGCGACTAGAAAAACTTGGGTTTATTGCATTAGATATAAATATGATGTGTTTGCTACTTTTAAGAAGTGGAAAGCATTGGTTGAGAATGAGACAGGAAAAAGGTTTAAGTGTCTCAGATATGATAATGGAGGTGAGTACTGCGGCAAGGAGTTTGACAGTTACTATTCATACCATGGGATTCATAGAGAGAAGACAGTCTCAGGAACACCACAAGAAAATGGCGTGTCAAAAAGAATGAATAGAATGATCATGGAGCGTGCAAGGTGTATGAGATTGCATGCAGGGTTGCCCTTACAATTTTGGGTAGATGCTGTAAATACTGCTATTTATTTAATAAACAGAGGGCCTTCAAGTGCTTTGGATGGTGGTATTCCAGAGGAGACATGGACAGGTAAAAAGGTAAACTACTCATTTATGAGAACATTTGGTTGTGAAGCATTTGTCCATATTGATAAAGAAAATAGAACAAAGCTTGAAGCTAAATCCAAGAAATGTACCTTTATTGGATATGGGGTTGATGATTTTGGTTATCGCTTATGGGATTATGAAAATAACAAAATAATTAGGAGTAGAGATGTGATATTCAATGAAAAAATCATGTATAAATATCAGTTGCAGGGAAAGAAACAGGAAAAGGAAAACACAGAGTACACAGTACTTGATGAAATTGAAGAAAATGAAATTTCAAAGGTGCCAGAAAATCAAGAACAACAACAAGTACCTGAAACTCCTACAAATGTAAGAAGATCTACTAGGTTAAGTAGACTCCCTGAACGATACTCTCATTCAATGTATTATTTATTGATGACTGATGTTGGTGAACCAGAATGTTATGAAGAAGCAATGCAGGTGGAAACTAGAAAGAAGTGGGAGCAAGCCATGAATGAGGATATGGACTCATTGGTAGGAAACCAGACTTGGGATTCGGTCCAGTTTCCTGCTGATAAAAGAGCATTGCAGAAAAAATGGATTTACAGGTTGAAGGAAGAAGGAGGAGGTAAGAACCAGTACAAGGCCAGACTTGTTGTAAAGGGGTTTGCACAGAAGAAGGGTATAGATTTTGATGAAATATTTTCTCTTGTTGTTAAGATGACTTCAATTAGGACTATCTTAAGTCTAGTGGCGGAAGAATATTTGCATCTTGAATAGTTAGATGTAAAAATAGCCTTTCTCCATGGGGATTTGGAGGAAGAGATATATATGCAACAGCCATAAGGGTATGAGGTCAAAGGAAAAGAAAATTTGGTATGCAGGTTGAAGAAGAGCTTGTATGGTTTGAAGCAAGCTCCAAGGTAGTGGTATTTAAAATTTGACAGGTTTATGACATAACAAGGTTATAGTAGATGCCATTCTGACCACTGTGTTTATTTCAAGAGGCTAGATAATGGAAGTTATATTATCTTCTTTTTGTATGTGGATTACATGCTTGTTGCAGGGTCTAACATGTATGTGGATTTCTCTTGTGTGTTCAGCTCATGAGAATGTGAATAGTGATAATGATGAATGAATGAGTGTTTCAATGAATTCCACTTTTTATTCTCTTAGGTGAAAATTCCTCATTTTATGAATTCTTTTAATTCATTAGTTTCTCAAATCTCTTCTTTAGGGTTTTCCTGACAGGAACTGTGCCTGACAGGAACTGTGCCCGATAGGAACTTTTCCCAACAGGAACTTTGCATGACAGGAACTGTGCCCGACAGGAACTTTTTCCAACAGGAACTGTGTCCGACAGGAACTTTTCCCAACAGGAACTGTGCCCGACAGGAACTTTTCCCAACAAGAACTATGCCCGACAGGAACTGTGCATGACAGGAACTGTGCCTGACAGGAACTATGCCCGACAGGAACTATGCTCGACAGGAATTGTTCCTGACAGGAACTGTGCCCGACAGGAACTTTGCTCAATAGGAACTGTGCATGACAGGAACTGTTCCTGCCATCAACCGTGCCTGACAGGAACTGTGCCTGACAGGAATTGTGCCCGACAGGAACTGTTCCCAACAGGAACTTTTCTCAACAGGAACTATGCATGACAGGAACTGTGCCTACCAGGAACCGTGCCTGACAGGAACCGTGCTTGACAGGAACTGTGCCCAACAGGAACTTTTCCCAACAGGAACTATGCTCGATAGGAACTGTGCTCGATAGGAACTTTGCTCAACATGAACTGTGCATGACAGGAACTGTGCCTGCTAGGAACCGTGCCTGATAGGAATCGTGCCCGACAGGAACTATGCCCAACAGGAACTTTGCATGACAAGAACTGTGCTCGACAGGAACTTTTCCTAACAGGAACTGTGCATGACAGGAACCGTGCCTGATAGGAACCGTGCCTGATAGGAACTGTGCCTGACAGGAAATGTGCCTGACAAGAACTTTTCCAAACAGGAACTGTGATTGACAGGAACTGTGTGCCTGACAGGTACTGTGTGCCTGACAGAAACTGTGTGCCTGACAAGAAATGTGCCCCACAGGAACTTTGCTCAATAGGAACTGTGCCTGACAGGAACTGTGCCCGACAGGAACTGTTCCCAATAGGAACTTTGCTCAACAGGAACTGTGCATGACAGGAACTGTGCCTACCAGGAACCGTGCCTGACAGGAACCGTGCTTGACAGGAACTGTGCCCAACAGGAACTTTTCCCAACAGGAACTATGCCTGCCAGGAACCGTGCTTGATAGGAATCATGCCCGACAGGAACTTTTCCCAACAGGAGCTGTGCATGACAGGAACTGTGCCCGACATGAATTTTTCCCAACAGGAACTGCGCCTGACAGGAACTGTGCCTGCCAGGAACTGTTCCTGACAGGAACCGTGCCTGACAGGAATTGTGCCTAACAGGAACTGTGCCCGACAGGAACTTTTCCCAACAGGAACTGTGCCTGGAAGGAACTGTGTGCTTGACAGGAACTGTGTGCCTGATAAGAACTGTGCCCGCCAGGAACTTTGCTCAATAAGAACTGTGCTTGACAAGAACTGTGCCTGCCAGGAACTGTGCCTGACAGGAACTGTGCCCGACAGGAACTTTTCCCAACAGGAACTGTGCTTACCAGGAACCGTGCCTAACAGGAACTGTACCTAACAGGAACTGTGCCTGACAGGAACTGTGCCCGACAGGAACTGTGCCTGACAGGAATTGTGCCCGATAGGAACCGTGCACGACAGGAATTGTGCCTGACAGGAACTGTGCCTGACAGGAACTGTACCTGACAGAAACTTTTTCCAACAGGAACTGTGCCTGACGGGAATAGTGCATTATAGGAACTGTGTCTACCAGGAACCATGCCTGCCAGGAACTGTGCCTGACAGGAACTTTTTCCAACAGGAATTGTGCCCGACAGAAACTGTGCCTGACGGGAACAGTGCATGACAGGAACTGTGCCTGCCAGGAACTGTTCCTGAGAGGAACTATGCTTGACAAGAACTTTTCCCAACAGGAACTGTTCCCGACAGGAACTTTTCCCAACAGGAACTGTGCATGACAGGAACTGTGCCCGACAGGAACTGTGCTCGACAAGAACTTTGCCTAACAGGAACTGTGCATGACAGGAATTATGCCTGCCAAGAACTGTGCCTAACAGGAACTGTACCTGATAGGAACTATTCCTGACAGGAAATTTTCCCAACAGGAACTGTTCCTGATAGGAACTGTGTGCTCGACAGGAACTGTGTCCGACATGAACTTTGCTCAATAGGAACTGTGCATGACAGGAACTGTGCCTGCCAGGAACCATGCCTGATAGGAACTGTGCCTTACAGGAACTGTGCCCGACAGGAACTGTGCCCGACAGGAACTTTTCCCAACATGAACTGTGCCCTACAGGAACTTTTTCCAACACAAACTGTGCATGACAGGAACGGTGCCTGCCAGGAACCGTGCCTAATAGGAACTGTGCCCGACGGGAACTTTGCCCAACAGGAACTGTGTGCCTGATGGGAACTGTGTGCCCGACAGGAACTGTGCCTGACAGGAACTTTGCTCAATAGGAACTATGCATGACAGGAGTTGTGCCTGCCAGGAACCATTCGTGACAGGAACTGCACCTGACAGGAACTTTGCCCAACAGGAACTGTGCCTGACAGGAAATTAAAGAAGAAAGATATTTGAAATTAGATAGTATTCAGATAAAATTTGGATATTTTAAGTTGAATTTGAATAGGGTATATACATGAGACAATGTTAATGATATAAAACCTAGTAGGTATATACATGTGCCAAATTAGTTCTTAGCATATTAACCAATTGAATCATAAATAGAAGTAACACTTACTACAAAAGTGATGCAAGAAATTGGTGGATGTGTAGAGATGGGGGATCTTAGTGGAGTTAGGGCTTGGTCCAAAGAATCCATTTGATACCACAACCTAAATTATCTTCTCATGTAAGTCAACAACAAGTAGAATAGCTATGAGTATTAAATATTACAAGATGTCAAAACAAACTCAAGCCCTCATTTGTGATACTCAATTTTGACCCATGGATTATACAAATTGGCTATGCATATGTATAATAAGAACTTGGCTAGAGTCCTAGACATATGTTGGTTTTTGTTTTAACATGAGTGATACACTAACTACTCAACAAGTGGGTAGACATTCTCACATTGTACTTTGTGATGTAAACATGTACATCATTATAATGCTAAAACCATCAATGGGTTACAAAAAAGCATAAAGGGGGCTATGAGTCTATGAGAGGGGAAGTAACGGGTGAAAACGCGAAGTTGGGTAACACTTTTGGCTTGTTTTTGACAAACAAAACTGCTAAATTTTATGTTTTTCAACTTCGACCTCTTCAAACCCATATCTCCCTTCGGAATTTCAACTTGAAGTAAACACAAATGTTTTAGAGAATTGAATTAGCTTTCTACTCGTATTTTTTTTTTATTTTTTTTATGGACATATCGTGGGACAAATTTTGTGCTCACCAACGGCATATAATTGAAAATTTTAGGTATGGATAATGAGTGACCAATGTGAGGACTAGTTTTTTGAGAGATGGCTATTAATTTTAGGTAAAACAATGTATGATCATAATCTACACACACTGCACTTGTGTATGGACTATATTTTGAGGTTTTTCGGACTTGAGAACTATTTTTTATTATTTATCAAAATAGCATATGTTCAGAAAATGGTGCCTTATCGACACATGTTGGTAAGCTTCAATTTTATTTTAGTGTGACTCTTATTGAAAAAACTAAAAGTACACTTTTGAAGAGGATGGGGCAAGGAAGATCTTTGTGAAGATTTCAAATTTTTTGGTGTTGTCTTTCTTATGATATTGAATTTTCATTTCGGGTGATTTTCAGAGTAATAAAATTATGAAGGGATAAGGTTTAGAAATTTTTTATTAATAAATAGAAATTCAAATCGAAATGAAACAATGATTACATCATTGGAAACTAGATTCAGAGATGAATCCATTGCTACCAAATCCGACAAATAATATTTAAAATTTGCAGGGGTTTGGGCTTGCTGAAGTTGCAGGTTCCAGAAAGATATTTTCGCAGGTTTGGTTGACCATGAACTCTCGGCCGAAAAAATATCTTCCAAACTCTCGGCCGAGACTTTAGTTCAAACTCTGATCCGAGAGTTTTTTTTTAAATACAGCGCGGTTATTGGTTCAAACTCTTGACCTAGAGTTTTATTAAACTCTCGACCGAGAGTTTGAACTCTCACAAACTCTTAGCCTAGAGTTTTTTAAACTCTCGACCTATAGTTTGAAGTTGACTTTTTCTCACATGATCATCCGCGTGCACTAGTTTTTTTTCACTCCGTTGTCATAAAAGTGTTTCCCAACTTCGCGTTTTCACCCTAACATAGTTACCAAATTTGATCCATAAACGAGGGACTTATATCCCACTCACCTCACCAACATGGGTCCTTAGCATGATTAATTATCTACCACTATTCTTAGTCCTATACATAGTTCATTATTCTTCTAATGGTTGCAAGGTCTCTATTCTCAGCGTAGCTTGTACACCACAACCAAATACACAGGCACCGTTCTTGTCAGGCACAGTTCCTATCAGGCATGGCTCCTGGCAGGCACAGTTCCTATCAGGCATGGCTCCTGGCAGGCACAGTTCCTGTCATGCATAGTTCCTATTGAGAAAAGTTCATGTCGGGCACAGTTCCTATCGGGCACATAGTTTCTATCAGGCACAGTTCCTGTTGGGAAAAGTTCCTATCAGGCACAGTCCCTATTAGGCACGGTTCCTGGCAGGCAGAGTTCCTATTAGGCACGGTTCCTGGAAGGCACAGTTCCTGTCGAGCACAGTTCCTGTTGAGCACAGTTCCTGTCGGGCACAGTTCCTGTCATGCACAGTTCCTATTGGGAAAAGTTCCTGTCGGGCACAGTTCCTGTTGGGCAAAGTTTCTGTCAAGCATAGTTCCTGTCAAGCACAGTTCCTGTCAGGAACGGTTCCTGGAAGGCACAGTTCCTGTCATGCACTGTTCCCATCAGGCACAGTTCCTGTCGGGCACAGTTCTTGTTGGGAAAAGTTCCTGTCAGGCACAGTTCCTGGCAGGCACAGTTCCTATCATGCACTATTCCCATCGGGCACAGTTTCTATCGGGAACAGTTCCTGTTGGGAAAAGTTCCTGTCAGGCACAGTTCTTGTCAGGCACAGATCCTGTCGTGCACACTTACTGTCGGGCACGGTTCCTGTCAGGCACAGTTCTTGTCAGGCATAGTTCCTGTTGGGCACAGTTCCTGTTAGGCACAGTTCCTGTCATGCATGGTTCCTGGCAGGCACAGTTCCTGTTGGGAAAAGTTACTGCCGGGCATAGTTCCTGTCAAGCACAGTTCCTGTCAGACATGGTTCCTGGCAGGCACAGTTCCTGTCATGCACAGTTCCTATTGATCAAAGTTCCTGGTGGGCACATTTCTTGTCAGGCACACAGTTCCTGTTAGGCACACAGTACCTGTCAGGCACACAGTTCCTGTCAATCACAGTTCCTGTTGGGAAAAGTTCTTGTCGAGCACAGTTCCAGTCAGGCACAGTTCCTGTCAGGCACGGTTCCCGTCAGGCACGGTTCCTGGCAGGCACAGTTCCTATCATGCACAGTTCCTGTTGGGAAAAGTTCCTGTCGGGCACAGTTCCTGTCATGCAAAGTTCCTGTTGGGAAAAGTTCCTGTCGGGCATAGTTCCTGTCGGGCACGATTCCTATCAGGCAAGGTTCCTGGCAGGCATAGTTCCTGTCATGCATAGTTCCTGTCATGCACAGTTCCTGTTGAGCAAAGTTCCTCTCGAGCATAGTTCCTATCGAGCATAGTTCCTGTCGGGCATAGTTCCTATTGGGAAAAGTTCCTGTTGGGCACAGTTCCTGTCAAGCACGGTTCCTGTCAGGCACAGTTCCTGGTAGGCACAGTTCCTGTCAGGCACACAGTTCTTGTCAGGCACACAGTACCTGTCAGGCACACAGTTCCTATCAATCACAGTTCCTGTTGGGCAAAGTTCTTGTCAGGCACAGTTCCTGTCAGGCACGGTTCCTGTCAGGCACGGTTCATGTCATGCATAGTTCCTGTTGGGAAAAGTTCCTGTCGGGCACAGTTCCTGTCATGCAAAGTTCCTGCTGGGAAAAGTTCCTGTCGGGCATAGTTCCTGTCGGGTACGATTCCTATCAGGCACAGTTCCCGTCATGCACAGTTCCTGTTGAGCAAAGTTTCTATCGAGCACAGTTCCTGTCGGGCATAGTTCCTGTTGGGAACAGTTCCTGTCAAGAACGGTTCCTGTCAGGCACGGTTCCTGGTAGGCACAGTTCCTGTCATGCACAGTTCCTGTTGAGCAAAGTTCCTGTTGGGAACAGTTCCTGTCGGGCACAGTTCCTGTCAGGCACAGTTCCTGTTAGGCATGGTTGATGGCAGGCACAGTTCCTGTCATGCACAGTTCCTATTGAGCAAAGTTCCTGTCAGGCACAGTTCCTGTCAGGCACACAGTTCCTGTCAGGAACAGTTCCTGTCGAGCACAGTTCCTGTCAGGCACAGTTCCTGGCAGGCATAGTTCTTGTTGGGAAAATTTCCTGTCGGGCACAGTTCTTGTTGGGAAAAGTTCCTGTCGGGCACAGTTCCTGTTGGGAAAAGTTCCTATCGGGCACAGTTCCTGTCATGCAAAGTTCCTGTTGGAAAAAGTTCCTGTCGGGCACAGTTCCTGTCAGGCATGGTTCCTGTCAGGCACGGTTCATGTCAGGCAAACCCTAAAGAAGAGATTTGAGAAACTAATGAATTAAAAGAATTCATAAAATGAGGAATTTTCACCTAAGAGAATAAAAAGTGGAATTCATTGAAACACTCATTCATTCATCATTATCACTATTCACATTCTCATGAGCTGAACACACAAGAGAAATCCACATACATGTTAGACCCTGCAACAAGCATGTAATCCACATACAAAAACAAGATAATATAACTTCCATTATCTAGCCTCTTGAAATAAACACAGTGGTCAGAATGACATCTACTATAACCTTGTTATGTCATAAACCTGTCAAATTTTAAATACCACTACCTTGGAGCTTGCTTCAAACCATACAAGCTCTTCTTCAACCTGCATACCAAATTTTATTTTCCTTTGACCTCATACCCTTATGGTTGTTGCATATATATCTCTTCCTCCAAATCCCCATGGAGAAAGGCTATTTTTACATCTAACTGTTCAAGATGCAAATATTCTTCCGCCACTAGACTTAATATAGTCCTAATTGAAGTCATCCTAACAACAAGAGAAAATATTTCATCAAAATCTATACCCTTCTTCTGTGCAAACCCCTTTACAAAAAGTTTGGCCTTGTACTGGTTCTTACCTCCTCCTTCTTCCTTCAACCTGTAAATCCATTTTTTCTGCAATGCTCTTTTACCAGCAGGCAACTGAACCGAATCCCAAGTCTGGTTTCCTACCAATTAGTCCATATCCTCATTCATGCCTTGCTCCCACTACTTTCTAGTTTCCACCTGCATTGCTTCTTCATAACATTCTGGTTCACCAACATCAGTCATCAATAAATAATACATTGAATGAGAGTTTCGTTCAGGGAGTCTACTTAACTTGGTAGATCTTCTTACATTTGCAGGAGTTTCAGGTACTTGTTGTTGTTCTTGATTTTCTGGCACCTTTGAAATTTCATTTTCTTCAATTTCATCAAGTACTGTGTACTCTGTGTTTTCCTTTTCCTGTTTCTTTCCCTGCAACTGATCTTTATACATGATTTTTTCATTGAATATCACTCCTAATTATTTTGTTATTTTCATAATCCCATAAGGGATAACCAAAATCATCAACCCCATATCCAATAAAGGTACATTTCTTGGATTTAGCTTCAAGCTTTGTTCTATTTTCTTTATCAATATGGACAAATGCTTCACAATCAAATGTTCTCATAAATGAGTAGTTTACCTTTTTACCTGTCCATGTCTCCTATGGAATACCACCATCCAAAGCACTTGAAGGCCCTCTGTTTATTAAATAAATAGTAGTATTTACAGCATCTACCCAAAACTGTAAGGGCAACCCTGCATGCAATCTCATACACCTTGCACGCTCCATGATCATTCTATTCATTCTTTTTGACGCGCCATTTTCTTGTGGTGTTCCTGAGACTGTCTTCTCTCTATGAATCCCATGGTATGAACAGTAACTGTCAAACTCCTTGCCATAGTACTCACCTCCATTATCATATCTGAGACACTTCAACCTTTTTCCTGTCTCATTCTCAACCAATGCTTTCCACTTCTTAAAAGTAGCAAACACATCATATTTATATCTAATACAATAAACCCAAGTTTTTCTAGTCGCGTCATCAATAAATGTAACATAATAATGAGAGCCACCAAGAGATTGTACCTGAGCCGGTCTCCATACATCTGTATGCACAAGCTCTAACTTTTCATTCTTCTTCTGTTTTCCAACCCTGAGAAATCTGACTCTCTTCTATTTTCCATAAACACAGTTCTCACAAAATTCCAAACTTACCTGCTTCAAATCTGGCAGCAACTTCCTTGAGTGGAGAATCTGCATACCCTTCTCGCTCATGTGGCCAAGCCTATGATGCCACAATGCAGCATCTGTTCCTGTGGAAGCTAAAGAGATAGAATGGTCAATATTATGAGGACATAAATACAACGTACCTACCCTGTCTCCTTTTGCTATCACCATTGATCCTTTAGTGATATTCCACCACATTTTTCCAAACGTAGATAGATAGCCGCCATCTCCCATCTTCCCTGTTGAGATCAGATTTCTTTTTATAGCAGGAATATGCCTAACATCTTTTAACATCCATTCAGTTCCATTCTTAAATTTTATCCATACCTTTTAACCCATTCCAACAATTTTACATGGCTCATCATCACCCAATAAGACATGTCCAAAATCACCTGGAACATAATCATGAAAATATTTCCTATGGGGTGTAGCATGACATGAAGCCCCTGAATCTACTACCCAATAATCACTAGTATTATCTATGCAAGAATCAAAGCATCTTGTAACACATCACCTGCTACATTTGCTTCCTAGGTAGTTTCCTGTTGTCCATCTCTTTTCTTCTTTAGAGATCTGCAGTCTTTCTTCAGATGTCCTTTCTTTCCATAGTTCCATCACTCTATTTTTCCCAGTCTGGACTTGGATCTACCCGTTTTAGACTTGCCACGATTACCTTGGCTATTTCCTTTCTCTCTTTGTCTTCCCCTGCTCTCCATGGTAAACGCATTACGTGATGTCTCACCTGTGCTTTTTCTTCGCATTTCCTCACTAAGAATAACACCAATAACATCATCAAATTTCAAGGAGTTTGAACCAGAGACAGAGTTACTTACAACCATGACCAAGCTATTCTAGCTTTCTGGAAATGAACACAAGATTAGAAGAGCCCTCACCTCATCATCAAAGTTCACACTTACAAAACTTGGTTGATTTGTAACTGTATTAAATTCATTTCAATGATCAACAATAGATCCACCTTTAGACATCTTCATATTAAATAAACGATTCATTAGAAATATCTTGTTGGAGGCCGAGGTTTTTTCATACAGCTTACCCAATGCGCTCATCAAACCCTTCGTTGTCTTTTCTTTTGAGATATTGAAAGCCACCGACGAATCCAGGGACAACCGCATTGTTCCTAGTGCTTTACTATCAAGAACCTCCTATTCTTCGTCCTTCATAGTCGCCGGTTGCTTTGCTCTTCCTCCCAATGGTAGGAATAGATCCTTCTGGTATAGATAGTCCTCCATTTGCAACTTCCATAACTGGTAGTTTTGGCCATTAAATTTCTCGACCTTAAACTTTCCTTATTCCGCCATTGCTCCCACTTGAACCAGAAACCCTAGTTTCCTGCGGGTTTATCTGCCAAATAGACCTTTGGCTCCGATACCAAATATAAGAAAAACAGGATCGCATAGCAATAACAATAAATAGAAATGCAAATATAATCACATAGATACATTAGAGGAGAGACACCACTATATCGTGGTTCACCCAAGATGGGCTACATCCACACTGAAATTGTCAGTCCTTATTATTATACCATCCAAGAAATGAAGGGATACAACCTACAACACATCCGCTGCACTTCCTCTTCACTGTCTCATAGTCTGTCTTCATGATCTCAGAGATATTTACAATGCATAATACCTAATACATCAACCCTAGCCGTATTATAATGTCTTTCTTATAAGGGGGAAATACAAAGGGAAAATACCACGGGTTACCCAAAACCATGGGCCCGTAATTTGTTGGTGAAACAACCCAAAAATTTCTTTCGAGGGCTTCGCCCCTGAACTCCCTTTCTCGGGGGCGTTGCACTCGGACCCTCGACGGGGCCTCATTGGCCCCCACGTCCCCCAGTCGGGGGAGTGCATGCACTCCCGGGGACCCCCTGGGGCACGTGTCGGGATCATCACCAAATCTGGGGTACAACACGGCTGAAATGGGATCTATGACATCGAAATGGGATCTGTTCATAGTCTATTTCCTGGAATCAGTCTTTATCCTCCCAAGTTAAATCGATCCCCTCTGGTAGATCTTGGGAGATATCCATGTAGAGACAAATGCGAGCATATGAGGTGTATCTCATTTTCTTTGTTTGCTCAGAGACTTTGAAAAACACTCCAAGCGCATTGCCAATGTCGGTGAGTATTTCCTCCTTCCAGTATTCAGTGGGTAAGGAATACAAGCGCAGCCAGACAGGGGCAATCGTCAAATTCCATTGAAGCGTTCTTTCTAGGGCTGTAAATACAATCCCACAGAATTAAAGAAGTATGGCCCATTATCGAATATGCACGTTCGATCAACCTCATTGAAGAAGATTACCATGAAGAACCCTTTGGCTCCGAGCTGTAAATCATAATGACCTTGTGGCTTCCATGTTGTGTTGATCCACCAGATGAGAGCCTTCTCCGCCAGTCAAATTCCAACAAATTTCCCAATGAGCACATGATATTTCATGTATTGAATATCAATCCTAACTCTTTCAGAGTTGATCTGAAGCTTGGGAATACTTTTTGCCTTCGGAAGACATTGCCCTGGTTTCCTTATTTCTCTTGCTGCCTGAACCACTTTGGCGGTTCCGCTAGTCCCTTCTCCTCCTGTTCCGGCCAGGTCAGATTCAGGTCCCTTTTCTACCCCTTTTCCTTTGTCATTGATCGGGGGGGGGCATGGCCCCGCCTCCTATAGCTTCGCTCATATCACTTCACAGTCCGGATTCAGAGGAGGCCTTGGTAGCCGCCATCTTCCACCTGTAACATGCCCAAGCTTAAGTTTCCTCGCAAAACCCTCGTGATCTCCGTCGCACATCCCTCCTCGCTCCACTAATAAAATATTCAAAACTAAAATTATATTAATAATAAAGTTTAAATATCATTGTATTTTTTTTTGGTTTAATGAATGTGTGACATCTTTCACTATATCTTGGTTTGATATAATAGTTTTACAAAACTAAAAATGAAGTAGCTATAATAATAAAAATACTTGAAAATAATAATGTTTGAAGTTTATTGTTGTATCTCTTTGTTGTTTTTAGTCAATGAAATTTTAAGTCACAACCATTGCAAGAGAGTAATTAGCATCTACAACCATATTATGTGCAAGAGAATAAGTAGGTGAATCTACAACCATTTAAAAAATATTACCTAATTAAAAATGGAAAAATAGAAACTAAAATAATACTAACATACATCCATTTAGATATACTAAACTTTGAAAATGATCAAATCACTTAAGTTGCAAACCTTTCCTTATATTTTGTATTCTAAAAAGAGTTTACACCTCAACAAATTTGATTTGTTACAAAAGTTACAAAGTTTAAATAAATCGATGTTAGTGTTATATATATATATATATATATTTCTCAATTGTTATAAATTTTAAATTTTTTTAAATTTGGTTAAAAATTAATATGAGAGAGAAAGATTTTTTTCCTATTAAAAATTGCTTATTGGGATATATATTTATATTTATTTTGTCATTTTAATGATATTAAAACATATTATTTTAAAGGTATAAGTAAACAAATGGAATAATTAAGTGTTTAAAATTAAATTCTTAGAAAGTTATAATTTCAAATTTTGATATTTATTTCAAAGCCTTTTCTAAATTTTTACATGTTTAAATTGTGTTTTTTGAATCTATAAGAAAGAAAATATGCTCATAAAAAATTGAAAACCTAAAATATTTAGACTACACTTTTATTTTAAATATTAAAAAATAATTAATTAAATAAATAAAAAATAAAAAATAACATTTCATAATCCATATTATTTCATTTATAAATATAAATCTTCTTATATGGAATTTTTGATTTTTAAGTTTATAATTTTTCTTAAATATTAAACTACCCAAATCATTAGATTTTATTATGATGTCATTACAATTTTATGAATATTGATTTTCATGAATAATTTTACTTAAATTTTGAATTTTAAATTTTATGGTAGAAGAACAATCATCATCTTCAAAATTAAAAGGTATTATTATTAATTCATTATGTTTTATAATCATATTATTATAATTATAATTATTATTAATTTATTAATTTTTTAGTGTGTAAATTAAAAATTATTATTATTAATTCATTAAATTTTATAACCTTATCATTACATGATAGATGTTCATATATTAGAATTTGGGGTGGACTATCATCTATACTTTTCATGGATAACTCTAACTCATGTATGGATAACCCTAACTCATGTATGGATAACCCTAACTCATACATTGTAACACTAATTTATATATGGATAACCCATTTAACTAAAGAAGGTGTAGCAAAGGCATAGACAACAAGTATTTACAACTAAACATGGAGAACAATTAACATATACTTGTTCATGCCACTTAACTTGTAACTTATCGATGTTCACTGATCACAAGTTAAGTAATTAAGTAATTGTACTAATTATAATGAATTTATTTTAACTATAATTTTACATAATTTTTTTATTTTTATAGAAGATCAATCACCCTTTAAATTCAAAGTATTTTCAAATTAAAAATCAATACATATCCAAACTAATTTCTTAAAAATAAGATCATAAATTAGTCTCAATGGAGTATTGAAAGATGTAAATAACATTGAAAGGTAGATTACAAAATGAAGAAAACTAAAATTTTAAACACATAAACATGTTTATTTCAAGGCCTTAAGTACGTGGGGAACCACCCAATACATTCTCAGAAGTGCGGAGCAGAGTATTTCAGTGTCTTAGTTCATTTCATTTCCGTAGAATCTCCGACATTCACAGTGACGATCGTTCCTCGAAACTGCTTGTCTTATTCTCTGTCAAAATCCCAACAAAAAATGAATTTTAACAAATAAAAAAAGTTATAATGTACCCTTGTTGCAACATAAATATTGGATAAATACTAGGACGGGCAGATTCACAGCTGCGCCTTCCCTTTCGTTTTGATTAGTTGATGATGCGGCAATTTTGCCTGATCTCCCCCTGCGAACCTGTCAACACATCTATTGCGCCCATCTTCACCATTGCTCTCCCAAACTTCTCTCTCCAAATGGACGGATTCTTGGAGTAGATCTTCACCATTCTGGATGTCGATGGATTTGACGTCAACGTTTGATCGGAGGTCAACACTCCACGTTTTACTTCAAGATCCAAATAATATTTCACATCTAAACGTCTTGGTGTCAAATCCAAAGGCACGGTGGGATCAGAGTTTGAATTAGAATTAGGTTTTGGGCATTTCGCTTTCAGAGCCAAAGCCAATCGACTGTCCATACTGGGGTCCTGATGACCCGTTCCACTGAAATTGTAAAGCCTGTTTGCGCAAATTAATAAAAGATTAAATTATATTAAAGCGTGATGGGATGCCATATTGCGTTTAACTCAATCAGCTAAGTACATCGATATGGTTATGAATATATTTATAGCATATACACAGTAGCTACCTGATAGAGTCACAATGTCTTCACATGAGACCACATTCGGACTTTTGGCTTCCAATGTTGACTTTGCTTCGTCAATCACTTCGAAGCCGCGAAGGCTGGGATTGTTTGCCGGCGAGTCTTTCTCTGCTTTATTTCGCGGCGTGGAATCGATAAGTATTGATCCATCGCAACCCTGCAAGCATAGCATATGAATTATTGTATGTAAATTAATGAAAATGATATATAGCATTGATTGTGTAAGAGTTAATATACTTACTCTAACAAAGCAGTCATGGAAATGCATCCTGACGAGAGAAGGAGCAATGCCAGGATTTGCTCTGACGGCTTTAGCCACAGCTGCACTTACAATTGCCTCCGCTTCAGGGCACTTATCACAGTAGTAACCCACCTTTAACCCATTCGCATTCGCTACTATTACAGGAGGAGATAACACGACTGATATTAACAATGACGCGGCCTTAATTAAATGGCGAGCATGGAACAATCGATACTCAATAAACTTGTGATAGCCCCCGGATTTTCCAGTCGTTTTTCTTAAATTCCTCCACAATGATGGACTCAAACTTGCATCCGACGATTCGTTTCTGAAATCTGCGAGCAATGGCCAGTTTTTAGCGGTCCATATCATAGCTCAGATCTCCCGTGGTGATAGGGGCCGATGGAAATCGATTGAGGAATGTAGGCCTTCGGCTTCAGTGCCAATAACTCTTTTGGCACATTAAATGCGGACATGGACGCACAGAGATCAATCCCAAAGAATTCACAGTTGATTCTGTTGCTCATTAGTCAGAGAATTCGCCAGAAACAGAACTGGGATCAGCCCCTCCAGATTAGAAGTAAACCCATTGTTGTAATACTCATTGACAAGCTCAGAGATCTGAGCAAATATGAGCTTGGCTGTGGCATACATACTCAAATTCAAATTTAAATTTCGAGCGGGGAGACAAATTTAAATTATGTACCGCCTTTACTAGGTTCAAAAATTAGTGGCAGGAATGCGGTTGCATCCATGCATTACTCGATGGGCTCATGGTTATGAGTGCGGTTGCATGACTTGCATTGATGCATATGACATGGTAATGGAGTAATCGCAATCAATGGCGGATGGATCTGTATACCATGCACCATGCCGGATGATGGATCGAGGGTGCATTAAATTCAAACAGTGGAGGTGTGATTGAGTGAGGTCTAATCCACGGCCTATGTACTGCAGGAGGAGCTGTCAGAACTGTTGACAGTCGACGAAACAAAGAAGGTCAGAGATGGGGATCACCGGAGTTGAACCATTCGACGGTCGTCGGCCTGGCGAAATCGTCGCATCAGAGGTCATTTTACACGTCATATAAGGCCACTTCAAATTTTACCATGCAAAAAAAATTTAATTTCATGGTAAGCCCTTCACTAATTAAATTAACCACTATTGTTTAAAATTGCAACAGAAGGGTAGCTTCAAATTTCACCCATCAACAGTTTTTAGTGGGAAATTGGGAATGCGGCTACTAGCTAGGTGACTTGGGAGTGGGACTCGGTTACTCTCCAATATCCACGTGTTGAATCATCCATGGATCATGGACCATTGAGCCTCTAATAATATCATTGAGCAACTTACGTGGACGGGCTTACACTGAGCAGCCCATGGTTTGAACGCTTCGAAGTTCTCGTGTTTGTAGCGAGCGCTTACATGTTTAACACATTTAATGTCATCAACAAAATTATTAAACCTGGTAGGTGGCTCATACGTGTTGTTGCTAGCGGGCTTAGCAAGTTACAAGTTATCACATACCAATTCGTGAATGCTGACTCTGTGAGTTAATTGAGTATTCAATGTATAATATATTATGTTAATGTGCCCCCGCGAATTTGGCATTTCAGACAAAATCCACAATCCATAAACTTCTTGTAATGTTGCAGGTTGTTGCTCCTGCCTGTGGCCCCTACCTATAGCCCTGTGTTTTCTTTGTTGTATTAAGTTAATCCTACCGTCTACGGCTCCGAGCCTCACACCCTGTGTTTTCTTTGTTGTATCAAGTCAATCCTGCAGCTCCCGAGTTCCACCTTTTGTTTTCTTTGTTGCTGAGGTTGGAGGAGCAAGCCGACAGCAAGCACGACGAGAGCAACCTTTGGGAAAAGCGAGTGTTGATGAGCATCGCGGAAGAGGAAGTCAATGCTCGAATTCCATGCTTCCATGGCTCCGACCATCAATATATAATATTGCATGAATAGAAACAAGCTTTTTCTTATACCCCTATTCCACTGTGGTTGAGCTACTTCCAAGTTCCACCTACCCTATCTCCTCCAGTCCTCCAGGAGAGTTTGCGGAGCGAAGCTGGCAATGCCAGCCTGCCATAAACATATTTAAAGAAATTCGTTTTCTTTGAGGAGCTCAACTTCAAGGCTGACTAGATTTTTGACATCCTATGAATTTACAGGTATGTACATCATTTTATCCATTCATGATCCCATCAATTATTTAAAAAATTTGTTATTTGATTAAAATTCTGTAACTTCAAAGTTCAAACACAATATTATTATTTGAATGAAATTTTGTTACTTCAAATGAGCCTTGAAGGCTTCAAATTTGAAGCCTGGACCCGAGAGTGGGTTTGTCACAAATCTCCGTGAGAGGCTGTTTAGAATGACATTTATCAATTCCTAATTGTAGCAACAACAACAATTGCTTATTTCTTCATATGTCCTGTGTATACGCATATATATGATTCCATGTGCTCCTTGCCTTTCCCTATTTTCCATTGTCGCCCGATCGAAGCTATTGAGAATTTAGCTACCCTTTAACTTTCGTGAAATGGAGGGGACAAGGAAGACCATTGTTTTCACTCTGAAATTGAGTGCTTCCCCGTTCAGCTGCCACTGGACACGGTTGCATCCCTATGGGAACAGGTGTGCGCAATGCGCCCCTGAACTTTACCAAAAAGCCCGGGGATTTGGGGAAGTTCCTACTTTCCCAACCTCCATGCATCTAGTTAATGAGTAAAATCAAGAATCCATACTTTGTATCTAAAACTATATTACATGAGCTATTTTCCCCAATTGCTCAGTCATCGAATCGACACCTTCCTCTAGTACACGGTTTAAGATTCTTGGTATTTATTAAGATGAAGACCACCGATGCTACTGCACTTACAATCCGCGTTCGACTGTATGAACTGGGACAAAAATGTTTTTGTAATCTTGATTTTTAGAATGACAATGCTACTTTACCTTTTGATTTTGTTTCCCTTATCGGTTGGTCTGGAAAAAAACATGAACTTCAACCATATAACAAGAACTTCAACCATCTATGCATCTCCTCTCTACTTGGTCTACCTACGTTTTACTTATGCTTCACAACCCATCCTCTACTCCATCATACCACGGATTTAGTATGTATAACGGGATCTAGGGGGGGGGGGCTATAAAGAAGAAGCATACAGGGTCCATAATTAACTATTGAGAACAAAAGTTGGTTGGAGTCAGATAGTTCTCTTTGCTCAATTTGGGAAACTGCTAAGATGGCAAAGGTGGCATAGTGGCCTAGAGACTGAGCCGCTAGATCGGGGCGAAATATGGTTGTGTTATATGGCATATATAATGTTCAGTGCTGCTATATCCACTGAAAAATAAAGCCTCTCAACTTTACTACGTGAGTAAACATTGAAATTTTGATGTACTATTACATTTTCAAATGAAAAGAATAACTTATGTTTACATGGCAGCATTGAAGGGTTCAATATCTCATAGCCCTTCATAGTGAAATGGAACGCCACCCTTCACATTTGATCTATGCCATAGAGAGTAATGCACTCTGACAGTGGACAGACTCGTGGAAAAGACGAGTCTGTCTGTTGCATAAGGCTCGCCCGGGGACCAGGCTGGTCCCTGCGATGGTACATAATGCATAGGGGAGCCAGCCGTCCTATTCGCATAGAAAAATAAATTAAACAGCAACCTTCACCTGGCAATGGAGAGTGTACGATTCAAGAGCTTCCAACCAGCTTTGATGGTAGCAGGTAAGAGTCAGGCGAATGCATTCAAAGGGATGTTAAGCATTACCTGACACCTGCCATCAGTGGATACGTTCGAAGACGTTTGAATGAATACAGATTTCTTCATAAATGTGCTGTCGGAAGTGGTGGGAATCCATAGTAAAATAGACAAAAACGGTTTAATAAATATGCAAGTAGATGCTCGTTATAATCGTGAATAATTGAGCACAAACGCCCTGCTTCTGTTTATATATAGATCTATCCAAGGCTTGAGAGGGAAAATCATATTTATAGGGAATAGCCCAAGGTGTCGACTAGCTCCTGAAACGATGGGGTTGCAGCTCTTCTTTTTGTTTGGTATTATGGCAAGTGTGTTTGTGACAGGAATATTGTCCATTCCAACAACATTGCAAGGCCCGTTTAAGCCTGTGACTGTGCCCCTCGATCCCAGTTTGCGCAATGGAAGCGATGATTTGCCCAACTATGACTCTCGCCTTGTCAGGAGAGTTCCTTCTATCTTCCCAGAGCAGATTATGCTTGCCGTTTCAACAACCCCTCATTCCATGTGGGTTTCCTGGGTAACAGGTCTGTCTGTTTCTTTCATTCATTCATATACCATGAGATAGATTCATTTTCATTTTCATATGTTTGCTTGTTTTTTCAAGGTTATGGGAATCACCAAATTGCCGTTATATGGTTGCACAAGCTATTTTAAGAGCTTGAACTAGTGGCCTCACAAAGAATGTCTTAACATGCACTCGATTACAAAGAATGTCTCATCAATATATTCTTGTATGACAAGAAGTGACTTAACAATGCATCATATTACCTACTAACTACCTACACCCTAGGCTTTTCTTTTCAGTTTCATACATTAAGTTTAAGAAGAGTTTAGCAATTTCCTGCAGGTGATGCTCAGATAGGACCCAAGGTAACGCCATTGGATCCTTCCTCAGTGGCGAGTGAAGTGTATTACGGCACTCAAAGTGGCGTACACTCCTTTAAAGTTGAAGGGACATCTGTGATCTATAGCCAAACATATACAGATAAAGCCCTTTTGAATTACACCTCCGGAATTATCCACCACGTTCTTGTCAAAGGTGAGAAACGTTGTTACAGACAATCAGAGTTATAAAATGTAGTCCAGTTCTTTATTTTTCTATCGGAGAATTTTTCCTGTTATTGCATCGAATTTCATTTTTAATGGAATAGATGATATATTATTGAACAGGTCTCCTTCCAAGCACCAGATACTATTATATATGTGGAGACAAATCCTTATCTGCTTTGAGCGAAGAACACGAATTTGTCACTCTGCCTTCTCCAGGCCCAGATAAGTATCTGTCTCGAATAGCAGTGGTTGGAGATCTGGGTCTCACTTATAATTCCTCTACAACATTTAATCATCTGGTGCAGAATGACCCCTCCATTGTTCTCATGGTTGGAGACATGTCTTATGCAAATAATCATATCACCACTGGTGATAAATCCGCGGCCTGCTTGAAGTGTGCTTTCCCTGGTGTTCCATCTTCTCAAACGTATCAACCTCGCTGGGATGCATGGGGGAAGGTAGGTAATTTTTAATTCCCTCATTTTTATTTTACCTAAACCTGATCTCTGTTATTCATTTTCGATTTTAATTTATTTGAAGGTTCATGGAGCCACTGGTATCACGCGTTCCTATGATGGTATTGGGGGGAAATCATGACATAGAAACTCAAGGTGGAGGCGTCCAATTTGCATCTTACAACGCCAGATTTGCAGTCCCATCTAAAGAATCTGGATCCCACAATAATCTCTATTATTCTTTCAACGCTGGAGGAGTGCACTTCGTGATTCTAGCATCATACACTGACTATAACAGAACCAGTGAGTTATATATATTTAATGTTACACTCAATTGAATTTATGATGATATTGTCCTCCTCCAATTCTCAACTGTAGCAAACTCCGTTAACAGGTGCGCAGTATAAGTGGCTGAAGAGAGATCTGAAGAAAGTGGATCGAAGTGTGACGCCATGGCTAATAGCATCATGGCACAGCCCTTGGTACAATAGTTACAACAGCCATTATCAAGAGTTTGAATGCATGAGACAACAGATGGAAGACCTTCTTTACAAATATGGTGTGGACCTTTCTTTCCATGGACATGTAAGAGGCCACTAAAGCATAGATCTTATTCTTTACCCAGTGAACGATCATTTAATTGCACTGTTGGTTTCTCTTATATATCTTCTCTAAAGGTCATGGACGTTGTGTATCATATTATAGGCTCATGCATACGAGAGAATGAACCGAGTTTATAAGTATGGGTTGGATCCATGTGGCCCTGTATATATCACTATTGGGGATGGAGGAAACATTGAGAGGCTTGCCACGCATCATGCCGATGAACCTGGATACTGCCCCAATATCACAGATATAAAGCCAGAATATGGAGGTGTGTGTCCTTTGAAATACACCTCAGGTCCAGCCAAGGGCAAGTTGTGCTGGGACAGGCAGCCAGAATGGAGTGCTTACAGAGAATCCAGCTTTGGTCATGGTATACTTGAGGTGAGACCTAGCAGACCATATTGAAGTATCACTTCTAACCATATACATGATAAGATATCCACTAACTTAAATTCTAGTGCTTTCTTGTATTTTTATAAGTGAAGAATCTTATCATCCAGTTTGGATATGCGTTGTAGGTACACAATTCAACACATGCGTTATGGACATGGCACCGGAATCAAGATGCATATGAGAGTGCAGGTGACCAAATCTATATTGTTAGAGACTCTACAAAATGTTCTCGTCTCCACAAGGCCTAAAGACTGAAACAATCAAGATGCATATGACACTTGAAGTTACAAGTTAATGCTTATTTTAACAACAGCAAGTTTACAAGGAGTGGTAATAAATCATGCATAAAGGGCTTGCAGAGTGGGAAAAGCAAGATGTTCTGTTTATCTGATAAGTAGGTCTACGTAGAATCTATAAATTAATTCAGTGTCATGGTTTTGAACAATAAAAGTGAATTCTCCTTTGTATGGAGACTAATTGAGTTGCTTGCTTTGTTAGGAGACTAATTGCGTTGCAACAGCAGATTTAGAAGTGTATACTTCAGTTTTCAGAGTTTATGTTGCTACAGCAGATTTAGAAGTGTATACTTCATTTTTCAGAGTTTATGTTGCAACAGCAGATTTAGAAGTGTATACTTCATTTTTCAGAGTTTATGTTGCAACAGCAGATTTAGAAGTGTATACTTTATTTTATAAATTTATTAAATATTATATGTTGTATACATTTGCAATATACAGCTTTATTAAATGTTTCTACTGAAATTTGTTTTCACCGCATGGCCAACGATTCAGAAAATTAGCGACATGAATTTTAAATGGATTTGGAATTTCTTCGTTAATGTAGGCTGACTGGGGTAAACAAATGAATTACTCAATTGGTATAGCAGAGTTAACGGAGTTAAAAAAAATATCAAGGTCAATGTTCACTAATAGTGGGGTTCTAAAGTTATTAAAATGTTAAGCAATATGTTGCTTCATCGCAAAGTGTTGAGAGAGAGATTTTGATATATCTATGGATATGAATATATCGTAAACGGTTGAGAAAGATATTTTAATATATTTATGTATATGGATATAGCCTATTTAGTGTTAAGAGAGATATTTTAATATATTTATGGATATGGATATAGATATTTATATTTGTTAATTTTAGAAATTAGATTAATTTGTTATAGTTAATGTTATTGGGTATTTGGCTAGCTTGATACTAGGTGGTTAAGAAAGAAGAAGGATGAATAATGATAAGGAATAATAGGTGAAAATTGGATAATATTCCTTAAGTTTACTAAGTCAACTGCATAGCCAACTTTAATCAATAAAAAAATATTTTCATTCTAATTTAACAAGTCCTACATTTTTTTTTGTAACTAGGGGAATCAACAACTGGGATGGGGTTGGTACTCGTGTGACATGGGGTCCAGGGGTCCAATCCTGTTTTCTATCACTATACCCCTAGGTGCACCCACAAAACCCACAAGCATGGGGCACTAGTAAGCCAGGGTGATTTGAACTCGTGACCTCCATTTTCAACATGTCCTTCATATCAAGCGGATCCTTGGTTAAGTTGCATCCCCGTGGGAAACAAGTCCTACACTTTGGTATACAATGAATGTTTAATTTGTGAAAATCCAACTGTTTTATTTTTGTAATAAAATAAATTCTTATATACTTGGTGAAATAGCTAGATTATCTACATCTACAAAGTGATGCATTTATTTTACATAGAAACACTACAGAATGGGGTCCCAATATTCGACACCCGATAGGCAGTTTTTAACATAAAAAAGGGGTCATGTTAAACATCAGCTAAACATCGTTACAATGATGTCACTTAAGTGATGTCCATAAGTGTTGCGTAAGAGACATTAAGGACTTCTTCTTTCTCAACATCAACATCTTCTAAAAGCGTTGACTAAATGTCGATTGAACTTCTGAAAAGAGACGTGTGCAAAGAAGACGTAACATCAGTGGCAAAGTAGAGTAAATGTCGACTGAACGTCCAAAAAGAGATGTTTACAAAGTAGACGTAACGTCGGCTAACGTCCGAAAAGAGACATTTGCAAATTAGACTTACCATTGGTTAAACATTTGAAAATAGATGTTTGCCAAGTAGACATAACGTCAGCTAAACGTCGGAAAAGAGATGTCTAGAAATGCATTGAGAAAAAAAAATGTGGATGATAAGTCAAAATAACGTAGTGTATTCTCTGCATAATCGACGTTTGAGTTAGGGTACTAACATTCAACCCTCACCACTCAAACGTCAATTGAAGGTCCAATAAGTCGTGTTTATAAATGGCTCTAACATTGAAGGTCTAGTGGCTTTTAAATAGTTGCAATGCCACTAGATTCCAATGGTATATGGTCTAAGTATACCTATATGTTTATGCATGTAAATAGATCACCATTTGTAAAATCATTTCTCTCTAGATGCATTTGTTTGACCCTCCCATGCAAATCATGCAAAATTACAACCCATGGGTTACAAAATTCCAATGGAGCTACTTCCATTGGCCTTGAAGCCACAAACTTGCTTCCTGATTCCTTTCCCATCATTCCAACTTTCCTTCGATTAACAACCAAATAAGAAATTAGTGTCACTAGGGGTTGCAAATACCGCTTGGCAATTCTTTGCCCACTTGGAGAAATAAACTAGAAGTGGGGAAATTTATCAACTCACGTTGCTTGAATGAATCAAATTTAAAATGGGATTTCTCCAAGTAAGTGAAGGATACCATGTCAGCAAGCATATAACTTGGGTCGTATGACATTTAATTTCAATTTGAAGAGATATATGGATATGTCTAATCATCCAATAAATACTTTCACTAACATGAATCCTTTACCTATGAGTACACCGATTGACCTTTGAATTGTGTGGACAAATGATATTTTTATTATATTGACTAGACATGCAACAAAAACAATAAGTTTGAAATTTTGAAACCTTATGAAAACAATGCCACTGGACCAAGACTGATCCCAATCTATGTCATAACTTGAATTTTTCTTTTCTAACTCCAAAAAGGATAATTATTGTAGGAGTGAGGACTTTTAGGACATAGAGTGTATGTTTTCCCCAACCGCATGCTCTTTGTAAGACTATAATAAAAAAAAAAGCAAAGAAAACTCATAACAACACTAATATCAAATGTTTCTATTCTTGACATGTCAATTGTTATACAATCAAATTGACCAAGGAGACAAAAGAGACTTTAGCCAAAACCCAAAACTAGGAAACCTTACCTACCCCACTCCTTGTGGTAGGAGTGCATTAGAGTATCTTCATTGGGATGAGACATAGTTTTTTACGTCAGCAAGGTTCATCCATCGAGGTTTAAGAACACCATCCAATTTAGCTAATCAAATTGCATTGCAATCATATATTTACACAACTAAAAATGGTCCTAGCCAATGCATTTGTAACCTTCTTGGATTATTCAAATGCTTACGATCATATAGATTACAATATCACCTTTAACAAAGTTCTTCATTTGAATGAGATTGTTATTCCATGATTTTATTTGGTTTTTGTCTATATATTCAATGAAAATAGACCAAAAAAACAGATTAGACATGGGAGGGCCTCTAAATTGGAATTCTCAAAGAACTAATAAAAGACTCTTACTACACCTACTCATGGCTAGCACAATGTAGTTTCAGAGCATATGCACATAATTAAAATCTCTTCTTCTATAAAGGGAATACTGGATGAGAAAATATTGGAGTGATATGCATTGAGGAATATTGTATGGTTCTTCCTCTATAAAAGAAATATATTCTCATGCACATTTGACTTCAAGATGGACTGATGGCATAAAATACTAATCTTGTAATTTTGTGTGCATTTATTCTTACAGAAATAAGACACATTTTATTCCGAGGGATCCTCATTGTAGGCTACAAGGTATTATGTATTTGGAATTTGATTAAGAATACATTGAACCAATTTGCTTTGACTTCAAGAGCTCATTTAATGCAAAAAAAAGCATGTGTCTAAACCAGGATTCGAGGTCCTATTAAATTATTATAGCAGGATAAGATTGTAACATCATGTATGACCTCGTAAAAATGAGACTATATAGGCTTTACGCTAACCATTATGATTCTATATTTAGTTACTGGAAAATGATATGCAACCCATTTCCCCATGAAAATTTTGTGTTTGATCCAAGAGTGTGGTGCAATGGTTAGTTTCACTATATCATGGTGTTTCAATATGGTGTTGTTAGATTTGATCTAGAGAATGGCATTTGGATTAAAATTGTTGCAACCATGCCATATTGTATTTAAAGCATAGTTGGTCTTGGTTGATCTCTGTTTATTTAGTAACCCACTTCCTCTAACCTATTAACCCATATTGACCCCTCTTGCTAATAAGGAGTATTAATCAACATCAGTCCCCTATGAAAACTAGTTGCATATGCTTGGCCTACTAAGTAAACTATTAGCCATAATGCCACTATATCCTTACTACTCACTAATCATAGTAAATCACTAATCCTTGACTATCATAAACCATATTAATTCTCATTGACTATGGTTGAGCTCTATTGACCATATTGATTATAATCTTGACCCACAGCAAACCATATTTTGCTTCACCATATTAACCACTTTGATCCACTATTTCCTAACCCACTTTCCCACTAACATAATTCCCTCTTATCCTCTAATCCAGTTACTATGTAGTCATAGTATCCCACAACCCACAAACCTCCTAACCTAATAATCCAAATAAACCACCAATCTTTCACCAACATTAATTAGGATGATTTCTATTGACCATGGTTGATCACTTTTGACCAATGTTGGACTTATTGACCATGGTGGACCATAGTCACTCATGGTTGACCATGGTGGCTAATGAGTCAAGTTTTTAGGTATTTGATAACGTTTTTTCAGCTGCCAAACTCGAGCAATGGTGATGAAACATACTCATTTATGGGGGAAAATGTTTTACTTTAATTATTTCATGGAATTGTTTTATGATTATTCTTGGATGTTAGAATGCGTATCAAATAAACTAATTATATGGAAACCAAGTGTGATTGAGCAGGTTCAGGGTCATTCAAGGAAGAATGTGTAGAAGACTAAAGGATCACCAAGCTTGGGGCCCCATTTCCTGATTTATAGAGGATGCACTCCCACTTTCAAGAAGAATTGGCATTTTGGCAATTAGTTAGGATCATCATTAAATCATATAAATATGGACCTCTCGGGTAGCTAGAGGCCCCTGCTGTTATTTTTGAGAAAAACATTGTTTTAACGTTTTCTGCCCTACCGATACTGCGAAGTACAGACCTTTGTTTTGACATGGATTTTATATTTTAATAAAATATTGATGATTAATTCTAGCCAGTGTTTCTAAGTTTTTATTCTCTCTTGAGTATGGGTTGGGAAGGGTCCCTCCAACACGTAGGTCAAGAGATTCCTATTTGCAGGTATTTTTCCAATTATGCGTTTTACATTGATGAACAGTTATATTGCATGTGGAAGCGTTTGAATGATTCATTATTTATGTAGTAGTTTATAATACATTCTGTAGTACAGCAGAACAGTTTCAGTAGTCCTGTAGGTTCTTTCTTTCAACGCATATTTGAATCAACAATTGCATGTGTATCAGCTTTGCTTTCAATATCATGGTTTATATCTGAGGTTTTTTATTGTTTCTCATCGTGATCAATTTCTTTAGTAGTAGATGTCACGTCCCCACCTTGAACCTATTGCATTAAAATGTAAATGATGTAATATTGTTATAAAATCACGGTGAGGAGCTCAAGGCCAAGTCCCCGCCATCGATTTATTGATGCATATGGTTTTCGTGCTAGTAATGCACATTAGAAATTCAAACATCATGTAAATATGCATTTTAATAAAATACCCACAACTAGCTATGCAATGCAACAAGAGATGGGGGCATGATTTTACAAGGAATTGGGAGGGAAATATTCAAACCCTTGGAGCCAATCAGGTCAAGCCAAGTGTCAATAAGAGAACCAATCAAACCCTCAACTACCCATGTTGACTTTTGTACCCAATCATTGATTTCTCCCAAGAGTTGGTTGAGGTAGTTAATGCCTTGGGGAATGGGAGGTATGGCTGCCCAAATTCAGGTATGGGCAAGCCACCCTGCATGGGAAATTGCATTTTTCTTCCTGGGCAAGAAAAGAGCCATGAATTGCTCCCCAATTCATTATCCATGAACCAATTTCTCTCCCTCACAAGTGGAGAGCTACCTGGGCGTTTTTCTCAAGAGATTTCCTGTGTTTTCCTTCATCTTGGAGGTTGGGAAGGGCGTTTTTGCTTTGGTGACCAATGGGGAAGAGAACAGATCGATTTGGGGTTTCAATGGGGCCGTTTTGGGCCATTTGAAATGCTCATAGCATGGGGGAGAAATCGGATTGCTCCCTAGGGATGAATTTCCCTTCCCACAGTCTGATTTAGTGAGCCACGATTTGGAGATTAACCCATGGATCTTGTTTTGTAAATCCCATTGTTAAATGTGTATCCATTCCCAATGATTGTGTTTGCTGTGTGAGAAAAGAGTATGTTGGGGTATGGGTTATGGGTTTCCATTGTTTTGGCTTGAGCTTGAGAGAAAGCATCCAAGGTTCAAATGTAGCCTAATAAACCCAGCTCTGGACTGGCTTGGCTCAGATGAAATGGTTAATTGGGCCATGCATGAGCTTGAATGTCGCCTTTTCTTTGTAAGAATCATGCCCAACTCGGGGGTGGAAGTTGTGTTGAGAGATTGATGAACACAGCTGGCCTATGGTTGGGTGGAATGTTGTAGCGACATAACTAGTTGTTTGGGACAATTGCCCAATGAAGATAAGTGTTTTTCTGTCTATGTATTTACTTCTGCAATGTTTAATTAATGATTATTTTGATATGCTGGATGAGCATGAATTGTGTGTGGATGTTGTTTTAATTCCGCTGTGCATAATTGATTTGTTTTACATCTGCACACTCATATTTTAATTATATGAATCTAACGAATGGGTTGAGATCATGTGAAAGCCTCGAATTTGGCATCATGTTCCCTGCCTTGCATTGGATAAATGGGTGGGTACATGACAGATGGTATCATAGCTGCTAGTTGCAGCATTGGGCCTTCATGGGCTACCTATCACAACTTACAGAGGTAAGTATGCTTCCTGCTCAGCAGTAATCATTAAGAAAATTTCAGAAAGTTTTTTTGGAAATTTGAAATTTTCCAAGTGTTTTTGAGTTTTTATGCTAAGTTGGTTTCGGTGCAAGATTTCGAGTTCTGCCGAAACGGTCGGTTCAAGTTAGCGAGTTGGGCCGAAGTAGTTGGCAAAAAATTAACAAAGTTCGCCGAAAAAGATGGATAAATTTTGGCGAAACTCGCTGAGTTGGCCCGAAATTGCGGAAAGAATTGGTGAGTTTGCGCAGAAGTTGTCGGAAAGAAAAGCTGAGTTTTCGGCCGGAAGAAATCGTCGAGTTGGTCTGCAACGGCGGAAGGACTCGGCGAGTTGGTCCTAAAAATCTCAAAATTTTTCTAAGTATTTTCAGTGGAAGAACTCGGCGAGTTGGCCTGAAACTACGGAAAGAACTGGCGAGTTTGCGTCGAAGTTGTCGGAAGGAAAAGCTGAGTTCGATCGGAAGAACTCGGCAAGTCACCCCACAATGGTGGAAGGACTCGATGAGTTGGTCCGAAAAACTTTCTAAGTTTTTTCAGCATCAAAGAATAAATTTCGGAAGAACTTGGCGAGTTGTTCCAAAACAGTGGGAGAACTTGGCGAGTTCGTCCGCAACGTTGGAAGGAACTCGGCAAGTTGGTCCGCAATGGATCGGAAGGAAAAATTGAGTTTTCAATCGGAATAACTCGGCGAGTTGGCCCGAAATAGGTCGGAAGAACTTGCTGAGTTGCTCCGAAACAGAGAATTTCATCCTTTTTCTAGGGAAATTTTGCCGAAAGCTGAAAATGGCCGTGAATTTATGTGCCAGATTGCACAAAATTGAAGGTTTAAATAAATAAATAAATAAAAAATTAGGGCACTGCCCTCGACCCGCCCTGCAGTGGCGCAAGGAATCCACAAGGGGGCAAGCCCCCTTGACCCCCGTCATCCCCCAGAAGACAGTCGTTGAAACTGTGAAATGCATTCTTGGGATGAGAAGCAGGAATTGCATAGAAGGTTGTGGAGAGTAATTGGCTGTAATATGAATTGCAAAAGAGCAATGGGAGCAGCAAGACAACGTTGATAAGAGGGAAACTTATCACCTTAAATATTTCTGTTATAGCATAGGAATTTCATGCTTGAAAAGTAGCAACTAAGAATGTTTTACATTTGTATTAAATTGCTACTTGGTGAGAAATGACAGCTAATGATTCCTTGCATGCTTGGTAGGGAAACCAAGAAAAGGATCAGCTATGACGTGGAGAAGGAACCCCATGTCATGCTTGGAAAGGGATAATTCCTTAACTCTGCTATTGCTATTGTTTTTGTATTTTACAAGTTTTATATGCATAGAAGCTATGGCATAGGAATGCTGGAAATGCAAAAGGGATAGATAGATGGCATATTGTACAAGTGCATGTGAAAATGTTTTTGCATGTATATGATATTGCATATTGGTAAAAAAGTGAGGATTTACATATGCAATGAGCCACTTAAGATCAAATGATGGTGGTTGCTAATAATTAGTTGTGTTCGCATTGGTTGTAGGACCAGAGACAACCGAAGCATGGCTAAGGATGTGGATGATGATTGTTGCATACAACCTCATGAAGAGAGGATGGGGCAACAAATCCATGATCATGATGTTGGCAAAAGGACTGAGTAGCCTTGGTAAGAGGCCGACTGATCAGGTAACATCAAGCGATATTAATAACAGCCATGCAGGAAAGGGTTAACTGTGCTTAATTGCATGAATGTTGAAAGAGGATTTGGTGAGTCTCTTCAACTAAGCTTAAACTAAGGTGATTTGGTTTGCATTGAGTATCTGAATGTGAATGCCAACCCACCAAGTATGGTGAGGTGCAGGTAGGTGAAGGTAGGGAGCCTTACACCCTATAGTTTCTAGAAACCTCAATGCATTCATATGAATTCATATCATGCCATTTGTGAATATTGGTTGTGAGTTTAACAACCAAAGCAACTGAGGACTTATGGACCTGTCATGGTAGTGCATGCTGTATGTAGTAATCATGGTTAGGCCATAGTATGTTTGAATGCATAGTATTCATGAAATCATGCAAGATGGCATTGAGATATTCGGTAAATGTTGTAAATATGCATGCATGTGTAGGTGCACATGTTGAAATGCATTGTGTGAATGCATGGGTGTGACATATATATGTTTCAATGCAGTTAGATAATAGATGAAATGGTGGACTATTGCTAATCCTGAGACCATTTCATAAGCTGCTATGAATATGGGAGAAGGACTGCATGAAGAAGGTAGACATGTGATGGGTTACCAGAGCACTCTGTTGGAAGGACAGAGCTGCATGGAATATGAAGTAATGAGTATTTACAGTTATTTAAATTGCATGGATAGTGTGACTATGTCTTGCAATTTTATTGTGATAATGATGCATATATAGAAATGTATATATTTCATTGCATTTCAAATGTTAAACAGCTGAAGGTGTTTGAATTATTAAGTATTATAATTCTGAGATCAATTCAGTGACTGTTATAGCAATGAATGATTATGTGCATAGATACTCACAACGTGTTTGGCTGATTGAAGTTTCAGTTTTCAGGTAGAAAAGTCTTGCGTATGGCAATGAGGATAAGTCCATAGTAAAGACCGAGATCTACCATGTGCAGAAGCCAAAGGTTATGAGAAGGTTCTCATGGTTGTAATTTATGCATGAAAAAAATCTGAAAATTGTCTGGTTTAAGTTTATGAGAATAGTCTCATAGTTACAAATCTAATTTCTGTAGGAAAACAGATTTACAAATTTCAGATTTGAGAATTTGCTTATAATTGCTAATGACTGTTTGGCTTATATAGAATTGTGTTAGGAGGACATGTTGTAGGTGGATGTTCAGGTATGGTAGCAAGGGTGAAACCATAATGGACAGAGTGATACCACTTACGAGAGCCAAACAATATGAGGATAACCTCATTGCTAAGCAAATCAATTTCTGTAGGAGACAGAATTGTAAATTCATGTTGAATTTAATTATTAATGTTATTGATTGGTTATGAAACAATCATATTTGAGGCTTATTGCTAAATGTCGCTGACTATTTGGCTATTTGATAAGTGTGCCAGGATGACGCATTGCAGGAAGACCATGTGTGATGGCTTGCAGAAGCCAAACTAGATGGGAAGGATCCCATGCTTTGGAAATGGGTTTTGGGTGAAACGCCATTGTAAACGTTGATAATGTCTCAGCCGAACTGCATGTTGGTAAAGCATGTGAGTGAGACAGTAAAATTATGCCAAGAAGGCATGTGTGGGTTAACGAACGTGAAAATATTGGGGTGGCAACCCAAAGGACTGTTGACTCAGAGAAGGGAGCCCCCATTCTTCACCAATAAAGAAAAGATACATCTGTAAAACGGATGAGTATTCTATAACCCCAGCTAAAGAATATGCATGTCTGGCTACTAGAGTTAATATGCAAAGCATGTTTATTATTTCATTATTATTCCAGACTGCTTGAGTATGATTAGATCCTACATGGCTCACATCGGAAAGGGATGCATACCTTTCAGATGTTGGGTTATGATAAGGGTTTTCAATATTGACTACACCCTAAGGGAATGGACACATTCCTGGTGTTTCAATACTTGATAGTGAATGTTATGAAATATGGTTACAATTTTAGAGCAACAATACTGATGAGTCTGCTTATCCTTATTATGCCATCAGCTTACACAGATGCAATTTGATGTTGCACGTAAGAGGAAAAGTGAAGAAAGGGTGCTCAAGAGGACTGTATGGGCAGTGGTAACCTTTCTATGCTCACACTAAAGGACACTAGAAGAGATGGATAGACCCGAGGAGCTGTGTTGCAGAAAAGGGGTATCATCCTTGTGTATTGTGAGTGGGTATTGTGGGGCCATGCTAGCCTGCAGTCAAGTGAGTCACCTATGGAGTTCCTGGAGGGAACCACTGGTTTGCATAAGAGAAGGAGCCACATAATCATATTATGTTGTTCTCATTGCCTGATAAACCCAGTAGGTGTACTGGCTTGGCATTGGTTATTTAGATGTTGTGGAGAAGGGTTGTTAAATGCCTGACAAACCCAGTCAGTGTACTGGCTTGGCATTGGTTATTTGGATGTTGTGGAGGTGTTGGTGAAGGGTGTTATTTCCTGACAAACCCAGTCGGAGAACTGGCTTGGAAATGGTTGTCATATGCTTGATAAACCCAGTTAGCGTACTGGCTTAGCATACTGATTTTTGAAATGCTTGATAAACCCAGTCGACGTACTGGCTTAGCATACTGATTTTTGAAATGCTTGATAAACCCAGTCTACGTACTAGCTTAGCATACTGATTTTTGAAATGCTTGATAAACCCAGTCGACATACTGGCTTAAATACTGATTTTTGGGATGCCTGATAAATCCAGTCGGCGGACTGGCTTGGCATTGCTTATTTGGATGATGTTGTGGAGCAGCATGTGTGCTGGCCAAGCATCCACCCCACAGGTCATCCAAGGCTTGTAAAGCAGAGAAGGAAACTTGTGGAGTAGCGAGGAAAATGCACAATATAGATAAGTATTCATTTTCATTTATTTCTTGTTTGGAATAATGAAGATTTCAGGTATAAGTCTTATGACAACCAAGCTAATACACTGTTGTTTCTTTGTTGGAAACCTTGGCCATTACAGGAAGCAAGGACCTTGAAAGAACTATAAATTCTTGGTAAACCCAGAGAGTAACTGGTTGGAGCTATAAATGCTTGGTAAAGCCAGAGAGTAACTGGTTGGACGCTATAAAATTCTTGGTAAAGCCAGAGAGTACCTGTTTGGGCACTATAAAATTCTTGGTAAAGCCAGAGAGTAACTGGTTGGGCGCTATAAAATTCTTGGTAAATTCAAAGAATAGCTGGTGGGAACATTAACCACTTGATGTTGTGGAGCAGCCAGCATGCTGGCCAAACATTCCCTAATTAATTGATAAAAACCAATCGACGTACTGGCCTGGCATTGCCTATTTGAATGGTTGTGGAGTAGCCTGCGTGCTATCCCAACATTCATTATTGTATCCACAGGAAATCCAATGCTTGGAAAGCAAAGAAGGATCCTGTGGAATAAAGTGAAGACATCCGATACAGATAAGTATTTGGTTATCTTGCAACTTCTTGCTTATGAATATACGTGTGTATATGATTTGATTATGATTTTCTCAAACTCTTGTCTAGAGATAAACCCTACGAAAATACACTAAACATGTGAATTAATTCAATGTTTGAGTGTAGGTATTGCTGGAAGCAAGGAATATGAAAGCATATGGAGGATGCATGTGGACATATGACTGTCCTAAAGAGGTCAGTATGAGCAGTAATGAAAGATAGTGCTAGTGGAACTGTGTGGGTCCTAGCAGCCAAAGGTTCTGTAAGCAACAACATGGAAGGGTTCCCTAGTTGAAAAGCATTAGACAGACCTTAGACACTAAAATTTCATAGCCAAGAAATGGCATGCCAAGCATTCACATTGAAGTGAAAGAGGCTAAGGAGCATAGAATCACAAGTGATGGTGTGGCTCCGGATTGGAACAAGACTAAGAGGGGGAAACTCTTACTGTTCTCTTTCCTTTTGACTGATACATCTCAGAAACAAAAGACTGTTGAGTGCATGTCATAAATGAAAACAAATTGTGTTTAATTGCTTGAAATGAATTGTGGATGCTGAAATGGTTATTTTCCGGTGAAAGGATGAACATGAATGAGTTCATGTGTATATTGGGAAAGCATGAAATGTGTGGAATTCTCATGAGTAAAGCATGGACGTTCCATGTCAATTGGGAAAATAATTGACTAATTTTAACATTGTGTTATGCTTGTCCTAACAGGAATTGCCATGATGAGTCTCACAGGTGAGAAATTGAAAGCCATTGATTACAGTTATTACTAGCCAAGTGTTGCTGGTGAGAAAAGAGAGAGCCATTTGTGCACCGTGATCATGGCAGTAGACCAGAGACTATTTGTTTTGGGCGGGAAATATTCCTCAGATAGTTGTCGGGACAACAAGAAAGATGGCATCCATGAAATTCTAGACTTGTAGATCAACTAGAAGGTGAATAAAGGGAAGGGATTGCTCTGGAGCAATGCCCACCTATAGAGTTGGAAGACCAAAGCTAGCAGGAGAAGCTTGTGGAAGCCAGAGGACTTGATCCTGAAAGTTCAAAGTAAAGAGATGAAACGCAGGATAGACCTGCCACCAGTTGTGAATTTTGAGGCATGTGTAAAGTGGGTATATATTCTGAGGTATTGGAACACCGAGGATGGTGTTATTCCAAGGGGAGGGGACTGTCACGTCCCCACCTTGAACCTATTGCATTAAAATGTAAATGATGTAATATTGTTTTAAAATCATGGTGAGGAGCTCAAGGCTAAGGCCCCACCATCGATTTATTGATGCATATGGTTTGCATGCTAGTAATGCACATTGGAAATTCAAACATCATGTAAATATGCATTTTAATAAAATACCCACAACTAGCTATGCAATGCAACAAGAGATGGGGGCATGATTTTACAAGGAATTGGGAGGAAAATATTCAAACCCTTGGAGCCAATCAAGTCAAGCCAAGTGTCAATGAGAGAACCAATCAAACCCTCAACTACCCATGTTGACTTTTGTACCCAATCATTGATTTTTTCCAAGAGTTGGTTGAGGTAGTTAATGCCTTGGGGAATGGGAGGTATGGCTATCCAAATTCAGGTATGGGCAAGCCACCCTGCATGGGAAATCATGTTTTTCTTCCTAGGTAAGAAAAGAGCCATGAATTTCTCCCCAAGTCATTATCCGTGAACCAATTGGTCTCCCTCACGAGTGGAGAGCTACCTAGGCGTTTTTCTCAAGAGATTTCCCGTGTTTTCCTTCATCTTGCAGGCTGGGAAGGGCGTTTTTGCTTTGGTGACCAATGGGGAAGAGAACATATCAATTTGGGGTTTCAATGGGGCCATTTTGGGCCATTTGAAATGCTCATAGCATGGGGGAGAAATCGGATTGCTCCCTGGGGATGAATTTCCCTTCCCACGGTCTGATTTAGTGAGCCATGATTTGGATATGAACCCATGGATCTGGTTTTGTAAATCCCATTGTTAAATGTGTATCCATTCCTAAGGATTGTGTTTGATGTGTGAGAAAAGAGTATGTTGGGGTATGGGTTATGGGTCTCCATTGTTTTGGCTTGAGCTTGAGAGAAAGCATCCAAGGTTCAAATGTAGCCTGATAAACTCAGCTCTGGACTGGTTTGGCTCAGATGAAATGGTTAATTGGGTTTTGCATGAGCTTGAATGTCGCCTTTTCCTTGTAAGAATCATGCCCAGCTCAGGGGTGGCAGTTGTGCTGAGAGATTGATGAACACAACTGGCCTATGGTTGGGTGGAATGTTCCAGCGACATAGCTAGTTGTTTGGGACAATTGCCCAATGAAGATAAGTGTTTTTCTGTCTATGTATTTACTTCTGCAATGTTTAATTAATGATTAGTGTTATATGTTGGATGAGCATGAATTGTGTGTGGATGTTGTTTTAATTCCGTTGTGCATAATTGATTTGTTTTACATCTGCACACTCATATTTTAATTATATGAATCTAACGAATGGGCTGAGATCATGTGAAAGCTCCAAATTTGGCATCATGTTCCCTGCCTTGCATTGGATAAATGGGTGGGTACGTGACAGTAGATGGATAGATTGAAACGATTGCACTTCAATTTTAGTCTTGGGATTTAAAATGGTTTAGATTAGAATTCTAGTTTTAGGCATAAAATAACGACAGACCTTGTTTTCCCCAATCTTAGAATAGATCTGTTATGGCATGTTCATTTTTAGATTTATTATTCTGCATTAAGTAATTTTATAAGATCATTCCCTTTACTCTCATCATTTTAATTATTTAATATAGATTTACTGCTTTATTTCTTAGAACAAATTTACTGCTTTTGGTATCTTTATTTCTTAGAATAGGTTTACTGCTTTCAACACTTTAATTCTTTTAATTAGATTTATTTCTTTCTCGTATTTCATTCCATAGCATAACCAGTTTTCATATTTAGTAGACAACCTTTAGAACATCGATACCGACATCCAACTGTGACAGAGATTATCCTATAAGAGCACAGATAATGCATGTATCTCTAAAGTTTGTACGTTCCTCGGGTTGACATTTAAAGTAGGCTCTTGGTATAGTTTCCCTCATTAGGCATCCATATTGGGAGCTCACCAGTGGCTCTTAATTAATATTTGTTGACCATGGTTTATATACTAACCCATTCATTCATAACCCCTTATCCCATATTGGCCTATGTTGGCTAATTTGAAGTAAATGTCAACATTGATCCCATCCCACAACCAACCACATAGTACCCCTATCCCACTAAAAAACTGATTTAGCACCTAACACTATTAGATTTGGGTACAAAGTATAATGGATTAGCATTATTTTTGTAGGACTCCATTAGAAGTAACTATTTTTTAACATTGGGAAACTTACAGTATTTTTCCAACATTTACACAAAACTATTGGTATTCTAACTTTTTACAGCACCTTTACAAGAAATAAAAGCACCACATGGATGCTTCTTTGTGGTTTTCATTGATGTTGTATGTACTCAATTTACGTTTGTGTGTTTTGTTCTACGGATTCCTTACCAAATCTTGTTCGACATGTAATAAAATCACTGATGTAGCTTATATATCAGTTGGATATATTTGTGACATTGATGGGACTTTGGTGGAACATTTGAGTGACATCATGTTCGACTACATAGGATAATTCCAAAATACCAAACACCTAGAGAAACCGCTCACACAAATAGATCACAGATCTACACACCATTGTTTTTACGTGGTTTAAACCCTCGAAAGAGAAACACTCCACACCCCCATCCAAATATCTACTTGAGGCAGTTTATTATGCAAAAGAACAAAAGTTACAAATGAGCTTCTCATAATCAATCAACTAGAAAGTGACCCTCCATGCTCTTTAAATATATATTATGGAGAAATTGGGTGTTAAGCCACGAATCAAAGGTAGTTATGATCTAAGAGAAGTTGAACCGTCAGATCACTCTATGTCTAGAACATGTCGTGACCATCAGATTGGATATTTACAAATACATACCAATGCATACTAAAGAAACACACTTTTTCTAATGGATATATTATAACAAGTTGATCTTAACTAACTCCTAAGTGTCTAAATATCCTAAGACCCCCCCTTAAGAACAAATTGGGATTGGATTGAAGGATTTAGAAAAGTGGCACTATTAGGAGAAGAAAGGAGGAATTAGAGCCTATTCCTCCTTAATGACAAGTCCCTGAACTCCTAACATAGATCAAAGTTTAGAAAAATTCACTTCTGTAAGAGATTTGGTGAATATGTCTGCAACTTGATCATCTGTAGGGAAAAAGAGAACTTCAAGAAAGCAATCATGAATAAGCTTTCTTATGAAGTGCATATGTATCTCAATGTGTTCGCTGCGTTGATGTTAAACTGGATCTTTGGAAAGCTTGATGGCACTTTGATTGTCTCACAAAAGTGAAGTCGGATGCTACTACTGGAATCCAAACTCTGAAAGGATCTGTCGAAGCCATAAAGCTTCTTGACTGGCGTTAATTGTTTCACGATACTCTGCTTCTTCTGAAGAGAGAGAAAGAGCTTGTCGTTTCTTACAAGCCCAAGTGATAGGTCCAGAACCTAGACTAAAAACATAACCCGCAGTAGAATTCTGATCATCAGGATCACCAACCCAATTTGAATTAGTGAAACCAACCAACAAAAGGAGTCCCCCCTAAGCTATAATGAATCCCAAACTGAATCTTACCACAAATATATCGAAGTATTCTTTTTGCTTCTTTCCAATGAATTTCATGGGGTGTTTGCATATAGCGGGAAACACGACCAATGACAAAGGAAACATCAGGACTAGTATGAGTCAAGTATAAGAGACTACAAAAAAGTTGACGATACAGGGTGGCATCAACTTTGGGTGAAGTGCAAGTGGAAGAAAGTTTGATCTTAACTAACTCCTAAGTGTCTAAATATCCTAACACATCACATTCATGTCCTATTCATGTATTTTCTAGACCAATGACACAAAGGGACCTTATTTGGATAAAGGTGGGACATTGGAAGGATGTTGGTGAATTGAAAACCTACTTAAACTATATCCCACTTTTATGAAGTTGATCCAGCATTCCAACATCCCAAGAAAGGTGGAGAATACCTTGATTTCATTTACTTCTAAAAAAACATTGACATCACATTTTAGAATAGCTTGCAATAGATCTTCACGGATTTCATTACCAATATCTACCTACATGCATATGTATATACAATTATTAAGATGAATCCTTATGGATCATGGATCATACTTGGTTGAGAACAAGGGAAACTACATCTCATGTCATAACACATATGCACATGCTTGGTGTACTACAAACTCACCATTTATCTTGGTTATTTTGGGATAAATAAGATGCCAAGCACCAAAAGGGAGCATTGATTATGCATTCCCAACTAAAACTACCAATTTGTGCTAATTACTTCAAAAATAGTGAAGGATTCCATAAACTCTCCACCAACAACTTGGAACCATGAGGTAGCTATCACTGCAAGAGGCCTCCAAGATAGGGATAGTCCAAATGTGTATGCCAACATAATACCAAATGCTATAAAAAATTGATATACAAATTAAAAACAATTGAGCTCATATCTAGCATATTCATTTGATGGTTGTTTTGTAAATCACCACTAGTTACACTTAATGTGTGAGTATGTAGCACAAACCTTGTAACACTTTAGGATAGTTATTTTATGTGGTATGTGGCTCAATTATGTAGCATGTTGCTTAGTTATGTAGCAATCTATGCAAGTATACTCTTTTATGCCTTCAAGTTCACATTTAGTTCCACAGTTGTTGTAGCAACTAATACAACTTTTGAAACAACACATCTATAATTTATTTTGATTTCTTAATACTCATAACAAGTCCAAATAACATATCATATATTCATAGAATTGGTATAGGCCTATAGAAATATCAGAAATACAATCAATTTGCGTCATTACAATCATTTCTAGTCCATGTGACAAAAAAGAGAGGATAACAATAAACGAAGAAATTGTCATGACACCAAGAATAGTATCCAAACACTTACCATGACTCCAAGAAAGCATATCTACATACCAATTGGTTACAAATGGTAATGCATGGAAACATTATATATATATATATATATATATATATATATATATATATATATATATATATATATATATATATATATATATATATGGGCTGGTGCAAAGTAATGATACCCAATTATGACACGTTAGCTGCAATGACATGCTGGAAAAACATAAATATTATCATTAAAATGAATTATTAGAGGTACCTACAATTTTTTTTCGAATTAGGTGTAAAAAGATGAAACATAGAAAAACGGATGACATTCCAAAATATATAACTTTTATTTATGGAAACGTGGTATAACCACCCCACAATGACATTATTTTAAGATTGGTATGTTATTTTTTCTCTAACACATAATGCACATGTTTTAGTTGAGCCACCTATTTGTTATGTAAATTGTCAATTTATGAGGAAAAAAATATGCATAGGCGTAGGCAACAGAAGAATCTTATGCGGGGCTATTTTTTCAAAATTTAAAAAGTTAATTTTATATATTTTTTAAATTACGAAAGTCAGTGAAGCCTTAAAACGACATGGTCAAGAGTTGGTCCACCATATCATGATCTGAAAATAATCAATTTTTTTTTTTAGCTTGTAGGTATTCTTGTACTCTTGTGCGGGTTCTTTTATGTTCTCGAAATAGGTAAGCCAATCAAAAGTTATAAGACAAATAAACGACCTATATTTTTTACAAATTTGACATGAGTGCAGTTAAAAATGAATTAAAAATAGAAAGCAACAACAGATCTATTCCAAAAATATATAGTTAGAATTTGCACACAGAGCTCGGCAAGTGTGTGCAATTTCATCTGTAGTGCACTAGTGGAGCATATGCAGAACTAGGTGTGAAAAACATGAAGTTACAACATTTGATGTGTTCTGCCATAAATTAGAGAGACCATCAAGGTTTGGCAATCCGAAGCTAATTCCAAGCATGCAAGGGCACCAAAAAAAATTTGAATCTAGACACGTGCACGCGGATAGGAACGCACGCGTTACTAGAAGCGTGCACGCGGATATGTGCACATGCGTTACTAGAAGCGCACATGCGGATATGCACGCATGCATAAGTAAAAGAACGCACGTGTTGCTTCTTTCTCTATAAAATCTAATTTCCATTCCTAGTCATAAAACTTCCAAACTATTTTCAGTCACTATTTTTTTTAAATAAGATGAGATTGCCTCTAATTTTGGGACCCCCTGCCTCTCTATAACCCCACCCCCCTCGCTTCCTATCAACCCAATCCCCCCCACTCTCTTCTACTCTATCCACCCTTATCGTTGTCATCATTTTCATTATCTTCAGCAACATCGTCGTCGTCGTCATCACCATCATCTTCATGTTCATCATCATCATCATCTTCATGTTCGCCATCACCATCATCATCGTCGTCGTCATCATCATCATCATCATCGTCGTCGTCATCATCATCATCGTCCTCATCTTCATCATCATTGTCATCGTCCTCATCTTCATCATCATTGTCATCTACCTCTTCCTCATCAACATCTTCATCATCTTCATCATGATGAAGATGAATATGAAGATGAAGATGATAGTGATGAAGATGATGATGATGAAGATGATGATGAAGATGAAGATGAAGATGAAGATGAAGATGAAGATGATGGTGATGAAGATGATGAAGATGAAGATGATGATGATGATGAAGATGATGACGATGATGATGATGATGATGATGATGAAGATGATGTGGTGGATGATGATGATGATGATGATGATGAAGATGATGATGATGATGAATACGATGAAGATGATGGTGATGACAATGATGATGACAATCAATATCATGATGAGGAAGAGGGTGATGACGATGATGATGAACATGATGATGATGATTATGAAGATGTTGATGACGATGATGATGATGCTGATGTTGATGATGAAGATCATGATGAAAATGCTAGTGATGGTGATGATGATGATTGTGATGAAGATTATGATGATGGTGATGAAGATGGTGATGACGATGACGATGATGATGATGATGACGAAGATGATGATGATGAGGAGGAGGAGGAGGAGGAGGAGGAGGATGATGAGGATGATGATGAGCATGATGAGGAATATCATCATCATCATCATCATCACCACCACCATCATCATCATCACATTATATACTCCTTATATAAAAAATTAGAGAATCTCCTTATGATGATGAAGATGATTTAGATGATGAGTAACGGGCCTTCGATTTAGCATATTTTTACCACCATTTCACCTTATTTATAATTCCTTTTTCCTATCCATATTGATGCATTAATGCTTTCTTACACTCATATCTGGGTTTTTATGCTCAAGTAACTTTTCCATTACATGTCTTAGTATTTCATTTGATTTTTGACTAACATTGAGGAAATAGTGTACAATGTATTTGCTTTGAATATTGAATCAATTGTTGGAAGCAGCAACAACATATGTGAGGGAGTTATGTAGCAATGCAGAACCTTTGTTGCGGAACTACAGAAACTCTACAGGTAGCAGAAACTTTGTATGCAGTTGTAGAAACTCTACAGGTAGCTATGGAACCTTTATAGAACCTTCCAGCTGCGGAACCTCTACAGAACCTACTAGCTGCGGAACCTCCTACAGAAGCTACAAAAAATCAATAATTCCAATTTTACCTTCAAACACCAACTTTGGAGAAAGATATTCATTAGGAGTAATGTATTTTTATAAATCCATTATTTCTATTATTTTTAAATGTCTCAAATCATGATGTTAAATTAAAGTTGATAAATGGAGGTGGATATGAGTGCATATTTGGCTTATTCACAAAGATTTGAAGATCTCTATCAAATATATGATGGACCTAAGAAGTCAAAATTTGTTAAGAGACATTTGGGATGAGTTTTGACTATTTTATTATAGCCTCTATCCCTAAATTCGAATTTGACTTCAAAGGTATTCTAAATATCATGTAGTTAGGAAGGATCTTGGATTAGTTTTGAGATCCAAACTTTTAGGAATTTGTTGAGGATATTTTGGATCCTCATTTATTAGTTGTTATGGAGAAATCACGTATAAATAAGAGTTCTTTCTTCATTCTATGGGGGGACTCTTAGAGAAATAGTCCAATTGATGATGGAATAAAGCTATACTCTCATTTTGATTCAATTAGATCTTAGTTTTATTATTTTCTTTTTGTAGCATGATTTTATTTATTTTATGTTGATGTAGTTATAATTTGTTGCTTTGTTTCAAGTAGATAATTTTGCATTTCTCATTATGTAGTTTCTTTCTGCAATTTGATTTCAATGCATGGATAGAGATTTAAATGTTTATTTTACAATCATTGAGCTTAATGCAATAATGTTATTTACTCCATTGGATCATAAACAGTAACTTGTATTTAGAAAGGATAGCTTTTAGATTTTATTTCTGCAATTTACTTTTCTGTCAAGTGTGTTGTGAACTTAGATTTAGAATTTACTTTCTTGCACAGTGTGAATGTAGTATTAGAATTTACTTTTCCTGCAAAGTGACATAGTTTTAGAATTTACTTTTCTGCAGAGTGTGAATGTAGTTTTAGAATTTACTTTCAAGTGTGAATTTAATTTTAGCATTTACTTTCATGTCGTGTGATTTACTTTCATTGCAATTTAGTTTTAATAGTTGTTTAGATGGCTAGTTCCTTGCCAAGACAATGTAACTGCTCATACCATTGTTTATAAGTAAGGTTATTGAACTACAACTTCAAGCAGATAAACCAATGTAAAAGGAGATTGTGGTTTGCACATACAGTGCACGGTAACTCGCAAGTTCCCAACGAACACTGGGTTGACAATTAATGTACACTTCTTAGTTATTTTCTAAGTAATTAGAATGCAATTAAAAAAGCTCGTCAATGAGGATGAAGATGATGACCATCATCATCATATTTTTCATCATCATCATCATCATCTTAGTCATCATTATCATCATCGTCATCATCACCATGTTATCATCATCCACCATCTTCATCATCATCATCGTCATCACCCTCTCCCTCATCATCATCATCATCATCATCATCTTCCTTGTCACCCTCTTCCTCATAGTCATCTTCTTCCTCATCCTCATCATCGTCATCACCATCATCTTCATCGTCATCATCATCATCATCATCATCATCATCTTCATCGTCATCATCTTCATCATCATCATCATCATCGTCATCATCATCATCATCATCATATCTTCATCACCATCATCATCATCATCATCATCTTACACTAGTAATGATTCAACAAAATTAGAGAAGCTCCTTATATCATCATCATCATCATCTTCATCATCTTAATCATCATCATCATCATCATCATCATCGTCATCATCATCTTCACCATCATCTCCATCATCAACATCTTCATTGTCATCATCATCACCATCATCATCCTCATCAACATCTTCATCATCATCACCATCATCATCATCATAAACATCTTCATCATCATCACCATCATCATCATCTTATATTGTCCTTATATCCAATATTAGAGAAGCTCCTTATGAATGAAGACGATTTAGATGATGAGGATGAAGATGAAGATGATGATGATGATGGTGCTCATCATCATCATCATCATCATCATCTTCATCATCATCATCATCATAATCATCATCATCGTCGTCCTCTTCATCATCATTGTCATCTCCCCCTTCCTCATCAACATATCCATCATCATCATCATCATCTTCATCACCATCATCATCATCATCAACATATTCATCATCATTACCATCATCATCATCATCATCATCTTCTATCCTTCTTATATCCAAAATTAGAGAAGCTCCTTATGATGATGAAAATGATTTAGATGATGAGGATGATGATGATAATGATGATGATGATGATCATCATCATCATCATCGTCTTCATCATCATCATCATCTTCGTCACTATCAACATATCATCATCATTGTCATCTCTAGGTTCCTCATCAACATCTCCAGCATCATCATCATCATCTTCTTCTTCTTCTTCATCATCATCATAATCATCACCATCACCATCATCATTAACATCTTCATCATCATCACCATCATCATCAACAACATCTTCATCATCATTGTCATCTCTAGGTTCCTCATCAACATCTCCATCATCATCATCTTCCTCATCATCAACATCATCATCTTCATCACCATCACCATCATCATCAACATCTTCATCATCATCGCCATCATCATCATCATCAACATCTTCATCATCATTGTCATATCTAGGTTCCTCATCAATATCTCCATCATCATCATCTTCTTCATCATCATCATCTTCATCAACATGTTCATCATCATCACCATCATCATCATCATCTTCTTCCTCATAAACATCTCCATCATCATCATCTTCTTCATTATCATCATCATCATCATCATCTTCATCATAATCATCATCATCAACATCTTCATCATCATTGTCATCTCTAGGTTCCTCATCAACATCTCCATCATCATCATCTTCATCATCATCATCATCATCATCTTCATCACCATCACCATCATCATCAACATCTTCATCACCAGCACCATCATCATCATCATCAACATCTTCATCATCATTTTCATCTCTAGGTTCCTCACCAACATCTCCATCATCATTATCTTCATCATCATCATCATCATCTTCTTCATCACTATCATCATCAACATCTTCATCACCATCACCATCATCATCATCATCAACATCTTCATCATCATTGTCATCTCTAGGTTCCTCATCAACGTCTTCATCATCATCATCTTCTTCATCATCATCATCATCATCATCATCATCATCTTCATCACCGTCACCATCACCATCATCATCGACATCTTCATCATCATCACCACCATCATCATCATCAACATATTCAACATCATTGTCATCTCTAGGTTCCTCATCAACATCTCCATCATCATCTTCATCATCATCATCATCACCACCATCATCATCATCAACATATTCAACATCATTGTCATCTCTAGGTTCCTCATCAACATCTCCATCATCATCTTCATCATCATCATCATCACCATCTTCATCACCATCACCACCATCATCAACATATTCATCACCATCACCATCATCATCAACATATTCATAATCACCATCATCATCATCATCATCAACATCTTCATCATCATTGTCATATCTCTAGGTTCCTCATCAACATCTCCATCATCATCAACATCTTCATCATCATCATCTTCATCATCATCATCTTCATCATCATCATCTTCATCACCATCATCATTATCATCATCAACATCTTCATTATCAACATTAGAGAAGCTCCATATGATGATGAAGACGATTTAGATGATGTTGATGAAGATGAAGATGAAGATGATGATGATAATCATCATATGATGATGGAGATGATGATGATGATGATGATGATGATATCATCATCATCATCATCATCGTCATTGTCCTCCTCTTCATCATCATTGTCATGTCCCCCTTCCCAATCAACATCTCCATCATCATCATCTTCTTCATCACCATCATCAACATCCTCATCATCATCATATGATTATGATGATCATCATCATCATCCTCATCATCGTCATTTTCCTCCTCTTCATCATCATTGTCATCTCCCCCTTCCCCATCAACATCTCCATCATCATCATCTTCTTCATCACCATCATCAACATCCTCATCACCCTCATCATCATCTTCAACGTATTTATCATCATCACCATCATCTTCATCTTCATCAACATCATCATCTTTATCAACTTCATTTGCATCATAATCTGTAGGTAAGACAATTACTTGTACCACTACAAGGATTTGTCACTATTAATGAAAATGCAAGGAAGCTTGCTCAGTTTAGAGCTGCATTAGATGCGAGAGGAGATGGAAAATGTTATTGTCCTTGCTTTGATTGCAGGGGATTGCAAAAAAGAAGACTTTTAATAGAAACAGCTGGAAGACATTGTAGGGAGAAGGGGCACGCCGAAGGGGGTTATGAATATCATCCCCTAGTAAGACTATTTTTGGGGTTCAATTTTTAATAAATTCACTGTAATATTCATCATGTCTGCATGAATTTTAGTCAAATGTCTTTTTTTTTACTATATGTTCTATACAAACTATTTTTTCTATGTTGTTTGTAAATTTATAGACAATGCCCCCAAAATGTCGCATTCCAGAGAGTTATTTGCCAAGTACTAGCAGAAATACTCATTCACGGCCTGACGAACTTCTACATCAGAATATTGAAGATGATCAAGTAGTTATTTCTGATGATATAATGGATGTCGATAACATTAGTGACACAAATAAGGAAGATGAGATACATAGATTGATCTAAGACACACTTGCTCCAATGGATGAGGACAACCAGGATGATAGTGATGATGTTGATCCTCTACTTGAGAAGTCACGTCAACCTCTTTATGAAGGCCCAAAATCAAATCTTTTATATGCTATATTGTTGTTATTGAACTTGAAGGTTTTGAATGGATTATCAAACACCTGTATGACACAGATACTAAGTTATGTAATTTGTTTTTTTTTTTTTTTTGTCTGCATGTTCACAATATCTATATATAGAAAGGGTTGACTTTTTTCCTATATTGTTGCTATTGTTATCTAATGTGTAAAGTTTGGATGTGATATTGATGATTAATATTGTTTTCATTGATTTATTCTTTTGAATTTTGTAGATTGTTAGGTGATTTTCTATTACCAACTTCAAATATTTTACCGCGCACATATTGAGGGATATATGTCATTATGAAAGCATTTGGTATGGAGTATCAAGCTATTGATGCATGTCCTAATGATCATATCATATACTATGGACAATATGCATTAGAAAATGAATGCCCACAATGTCAAACAAGTAGGTATCGAACCGATAGAGTGACAAAAAAGGTGCCTCAAAAAGTTCTTCGTTATATTCCGGTAATCCCACATTTCCATTGGTTGTTTAGGTGTCAAAGTATAGTACAGTTTATGGATTTCCATGCAAAGAACAAAAGTCACGACGATGTTCTTCAAATGCCTGCAGATGGTTTTGCATTGAGATACATCGAAGAAAAGTGGCCAATTTTTAAAGAAGGTCCTCGTAATGTTAAACTTTCTTTGGCAGCTGATGGTGCCAATCCATTTGGAGAGCTTCGTTCTACCTACTCAGTGTAGCCTGTTTTTGTTATAAACAATAACCTTACTCCTTGGATGTCGATCAAGAGAGAGCACACAATGTTGGCAATGATTGTTCCAGGTATTTAATTAATAGGTATTTTTTTAATTGAAAGTTTGATCATTAAATATTTCATTGATTTGTTTCGTGCATGATAATTATGTCTTTTATATATAACAACATATAGGTGCTAAATATAATTAATCATGTATGTTTGACCAATTAGGCAAGTACCAGGTTAAAGATATGAACATATATCTTGAGCCTCTTATCGATGAGTTGTTGAAGTTATGGGCTGGCGTCACTATGTATGATATTTCTAGACCAATCAAGCAAAGACGATTTCAATTCCATGGAATACTTGCATTTACAATTCATGATGCTCCCGGGTTAACACATTTTTGTGGTATGTTGTTACTTTCTTTTGTTCCTTAATATTTTCTATATCTGTTGACAATATCATGCATTATTTTAAATTTTAATGCTAATTTGCTACACCAATTCATATATCTTGTAGGTCTTCAAACCAAGGGTAAATTTGCATGTCCATTTTGCGGTCCCAGGGTAAAATCTCGTCGTTCAAGGAGTTTAGGAAAGGAAGTGTTCGATGAGTATGGGCACTTTTTGCCTATTAACCATAGTTATCGAACTACAGACAGAAAAATTTAACAGTAAAGAAGAGAATGGAAAAAAACCACGAAGAATGACACCTCACCTATGGAAGGTGGAATATAATAGAAACCGTCAAGGTATGCCAATTTGTTTTTTTGTATTGAATTATGTTCAACGGGATATGTTATACCATTATTGATTAATTGGTTTTAATTTGATTTTGTAGATGTTTCATGAATGTCGTTAAGGCACACGAGGAATCAAAATTTACCCGATTCAATTCAGTAGGTTGCCATACTACGAGCACTTGCAAATAGTTCATTTGTTTGACACAATGCATATCGGGAAGAACATAACATAAATGTTATGGCGAAAATTAGATGGAAGGACTAACAAAGAAAGAATTGGAAAGATTTGTAGTGACATCCAAGAATCTAATCACGCATTGCAAAGTGTGATCATTAATTCTAATGGCGATGGCCGTCGACAGAATATTAGTCTTCCTTGGTGCTTGACTGAGCAACAGGGCAATATTGTAAGAGAGGTCATAAAAAATATCAGGTTTCCGACGGGTTTTTCGTCAAACATATAGAATATCTTGACGAAAAAAGGTGATTTTGCAGGGGTTAAAACACATGATTGGCATACATTCATTAAGGTAATCATTAGTCTATAATATATTTCATTATCGGTATGCACTATTTTATTAATTTTATTCTCTTATCTAGAAATAAATATTAATAATTATGTGTTTTTTGATACAGTATGTTCTACCTTTGTCTCTCCCAGACGACTTTGACAACAACATAAAACATATTATTTATGTTCTTGGAAAATACATGAGGTAAGTAATGTTTTACTTGGAAAATGTACTTGGTCTGTGGTCTGTAGCAGAACTTATTGACATATAATATGTTTTTCCCGCAAATATTATATATGCCTTGACATATTGTTTTATTGCATCATTTGTAGGTGGCTTTCATCAAAAGAAATCCATAAAGAAGATATAAGGCATTGGAAGAGAGAAATTCCCCGACTAATGTGTGAAATTCAACAGTATCTACCTCCAGCATTTTTCAATGCACAAGAACACTACCTCATACACCAAGTTGAGGAGATTGAATTATGTGGACCAGTACACACAATGTCGATGTGGGTGGTGGAGAGGCAGTTGAAGTCATTGAAAGATTTTGTTAGACAAAGAGCACGTCCTGAGGGTTCTATGGTTGAAGGATATATGGTATATCAATGCATGGTGTACATTAGTGAATATCTACCTAAAATAGAAAAAAATATGAATGTGCCTCGCATTTGGCATCTCAACTCCATCAACAAATTTGAAGGGGAGGTCCTACTGGGGAGAGGTACATTGAGGACTGTGAAAGGTAATTATTATTATACGTTAATGTTGAATTAATATGTTACACATTTATTTTTTCCAATTTTATATTATCATACTGTTTTTTAACTCTTTTTAATAATTATGCATTTTCAACTATATTAAACTATGTTCCTTTAATGATGATCTAATTAATTATGAAATTGAATTGTTTTTTTATCATATAGTTGTTCTAGTGTGGGATGCTTTACATTTATACATTGTAAACAACCTTGATTGGATGGAGAATTGGATAAAATATTGTGAAGAATTCTTCGGTAGGTTATCATGGGAAGGGGTCAGTAATATGATTAAAATAGCTCATCGTCTTCGACATCAAATTCCTGACCTTACGTCGCAAAGGGAAGTTGATTTAGCCTATGGTTTAAAAGATAAAAAGGCAAGTAATGTTTTTACCCACATTTATTCTAGTTACTTCGATCCATTTTTCCAATTATTACATTTCGTTTGTTTAAGTTTTCAATTATATTTACTAACTCCTATATGACGTTTATTAATTCACAATGTATTTGTAACATGTTGTCAATGTTACAGTTGAAACATCACAAGGCTATGTGGTGTAATGGTCATAAATTTCGTATCAAAAAGTTGGATGATAACAGGAAAACCTCAGATTGTGGGATAACTGCAGTGTTTAAGGTCACCAATGTTTCCTCTAGAAGTGATAGACATCCAGAAGAAACCGAGAATCGGTACTATGGCTATTTGGAGGACATTCTTGAGTGTGATTTTAATTCCTTTAAAATAGTTTTGTTTGAGGTGAAGTGGTACAGGATACAAATGCATGAACATGATCCTGAAAGAACTGTTATTGAGCATGCTAATGGATTTACCATGGTTAATACAAGGACATTTGAACTGGGTATAGAGCCTTATGTTCTTCTAAGTCAATGTGAGCAAGTCTACTACTCCGAGGTACTAGGTAAAGCAGGTTGGTCATACGTTGTTCGCTACGATCCAAGAATAAGACCAGTAAAGTATAATCATGTACTAGAAGATGAAGATAATCAGGGAGAAGAAGAAGATGATGGTGATTCAGATTAGGTTGCAGTCGATGTGTTAGATGAAGAAGTTGAAGAGGTTGATCATGCAAATGTAGCAGACGATGATCTCATTGACGATATGGATGACTATATTAGTGAAGATGACTTTGATGATGATGACGGTATGAATGATCCTTTCAACAATATCTATTTAGAACCAGATCCTGATACAGATGTTGAGTTGGATGAAGAAGAAGATGAATGATATTTAATTGTTGAAAAGTTGAGGTACACAATGTTTATAGGTTAAAGTAAATGCACTCACATACCATATGTTCATTGTGTTGATTAACTTGGTTATATTTGAAAATTAGTTTTCTAATCTTATGTTCTACATGTGCAGAAGCGTGGGTGTTCCTCGAGGTTTGAATCGAACATGTGTCGATTAACCAAGACACAAAATCAAGTTATAAGATTTATGTGTTATTTTTTGGGATATTACAATTACTAATTAGTGGATTTGTATAATGTAAAGAAAAGTATTTTTTTTCTTAATTTTGAATAATGTATAGAATAATTAATGTACCGAATGGGGCCAACATTGAATTTTTTTCAATGGGTGGTTGTATGAACTGGATTTTTGCATGGTTATACTAGACACATGTAGTGACGGTATGGGAGGGTTTCTAGACTCAATCATGTCTCACACTAACAATTCGACAATAAAGCAATCAACCTATAGAATAATTAATGTACTGAATGGGGCCAACGTTGATTTTTTTTCAATGGGTGGTTGTATGGACTGGAGTTTTACATGGTTATACTAGACACATGTAGTGACAGTATGGGAGGGTTTCTAGACTCAATCATGTCTCACACTAAGAATTCGACAATAAAGCAATCAACCTATAGAATAATTAATGTATCGAATGGGGCCAACATTGAATTTTTTTCAATGGGTGGTTGTACGAACTAGAGTGTTGCATAGTTATACTAGACACATGTAGTGATGGTATGGGAGGGTTTCTAGACTCAATAATGTCTCACACTAACAATTCAACAATAAAGCAATCAACCTATAGAATAATTAATGTACCGAATGGGGCCAACGTTGATTTTTTTTCAATGGGTGGTTGTATGGACTGGAGTTTTGCATGGTTATACTAGACACATGTAGTGACGGTATGGGAGGGTTTCTAGACTCAATCATGTCTCACACCAAGAATTTGACAATAAAGCAATCAACCTATAGAATAATTAATGTACCGAATGGGGCCAACGTTGAATGTTTTTCAATGGGTTGTTGTACGGACTGGAGTTTTGCATGGTTATACTAGACACATGTAGTGATAGTATGGGAGGGTTTCTAGACTCAATCATGTCTCACACTAACAATTTGACAATAAAGAAATCAACCTATAGAATAATTAATGTATCAAATGGGGCCAACGTTGATTTTTTTTCAATGGGTGGTTGTACGGACTGGAGTTTTGCATGGTTATACTAGACACATGTAGTGACGGTATGGGAGGGTTTCTAGACTCAATCATGTCTCACACTAAGAATTCGACAATAAAGCAATCAACCTATAGAATAATTAATGTACCGAATGGGGCCAACGTTGAATTTTTTTCAATGGGTGGTTGTACGGACTGGAGTTTTGCATGGTTATACTAGACACATGTAGTGATGGTATGGGAGGGTTTCTAGACTCAATCATGTCTAACACTAAGAATTCGACAATAAAGCAATCAACCTATAGAATAATTAATGTACCGAATGGGGCCAACGTTGAATTTTTTTCAATGGGTGGTTGTACGGACTGGATTTTTGCATGGTTATACTAGACACATGTAGTGATGGTATGGGAGGGTTTCTAGACTCTATTCGAGTAGATGTTTGCACCTTGGGATATTTGATCCCTCTCGACGCTTGATAGAGCCTAGGATTTGGATCTTTTACTCAACTTTCTTTACATATTATGATGATGATTATGATGATGACGATGATGATGGTGATGTCAGAAGAGATGGTGATGATGACAATGACATTGACATTGATGATAAAGATGACGATGATGTGTGGGTTTTATAAGTGTTGTGGGTTACACGTTATGGTGACGATGACGGCAATGACGACGACAATGATGGTTTATAATTGTTTCTCATTTGGTTTATATGCTATATGATTAAGGCTTAAGAGTTACAAGAGACACAAATTTAGGCTTATATGTATTGGTGTTGATAAAGGTTAGATGTTAATAATTGTAAGAGTAGCGGGATATATATTATTGTCTAATAGATGTTTTCAAGGGTTAGTATTTTAGGGTTATATGGAATTCAATAGAACAATAATATGCTTTATAGGGTATTCATGGTATGCATTATAAAGTTAAACATTAAGCATGGTGATAATGGTCATAGTGGTAAAATATTTTAACATTTTAGGTTATTAGTGTACAATGCTACCAAATTTAGGTATAAGACCCAACACCTTGAGCATTTGTTGATCGACATCAAAGTCATTATTAGGAGTAGTCAACAATTTCTCACTAATAAAGATGGATTTTTCCCTATCTAGAAAGCATAGTGCCTACTCTAGCAAAGATAAATGGACCCGCCCAGTAGACAATTGGACCATGGCCCTTGGCATCATAATTCTTGTTGTTTTTATCAAGTGATTCATTTCCCTAGTTTTTATAATGTTGGGGTAAAATTCCCTCAACGTGTCTAAGTTATGGTTATAAGTTGTAAGGCAAGCCTTTTTGAGATCCTCTTCTTGTTTCTTCTCCAACATACCCAAAGTGAAACATACTTCCATTTCCATGCCCCTGATTTCTTTCACATAGTCATGAATTTGATTGAAGTTGTCTTCCTACCCATGGTATCTCTCCATGCAGCACCCATGTAGAAACGTGAGTTTCCTTCCTCTTTTGCCTTTTTTTTCTGACTCAATAACTGCATATTTCTTCATGAGATTTTGACCTTTCACCCTAGTGTCATCTCGAGATGATTGGGGACAATATGCATAATCTTAAAATTAAACAAAATTAAATAAAAATAGAATTGAAAATAAAAACAAAATTAAAAATTAAATAAAAATAAAAATAAAAACAAACAAAATTAAATAAAAATAAAATTAAAAATAAAAACAAAATTAAAAATAAAAACAAAATTAAACAAAATTAAATAAAATTAAAATTAAAAATAAAATCAAAATAAAATAAAATTAAAATTAAAAACAAACAAAATTAAAAACAAACAAAATTAAAAACAAACAAAATTATTCACAAATAAAATTAAAATTAAAAACAAACAAAATTAAAATTAAAAACAAACAAAAACAAACAAAATTAAAATTAAGTTAAAATAAAATAAATTAAAAAAACAAATTGCAAAAAAACACAACTTACCTTGGCCCGTGTTGCCCCTGCTCGACTCTCTGCATTTCCATAGTGGTGAGAACCTTGGCCTGCTTGAACCCTGTTGCGGTCTACTCGAACCTTGCCGTAGTGGTGAGAACCTCGGCCTATGTTGCCCCACGTTGCCACTGCTTGAACCTTCCATAGTGGTGAGAACCTTGGCCTATTGCCCCTACTCGAACCTTGTTGCGGTCTGCTTGAACACTGTTGCGGTCGGCTCATTGCTCCTGCTCGAACCCTGGCCCATTGCACCTTCCCAAACAGTGTTGCGGCCATTTCCATTGTGGAGGAGAGCCGTGGAACAATTTGTCCCTGCTGCATTGCTAGAGAGGGCGCCCAAAAGCATCCTCGAGAACATGGTGAGTTTCCAATGTTACTATCTCCATTTTTCATTTGATGGGTAAAACTAATTATTCAACATGACTCATGTTTAGTAGATTTTGGGCATAATTCATCCATAAATTTTAGGGCATATTTCCTTGTTCGCTTCACACCTTGCCATGTTCTCTTCATGCAATTGGGCATAAATTTTAGGGCAATTTTCTCACCCTATTAGGGTTCAGAGATTCACTTATGTTCCAACCTCTGGTTCCATCAAATTTTGGGGAATCATGGGAGATTTTTAGAGAATTCTTGAAAGACCATTTGATATTTCTTAATTCGCTCAGAGAGTTGCTCATAGACATATAGTATTTGAAGTTGGCTGTAAGGTTTTTCCTCCATGCATTGCTATGTAATCCATGAATTCAAAATGGCATTTCCTTGTATGATTGGTTAGGTTGCAAGAATTTTGATTGAAGGACCAAGCCCCACAAAATTAGGTTGTAGGAAGTGAAAGACATATGCAGACCAACAAGGTTAGACTGTGTGAATTTTGAATATCTAGAGCCGTGGGTTATTTGAAAATTGGTGTGGATACACAAGGTTTAGCTGCAGGCCAAAGAAAAAACTATAATGTCAGGTTACGATTTTTGGAGAGAAAGGATTTTGATAGGTTGTATTTTTTGTATCATATGAAATAAAGGTACAAATAGTAGAATGCCTCTTGTAACAAAGTTTGAGAATGGAGTCTAATGAAATTAATGTATTATTATGCAGTGCATCTATACTTAAGTGAAATTAGTATCTATAGCATTGCACCTCATCTCTTTTTTGTTACATATGTAATGATGTTTTTCTTGTTATGTGTTGTGTTATTTGTTGTGGTGTTTGTATTTTATGCACCTATGCAACTAAGGTTTGGTTAGCTGTGGTAGGCCAAATAGAGTTTCAAAAAGAAATTTAGTTGGAGATGTGCATAATCCCTATACTGTGATATCCAATGATAATGGCATGGTCTACCCATATCGCGTCCCTTATAATAAGATATATGCCAAATTCAAAGATCTCACATGGTCTAATAAATAGCAGAACTCAATCTAGCATTTGATACAATGAAATTTTGGAGATTTTAATCACAACTTTAGTTCATAAAATTTCATACAGCTAGGGGAACATACATCCATGTAAATTTCAACATTCACAAGATAGATGGTCTCTTAGGGATGAGTTCCCTCCTTGTGTGTGCCTAAAATAATGTAACTAAATTTGATTCTCCCTCATGTTGCCAATGTTTTCCTTGGGAAATACACAATCATGTTGCTAATGTTTAGGTGTATAACTACTCACTAATGCACACTTGATCCTTACTTAAGTCACGAAATGCATCATTATGGCTTGTAACTCCTTGTCTTCTTGTCCATATTTAGCAAAATCTGAAAAATGATTTGAGATTGGATAGCCAAGACTCCACCTTGACCCCATTAACAAATCTTCCAAACTTTAGGACTGAGATATTTTAGTCCAACTAAAGGCATTGTTAGGAAATAGTTATAGTTATTGATATATTATGTTGAGTACATTTGAGGTGTTGGTTGTTGTTGTAGGACCTTGTGTAGATTTTTTTGTATACCCTACTCAAAATACCAAAGATTCCCTTTGTAGGGAATCATATGGTGGCCTAGCATTCACTAAATGAGGACATCAAAGTCATGCTTCATTATGGCTTGTATCATTGTCTTATTGTCTCGATTCAATAAAAACTACTTTGTTAAGAGCTTACTAAGTAAAACAACCCTTGGCTACATATCATGTTTTTTCTTCACTACTATTGAAGTTTCTGTCTTGAATCTGATGGGAACTTCAACAACAACTGGTGCAATCATTTCTTGCTTCATACCCACACCAGGTTTCAATTCCCCTTGTGATATGTCTGTCCCTTGTGGTACTATACTATCTACATTAAAAACACTAAAGGCTAAGGTTCCCCCTACAAGCACCTACTTTCTGAATGCCTTAAACATTTCTGAAATAGGACATTTGAATTTTTGAATGCTTTAAACCTTTTAACTTATTCGATTGTAAAATTTAACCTCCTAGACATCTCATCTTGGATTATGTGTTGTAAACTACCATTATTTCATATACACGTTAATTTGTCTCAATTTTCCTATCCCATTTGGGTTGTTTTACAGATTGTGGAGGTGAGTCCCAGTTCAATGTGATCTTTATGCATCACATGTGAATCACAAACAAAATGTTGTACTTTATATGTTTATATCTAGTATGTGAATCACTAGTATGTTTATATCTAGTATTTTCATATATTTTTATTTTCAGTGGTTCATGAGAGAATACATCAAAGTTGAATCTTAGCACATGTTGAATATTAGATATCAGTTGAATCTTAGCACATGTTAGTTTTATAAACCAAAGCAACCAGAGGCCTCAAAGTATCCGAGACTAGCGAAGGCTTTTCTTATTCATCTCTCTTGCTTCACAGCTTGTGCTTTTCCAGCTATCGTGAGTTATGCCTAAGTCACTAATTGTTGTGTTTGATATGCAAATTAGGCTCAGATGTGCATGACAAATCAAATCAAGATAATGTGTTTTGATTCTAATTTGTATTGAATATTTGTAAATGTTCTAGTTTCTAAATTTTATTGGATCTATATGTCTATATTTTTAAATTTAAATATATTTTTAAAAAATATATATATATGTATAGAAAACGTGTACTTAGATATACACATAATGTCTGAAAATAGTCTTTGAAAATCAAATTTCTCATGGCCATTTGAGTGCCAAGTAGGTACCACCAAATAGGTATCTGTCAGATCTATCTTCCTCAAGTGATGATGAAGATATACTTGGAGAGGTTGAAAGTGAGACGAGTTGTACTAGATCTACTGGTTTTATATCAACTAGATCAGAAAAGATAAGGAAAAGATTTCATAGACGCATGAAATATTTTATTGCCAACGGTGGGTCGTGTAATTATGATGTTGAGAGCATAGGAGACATTGATTTTCCATTGAGGTATAAACATCTAGTGCAACGATGGGTACCTAATATGCTACCTCAAGTGGACACATATTTCTTCATCAATGGGAGGATGTATCACATCGCTCCTTCGTCCTTACATGGATTGGGGCTATTTTCCATGGATGGAATAAAGGTCCGCTATGGCACTATAACTGAAGTGATGGAGTATGTAGGACCACTATACAGATACAATAATTGGTTGATCTTGGTCCAATATACTCGAAGTATGAGGAGATATGGAGTTGCCACGAATTATATTCAAATAGTAGAAAACAATAGAAACAAAGGGGTGACTATGAATATTGATGGGAGACCAAAAGCGTTAAAAAACGTTGCTGGCTTTATAAATAGTACACGATCAGTGACAACAAATAAGCTACCAAATTGCGAATTTGAGGCACGCGAACATCATCGTATATTTGTATGTGCAATAAAAACAATACTTGCAGGTGAAGAGTTGTTGATCGATTACAACTTAAATAGAATTGATGTGGCTTTCGCGGTCCAGGGGAACTGTGGACCGTCAGAAACTATGCCTCATCAGGTAAATGCTAAATGTAGTATCTAAACATGACTACAATAACTGAATGTTTCATTTTATTTATTTTTTCTGTTAACATTCGATTTCCACTGTTGTCATTCGCTTTATTCATGCTTATTATGAATATTTTTGTGTGATTACATGGTGATTACACTGCTATGAATATCTCAATTTTGTTTATGATGCATTTATTGACTGTTGACGTTTGTTTAGGGTGATGGCAGTGGAAAGGCACATGCTTCTTCCACAGTCCAGGGTGACCGTGGAAGGTCAGAAACTATGCCTCGTCAGGTAAATGTTAAATAAAGTAAATAAATATGACTACAACAACAAGATGTTACGATTTTCGCTGTTAGCATTCGTTTTTTTTGTGCTTATTGTTAATATTTCCATATGAAAGCATGCTTATTAAACTGTGGCAGGAGTCTGGCCATGGAGCAGGACATGTATCTTCCACTTCCGAGCTAAAAATTAATATTAATGCAATATCTCATTTTTCTTTATGTTACAATTATTTAGTATGAGGTAAACGTTTATTTATTGATTGATTGTGTCAGTGTGGAACCACTGAAAAGGCACCTGCTGCTACCATGGTTGAGAGTGAGCATGGAAGGTCACACTCTATGGCCCGTCAGGTAATTGTTTAGTAAAATAACTAAATTTTTTGATTTAGTATGTCAACATTCAATGTCCACTATTGACAATCACATTTTTCTAAGCTTATGATGGACTATTGGTTCATTTTTATGACATAATGATGGATTACTGGTTCATTCAAGACCGTGGAAAGGCACCTATTGCTTCCACGATGATGGTTCATCGTGGACACTTACCAGCCATAACACCGTGCCAGGTAAGTGTTAGTGCATAATAGTGACTTAATCTTCATTACAATATCAATATTTGAATGATGTTAAAATTATATTGATTAACTTAAATTATTGTTTAATGAATTAATTCACGTGCACCCGATCTAGGTGATGAGGGGTATCAGGAAGACATTTTGTATTCCACTGACCCACTGCACACTTTTAGAACAACCTTGAAAAAGGAAAATATATAAATGCTTTCCTTGGCTCGCAAAAGGCCCTTGACACAAGAGAACAGGGAAAGGATTCAACAACTACAAGATGAAATACAATCTTATGGGGTAAGTGGCATCTTCACAAATTTTTTTAAGCCATGACATGATTTCATATCTGATATTATGTTTTTTATTTTTCCAAGTGATTTGATAAAGTAAATTTTATTGTTTTTAGGAGTTTTTAAAACCTGTGACTACAGAACCTGCCCCGACAGGTATAGGTAGCAGTGATGGTCCAATGAAGCAAAAAAGAACCAATGTACCAATGAGGCTTTTTCGCACCCCTGCGGTTGGCCTCGAATCCATTGATGACGACATTGATGAGAGAGAGCATGATGCCATGCCGGAGCCTGATGCTATGCCTCAGCATGATGAGATGGAGTTTATCACTCCACATGACTCTGGAGATGAACGTACTGTAGACAACCAGGATAGTTTTCCTGGAGCAACATGAGTTAAAAGCACCAGATCACTCGATCTCACCTTTCTGGTGGATGACTCTTGTGTTCCTATCAAGATCCAAAAGATTGCTGGTATTTATTAATTAAATTATTCATTTTAATCATGAAATTGAAATAGTCATACGTTGAAATTATTTTAAATTAATGGATTACATATTTAATTTGCAGGAAGTAATGTATTCTACAGGAATTTGAATGACAAAGCCTTGGAGCTGTTTGGCCCCACCATTCGCACATGGTGGAATAACCAAGATAGCAATAAGAGAGATGAATTGATGGACCACATGGTCAACTTGTTCGGCAATACTTTCAATAGGAAGGTTGTTGCAAGGTTAGCCGGTGAGAATTTGAAATATACCAGGGCCCAATATAGGGAAAGATTGCCAGCTGACCTTAAGCATGAGTGCCCTCCCATGGTTCTGGAGAAAGAGTGGAAGGCACTCATAGATGATGCAAAGGAGAACGTGCTTAAAAGACAATGAAAACAACCACGGCCTGGTAAAGCAAGGTACAACATATATCATCTTTTTACTAAAATAAGCTCAATTATTTTTTCTTTTTTGTTTTAAGTGAAATTTTTGATATCTAAGGTTTTCAAAATTTTCATATATAGGCTACCTGACACTTCCAAAGCAACCAAGGCTAGAATGGAAAAGCACGGGCAACATAGACTGAGCCAGGGTGGCTATAGAAAACTAAGAGCAAGAATCGTAAGTATTAAATGATTAATTGTTGGGAATATTTATTTAACAATACCGAACAAATATCGGATTTTGATACCGAAAATTTCGAAATGTGTTATCATGCATTGCAGGGAAATACATTCCAAGCTGCTGCCACCGATGAATACCTAAAGCTTGGTTTCAAGTTTGGTTTTAAAAGTGTGGTTGAGTATCGAAAAAGCTTGGGGTAGACTCCAATATCCCCAATGAGGCAAATGCAGGTATATCACCAATGGTAGTATACTATTATAGTCTATTCAGTACTTCTGATTATATCACCCATAACTAAAAATTTATGTTTGTTTTTAAGCAACAATGCAACCGCAGCAGTGAATCTAGTAGTACACATCAAGTACCAGTTGATGTTGGGGTGCACATGTCCCATGATAGTGAGGAGCATAGTGTCCATTCTGGTATGTATGCTTTGGAAATAGAAATATCTACTGTGATTAGATATATATATTTCCTGACGTATACTTATAAATTTTCTTCTTTCAATGAAAGACCATGCAGCTTAGGAGCATGAAATGCAAGAGGAAGCAACTATACCTCCAATTAACACCCCAGTTGTCACATCTACAGGGACTGGTAAAGAGAAATATTGTAATTTAAATAAAAAAATGAAATATTTATTTCAATAATAGTTCTACGTCATATATATTATAATTTCCATTGTTGCAATTCACACCCCTACAGAACTGCCTCCACGCCTTGCTCAGCGACGTACAAGAAGTGGCATAAACAAGGGCATGGAAACACAAACAATAATAGGATATATCACAGTAAATACTGTGCCATTGGATGATTGTGATACCCCGCTCGCAAGTTTTTTACACGCAAAGAAACATAAAACAACGAAAAAGTAGATCCAACATAAATTCCTGATTTGTATTTTGATGGATGTCGGTGTTGTTAGTATGAAACATTGTTAGTATGCTACATAGATAACTTTTATTTGGTATAGTTACGAGGTACTTATCTTTAATTTGATGCTCTAAGGAATTTTCCCATTTATATGTTTTATTTTCTTAGAATTTGAGTTTTAAATTCAAATGTCATCACAAGTCTGAAACAGTGATTCTATTTATATTACATATATTAGATATGTTCATCATGACTTCGATCATCATCACTCTTTATAATTTGATTACTACCCATTACATCTCGAGGACCAATTTCAGCACAGGGACCAGAGAGGAGTGCCGAAGTTGATAGAGATCAAATTTATGTTGTAAAATCTTGTACTGTTGCTTTAGCACTATTCAGAATTTGTACCACACTTCAAATCTGATTTTTGGTTAAATGTTGACATGGAGATCTTCAACTATACCTCTGTTATTGTTATATGATCGATATGTTTTATTTATTACACGTTACTGAAAGAGATGAAAATTATCTTATAAAATATTTTACTATTGCTTTAGCACTGTTCATAAATAGTATCGTTTTATCATTCAACTGTAGAATTGTTATGTTACTGTACCTTTCTTTCATCTGTGTGTTGAATTGTTGTAGTATGTGGACTGTGTAAACTTGTTTGAGGTATGTACTTAACTTTACATCTCGAGGACCAACTTCGGCACAGGGACCACATAGGACTGCTGAAGTTGTTAGAGATCAAAATTTATGTTGTAAGATCTTGTATTGTTGCTTTAGCACTGTTCATAAATAGTACCACACTTCAGATCTGATTTTTGGTTAAATGAGATCTTCAACTATACCTCTCTTATTGTTATATGATAAATATGTTTATTTTATGACATGCTACTGAAAGAGATGAAAATTATCTTATAAAATTTTTTACTGTTGCTTTAGCACTATTCATAAATAGTACCGTTTTATCATTCGGCTGTAAAATTGTTATGTTACTGTACCTTTCTTTCATCATCTGTGTGCTTAATTGTTGTAGTATGTGGACTGTGTAAACCTGTTTGAGGTCTGTACTTAACTTTACATATCGAGGACCAACTTCAGCACAGGAACCAAAGAGGAGTGCTGAAGTTGATAGAGATCAAAATTATGTTATTAAATCTTTTACTATTGCTTTGGCACTAGTAAAAAATTTGGATGGTAATTGTGATGAAAATTTTCTTTTGTAGACCATATTCCTAAATTTAAAGGTTAAACAGGTGGCTTTTATTTTTTATAGTACAAGGTACTTAACTGTTATGTGATGCTATCAGGATTGCATAGAGAGAAATGATGGATATTTTTATTTGGCATCCCACCACCCTTCCTTATACTATGATGATGAACTTTCAGGTTATATGGAACGTCTGTACATTTGAGAGAGATATGATTGGTGGTACCTTCCCCACATTGATTGAGCTATGATTGGTCTTGTAACTTTTTAAAAACCACCTTGTTCAAGTTTTTCTCTTATAGAGTCCTATGGTTGTTTGGCGACATTTGGAGTAACTTTTTAAAAACCACCTTGTTGAGTACTTGAGTAACTTTTTAAAAACCACCTTGTTGAAGTTTTGCTCTTATAGAGTCCTATGGTTGTTTGGAGACATTTGCAGCACACCCTTGGTTCTAGGGGTCATGGGTATTCTACTACCCACACCTATGTTATGACCGTTGTTTATATTTTTCTTATTTTATGACCATTGTTTATATTTGTACCCACACTTCAGATCTGATTTTTGGTTTAATGTTGACCCGGAGATCTTCAACTATAACTCACTTATTGTTATATGATTGATATGTTTATTTTATTACCTATTACTGATTGAGTTATTAAATACTTGTTGTACCTTCCCCACCTTGATTGATTTATTATTGGACTTGTGGTACCTTCCCTAAGACTTGTGGTTAATGCGGTCATTTACCCTCCATTTTTTTTATACCACCTTGTTGAAGTTTTGGTCTTATATAGTACTTGACTTTCTCGAAGTTTAGAATTTTTGTGACTTAATTTATGTTGAGTTATGTACTGTGCTTGACTGTCATTGACCTAATCAACTCCAGTCATTTCTCTCTCTCTCCGATTTGTACACACCCTCTTGTAGGGTCAGCTGGTTCCTAGATAAGACTGGCCTCTTCGAGGCACAATCATTCTTTGTTGAAAGTAACACTTATGAGTATATTTTCAATAATGGTTTCATACCCAGCTGGTTGGTATCTTCAACTATATCTCTATTTATGTTATATGATATACATGTTTATTTTATTACATGCTACTGAATATTAGTTTATCATTTTAGTTTGCTTGTCATTGTAAGCAATTATAATCTGTTGATATGGAAGTCAAGAACTTACTGGTTGTACATATGGAAGCTTGCAATACAATAGTCCTGGAGTATTTACCGTGTCTATTGAATTATGCTGCTCATAGATGTCTATTATTTAAAATAAGGTTTGTGGAAGACTAGAGATAGATGTTTTCTAATGTTTCACTAGTTTTTGTGAAATTTTTTTTTAGCGTATCCATATTTTGAATTGGAAACCTTCAGCTTTTAAGGTGTTCATGGGTCGTACTTCTAAGAAGAATGCACATGGGATTGGAACATGTAGCTTGCTTATCTCACTTGTAAATAGTTAGCTTTAGAAAAGGTTTTGGCTTGTACATATAAATAATTATTCCACTCAGAATATAATATTAAATTCAGTGCCTTCTTATGAATTTGCATTATACAGCTGATGCAATGCTCTCCAATGGATTATCCAAGGTCAGATATCAGTATGTGAATATAGGTAACTTAACATATTTTCTATCTCATGTGTTTATGCATTATCAACTCTGAATTTAACATATATATAGGTAACTTCACATATTTTGTGTTTGGTACATTTGGCCAGATACAATACATGCTGTAAAACGATGCCAGGTTCACTTGGACACAAGGAACAAGATGCAAGCACGTTTGCTTCATGGGTAACTTATTATCAATAAATTTTCTTGTCTCTTTGATAGACTTGTTGAAGAATGCCATTAGTGCAATACTGAAAAATGGTTGCCTATTTTGTGGAAAGGCACATGTTGCTGGTTGTGGGTATGATAAAAAAGTATTGCATGATACCCATGTCATCCATTCAGTAGCCATTAATGAAGACTCAAGAAGAAATATAGAAGATACATCACAAATCCAAACCCAGCATTCCCCACCAAAAGATGACTATTTGCACACCAAAATATAGGAAATTAGAACTTAGAAGTACAATCCTTAATGATTTTGATGACTATTGTGCTTGCTGCATTCATCAATATGAGACTTGGATGTTGGAATCCTAAAACAAACAATTACAGAGCCATTTCCTGTTGCAATTGTGGAACATGCTTTAGAGAAAGTTGTTAAAATCCATGCTAGAGGTTGTCCCTGGAACACTGCCACCGATTCTAGGTGGAGGGTCGGAATGGGAATTGAATAGCCTGCAATTCCTCCAGTATGGAAGCCTGGAGATCATGTTCCATTTCCTCCAGTTATGGAAGTCCCTTCTAGTTGGAAGCCTAGAGATGTTGTGCTACTTCCAAAACCTGAAGAGACTGCTCTAGCACTGTTAGTGCCTATCGCTCCTCCAATACCTGCCAAAGAACAAAATCTCTTCTTTAAGTCTTTATCTTTGTGGTGTTTCCATCTTATTCTATCTTAGAAGGGGGGTCATGACTTGCATATGGTTCACCGTGGGTTCCTTGAGAAGGGTGTAGTCATTTCTTAGAGGGTGTTTTAGCCAAGATACAGTACTATCATCTCTGCTATCTAAAGTACGGTCTTGAGTGGGAAGTCCTGCTTCATTGTTCGTGCTTTTGAGGTACCAAAGGCGCATATTTTACTGCAACAATATGGTCATCTAAGATGCTGTTATATATCATTGTTCGCATTTGCAAAGTGGCCAAACGAGATATGGGTACAATTTTTTATACCCACTATCTACCAGCTGTAAATACCAAGCCCATTCAAGTCATCCAAGGAAATGTACAGATTGCTCTTGTTGATTTACAACCATTTCCACGCATTGAGGACGCTACAGTGGAGACCAAATTCAGATTGCAAAAAGGGATAGTCATCCAATCTCATTCCCAGGTTTGCAAATCCTCATAAATATGATTTTGTGCTTTGTAGTATTTGTTGTCACAATAGATTTGAATATTGTATTCAAGGAAAATATCATTGTTGGTGAGACAGTCAGTCAAAACTCCAGTGTTCCTGTATCTTACAATTTCTTTTATTTAGTACTATCTAAGAGTTCAAGGATATACTGAATTTTACATATTAAAGAAGTCTGAAACAAAAGAAGATAGTTCCTTTTCATACACATACTTTGGCTTGTCCACTTACTAGTCATACTATTAAAGAGGGGACATGTAAATTTGCTTCCTTTAAATCACATTAGCTTTTTTCTCTGCTAGTTTATATCCACCAAAGTATAAGGTTGCACAATTGTATTCACAATTGATCTGACCTCACCTCATAGAGCCAAGGATAACACTTAAAATATTGACATCAAGTCTTACTATAAGATCAATATACCATCCTAAAAAGGCACACATATAGTTTTGATACTTGCAAATCTAATCCCTTTGTATTTCAAGAGAGAAACAAGTCTTCGCATTTTCCAAAAGACCTTAAAACTTGCCATAAGTCTACTAGAAAATGTGAATAAGATGCTTATATCTCTTCTGGTATTTTAGATTTGTCATAATAAGTTTACTAAGCTACTGCACTTACTCTCTGAAATTACCAAAAGGGACTTGAAGTGCTAAACTGATTTGCAAAGTGCTTAACATACAAATGATATAACACGTGACTATTTGGGAAGACCTCATTGACTTGGACTGAGATTCCTTTCTTCATCTCTTAGGATCTTTCTCAATGTGACTTTCCAGGACACCCCCCCCATATATATATATATGACAGTCAATTATAATTTTCCATGCCATTTCCAGAGCTCAATGATTTCACATTGACTTCATGTCTTCATGATTTCATGCCCTTAATGTGCGAGTCAACTATGCTCTTTCTTTCATTGTATTCTCTCAGTGATTCCTTAAACCATTTCGTGACCTTGACTAATGCTAGGGTCAGTACTGATCCTTGAGAGAAACTCTAGTAGTATCGACTCCATCCTTAGGATTTTGCATAGAGCTTTTAGCACAGGTTTCACGTATTTAATGTCAAGACTCATTGTTGATTTTCTCTCCCAATAGTAATATGTCAAGGGAACATATTAACATATTCAAACCTTTATTGTCATGAGCACACTCTGCCAATACCTTTGATATTTTCT